>CAJVRN010000126.1:7822500-8450000 GCA_911728415.1 Lagocephalus sceleratus
GGAGGGAGGATGCTGGAGCTAAATTTATTTGTTATATGAAAACTGTTGGTTTTCCCCTTCTGTCTGTGGGACAATATCCCCATTCGGAGGAGGAGAATGTGAGTGTGGTGTTGACACATGTTAGTGCTGGCTGATTAGCCGACATATAAAGGAACACGAAGCTCCTCCACCACCATTCAGCCATTTTGTCTTCTTGTCTGTCATACTGGTGGAGTGTGTGCGTGTGTGTGTGTGTGTGTGTGTGTGTCTGTGAGGGTGTGTGAGGCTTTTGTTGAGGTAATACAGGAGGGTGACAGGGAGCGAGGAAGAAGCCACCGTGGATTAAAAACATACATTAACGGTGACACAAGCCTGAGCCAAGTGATGCAGAGATGCGTTTGTGTTTGCAGGAATTTTTACTGTTTGGGATTTTTTTTTTTTTTTTTTTAACTCAAGAGTTGCACCCCTGCAGGGAAACACAGGAAATAAGGTGTATCTGGTGGCAAATGAGAGTGCGGGTCTATTGTCTGTCCTGTGTTAAGTGGATTAACGGAGCGGCCGCTGAGACAGATAGCCAAAGTGGCAGCCATAACCGTTGTTTACAAGCCCGTTTCGCCTCTGTCGCTTCGGGTTTTCACACGACGCTGATTTGCTTTCTTAGAAATTCTCACAATGGCGGGGTGGAGTTTGGGCGACATCGTTGTGTAATCTTTTCAATAAAAGCATGAAAGTTGGCACATCACACACATTTGCACACATTTAACGTATAGAATTTCTTCACTGCTCCGTGGTGGCAATTATTTCATCGTTTTAAAATAGGTATTTATTTAAACACACATTTTGTTCCTTAAATAAGTTGCAGTTATTTATTTCAAGCTTATTTTGAAATTTGTACATCTGACACAAAAATGAGGTTAAATTTTTTTATGCTACTAAGTTCTTAATCATCTTGTGCATTAAAACTGATTAAAATCAATAAAACCAAATAATAATGGGAAATAAAATTAAATTAAAATGTAAAAAAGACACAATCTGGTCAGTTATGTCAAAGTTGTTTTTATTATATTGTTATTAAAATTTTTATCAATACTATTATAATTATTAATAGCACTAATAATACTACATTTTATACAATATTATTATATTGGTAATAAATGTGTAATATTGATGTATGGTAATAAAACTTGGAATCCTCCCTGGATTTCAGCTGGCTTAAAATCTAAACTATACATTATTTTCTCGTGTGTGTCTGTTTGTGTGTGTTTGTGTGTGCACGTGCACGCCTGTTCCGATGAAGAATGCATATGTTGGGAACCTCGTCCTCAACAGAGATTAAATTTAAAATCATTTCAAGTGAATCTTCTTCTTTTTTTTTTTAACAATAATTCTGTGTAATTATTATCAGCAGATAATAAATACTCACATCTCTCAGATGTGTTATCACACCACACGTGTCTTATCTCTGCAGGTAATAAATACTTCTATATGTGTGCACTTAACCTTGCCTACAACAGAGCAACATAATAAGATTTCTTTAAGTGCTGTAAATTAGATGACGCTGTGATTCCCAGTCGAGCCCTGGTATCACTTCATTCTTTTCACATTCGTACATCCCTCCTGTGTTTATTCTTTTGTCACTGATTTCAAGGTGAGTTCACTTAATTAGCTTGTTTTTTTTTTTTTTTTTTTAAAGGTAATAATCTCTCGTATTGATCTGTCCTGAACAGTTTTGTGTGATAATGTGTCTATTTGATGCTGGTGTTGCTTCCTTTGCTTGTTTTTTTTTTTTTTTTTCTGTGAGAGATTTAAACAGAGGTTTCATTTGTTTGTCTTGCACTAACACTGAGTGAGCTGTGAAGTGTGCCGTCGATGGCAGCTTCATCGCCTTCATCCTCGCCTGCCTCCTTTCCGCCCCTGTTTGCTTTAACTGAGGCCTGCTCCGACAACTGCACACACGCTGGCACACACACACTCACGCGGGGTCAGAGCTACCGGGGATCAGTGGCGCTAGAGGTCGGCCAACACAAAATTGTTGTCTGTAAGCTGCTTTGGAGGGAGAGGAGAAGTTTAAAGGACAATTCCAAATAATCTGGGCAAGAAAAGGTTTTTTTTTTTTCTTCTGTGCGCGTCATCGGTGTCACTGGTGCAGCCTTTGTATGGAAGGGGGAGGGTGTCGATTCGCTCACAGTTCAAAACGGCAACAGAAACCGCAATTGATTTGCTAATGATAGAGCATTCAGTCTTAATATGACGGATATAACAACCTTGTCCTTTTCAGTGCTGGAATGTTTGGAGCAAAATTGGCTTTGTGAATTGATTAAACTGGAGGTGAGCTGGAACAAGGCGTGCAGGATATTGTTTATTACGCTGCGGAAAGATGATTTGAGATAAATGGGATGCACCTGCTCACATGTGGGTGTCGCTGCGAGAAATCCACGAGGCTAACAGAATTACGATTATTGAACGAGCAGGAACACGCGCTCCGGAAACATTTATTAAATTCATTTCGGCGGAGTCGGAGCTCTGGTGTGGGAGATCTCTGCTTGTATCAGCGTCACAGTGCAATTCAAATTCATAGCTTGTGAGATTTTTTTTTTTTTTTAATTCTAACTTTAAAAAAAAGATCAGTCTGGTCCCAAATCAAGATTTCTTTTCATTTCTGACATTTTCCATATTCCCAATATTTTATGCTGTAGTGTGCAGGACTGGCTGATGTCACTTATCACCATGTTTTCTGGGATATTAATGCATGTTTTTCCCAACCAACCCAGAGCACCATTAGGAAACTGCTCTCTCTCCTTGCTTTCCCCTCTTAACTAACGTTTACACCAAAATGATTCCTAAATCTATATTAATATGGAGATTTTAACATTATTAAGATGCACTGTGACACACACAGCACACAAATCCAGATGTGAGTGGCTCTAATGAACAGCTGTTGACGATAATCCAGCTGATAAATGACTTTATCAGAATGACTCTAAACCCTTCTTCTCTGGGAATCTCTCCGTGAATGTGACACCATCAGGAGACATAACGGAATATCAGGGAGCAGCAAGTCAGCTGGCTCAGCATGCCAGCCACACACTCACAGACACATGCTCACAGACACACGCTCACAGACACACACTCACAGCGTTGATGGAAATTGAAACACAGCCTACATCTGTCTGCTTGTGTTAAGTACATTTTTAAAAGAAAAAAACAAAACTGAGAAACACCTCTTGTAATGAATGTGGAAACAATCACACACACACACACACACACACAAACACCCACACACACACCTACAGATATACACACACACACACCTGTGAAGGGCTGTCACTGGTTTTCAGCGTTTTTGACTCACAGACCTTAAATTTCCTCAAGCAGAAATCGGTACGAGCGTTGCCTCTCTGTCTGCTCAGAATGGATGTGGGATGGAGATTTTTTTTTTTTTTTACCATGGCAACCACTAATGCAGCATAGGTGCAGGTATTGAGCCTCCTGCTGCTGCTGTAATAATAAGAGGATTGGAGGAGGCCAGGTGAAATGTCATCCAGGCTTTTTGTTTGTAATAATCAAGGGCTGCTTTTCATGTCTGGAGTGGTCAGCTCCAGATGGAACTGGGCTGTGCTGGAAATGAGATTTGTGTATTTGTCCGGCGTCCCTGCAATGTGCCGCCGCTCCTCGTATGCACTGACCCGCTCTGAAAATGTTGTCAAGTGTCTCCTTCACATTGTTTCCTATATCGGCTTATGCCACCCAATCCTTATAATCCCACTGTAGCCTGAGTCAGAATATCAGGTCCCGGCAGCGTCCTCTCACCTTTTCCTGTGTGATTCCTGTATCCTCCTCTTTACACGCGGGATTACAAGTCTGAACGGTGCCAGCTAACAGGTTAGCTCGGCCTTTTAATTGATGAAACTGACAGACGGGCTGTGGTGAGTGAAGTGACGTTTAGATGATGCAATGGTGTCTGCTCAAATAAAGACGCTGAAAGCAGCAAAGGAATTCTCAGAGGCCGTGTGGCTCGGGCATTCTTTTAAGAGCTCCTTTTTCCTTCATGTCGGTGCCTCACTTGGTGCTCATATTTACTCTTCCGTCTCCCACGTTTATATGAAATAAAGATGAGACTCTGGCCTATTCGGGAAGCTCCGTATTGCAGGAAATTGTCAATTAAATTTGGCCTCCGTGACACATTTGTCAGGGAGGCCAAAAGACTCGAACCTCTACACGAGAGCGTCAGTCCAAAGCAAACATTCCTTCTGTGTAGTCCGGTTCTCTCTGACCTGCACTGGTCTACACTGTGTGTGTGTGTGTGTGTGTGTGTGTGTGTGTGTGTGTGTGTGTGTGTGTGTGTGTGTGTGTGTGTGTGTGTGGGTGGGTGTGGGTGTGTGTGGGTGTGTGTGTCTGCGTGCCTGTGTGTCAGAGGGACGGGGGTGTTTGTTTTGTCTGCCCCTATCTATAGCTCTGTCCTGCCCCCTTCTTTCACAACAGAGAAAAGAACCACGCCCCTCCGGCCTCGGCCTAGCGTGCGTGTGTGGCTTTTCGCTCTCCCGGGATTTTTAGAATTCATCCTTGTTTCTTCTTAACACCAAATATATTTATGTACAAGGTGACACATATTATATATATATATATATATATGTAAATCTGTGTGCACTCAAGTATCCATCTTTGGGAACATCCAGTATTGCTTAATACTTTCATGCTCTTTCGGCACAGCATATTTACATACACTACCTATGGAATTACTTCAATGGGATGCCTTCGCAGAGGCCTGTGAGGGCACACATACATTAATGACTGTGGAACACAGGAACAGGATTGGATGCACATATATTAAATATAACCTGTGCATCCCCGAGTCAACCCCCCCAGGGAAAGAAACTAGAACCTTTCTGTTTTTTTGTTTTTTTTTCACTGGTTTGTTTGTGTGTTATTTTTGCTTTCTCGGGCTCTCTGCTTTCATGGGCCTGTCCTCTGTTGGGTGCAGGAGGCGCACAAACATACCTGCAGTTTCTGCAAAATCCTGCATTAAGCTGGATGAGTGTGCAAGCCATGATAATAGTTGAATCTGTCAAGGTGCGTGCGAGCAAGTGTATGCAAACCCCTATGGTTTCAATGCGTGTATTCTAATTTTTTTAATCTGCTTTAGTGAATTTCTCCTCTTAAGACCCTGAGACGTGCAGTAAAGACGACACTGGGATATTTATGCAGTCCAGTAGGTATGTGGAATACTTCCAGCATTAGAATGTTGTCAGATGAGCTCCATGGAGAAATTATAAAAGACGCATCATTGCACAGTATACGGGTTTATAATATTAGCTAAATACTTGAACTGGAATTACTTTAGAAAAAGCACAGTGCTTGTAAATACCTATAAATTATATTTTCCTTCACTTGGAGTCAAAACTTCTTATTCTGTCAGTCATAAAAGCTGTGTTCATCACAATTCTTAAAAAAAAACATCCCTTGCATGTGTCTGTGTGTGTGTGTTGTTTTTTTAAATATATTGTCTTCCTTTCCCAATCTCCACTTATCAATAATTTCCAGGTGTAAATGTTTGCCCAGCCGGCCCTCTGAGCCCCCATGATGGAAACTAAAACAGCATCTCCAGCTGGAAGAAGGAGCCGTGTGTGGGCGCCCTGAAGTGGTGCAGCGCCGGTCACTGGAGAGCCACCATGTGTTTGGGAACATCACAGCCTGTGTAATTCTGGCACAGCTTGGATGAAGGGCCATTTCACAGGCATTATGGAATAATCTTTTGGCAGAATCTCTCCAGGATCAAACAAAATTGGATGTTTAACCTCATGTGTCCTGGAGGGTATTTGGATTGCCTCTGACCTACTCTGAGCTAAACAACACTTTTTTATAAATATGTTTACACTGTATTCTGATTTTCTTTCTTTTTTTTAACGTGTGCACACTGTTGTT
Organism: Lagocephalus sceleratus; assembly: GCA_911728415.1. Classification (NCBI taxonomy): domain Eukaryota; kingdom Metazoa; phylum Chordata; class Actinopteri; order Tetraodontiformes; family Tetraodontidae; genus Lagocephalus; species Lagocephalus sceleratus. The sequence continues at coordinate 7,828,402 of CAJVRN010000126.1, forward strand.
TCGATGATTGCTACACGAGCCAAAGATAGTAGATGTTCTGCCACAGGATACTGATTTATTCAACATTTTCGCTATCTACTTTATCTTTTTGTTTACAAAAGCAACATTCAAGACGTCTGTCATAGATGATTGACAGCACTGCATGTGACAGGAGTGGTATTTAATTTAACCTTTTACATGCAGCATGGCTCATAGTAAAGGATAGAGAGATGTGGCTAATAAACTCCTTGTAAATATCAATAAAGCAATATAAATACCTATGAATCAGATAGATGTTATCTTTCTTTTTAAACCAGTCATCAATAAATATGAAAATCAAAGATTACCTGAGGAGCTACAGGCAGAGTTTCCACTCCTGTGGGATTTAAATAATCTGTAAACGAGCATTTTAATCCTTAACTTGTCACAGACAAAATAAACACCATATGATTCCAATGCAATTGAAAGTTTTTTATAATCGAGGTTTAATCTGCAACTGTGACGTGTCATGTCTGAACTGCCAGTTATTTTATTTAAATAATTACTAATCAGAGGAAAAATTACATTTTAAATGCTTGAAAACATTATAGGCTTCATGCTTTTTGATCTGTGATGGAGTATTTCATCTGCTAAAACTCGAAACCCCTAAATACCTAGAGGTGGATGATTAAACACACAGGTAGTCTTTTTTTTTTTTTAATGTTTTTATATTTATTTATAGAATTCCCACACATCCTATCCAGGGACTTCTTCCCTGATTGTTTTGAATTATCACTCTGGCTATCCTGACTTATTTTACCCACATAAATGGTGACTAAAATAGCCTTCAGGCAGTTGACAAATGAGGATTTTATCATTTTTCAGCTGACATGACATTGTTAGCTGCAACGAAGAGACAGTCTGATGATGGTGCATTACCTGATCTCCACCTTTTATAACAGATTAAGGGACCAATCTCTAACTAGAGGGCTTGTTGTGCATATTTAAACTTCCACTGAGGTGCGTCGACTCACCCGTTTATAATTGGGCCAAAGTGAAACTCACCTGAAAATGAACAGCCAAACCTGTGTGATCTGACAATAAAGGGAAGATCACACTATTCACTTAAAGGACGGGGATATGCTCACCGACCACTCGTAATTTAACAACTGAAACTGATCCCGTGATGTAAATGACTGAACTTTCTCGTGAAAAATGTTACATAAACATCCACTGGCATAAGTTTTGTCGAACATGACAAGCTTAATTAAGTCTGTGTAGGTGACTGTCCATCACTTAATTAATTAATGAACTCTGGGAGAGACTACTTTATCCTAATTTTATTATTTATGTGTGGGGATGAATCAAACAGTTTGGCTTAAGAAGCTCAAAGTCACTGTATGTTTCAGGCCTGTTAACAGTTTAAGACACAATTCCTTTAATCACTGCCAACATATCCAGTGATTGACACTGTAAAAACTGTAACTTTAATGTTTGATGCATGCTTGATCACCAATAGCATCAGTGCTGTGATTAAATAACATCAACTCACACATGTGCCTATAAACTCTTTTAAAACATGCAAGTTCTTGTTTGTTGCAAGAAACTGTTGTCATAATGTCATAATTGATTTAAAAAAAAAAAAAAAAACCTCTCACGCCGCTTAGGTGGAGAATTATCCACTTTTTACGGTCCAAAAGGTTTAAACTTATGGAGGAAAAAAAATCGGATTTCCCGTTCTGGCTGCCGGAACTTCATTCAATTGTGTATTAATACTCTTAGCGGCACTCGCTGATTTCAGATTTATTTTCTTTACCGTCTCGCAAAACGCCTTAAAAACAAACTAAATTTGCAGTTTTAGATGAGAAAAAATGCCCTCGCCGATTCTTAAGACTCGTAAGAATGGTGAAATAATTGAAATTTTTTTTTTTGTTTTTATTCCATCGGCGTGGACGGCAGGATATCTGGCCACTAGAGGTGTTCTTCGGTCTATATAAGGACGCCGCCATCTTACATGTCTCAGTCAGCCGCTCCAGCCGACCGACCGTCGTCCCGCTGCGGCCGGAGAGGACGAGGGCTCCCCGCTCAGCCTCCTTCTCACGCCCGGGCTTTTCCTACACTTTTACCCGGTTTTTTTTTTCTTTGAAAAGTGGTCTTTACTCTCCGGGATCCGAGTGGACGGACTTTCTGTGTTGACAAGGGTAGGATACGCCGTTCGAACTATTAGATCAACTGCGGTTCCCCCTCTTTTTTTTGTCGGGTTCTGCTTGGTTTAGCGGCAGGAATGGAGGCGGTTGCTGCCGGGGATGCCGCCGCCGCCGCGCCGGGCGAGAGCGACGCTTTTCCGGCAGATGTTTGGGACACGCCGGCCGGCCGGATGGGGATGTACTTACCCCACAGGAGCGACGTCGTTAGCGGGCGGGTAACTCGTTAACGACCCGCTGGCGTCGACGGTGCCCGTTCCCGGTGGATACCTCCGTCCTCCCGGTGTAATTAGGGGGGCGGGATTCGGGAGCCACCGTGGTGGGTTTTTTTGTGGGTTTGAGCCGTAGTTTGGTGCTTGTTTGCGGGGCGGTGAGGTGCTTTTGTGACGGTAGGCTCACCTCTGGAGCCTCTGGCCGCATTCCGCCGTCCTGACTCATGTTCGCTCCGGTTTCACCTCTCCGAGGGCCGCCGCTGGTTCTTGTTGTGGGGGGGGTTGGGGGTCAACAGATGCGTGTGTGGGGGGGGGGGGGGGTGGAACCGTGGAAAAACTCGAGTTTATCCCGGGTTTGTTCGCTGGTTCGTCGACTCGATGAACTTTAGCTCCGCCGCCGGGGGCAGAGGGAGGGGGGCTCCCGCCGGTGGAGTTGCCGAAGTTCGTCATCAGTAGTTCGGCTCGGTTTTGGGGGGGTCGGTGGGGGTATTTTCGCCGGGAGAGTGTGTGATTTTTTTTTTTTTCCCTTTAAACAAAGACCGACAAAAATTCCTCCCTGCCGCTGTGCTTTTGGGAGGAAGACGAGGAGGAGCCACGGGTGTGAAACCTGAGTCGGCGGTGCTGGGGTGGAGGTGGGTGGGGGGGGGGGCGGCCGGCAGCTGTGGGGGGAGAAGCGGGCGAAGGACGCCGGCGTCGGCCGGCCTCAGGAGGTGCGATTCCCGGAGCATTCCTGAACCATTCCCCGTCCGTAGCCGCGGTGAGCAGGTGGAGACCTTCGGTCGGTGGTGGGCTGGTGACCCGGCAGACGGGTCTGTTTCCACTACTTTTACATTTTAAGACTTTACCTGTGATCTTTAATCGGATTTTAAGGTTCCAAAATTCCATTTTTGCTCCTTAGTGAGGGTGTTGTAGTCTCGGAGGACGCGACCACGGTGTTGATTTGACTTATTCCTATAGTTTAATCGTCGCGTAAGCTTTTAATACCATAAAATGGGTGTTTTATTTTTTGGTTTCTTTTTCTTTTTTTGTTTTGTTTTTTTTCTGCCTTCCTGCTGTGAAATCCCCGGTCAATTTACACAATGGAACAAAAACTGAAAAATCCGTCATCTTGTCAGCAGATTCTCGGTAAATGAGGCGGAAGCGCGGGTGTGGGTTCATGTGAGACCTGCTGTGGTTTGAGGTAATCCATTTCACGAAGCTTACATCAGCTTTTCAGCCAAAAAATGACTGCCAGGTTCTCTACATTCTGTCTATTATGACCAATATGTGTGACCACATTAGTTTGAATGGATTTTTTTTTTGTTGTTTTTCTGTAATGGTGTCTGTAGATTTGTTTTTATTTTAAGGGATGCCTAATGCCCTCCGTAAAGTAGCTGGAATCCGGTTTCCTGGAGCTCCCGCGTCTCCCACCATCCATCACTTTGCAGTGGAGACCAAACCCTGCAGCGCCTGCTGCGGACTGTGTTGTTGGCAGTCGGTAGCGAGTGCTGACCCTGCACATTAACTGACTAGCAATGAAGTCTGTGGCAGCCCCCACCGTCTCTGCTGGTGCCGATAATGCAGCTTGTTTGGGTCATTTGCTTGCATGGATATATTGAACAGTTTTTTTTCCAGTTGAGTGGAACCCGTGAAAGAGTCAAGTCGGCTCTTTTGTAGGCCAGTTCTCTGCGAAAGTGTTTTTTCTTTACCCCCACAAATGCATCTCAACTAACTAATTTAGTCAAATTTAAATGCCAGAGCATTTTAGCTGGGATATTTTTGTTCAGTACATAACCCCAACCCAAGACTCATCTGAAATCAATTTATGGAAGCCATGCTGGAATTGCTGACAGACCGGTTATTTTCTCTTCCGTGAAAAGGGGAGACAGATCGGAGAGTTCGGTTGGTGCTTTAAATTCCAGTCATGAACAATGATTTGCAATTCTCCTGTGATTGTGTTAAGCTTTTCAGAGTTAAAGAAACTGCATGTTGTGCTGTGAATAATTTATTCTGGCTTGTCAATGAAACCGCAGTGGCCTGTAGACCTCAGGTGTTTTCCGATAGGTTCAGATCACAGTTCACACCAGACTGTGGGTGTTTCTAATGACCTTGGTGGTAGTTATCTCATGAAAGATGTCGCCTGGATTCTTGCACGATCCTGATCAGAAGACCTTCCATTGTGTGTCAAGAGATGCAAGTAGTTTATTATTGCATTCATGAACATGGAGCCTGGTGGCTCTTTCCAAGAATAGCTCCCTTTTCTTTGCTGATCCTCCCTTGGGTGCTTGAATCATCCCAAAAACTGCATTCCGAGACAAGAGGCTGAATGTCAGTTCTGTGTCACTCATTAGTCATCTGGTTTCAGTTAGGTGGGTTTAAGTAACCAACCCAGCCCTCCATGTGAGACATGACATTTGGCTTCAAAGAACCCACTGATTGCCATTGTTGTGGCATGGCTGATACCCAGCAACCCTAAAGTCAGAACAACAAAAAAGCACGGGTCTGAGGATTTTTCCTGCTGCGTGGGTCTCTGTTGGAGACTAGATTTTGCATGGTGGCCCTTACAAAATTCCGAAGCTAGGTTTAAAGACCCACATTTTCCACGAGCATGGATAATAAATGGTTCCAGTATGTACTGTGAGCGTATGTTTGATTATATTCTGCAGCCTTGTTTGGGACAGATGGCTTCCATTATGCGAGGCAGGCCTACGGGGGTTTTGGGAGGTTGTGTTGGAACACTAGTCCATAGTTCTGGACTAGTTGGGGTTTACTAGTTTGTGTGTGTGTGTTGAAAATGGGGAGAAGGTACACATTCACTCATTTTATATTTGCTATTGAATATGTGGAATGGTTAAAACTGGGAAGTTTTCTCCTCTAACCAACCACAGAGGCAGTTTGTAGATTTTTTTTTTTTCCCCCCTGATTCTATTGACGCGCTGTTCCTGTTTTCAAGTTTCCTTCCAGTGTTTCATTTCCTGCCTTCTCACTTTTTAGTCACAAGTGTGAACATATTAATAACCCCTCTGTTTCATTTTCCCCGTTTCTTCCGAATTAATCCCCTTGCGCCCGGGTAACCTTTTTTTAATGGCATTACTGGAGTGTTTACCATTTCCTGGAGTGGTCTCACCATCAAAGAAGGTGTAGGAATGCATGTGCGCTACACCCAACAGCTCCACTTCCTCTGCCCTTCCTCACCTAAATACAGCCCTGGCTGTAAATTGAAGCTTTGTGTGTGAACTGTTGGTTCTCACATGTTTGTCTCCTGTAGTAAAGGAAATCTTAAAAAAAAAAAAAAAAAAAAGGAGGCAGGTCAATGGCTGGAAAGTTACTGGATAAGATTCCTTTCCAGCGGTTGGGTTTCTGCTATGTTAATGTTTTTTCGTTAAACTGGATGCTGATTTTTAGCTGATGGTAAAATGTGCTCTGGGAGAATACGACCGACTCCTTCTGTTTTTCTTTCAGATCAGGAAGCTGTGTTGGCTGTGGTTTGAGAAAGGAACATGGCTTCCCAGGGTGAGTTCTCGGACCACTGACCTTTTCAGCTCATTTTGTCCTCTTGCTCACGTACCAGCATCCATTTAGTCTGATTTTGATCCCTCTACTGATAAATTATGTTCTGTTTTTTTTTTTTTTTGTATTATTTAAACCTATTTGTGGAATAATTCAGTCAACTCGGTTGACTTATTTAATTTTAAATGTAATTTTTCAGGTTATTTTTTCCCACTTATTTTAAGTAGCATTTATTTACATAAATCCAAATCTTCTGCAGCTGATCTGATGGAGCTCGACATGGCCATGGAGCCAGACCGTAAGGCAGCAGTCAGCCACTGGCAGCAACAGTCTTACCTGGATTCAGGCATCCATTCAGGTGCCACTACAACCGCCCCCTCCCTTAGTGGGAAGGGAAACCCTGAGGAAGATGATGTGGACAACCAGGTCATGTATGAGTGGGAGCAGGGCTTTAACCAGAACTTCTCCCAGGAACAAGTTCAAGGTCGGTCTTTTAATTTTACTGCACAGTCGCAGCAAGTGTGAATTCCAACTAACTGAAGATTATCATTTCTGGTAGACATCGATGGTCAGTACGCCATGACACGTGCGCAGCGGGTACGTGCTGCGATGTTTCCAGAGACTCTTGAAGAGGGGGTTCAAATCCCTTCCACACAGTATGATGCAACAAATCCCACCAACGTTCAGAGGCTGGCAGAGCCCTCACAGATGCTCAAACATGCTGTGGTCAACCTGATCAACTACCAAGATGACGCAGAGCTGGCAACCAGAGCCATTCCAGAGCTCACCAAGCTCCTCAACGATGAGGACCAGGTAGTTGCCGCTTACGACGCGGGCAGATTTTTTTTTTTTTTTTTCTTCTCACCATTGCTTTACTGATTTATCGACACCTCTGTCCATCTTGTTCAGGTCGTTGTAAACAAAGCATCGGTGATGGTCCACCAGCTTTCGAAGAAAGAGGCTTCTCGCCATGCCATCATGCGCTCTCCTCAAATGGTGTCGGCCATCGTCAGGACCATGCAGAACACAAACGACGTGGAGACTGCCCGCTGTACTGCAGGAACGCTCCACAACCTTTCCCACCACAGAGAGGGCCTGCTGGCTATTTTCAAGTCGGGAGGAATTCCAGCTCTTGTTAAAATGCTCGGGTATGTGAAAGGAGAACAATGAGATTAACTTTGTGTGTCACAGCTCACTAGTGCAGGAAAGTGGACGGGGGACGGGGGGGTTAGTTTCTCAAAGAGGGTAGTTTTGATTTGGTATGTGCTGTTAAGAGTTGAAAAAGGCGAGTCTTTTCAGTCATCTGACTTTGTCTTTCAGATCACCAGTGGATTCTGTCCTCTTCTACGCCATAACAACCCTCCACAACCTGCTGCTGCATCAGGAAGGAGCCAAGATGGCAGTTCGTTTAGCTGGAGGTCTACAGAAGATGGTGGCGCTGCTCAACAAGACCAACGTCAAATTCTTGGCCATTACAACAGACTGTCTTCAGATACTGGCTTATGGAAACCAGGAAAGCAAGGTGAGATCTGTATATTTTTTTTTTTTTTTAAAGTGATTTTAAATGGAATGACCTAATTGTATCTGCTGTTTTTATATTTCTTGTTGTGCAGTTGATCATCCTGGCCAGTGGAGGCCCCCAGGCACTGGTCAACATCATGAGGACTTACACCTACGAGAAGCTCCTGTGGACCACAAGTCGTGTTCTCAAAGTTCTGTCAGTCTGCTCCAGTAACAAGCCCGCCATTGTAGAAGCTGGTATGTTGAGACCGTAACATTTGTTTAAATTAGAAAAGTATCTGTAGTAGTAATCTGTAAGTGACTGTGTTTAATCGGTACGTTGTTTTTGCGAATACCAGAGCTTTATTTATTCTCGATCTTTGTCCAGGAGGCATGCAGGCTCTGGGGCTCCACCTGACAGACCCCAGCCAGAGACTGGTCCAGAACTGTCTCTGGACTCTCAGGAATCTGTCAGATGCTGCCACCAAACAGGTGAACCCTTCATTTCCTGGCCAGAGTGAAAGTTGGATGGGGATGTCAGTGGTTTTCTGCAGGAAGGAGGCGGCAATTGTTGATGTATATCTTGCTCTTTTCCCCAGGAGGGAATGGAGGGTCTGCTCGGGACTCTTGTCCAGCTGCTTGGTAGCGATGACATCAACGTGGTGACTTGCGCTGCTGGAATTTTATCCAACTTAACCTGCAACAACTACAAGAACAAGATGATGGTCTGCCAGGTGAATATACGTGAATTTACTTCGGTCTAAGCGCACTGTACGTCCTGCTGCTCAGCTCACTGGTTCTCAAACTGTCGTGCAGGTCGGTGGTATCGAGGCGTTGGTCCGCACAGTGCTTCGGGCCGGAGACAGAGAAGACATCACAGAACCAGCGATCTGTGCCCTGCGCCACCTTACGTCACGGCACCAGGATGCTGAGATGGCACAGAATGCCGTCAGACTGCACTACGGCCTGCCCGTGGTCGTCAAATTACTGCATCCTCCATCACACTGGCCCCTCATTAAGGTACACATTCCTACCCTGCAGCTTAAAACTCCTCACACGTCGCACAGACTGTTCAGTTATCACTGAATCAGAGCTCCATTAAAACCCCGTGACCGGGCCGCCGTTCTATCAAATCTTTGTCCGACAGGCTACGGTGGGTCTGATCCGTAACCTGGCCCTGTGTCCTGCAAACCACGCTCCCCTCAGAGAGCAGGGGGCCATTCCCAGACTGGTCCAGCTACTGGTCAGAGCACACCAAGACACACAGAGACGCACCAGCATGGGAGGCACACAGCAGCAGTTTGTGGTAAGAAGACAAACACACATCCGATTAATTCATTAAGAGTACACAGTTGGAAGAACACAGTTCAAATGTCTTGTGCTTTGAAGGAACACATTTTTTTTCTTTGATCATCAGGAGGGAGTTCGTATGGAGGAGATCGTGGAGGGATGCACGGGAGCACTTCACATTTTGGCCAGAGATGTCCACAACAGAATAGTTATCAGAGGACTCAACACTATTCCACTCTTTGTTCAGGTAGAGACGAATTAAATGTGGCGCTTCCCCCAAACCTGCCAGAAGATTACAGGCTATTGCGGTGTTTTTGGGTAACCGTGAGCATTAATCGGCTCGAATGTTTCTCAATTGCGTGCAGCTCTTGTACTCGCCCATCGAGAACATCCAGCGCGTAGCAGCAGGCGTCCTCTGTGAGCTGGCCCAGGATAAAGAGGCAGCCGAGGCCATTGAGGCAGAGGGAGCCACCGCTCCCCTCACAGAGCTTTTGCACAGCCGCAACGAAGGAGTTGGTACGTCCACGTTTCACTACCACAAACCCTCATTAGTGTTGCGTTACTGATGACAACTTGAAACTGAGTAATCGAACTTAACTGGTTGGATCTGAACGCCCCGTCTTTCCACAGCCACCTACGCCGCCGCAGTTTTATTCCGTATGTCAGAGGACAAACCCCAGGACTACAAGAAACGCCTCTCCGTAGAACTCACAAGCTCGCTCTTCAGGACGGAACCGATGGCCTGGAATGAGGTACTGCATTAAGCCTAAAATCAACTTGGCAGTCAGCAAATGGCGCGCGTGCCCCCTCACAATCTGTCCTTGTGCTCTGCAGACTGGAGACCTGGGTCTGGACCTCGGCGCTCAGGGAGAGCCTCTGGGCTACAGACAGGAGGGTAAGTCACCCTGTCACAAAAGCAGGAGCGGTGTTGGAGAATTGTTTTTCTTGGCGTGATTGTGTTTTCGCATTCTCCTTTACCCCCCCCCGTCTCAAGTTGACACGCAGTCCAGTCAGAACATTAGATTTTCCAGATATCTGACACAGTTGAAACAGCCGTGGTAAACGCTGTAAAAACAGGAGGTTCTGGGGTGACGGTTGAATGTTGAGTGACGATGCTCTCGTTCCTCTAGCACTTTAAATTGGCCGGGTATCTTTAAACCAACCTTGTTGAACCCGTGAGTCGTGTGCTGGAGGACAGACGGCGCGCCGCGTTGCTGTGTTGCGTCTGAATTATCGTACTACTGTGTGACCGCTTGGTTTGTTAACATGCTTCTAACAACTGCTCTGCTTCCCCTGCCTCTCCACCCGCTCCTTCCCCCCCCCAGACCCAAGCTACCGTTCCTTCCATTCTGGTGGATATGGAGGGGACTCGATGGGCATGGAACCCATGATGGACCATGATCTGGGTGGTCACCACCCTGGCCAGGACTACCCCTCTGTAGAGGGGCTGCCTGACCTGGGACATGGCCAGGAACTGATAGAAGGCCTGCCACCTGGTGACTCCAACCAACTGGCCTGGTTTGATACTGACCTGTAAATAGAAGACCAACATTACACTACACTTTCTACTAGGTAAGAACATGTTTGACTTCAGCAACCCTGTTAGCAGAGGCAAACGAAGGTTAGTCTTTGAGAAGTCGAGCCACCGTGGGGATGTTTTGTCTGAGGGGCAGAAGTGTGGTTTTAACTTGTGGCTTCTGCATGTTCAGACTGTTGCTAATTGCAAAGTTCTGTTTGATCTGTGTGTGGTCTTAACCAGTTCTTAACTCGTCTCCTTACCCTCATCCTGCTGGTCCCCCCCCCGCCCCCGGTTCCTTCCGTCGGTTCACGCGTCTCTCTTCTTTGCAGCTGTATCATGTGATCTGGATGAACCTGCATCGTGATTCGCCCATATGGAGGAGGCAGGGTTTCAGAAAGTGCCTGAAGATGACTCGACAACAGCAAGCAGAGTTTCCTGTCTATGGGAACTCCATTGGGACAAACTACATTTAAGAGCGGTTCTGTTCTTGGCCTGAGAGAGGGCTGACTTTAAATCCTGACATGAAAAATTTTGATTTCCTTTTTTTTAAAAAAAAAAAAAACTTTTTTCCTTGTTTTAATTTTTTACTCTTTGTTTTTATTCTGTTTTAAGTCTAAAGGTACAAATGGATTATAGCTTGCTTTTTTCATTCTGAATTCTAATACTCTTGTTTTTTGCAATCCCTTGTTTTAAGTCTGGTAACATTGAGGGTTTTTTAAAGTGGTAATGCTCCATCAAAGTAAAGAATCTGATCACATTTTAAATGGTGTCCAAACACTAAAGTTAATCAGTTGACTTGTATTCTGATGATAAAGTGTAACATTGTGTAGCTTTTGTATAAAAACATGAATTGGAAATCATGGTCCAAATATCAAGCTATTTTCTTGCTTTAAAGTTAGACACTGATGTGTCTCTGCTGTTCCAAAGGGGGTGTAGCTGACGTAGCCGAGTGGGTGTCTGGAAGAGGGCACCCGCTGGTCTACTGTTACTAAGGGGTTGGGTTATTTGGAGGAGCTGGTTGCTGTAGCCTGCTGTTTTCTGAAACAATAAAATGGACTGTCATTTCACCTGGATGACTCCCATGTTTCATTTTCACACAGCCCGACCTGGTGAGCATGAACGAAGGGCTCGACGCAGACCGTGTTCTGAACACACAAATGTAAAACTGGTTCAGTGGCGTAACATTTTCTTTTACATACAAGTTTGCTTTTTTTAAAGGGATTTTTTAGTAAGTAAAAGTTGCCTCTTGTGTCTGGGGAAAGACAAATTTGCCAACTGTCCATATGTACATGACTTTAATCCTTGGATGATTACAGGATCCATAAGATCCCACGACCCTGTCAGTCATCTGCCTGTCTAATTACATCTTTCACCACTTCCACATAATTCCCGGGTCTGAGCATGTGACGGACAGGAAAATCTGGTAACTGGGCAGTTGCTCTGATCTGTGAGGGGAAACTTGTGATGTCAGATCGCAGACGTGAGCAAACATTAACGAGTGAGCTAATGATCCTCCATTAACGTCAACCGTAGCATCCACACACACAGGCCAGTGCTGTGATGAATGAGATGGCAAATTAACTTTAATAATCTGCAGCGTTCTGACGGACTCTGGATGGATGCTCTGATTTAGCCGTCAAATTACGGCTGGATTTCTGTCACTGATCCACGCTAATGAGTCAGACAGAGCTGAGCTGACTCCACTCTGACCCCAGATCCAGTCTGGTCACGAAGGGTTCAGGAGTCTGTCTTGGCCTGGGCCGTTACGAAAGACAGACCCGGAAGTTTATCGTTTTATTTTTAAATAAATTCCGAAAAATTAATTACACACTCAAAGGAAACATAGCTTTCAGAAAGGAACCCGTTACTATCTTTAGTGTCATAAAATTAGGAAATGCTACCGGTTTACTGGTCTGCAGATCGAAAACCTTAGGACGCCTGCATGATCTCAGCGGCCAGTTGAACCACAGGGTCATGAAACCTATGATGAGAAACACAACAGGACAAAATCCAAGTCAGTGTGTAGGTCTCCCTGAACCTGTTAAACCTCACCAGTAAAATCTGGACTGTCCCGTGTTGATGTGCGTTTGTAAATATTCAGCTGTCTGATTGTTACTCAATCATTTTTGGCTGTTGGGGAACCAAAAAAAGAAATTCTACTTGATAAGAAGCCGGGGAATTCCCTGCTGTTTGTCTATTGTCACTGCAAATCAATAACTGACACTTCAAAATAAAAACATCCAAGTTGACAAAAGCATAACCTTCACTCTTCTGTCTCTATCCATCTTCCTCCCTCCCCTCTTCCCTTCCTCCCAGCTGGGTCAGAGGGCAGTCTAACAGCCAGACCAGCATCTCCCACGGTTGATTAAATCCTACATAATTAACTTCATTAACACAGCTCCCACAGGCCTGGGAGAACCTTGAAAGTTTTTGAATTTGCATGGGATAAAATCTTCCTTCTAAAGTTCCCGGAGAAGTTGACTGGTGGACTCTGCTGTTGCTGTTTTCATATCTGACTGAACACAGCAGTATGTTAAGGGTTGGTTCTTTATTATTCTACAGGGAGCTGTGGGTAAACTCCTCCCCTTCTTCTACATTTGGTCAGCCTCAAGGGTTTGAAAAGGCATTCCTCAGGTTGCCATGGTAAAGACTGAATGACATCATTTAGGTTAGGAGCTCAGCCCAGACCTTCCCTCTCCATCCTTCTGTCTCGTCTTTCCACCTCAACTCTTCTCATACTCTCAATTAAACCCCTCCTTCTTCCCTCCCTTCCTCTTCTCCCTCCTCGGCTCTTTTCATCTCCTGCCCTTTCTCCTAAAACCTCTGCTCCCCTCCTCCCGCTAAACCAGTGGGAGTGTGCCAGTCTCAGCCACTTCAAAGGCTCGAGCTGATCTCTGCTTTCATCTGCCAGAGAGGAATGGAATGAAGTGGGAGAGGAAAACCATGAGAGGGAGAGAGAGAGACAGAAATGAGGGGAATGGAAAAAAATTGAAGGGGGAAAGGAGGTTGAAGAGGTGGATATAGTGGGTGACAAAAGGGGAAGAAAGAGGGTTGTCTCGGGAGAAAAGAAAGGGAGAGGTTGGAGAGGAGGAGGAGAGGCCTGTATGGAACAATACAATACTATTAATCTGAGTCTATATGATTGAGAGACAAAATATTTGAGAGAGGGACGGAGAGAGAGAGAGAGAGAGAGAGAGAGAGAGAGAGAGAGAGAAAGAGAGAGATGGGTTCCTGGTCTCATGCGTCAATAGATCAAAGGAAACATGATCTCTACAGCGACAGGACCCTCAACTCAAAGAGGAAACACATTTGCTCTGCACGCTCATAAAAGCCAGATGCAAAGCAAAGACACACACGCGCACGCACACACACTTGTTTGATTGTTTGCACGGACTGGAAATGATGTCTTTTAATGCAGATTTCCAATCTTTTAATGCAGATTTCCAGTCTGTCTTTCCCCCAGCACTCAAAATAAAAGCATATATCATAAATGTGCACAATAAAAATCCAAGACTGCATATTTTTCAATAAATCATCTTCAGTAAGCCGAGAACGTATATCTACATAATATCTTATACTTGCATCTGAAGTGTTCCATCAGTGTGGGATAGAGAGAGAATGTGTTCGTAAACTTTAACATACATACATAAGGTCTCACCTGTTCGACGTACATATGTCCTGCAGTAGACTCTTTAACTCTATCCATTCAGGAAATTCCATCCAGTCCGAACTCGCTGTAGTTTTAATCTATAATTAGACGGACAGAAGTCACAAAGTTTATCATTGATTTGCATTCAGATATCACACATCAATGGTGCAAGGTGGGACCGATAACATGTTTATGTGGACCAGGATGAATGCATATACAGGCTCCGCGGATGTGTATTGCAGTCCAGTGTGGACCACCAAAGTGTTCCAGCCATCAAAACCCTCCAGGTCACTTTGACGAATTGCTGAAGAATGCCTCTACGTGTGGTCACGTTTCCCCACTGCTGTCACACGAGTATCGGTTACAGCAACCGTGCCCATCAGCGCCATTTTGAACTGATAAGAAGTAATTCCACGCTGACGGCACGGACTGTACTTGAGCGCACACACCAGAGCGGAGCGGCTAAGTGTGTCATCTCCGTGTGGCTGTCCTGACATGCCTCCCGTCATGATGCCTGGGCCGCACACCCGCCCAGTCACACCTACTCCACAGCCTGCCGCCTCCGTCTGTGCGTCCTGTGAAGCTCACTTCAAAACGGGGGAATTTCGCTGCGTTTAAACTCGCAGCCAAGTTCAGAACTGGAATCTGATTTAATCTTGCGATGTCAAAACTAAAACATTAATAATAGACACACTTGGGGCTGGCCCTTCAGCATCTGTCTGGGCGCGCGTGCACGTGCGTGTGCTCGTGGGACTTATTGGATGTCTGTTCTTGTGTTTCACAAACGTGTTCTCTCTGATCTCGCCTGACATCATCACCCCTATCTCTGTGGCGACACGGCATGGTTGTTGCTAGGCAACAGGGTTAGGAGGAGACCAAGATGCTCCCCTCCCAAACACAGGCGTGCATGGACGCCTTGGCCACCCATGAGGGCGAAGGGACGTTTCTGGGCACGTGCCAACCAGCCATTAAAGCCCCACACAGCCTCTTATCATCCATTAGCCATCTCTGCCTTCCTCTCCACTGACCAACACCCACGGGCGTGACGCAAACTCCAGTCTCGAAACCGCCACATGAAACCGGCGCGGAGGAAAGTGGAAGTCGCTGCGGGAAGGGCCGGGTCTTTTTTAAACGATGACAGGATGACGGCGCCTCTGACAGATGGTGACGGCCACATCTGAGGGATTTCGGGATAATGCATGACGCAGGTGGAGTCGGGTTAGATTCACGTCCCTGCAGAAGCCGGAAGAATGCATTTCCATACTCAAAGGAAAGGTCGCAATGACTGGAAACAATATGCCTTGACCTTTCGGAGGCTTAACGCTGTATGTTTCAGATCATCCTATAGATTGTGTTAATACATAGAAATTAGGAAATGAGATTAAAGTCTTGACAGTGTGAGGGCTTAGTTACAAAAAGTTACAAATTTACACATGCATTTTAAACTGCATGCCTTCAGAATATTTTACACCCACAAACCAACAGGCATAATAGAAATAATACATTATCATTCCCTCAACTTCTCGTGAATCCCTGTTCAATTAATTAGAATTCTCCTTCAAGTCTTTCCAAATTGTATTTATGTTGATTAAAAAAAAAAAAAAAAAAAAGAGTTGAAAATTTCACTAATTCTAATTTGATTCATTTCCCCTCTTTCGTCCTTTGCTGTTTCCAAGCTATTAGCGGGATCTTTGATTGAGATTAACAGAGCCCTGAAATCAATGAAAGATAATTAAAAAGCCTTTGTTGAAGGGCAGCCACTTGGCTTGGTGTGTAGGTGCGTTCGAGTGTGTGAGCTCCAGTGTGTTGCGGGTAATAAATGTCTGTTGCCCTCTTTTCAAAAGCGCGCACAGTTTTCTTCCAAACGACTTTCTGATTGACAGAAACGGGAACTAAACTTAATGCCTGAGCTTGCTTCATAATTTTGAATAAATAAGGAAACGCATGAGAGAAATTCCAAGTCTTGTTTAGGATTCAGTGACACAAGCACACCGCCAGACACTGAAAGCGGAGAAGTCGTTATGAAGTAGGCTAACAGAGAGGATGGTCAGGGACTTTCATGGCCTTCTGCTGAGAGAGAGATGAGCTGTTAAAAGGCAGTTTGGGGCTGTTGCTCAGGAGGTCCAAGAACACACAAGTGAGTGAGTCATGGCTGATGCGTGGGTGGTTTAGGTGGCAGGAACTAATTAGTAAGAGCTTCCAAAATACACACTGTTACATGCAAACTGTCTCACTCACACCTGCAGACACACACCCCCACACACACACACACACACGCACCACTGTTTTCATGAACACATGATATGATCTCAATGTCAGGGTGCCCATCCCCATGTGTCCCACATGTAGTGACTTCAATGTGACTATTTCAAGTCAAATCACGAGGAACATATTTTACATCATTTATAGAGGTCCACAGAAAAATACGACCAGGGTTTAGAAGATTTTATGATGCATTTTCACTCGAGCTATTCAGATTGGATAATGCTGCACAGCCTTGAATTAAATTTACTGAATACATTTGTTTTCCAAACACAACCTTTCTTAAATTCTACCAGGACAGAGACAACTTCAGGCTACTCCTTGAAACACTTCTGGTTTGTTGACTGAAAGTGTGCAGGGACTCGTCGCAGTATAAATGTTACAACACAAGACCATTCAATATAACATTTTTTCCATGCTTAATGCCAAAGAATCAATGTGAAATGCTGATTTACACCTCAACATATGGCTCTGGGTAGCATTCACTATAGGAAAACACACCTGGATGGGTGAGCTGTAGCTACCAGCGCTTTGATATGACTTTGAGAATCAGCTTTCCGTGTTGTCCACATCATTACTACCGTGTGCTCCCTTACGCAGCCCATTCGGATCAGGCAGAATTGGACAGGCACTCAAACAGAGAGTGACGGGCGGACAGAAACCTACAATTTTCCCTCTCTCTGGTCTGCTCTCAGTGAGCTAAACCACAGTCTATTTTAGGAGAAGCAGCACAGTGGGGCCGTCTCTCTGAGTGGATGTGCTTCTGGATTATTTTCATGACCATTCTGAAGAGTGTTTAAAGCATATACTAGTGCTGGAAAATCAAATCCAAATTACACAAACGCTGATGATTTTTTATCACCACTCAGGATCACCCTATATATATTTTTGATTTATGGTCAAAATCAGCAAAGACCCATGTTTGATAGCTGGTTGTTTGTTGTGCATGTTGTTTTTAATTACTTTAACCTGCTGTGCTTATTACCTCCATCTGTTATAACCCTCACTTATTCTCTTAATTTTATCCAAGATCTGGAACTTTTAGTACCACCAGATGGCGATAAAAATAATACAATAACGCCTCCATGCATAGTTTCCCTTACAACTCATTGACATTACATTGCAAATGGTATTTTTTGTGTACATCAGGCTGGGATATATCCTGTGGGCCAGCCAGCAGACTCATTTCCTTGGTAGCTCCCTTACCCCATTTGTTGCTATTATAAAATAAAATGATACTGCCCAACACTAATGTACCGTTAACACGTTTGAGTGCATTTCTAGCGTATTTACCAAATGGTTGATGATCTCCAGTGTGCTGTGGGCTGTCTCGTTCTGCATGTGTGTGCGCAGCACGTGTAAAAGGCTTTGCAGACAGGAGCGTGACAGGCAGTCTTCACCCTCTCCTCCATACAGCCTCACCAGTAGAGACAGACACTGGAGAGACTCCTCCCACACCTCTCCGTTTTCAGTTGAAAGCTGCAGGGAGAAGAAATTAGCTCATGAAGGTTGAACTTCATCTATTACACCATGTTTACAGCAACCCTCCTGCAGTTGCTATTTAAAGTGAGTATAACATGTAGATGTTTCCAGACTAATTGAAGTATCCAACATTTATTCGCCCGTTTCACATTTTCACTGATATTTGATTCTGGATCATATTGGTAATTTCTCACCCAATACTCTCCCACAGTATACAGATCCAATTTTTTTCTCCTATGGCAAAATAATACATACATAAATACACATAGAGACTTATTCATGAACAGGAAAAATGACACATGACCTCACAGGCTCAAGTATGATCATATAAATAAATGTATCCAACTGTCTCAACTATGTGTTGGTGCACCATTCATGCAGGTGTAAATACTGACGATATTCATGTATGCATGAAATACATTTACACGCAAACACATGCATGCACACAGACACACATGACTGAGGGTCTCACCATGTGAATGAGGTGTGTGCTGAGTTGGCTCAGGGGTCGGTTTTGTAGGAACACATTCTCTGCTGCCTTCGTCTCCACTGACGGACAAGATGGCCTCTGGCTCTGTACATGCACACGTAGAGAGTGCGCACGCGCGCGCACGCACACACACACACACGCTTATTAAATCATTTATAGAGATTTGACAGTCAATAATGATGGATCCAGAGACCTGCCAGAACAGATTCTGACAGACTGAGTAGACAGGAAATAGTGCTTTTGCATCCAGCTTGTTATGAACAACAGCACAACACTGTTAAAGAAAAAAAAAAACTTCTATGTGACTTTTAAAAACATTTTCTTTTAGGCAGAATCTACCACACCACCATGAGCACGTCGTTTCTCACTTTTACTTGAGAGTTCAATTGATGCCTAGAGTACAGCTCCAGGTCAATCCACAATTAGTGGATGAATAATGTGATTAATGCTGGCACTAGATTCCTCTTGTTCCCAAAGTAACTTTTATGTAATACTACAGCTTTACCTTTTTCTGTATTCTATATAATCTCTCACTCTCAGCCAAGAGTGAGTTTGGAGAGAGCGGTCTAGACACATCCTCTCTTCTTATCAGACCTTATTACCCAAATGAATTTGGTTTGGGCAGAAGTTTCCTTCTTAATGAGCTTTGCGTTTTTCACAGAATTGATTTCCGCTACACATTTTGCACGCTCCCGTTCTCACCACCACCACTCTGCTTTCTCTCTTTCCATCCTTCCTTCTCCCTCTTCTGTCCTTCACTCTTCCAGCCAGGGCTGTACTCTACCTTCACTTTACCCCCCCCATCCCTTTGTCCAGGCATTAATATGTATGCAATGGGGTGGAGTGCGCACTATGGGGTGCTGATGGGGGCTGGTGTGTATGTCTATATGAGTGTGAGTGTGTGTGTGTGTGTGTGTGTGTAGCAAGGCAAGCTGAGGACAAAGCCAGTGGCGATAATGAGGCCGCAGGGACATAGCCAGACAGCCCCCTCTGTGTGTGTGTGTGTGTGTGCGTGTGTGTGTGTGTCCAAGGGGCTCAGCACCTCAACCACTTTCTCCTGAGTCCACAACTTCAATATTGCAGTTGTTTAAAACTGTGAGCTTTCACTGCACACATCAATGGACACACACACCTTTGGGGACATGATACAAGGGCACAGAGTTTAGAGAGCTGATTTTGTGGTTGTGTGCTTCCTGGAAATGAAACTGGTAAACTGGTTGAATCAATATGGGAAATGCAGCAGCCCATAAAGTCCAGATGTGTCATGATACAGCAAAACAACTGAGGCACAGCCAGTTACCATACAGACATGATGAATGTTTTGGAAAATACTTTGCTTCAGTTTAGCAGATGTTTTTAGATTGCCTTTTTGAGTTGTTTAATTACAGTCTGGAAACTTCTCACTTCTCAGAGCTCTTACCTGCGGTTGCGAGCAGGCAACAACAGTTTCCTGCAGGACACTGTGAAGCAGTTCCAGAAGGGCTTGTAACACAAGATGGCTGACTTTCCTCACCCCTTGCTTTTCCTCATTCAGGTAGACAGCTGCAGCTTTTGATAAGGTGTTGATCAACACCTCTACCAGACCTATGCAGAGTAAGATTTAAAACATTGGGTGAAACATAGATTTTGACGATTAAAATCAAGAATTTCTGAGTACATGTGTGCAGGATTTGGTTTCCACAACATATAGGTAGCTATGTATACTGTATATTGACACTAATCAGTTTGCAAAGGACACAGCTTACTCTGATGATTGTCTATTTAAAGAAAACACAAATTTATCTGGACTGAACTCAATTTGACCAACATGAATAGTAATAACAAACGACAACCCTGTTTAGATTCTAACCTAAAAATATACGCGGTTCTACTCTCTGCAATGTCCCTCTTTCCCTCCTTAAACTGCTGTCCAGTGTAAAACCCAGACTGAATCAGTTCGTCCTTGCTCAGACATGAATAAATACCTCTCACTAAAGTGAAAAACCTCGTTCCTTTGCTCATTAATTTTAACTCAGCATGGAAGCCACATTCCTTTTTGCAGCCTGAGATGTGTTTAGCTGTTGCAGGCTTGTGTCCCTGAGGAGTTTTCACCACGCGCTTCTCACAGTTGATACTGGAATCAGAATCCATTCTGCTGATTAAGTTGACATGACACGTGCATTCTAATGAAGGTGAGGAGACACGTAACTTTCCTCGGCACACAAATCGAATCATGAAGCGATGAATTAAATAAATAAATAAATTGCTCTTCACTGAGGAAAACACACCTGGTGCTATTTTTTTCATTCTAACAGATCTTTATTTAGAAGTAAGGTGTTTATTTTGGTGAGCTGAAGTGCAACATGGCAGACAGTAGAGAGCTATTAAGCTAACCTGCTGTCAATGAGGTGCAGTGTTACATTGTCAGGATGCTTTATAATTTAATAATCAGTCTGCTCCACTTTGGACTCTCCTGTCAGACAAGGACCTGTGCTGCTGCTAATGTGATCAGACATGACTTGCGCTGAAAAGTTGCAGCTGCTTGTGTGTTTACTAATGAAATTATCATCGATGATATTCTTATGTGGTTTGTGCACATCTGGTAACAGATAGAGTACCTAAAACATTAGCATGTTTTTAGATGGCTATTGTGGTAACCTGGAAAAAAAAAGAGAAGGGATTTAGTCAATCACATTTCCCAGTTGTAGCCTATAATTTTGTATGCTACCTCTCTAGGAGTTCTCCTTGATTAAATCACGCACAAGAAGAGCAAAGCTACTCCTGTCATGCAAATGGTAAATGCAGGTTGTGTTAAACACTGTACTGTGCACAGATTTGTAATTCATGGGTATGGGAGACAGGCAGCACAACTTCTGCATATCTTCGAGTGAAAACTGTTATATTCTGTCCTATTTAAAGTTTGGACCTTGGGTTAAAAATAAACATTCTACAGTTCGTTGAAATGTCATCTATTTATAAGCCCCAGTAAAATGTCTTTTATTGGGACCCAACAGGATGAATTGAACAGAGCAGAATTGCATAAGAGAAGTAGAAAAGTTGTCTGGAAGCCTGAGGAAATCTGACAATGTATAAATACTGCATATTGTTTAAATGGGTTTACATTGATCTTTTACAGAAATATGTGCTTTCAATAATGTAATTTCCCATCTGGGATTGTCCCATTTGAGTAAAGGATGATATGATAAAACTGAGCATACTTAATGCAAATTAAATTCTCTATTCACCAGATGAAGGCCTGGCTCTTCTGGTGAATCGAGACAACAATCTTGTACAAGACCTTTTATTAATTTAAGTTATAAAGTCAGACTCGAGACAATTTTATTATTATTATTACATTTCCATCCAATGACTATTTGTCCTTTACATGACAGACATTAGCATGATTCCACTTTGTGGTATAAATCATGTCACTAGGGATTCTTATTGATTGGACACATGTGTCCACAGTGTGGAAAAAACAGTGCAGAATTCTCAAGGTTGGCCTCATTTCCCATCTGGGGAAATCAACCTGAAACTCATTTCAAATGGTAAGTTATAACCCTGACTAGCCAGCACAAAGGTAACAATGTCAGAAAAAAAAAGAAAAAAAAAAGAACCATTAAACCTCAAGAGACACATGGGGCCCTTAAAGGCTTATTTACTGTATTAAATACACAATCATGCTTTAATTAACTGATAACTTCAGCCCAAACCCAGAAGTTGTTCATGCTGCAGATGTGTCCATTTTCCTGCATGGCCAAGTGCCAAAAATGAGTTGAAAATTTCCTCTCAGTAGAGACCACACACCTTTATATAATCAGATCCCAACACTTTCTGCATTACTCTGCTCCATGTTCATGCATTAAATCTGAGTAATCTGCAATCATACAGAAATAGAAACTTTATAGAGACAGTCTCTTCCAGCCACTTTCTCCCTCCAATCAGTCTTTCACTTCAACCATATATCGCTCTATTATTCTTCCCATCCAATTGCACTACTTTCTGCAAGCGCCCTATTTTGCCTCTCTATCACCTCTCTGCTGCCCTTTTTACCTCCTATTTTACTCTCATGGCTTTTTCAGTTATCTTCCTTTCCCCTCTCTTGTTAAATTCTCTCTTCCCATCACCACCACTCTCCCTCTCTTTGCTCCCTCTGTCTTCTGTCCCCAGGGGGTATTATCTCAGTCGGAGGCAAATCTGCCCAATTATAAACCTCATCTCCTCTTTCTCTTTCTCTCAATCTATCCTACTTCCTCGTTCATCTCCTCAGTTTTACAGATACACAGAAGCTAAAGCAGGAAAAACACCTTTCCTCTCCTAACACATACACACTTTCCCTTCTCTTTCTGTCACACCATAAAAAGCCAATTATGCACACTTCCTCCCTTCTCCCACCCTTTTCTCCCCTTCTCCCTTCGTTCTTGCCATCGCCACACTGATCTGGAACTAACAACAACTAAATGACGAGAAGAGGAGGAGAGGGGAAGATAGAAGATTAGCCCAAAATAGAGAGTTGGGGGGAGAAGGTAAAAACAGGAACAGGAACGGAAAGGAGATGATGAGGAAGCTGAGAAGATTGGAAAAATTGTGTGAAGAGAAGAGAAAGATAGCGTTAATTGCCAGGCAGGCATTAGTGCTGTGTTGACAGTTTGTTGAGAGGAGCACTGATTGGATGATAATGATGCTGACTACTGAACTGCTGCACTGCTGACCCACTGGAATTAGAGGGAGAGGAAGGGGTGGTGATACTACAAGTGTTGGCACAGTGGTGGATGGACAGAGTGAAACCAAAAAAGTAAATGACAGAGAGATTGAAATAGATTTCTAAATATAAAGCAGCTACAATTGTGTTGCATTTCCACTGCAGCTGCAATTACTAGACTGGAATAAAATCCATTTTCATCAAACATACAAATAGACAGGCAAGAGTGTTTGTAAATATGTCTTGCTAACGCTTCTAATTTACTTTGTTCATTCTGTAATTTAGGCAGCATCGTTCCAAACATACAGACACACTAATCTATAATCTAACCTGAAAATGTTAGGTTATTCACATCAGTAACCTCTGATGTCTACACTCCCAGGACACACTGCTGCCTCTGGATCCACTGTAACCTTTGGCAGTCGATGGGAAATTATTCTAATATTATAAAGTTTTCTATACCTGATGTCACACACACACACACACACACACACACACACACACACACACACACACACACACACACAAACTTGGCCTTTTCCAGGTAATATGGAAGTAATATGAAAATAACTAATGACAGTGTTGCATACAAAACAACAGATGGGTTTAGTATTAAGATTATCTTTCTGAATAAGTATCAAGGACATAATGTACCTTTCTGAAAGTTTGGCTCCAGGTCCAGCGCTGAATTTCCTCCAAGATTACCCAGCAAGGCAACAGCATTTTGGACCACTCCACTGTTAACATCAGTGTTAGCCTGAATACACAAGATAAAATACTAGAATAACTAAATATTCTAGGTTACAGGGATGTATTATTAAAAGACCTTTGAGCAAAAGTGATGACTGTTTATATAAGCAGACGTAATAGCCAGTAAGTAATTATGACATGAGCTTCAATGATATTTTTGGACTTGTGGATCTCCAGCCCAAACCCTGACAGATCAACACGAATGCATCATAGGAGTCAGATACAGATCGGAAAAGTCAGCCTTGAAGTGAACTTACTTAGGGGCCCAATCCTGCAATCCTAGCATCAGATTTCCCCAAAGCCTGTCATTAGAGATGCGTCACTGAAGCTATTGGCAGGACACCTTACAGGGCTTAAAAACAGAAGCCAACTAGCAAGAAAATGTGTATCTCCTGGAACTGGATTTATTTATCAAGTTGTCATCAAAAATTGCAACTGCCTTGTTTTTGATGAAAGCTCCAGTTGGGATACAGTATAGTTACATATTGTTGTATAATACATAAACTAAGCTTCTTTTTTTTTTAAAGTTTCAATATTACTAAAGCTGGGTTTTGGACTTCATAACAAAATCATCATCATTTCATGAGGTTTCTAGAGCCAACAGCACAGGAGTGTTTCCAAATACTAATTCTCACATGAGAAACTGGACATTTACCTCTGAGATAACATTGTTTTGTAATAGAATTATGAATAAAGTCCAAATAAACTTACTGAATTCATCCTCTTCCTGTCATTTGCTTTGCATCCCCTTAATGTTCTTCCTGCCCCCCCAACACCATCTGTAATTCACCCCCCCTCTCCCTCTTGCTCTGATTTCACTATTTGATCCTCTCTGAGATAGACCAGCTCTGCCTGCGGGGTCTCTGCACATCAGTGTGATCTGTGCTTGGGCTGATAAGCCTGGCTAATGCTCATCATGCGCAGTAGCCCGAGGGGAAAGACAGTCACATAAAATTTGCACCTAGGACAACCTGCCAGTCAGTCACAACAAACGGTAGAGCTAATTTATTTTGATCTCTTAATTTATGAACTGTAAAGAAATCACACATTTTGACTAAAAACAGAAGAGGGGGAATCAAATCTAACTTCTCTCTATGTTGCATCAACTCTACACTTTCACTCCACTCTTACCTAAGGCTCCTGGTTTCACAGTACAAATATTGCAAAACCATAATTTATGGTAAGGCAATTGGATCAGCCTATTGCCTCCTCAAAAACAGCAACAAATTAGCTGAAGAACTGTGGTCAAAACAGCTTTCCTGAGGTCCTTTTATGTGTAAAGGAGAGCTACTTCATCATCTGGACAAATACAATTAGGTGAGTTCCTCGGTGACAAGTGTGATCACTGGTGACAGGTGTAATCAATCCCAATCCCAGTGTTGCAGGCAGTGTAATCA
This sequence comes from Lagocephalus sceleratus, assembly GCA_911728415.1. Classification (NCBI taxonomy): domain Eukaryota; kingdom Metazoa; phylum Chordata; class Actinopteri; order Tetraodontiformes; family Tetraodontidae; genus Lagocephalus; species Lagocephalus sceleratus. The sequence continues at coordinate 7,853,285 of CAJVRN010000126.1, forward strand.
ATCCTAATGTGAGTAATATAAAAACACTAATGGATCCTGACGTGACTCGTTCATAAAGAAGTAAACAATCAGGAGAGAAGTTAATCAGGCTATTGGATAAGAGTATTTAACATTCTGCATCAGCCAATGGAGGTTAGACAGGCAGCAATTCTTCTGAACAGATTATTTAGCAGTATGTAGCTGGCGTGTGCGTGTGTGTGTGTGTGTGCGTGCGTGCGTGTGTGTGTGTGTGTGTGTGTGTGTGTGTGTAACAGCATAAAGTGTAAAGCATCGCTCTGCTTTGGTGCGATGAGCACAGATTGCAGTGTATGTGCTTGTGTGTTCATTAGACTGTGCAGTTCCAAAAAAGGTCAGGTGATAGAAATTGTTTGCTGGAAACGTCGTTATGCTTCACTGATAACATACAAGTGCTTGTGTGTTGTGCTTGTGTGGGACCCTAATAGACTGGTCTATATTCTCACTCTATTAACCCTCTCTCCTCTCCACGGCTGACCTGCCAGTCAATTACACCAGACGTCTCATAGTTCAACAGCACTCAGCCTACTTTGCATAAATGCATCTGGGAGGGTTAGATGGAGCAACCGAGAGAGGAAGAAGTCAGAGGATAAATGAACTGTTACAAAATAAAGCAGAAATAACACAGAATGGCAAAACTGGCTAAAGGTTGTCAAACAGTTATTGATTCATTGACTAACTGAATGAGGACCTGACTGGCTAAGAAAATATTAAAATGGTTTCTTACCATAATGACTTGAAAGACCATTGGAAGCATCTCACTGTGTTTGATCATGCTGGAAGAGAAAGGGAAAATAGTTATTGAAGCATAAGAAGAAAGACAGGGGTGAGAAATTAATTTACAGGCGATTCCCTGCACTGTTCAAACATGCCTACATGCACGCATCCCCATCTGTTTCATCTTCATTAAGGTTGGAGTTCCGCTACAATGACTCCTGCCTGCTACTAGCGGATTTGGGAAAGAGGTAAGACAGGCCGATGAAGTGAGAAGATGTGGAAATGGAATAAGGACATGTGAAGAGAAAGCAAGATGAGACAAAAGGATGGAAAATTTGGGCAAGACAGAGGACTGGAAAAATGTGTGATAAGAGTCAAAATGATCGTTTTTGAATTTCTTTAAAAAATATGAAGAAAATTGAATTCTATTTACAATATATAATTAGTTACTGGTTTAATATGTTGTTATACCTGTATGTGTTTTTTTGTGCACAAACAAAAATTTACATTACAAGACAGTAATGAAACAAACCAGTTCACATCAGAAATTAGTGGATATTGTAAAGACAAAGCTGACTGAACAATTTGTCTTCATTTTAACTTTGATTTATAGGTTGTCTAACAGGATTACAATCACTTAGGGGAAACCATTTAAACTGCTGCTATGTTTTCATGGTCAGCTCTTCATTTAAGCAGGCTAGATATGTCAGTAGAAATTACACAGCAGCTAAATGTTTCCAGTCGGTGTAACTTACCATGTGTATGTGTAAAACCCTTTGTATACATCTCAATGTGCTATATTTTCACTGAAAAGATGTTTATCCTCAAAGCAACTGGAGCCATGTCCATCACACACACACTTATAGTACTAACTTATTAATTTGAAAGCTGTTGATGATAAATGAATCCAAACTTGTACCCAAAGTCAGGCCTTTTATTATGTCGCTTGTGTGTATGTGTGTATTTGTAGATGTGATGGATGGCCTCCCATTATGTGGGTGACAGGCTGCAAGATGAGAGGAAAGGCCAGGCCGGCATGACATGATAAACTGGACCACCATTAAACTACGAGCAATGCATCAACAAACACAGGGCACAACCAGCAGATAGGGAACAAACCAGAGCAGGCCGCTGTGGAACACAGAGGAGATGGCTCTAATTAGTCATGCATCATTAGCCAAAGATCTAAAACAGAGAATATTAAATTTTAAGACAATCAAATATGATCTACTGAGTCAAACCTCAAAATTGGGCTGATTTCAGTTTTTTATTTTGGATGAAAAGATAATGAAGATGATAATGAGATCAGTTATTGTCGGTGCTGGATGTAGTAGTCAACTCAAGAAAGCTGATGAATGTAAAGTTTTCCCTAAGATGATTCTTCAAGGTCTTGCAGAGAGTTAATTGGATTCTTCACAGAAACTGGGGGATGTTTCACCTCTCAAAGGTCTTCCAGTTTCATTCTACAGTCCAACTGACCTGAACTCTTATGACCTGGATGAATGAGAATGTTAATATAATGCTTCAGTTATTAATAAACCACCTAAACATTCACAAAGTAGATCTGATGTTAGATTGAAGACAGGTAAAGCATTTTTCATTGTGGGAAATCACCCCCATTGATGTTTTAAACACCAATATTCTCTGGTCCTGTCTGTGCGGTGTTCAAATGAGATTTGGGTAATGGGCAATATGTTAGCAAGGTCAAATCAATGGCAAGTTCTTGCTAATAATAAGGGAAAAGAATTAGAAGAGAACTTTAAGCTAAAAGTAATTTTAATAGCCAACCCAGTTAAATTAAGAAAGACTATTACCTGATATTTGGCTGATAACTGTGACGTCTATGAAAGGGCAAGGCCACACACACACACACACACAGACAGACACACACAGACACACACATACACACAGACACACACACACAGGCGCACACGCTATAAGGTTCCTTGGCTAAAGGTCATCGTAAATGTAGTTGTTTGAAGGTGTGACTGGGCTGTGATAATGCAGGGAGAAACAGCAGGCAGCCTTCCCAACGTTAATGTCCCCAATTTACCATCTAATTACTGCTCGGCTGGCTTCATAGCCACACTTATCTAACCAAGACCCAGGCAATTTAATTTCTGATTGTAAAATAGCAGTGATGGAGGGAGAGTTGTGGAGAGAGGGCACAGAGAAAAGTGAGAAATGTAGACTAATGTTAATAAATTAGAGATGGTGAGAGAAAGGGAACAAGGGTGGAAAGAAAAAAATGTTAAATACTGTTAATAATGTCAGAGGGAAAAAAAAAGAGAAAAACAGAGATGTAGTACGAAGAGTGCTGACACCAATTTGAAAAGTTCACGTCACTCTACTTGTGTCAAGGAAAGCAGAGGATGAGGAGAGTTGGAGGAAGAGGAGAATCAAGACGAGTGGGGGCAATATTACTGATAAGGAGTGGAGGCGTATTCAGCTATGAGGGTGAAATTTGAACTGGGAAGCTGGGAGGATGGATGGAGATGGAAGCAGAGTGGAATATGAGTGATAAGAGGTTTGTTGAGTTATGAATGTTCAAGTACATACTGTACAAGCGAAAAAGCAGCAAATGGGAAGAGGAAGGGACAAAACAGAAGGAATATGGAGGAGCTGTAATATAGGGTTGTAGAACCCATCCAGTAATCTTTGCAAAATCATTGATAAACAAACCAACAACAACAGGAGGCAAAAACATGACTTTCCTGGTTATGGAAAAATTATGAGGACAAAATTGTAACCTTTTTTTAATTTACTGACAGCCTACAATAAAAAAGCCTACAATAACCCTGCAAGAAATGATCAGAAATGTTGGATCTTGTGTAACTGTTTACACAACCTACACCGACAAACAGACCGACAGATATGAAAAAACACCTTCCTTTCTCCCTCTTTCCCAACAGTAATCCATCTAGTTTCTCGGCTTTCTTTCTCCCTGCCTCCTCTTCTGTTTTTAACACTCACTTCTACTGTGTGCTAACGACTGAAGAGAGAAGACAGATGACCACAGAATCAAGGCTTACTGACAGATGCTGTCAGAACACATCTATCAGATGCATAAGTGCATGCTCAAACAACTGCGCACATGTCCACACACATAGTCACACAGGTGTAAATAACCATAATACATCATTCAGCTACCTTACAGCTCAGAGACTTGCATCTAGAACAAATCAGGGAGACGTGTTACATTTTTGTTGCGTTATCTATTTTCATGGCAAGTTACTGAATCATATTGGAGTAGCACTTTAACAAATGTTGTAATCTAGTTTCAATATTACGTCATTGGTTCATGCAGAGAGCTTTTAAACAACTCTAGAAGCAGCAGCTATGTCAGGATTTTAAGACCTTGTGCATTATTCACAGCTGATACAGCATCTTCGGAATGCCACAGAAAGATAACTACTCGGGAAATTACTGCCTTTAAGGAGGAAAGAGTACTCTTTTCTAATGTAGACTGTGAGTGGTGCTCCTAAGATGTTTTATCCATCAAATGTGGATGAACTATAAATCTAAACAAACAACTTTTAGAAAATTAGAGTAAAACATGAGGTGTGTGTGATTTTGTGCACAAGACAGTAATAAATTATTCGAAAGTGGATCTGTTCTTGACATTAAATCATCATGCATGAGGCACCTAAATTATGCTATGAACAGATATCCAAGCTTGGTGTAATAAAACTTCTAGAATAATTCAATAAATATATCATGAATTAAATTGTATACTGCACAGTGTTCCCCCCTCCCAGAGAAAGAGCAGCAGTATGGTTTTTGAAATTATAATAGCAGTACCTGCAGATGTGGGTGCTGTGTTCAGTCATCGATACCAGGAGTTTGAGTGCATAGAGAGGGACTGGATCTGCTGCCGTAAGAAGAGACTCATACCTAGAAATAAGCATACATGAGCACATTTGGCTTTTGTAGTTTTAATAATTAATGCACTGTTATGATCATCAGTAGCAGAGTGTAAACTGGGAGAGAACTGGAGAGAAGGATGGAAAAGTAGTTGGAGGAAGAGAAAATAATATTTGGGAAAAGAAGTATAGGATTTTAAGGTGAAAGGGTAGGAAGAGGTGAAATCTATACAAGAGGAAGAACTGAAGTTGAAGTTGGTGTAGGAGGTAACACACAGAAAGAAACATTTAAAAAGTGGTTCAAATCAAAACTGGGAAGATGAAGGAGAGAGGGGAAACAACACACAAATTAACTTTTTAATTCAGTTACAGCATTAGGATGTGAATTTGTGAAAATGGCATGTGTCTGTGTCAGTTCTCTACTGAATCATGTTTGATTGCTTCAACCTTCATAAAGGTACATACCTGACTGTTGTGTCTGACAAGCAGCACAACAAAAAACTTGTATGTCTTATAAATGATTACCACCTTGCTAACACTAATTATCCTAAATATTATTGGTGTGTGGTGTATGGTGATGCTACCAACTCAGAGCAAAACATACCTCGGAAACAGTGAACTGTTGAAGACATTTATGACTTGACTTCTTTCTTCTTGCTCTTTCTTCCTTTCGTTTGCATTTGACTCGTGACTTTCTTCAGACCCGTCACTCTCCTGAACCAGCAGAAGCAGGCTGAGTTCCGACAGAACCCTCAGAACAAACACAGACTCCTCCACTACAACACACAATGGGAAAGAGGACACCATGCAAAATTCGATGTCACTGGTTGGGTTCGGCACTTGTCTTCTGTGTGCGGCCTACTTCTAGTGTCAAAAGTCAACAGCCATCGTACTTACCGCTTTTACTGAACACCAGTTTGGTTAGTGGAGGCAGAATGGCACTCACAACCTTCAAAAGACATAAATGAAAACAAAAGCTGAGAAAAATAACAAATAATTACAATTAAGACCCTTTTTTCTTCCTATTGCATTTAGTATGGCTGCACAGCAATCTGCAGGTAAGAGCCAAGTAGTATTTCCATAAAGCAGTAACAATGTAGCAGTGGCAGAACAATGAACTTGTTAATTTACTTTTACTAAACAGAACACCAGAAATACATTTGAATGTTTTCATGAACAGTCTTTCCACTCACCATTCACATCCTTATTAAAAATGAGACAATATAACAGTAAATTTTGGAATGGTAAATTACATAAAAAGAAAAATAAAAGGAAGATCTACTTTATTAAATCAGCAGGCTGGAGCTACAAAGACCACTGTCAAGGGGGAATACATTACTATGGAAATACACTGTTGAATGGTCACTTTGATCAAACAATAGGCAAACAAATGGACTTTCAGAACTGTCAAAGGCCTTTTTTTGAAACATGGGTCTGTATTGCATGAATTTACATGATTGCTAATATTGCCATAGAAACAATGGTAAGGCTGAGTGAGTGCATCTGAGGTCATTACAAAGAGAACAGAGTCTACAAAGAATAGTGTCCACTACTTACTGTATATTAATATCACAACCAACAAAAGACAGGATAGAGCATGCGAGTGTGTGTGTGTGTGTTTATGTACGCGTGTGTGTGTGTGTGTGGAGGGGGGGTCCTACTGCTTTTCTCTGAACTGTGAACTATGTATTAAAGATCTCCTCATGGTCTGTAACCTGTTCTTGTTTAGCATTTCCTTTCTAAGCGACCTCAAATAAAACACTGCATATTTTCCCAATTTTCTTAACTTTTCTTAGTATTTGGATTTCTAGCAAAGAAGCAAATAAACATCATGTGTACAGTGTTGATTAGGTAGAATGCAAGAATACATCTTTCCTAAAATAGTATCTGCTGTGCTGAAGCTACCACACAAGTCAGTGCAAGAACAAAAATAGCTATTCCAAGTATATTACTTCTTACAAAGATGCTCAGTGTAACTGGGCCCATCTCATTGTGTTCGTGTCTGAAGGATCTGAATAACACTATCATGAGAAAGGATTGGAAAATGTGAACTTATTTCAACATGACTGTGTTTCCTTGTCCAGCAGCTATTAAAGTTAATCTGAGGTGACTGGTGGTAATTAAAGTGTCTTCCTGTTTTATTGACTGTCAGGAGCAGCAAACCACATCTCAGCTCCTGTTCACTATTTGTCAAGTCTTTTCTTTCCACTTGCATCCTTCCTGTCTGCTTCCTGCTGCTCTCCACTCCCTTACGTCAATAGTCATTAAACACTCTCGCTATCCTGTGCCGTTAACAGACACGTATGTGCAAACATACACTGATCTGATCACAGCTTCCCTTGGTTCAATCGTGGATTAGTTACAGGTAGGTCCACACGCTTCTGAACACTAACAGACAGGTGTGATAGATTGCAGTCTGAAGGAAGAAAGGAAGGGATGAAGAAAGTAATAATGCATTGCTTCATATACATTGCTTGGAATACTCACAACACCATGATGTGGGCTGGTGAGCGCGTGGTGCTGACTCAAGACTTCCACAATAGTCAATGAAGTATTAATCAACTCCTCACACATTCTAACACCTGGTATAGAATTAAATTTGCATCACTTAAAATAAAACATAAGTAACACACGTCTACTGTCATGATTTGATGTCTCAGAGACTAAATGTACAGTGCACCAGCTGGCATAAAGATCAGTAGAATAAATAAGAAAATAACTCACCCAAAACATGCTGTAGATTTGATTTTCTGGACACAGAGGTGAAATAATTCTGCAATAAAGTTAGGAAACCACAAACATATGAGGTTGTTCGTTTTTTTTGGATCAATGTGCTCATTTAAATTATTTCATATCTTGGATGTGGACTAATGCACCAGCAATATTACAATATCTGTTAAACTTGTTTTTTAAGAAATCTATTCAATCAGTTCAATGTCAGCCCTAGCTAGCACTTACCAGCAGCGATCCAATACGAGTTAGAAAATTGTGGGATACAATTTTAGATCTAAAGGCCTATGAGAGAAAACAAACATCCATCAATATGGAGTGGAATATGGGAAACTAAAAATAACCATACCTTGTTTCACAGATGTGCAATATTAATGGCAGAAAGAAAACGTGTGTCAACACTACCTGTGAGAGAAGAAGGTCCAACAGTGCAGACAGGGTCAGTATTGTCTGTTTAAGCTTTTTGCACTGATATGTATCTGGGTCCTTTTTCCCAGTTACACATTGTAACGCACTTAAAGTGTCCTCTAGAGACAGAGAGAAGTCACAAGAGATTAGATACCATTTAAATTCCAATAACTATGTATGAAACATTACAAAAAACAGTCAGTGTCCATACCCAATATCAGTGATGCTGTGTTACTCAAATGCACAACCATTGATTTCAAACACTGTGACAGGTATGCTGAATATTTGAGGTTCTTCTTGACACGTGCCACACTGCGCATTTCTCTCTCAATGTACAGCACAAGTCTAGATAGAGACAAACGACCATGCTCTCAGTGTCATTATTGACTCCTTTCAAGAGTCATAATTAAACATCAATATCACAATAACATTTTGGTTTTGTGGCGAATATTTGCAGAACGCATGAAACACAATAAATTATGATGTTTTCATAATTCTGCAGGAGTTTTTTGTAACTCAACTTGCAGTAAATATAACTCTAAACAATAAAATCAATTTATGACTGACAAGTAAGCAGAGATGCTAATATAATTTTGGTTATTGAGCAAAAGAAATTAAAGGTTGTGTAGACAAGGTCATTGGTGAGAATAGACACAGACAGGCCTCGAGTTTGGCAGCATTCTTATTCCCGTCAGAGTCCCTGTATTGAATAGTAATCAATAAAATTATATTCACAAATTCAGAGCGGAGCAGAAAGGTTACCAGCAGATACGGACATCTATTACTGCCACAAACACACCCACGCAAACCATATAAATGCAGATACATGCAGAGGTTATAATTGACATTAACAAACATTGATTCTAAACCTCAGTATTTAGCCTCATTATGCTCCATAAGCCATTAGAAGCTACGATTTTTTTTCCAGAGAAATTTTAAAATCACGTAATGTCTGAAAATACAAATGTCCAAGGTGATTTCACAATTTAGGTTCAATTGTTCAATTCTCTTTAGTCTTTCAAGTAAATATAATTTTGTCTGATAAAATGTATGCTGCATATCTGTGTCTCTGCTATTTCTTAAGCTTTGTTTAATAGCAGATATTTTCAGATTGTTAAATAAAGACAAACAAACTTGACACCCCTCTGTCAGTCATTGTGGGAAATTTATATATAATTGACCTACAAGTGGCCCAAGTGGTGTGTGTGTGTGCATGCACATCTGTGTTGAAAGCCATCACCGTGCACCCAATGGCAATTTCAACACTTCCCCAATGAGGCCGCAGCAAGCTTATCTGTCTTTCACACACACACAGCAACACACACTTTCACATCACTGCGGAGCTAATTAAACACAACGTGACTGGGTGGGAGCAGGGCTGAGGAAAAAGACGTGTGTCTGCGCGTGTGGTGGAATCAGCCGGAGTGCTCGGTGGGAGAGAGACAGGGAGGTCAACTCTGACAGCTCTGACGCAGAGAAGAGAGGGAGAGGAAGTGAGAGAAGAGATGTGGAAAATTTGAGTAAGAAAAAGAGACTGAAGGCTGTGACAAAATGCAAAACTGAAAAGAGAAAAGACTTCATTTCATATAGGAGATTGTGATTGGGATATTCTTATATTTAAATACATAGAAAAAGATATAACACTGGTACCCAAATGAAATAGAACCTACATCAGAAAATCCTTATCATAACTTGATCTGTAAGTCAAAACTACAGAACAAAGACTGAACAAACTAATTCATTCTATCTATCTATCTATCTATCTATCATATGCATTGAAATGCAATGCAATGCAAATGCAATGCATTTCATTGTGCCCATTCTCTGCACATCCACAGCTGCACTGTAAGCTAGTGTGGGGTGAAACACAGGACAACCGCCTAATGAACCATTTGAAGTAAAAGTTACAACACACAGCGGCACAAACTCAATGTCCAGGGTACATATGTTGATAATATCATTCCCATAGCTGCTGTGCTAGTTAGCGCAGAGGTTACACAGAGTACAGCTGCCTTGCCAGAGACCCCAGGCAGCTTTTTTATGAAGGGAATTTCTCTAGAAACAGCCTGTTTTAAATAACAAATAACTCTGACGAAAAGCAATCTGTTTGTTACAGAATATAAGACCAGTAAGTCAAGATTAATCACTTCACAATGATGAAATGCAAGCCCAGATGGGTTGGTTTAACTGTTCAGGAAATATTTCAGTTAGTTTGTTATATAATATGATGACATTTATTACAATCAAATTAAAATGCAGGCTTTCTTGGAGAAAAAAATTAAAACTAGATAACAGTTACAGTGTAAAATACAAATTTATAAAGAATTTTAAACTAAATTCATCAGCAAAATCTAATGATTTGTAATGGTGCAATGATTTTGCCTACAACACTGAATTGAAAAGGGGAGCTTGTTTGGACCAGCGTAGTTTTTTTAAAAAATAGAATGACAATTTTAAATTGATTTATAAAATACATTCTGCCTGTTGTCTAACATATTAGTAAATAAACAAAAACTGCATTTCAGAAAATCTAATTAGCTGGCGGATTAACTGAGGCTTCAGCACAGGTCAATGTAAGATGGTAAAGGAGAGCACTACCTACTGTAGTGTAATACAGAATTTCTCTCTTAACTGGAACCTGTGGGATTCCAGTTATAACTGAGTTCATAACTTCAGAAAAATGAATAAACTTGAACTAAATCTCAGGTTATATACACTGTTTTTGAGTTTAATATATGTGTTTGAGCATGTTTACCTGCGTTCACAGCAATAAAGGAGGGTGTGTGTGTTGTCCTGTATTAGAAGCAGAAGCAGCAGTGATGCCTTGGCTTTTGTCATTGCAGATTGACTCTCCAGACATTGCAGCACCTTCAACACACACTCCTATAAGACAAAAACATGTAATAATAGACATTCCTGAACAAATACTCATGTGCATTGTATGACACTAACACAGAAGTACAACGACCACAAGCTCAGATTTTTAAAGGGTGTCTCTACTACCCCACCCCCACTCCTTATTTAAATGCAAGAATTGCTGCTTCTTAGTTCCTTATGGACAACAATATTCAAATGATGTCACCTATCTAATCATTAAGGGATGGTAAAGATAAAATTAGTGTTGAAATATATGGCACTGGCATAACTGAGGTCAAGAATTTTACAGTTTTAACAGAGGATCATCTAAATATTTATGCCTCCCATCCAATAAGCTTGATCAAGAGATTAGAAAAAGTTTGTACAAACACACATAATTCAATAGGCAACATACCTCTTATCACAATATATTACACCAATGTATCCATATAATATATTCAAATGGAATTTATTCACTTTTATTCTTTCCCTAAGGTGTCCAAAAATATTCTGACACTGCATCAGCAAACAAGCTAAAACTCAATCAGCTCAGGCTCCACATTATCATACAACACACACCGAATAAACATCCATGCCTACAGCCACTTTACACATTCATTTCCTCAGCAGAAACTCAGCAATGGAAACTGGTTGTGAAAAATTTCTGACTGGCCAACATTCATTACCATTATCATTATCACCAGCACCATACACTCAGTGCTGTGTGTCTGCGTGGGGAAGGCTGCCTATGCATCTGTGTTTATGCGGCGACACATGAAGTTAATTAATTTCAAAGCCCTGTGGAATGTGTGCCTAGCTGATAAGTCCCTCCCCACTACCCATAATGCTTTGCTGAAGTAGAAGGCTGCAGCACATCCATTCAGCCAATTAGCCCAGATACTGACACACTCTACAAATTAGACACACACAGTCTCACATGCATGCACACAAACACACACTCGCTAACAGAGTTCTGTGGAAACAAACTCTTGGACTGTCTGTTTTTGTGCCAGGGGAGAGACTGGGGGAGAGAGAAGGGGGGTGAATGCATATCAGTGTATAATTAGAGCAGAGTTGAAGTACTAAGTTTGTATTCTTGTGTTAAATTGGAAATGCGCAATGCAAATAAATTCAGTTCAGAGTCAATTACCGATGCTAGACTCCAACTTAAAAACCTTCAAATCAATTTTAGCCCCCTGCCTTTCCAAGATTAGCACTTCACATACACGCTAGATGGGTAGTCTTATGAAATATTAAAGAGGCAATTCCTGACAAATTAGTTTATGCACAGTTAAACATAAACTGCACAAAGTAAAAGAAAGACAACCAGATGGAGACAGCACAAAGATTTGCAATTAAAATACTACTAAAATAAAATAATGTAAATAACAGAATTCCATCAAATGTGTTGGTTCTGAATGCTTATCTGCGTTTGCCTCTTTAAGCACAAGTAAACACAAACCTTCTGGGTGAATCGTTGTATGTGGTTGCGTGAGGAGAGCAGAGAAGCTGCCAATACTGTGAGCAGGTGCTGCTGGATCATGGCCCGAGCTCCACCCAGGCTCTCCAAGATAGCTGCAGGGCCACAAGCATCAATCACTGACAAGAAGAGTGTAGGGACCACCCGGACCAGCCGAGATAGAGACTGGAGATACACAGGCAGACAGAACATAACTTAACATTAAAGTGTTCCCAGCCATTTACAGTGTCATGATATATGAAGATATGTGTTGTATATTATTATTATTATTGAAAAAATGCTAGTGTGTAATAATGTAAATGTAAGTATTCAAACTTACGGATACAGCAGCGACTTTGACAGCATCCCCATTTGAGTGAGTGAAGAGGTACCATAAAGTAGAACAAATGTCAAGGTTCAGTAGATGGTGGCTGGGGTTAGTCACAGTGGTGGTGATGTTTTCTATGGCTTTCACAGCCATAAGATGGACTTCAGAATCAGTCTGTAAGATAGATACCCAAACACAGCTAAGCTTCTTTCCATTCATTCTGAAAGAAATGCAATCCATGCAAATGCAGCTGGTGAAATTTACACTAACCCTACTTGACTTATTGAAAGTAAAAATCACCTAACATGGTGGTTCATCAGAAGACATGTGATAGACCATAATAGAAACACGTGTTTCTATGCTTTGAAGTAGCCGTGCTCATTCATAAGGCCAATAAATATCTGGTAATTAAATTCAATAAGTGATAGGCAACAGAAAATACTGGAAAATAATTATTAGAAGTCCAGGGTAATAAAATCTTTGCAGCTGAGAATCTTTTACCCAGTAGATTACTGTAGAGAAAGACAGGAAGCAGAGCAGAAACTAATGAGTTTATCAGGTTATTATTGTATTTCACTCTCTTACATCACATAGGCTCTACTCTCTTCCACGTCAGATCAAATGGGGCATATTCATTAAATGCAGTAACTGCTGTTTTTGTTAAGTTTCAAAATAAGAGCTGAAACCCTCATTTCATAGTGGCAATGCATTCATCATGGTAAAACATGTCTACAAAGGACAAAACTGATAAGCTGTTTTCCATTTTCCTCTCTGCATCTATGGGCGGAATTTTGTTTAGTTTGTATTAACAAGTAAATAATGTCAGCACTGTAAAAACACACTGTATCTTCAGTGGAGGAGTATGGTTGTGACTCAGGTCAGGCTGTTATTCAAAGTTAATATTTTATAAACATAAAAAAAATCACTTCAAGCTCATGGGAACTCTAATCACAACAGTTTAAATAATTATCTATTAATCCAATATACGACATCACATTTTGCATTCAAGACTAAGGGGAATGTAAAGTATGGCAACATGAATGACTTCTATGCCACCCCTCTGGGAACCAGCAGAATGGTCTGTTCCAGCATTCCCAGGCCGCGTGGGCCAGCTCACTAATGAGCCCACGGGGGAGCTCACGTTGTCTGTGTGTCTAATAGACTGTAGCCCAGCCAGGAACAACACAGAGGGGCTGACAGAGACAAGAAGAGTGAATGAGTGGAAGATGGAAAGAAAGGGGAGTGTCTTCATATGTGGCATGAAACAAGTAGCTCAAGAAACCTCTTCATTATGATGTAAATGGAGAAAGGCAGGAGACAGAGGAGCTCTTACATTATAATTTTTCTGAATGTGTGAAACTAATTCATTCAACACACTCAATATATTATATTCAGTGTTCCATTTAACCTTCAAGACGAAAGATATTAATGTATTCTTTCCTATGGTTTTCCATAGAAACTAACAGTATTGTCAATTTTATATGTAGTTAACACTATACAATTATACAGTATAGTTCCAGCAAATACATATACTTTTTTCTGCTAAAATGTGTCAGAACTGAAAAAGTTTCTGCTGTCACATAACAGCAGACATTTGTCTGGCTACTGATGGTAGTCATATTAAATTATTACAATCTCAGTAGTCAAGTGATCTGTAAATATATAGTTATTGAACATTTAGACCTTATGAATCTATCTTGCATATTTAAAAACAACAAGCAGTAGATTGGGAGATACCATCAGTTAATCATGACAGTTTTATTACCCCAATAGATGAGCAATAGCATAATGTACTGTATAATAACAATTATTTTATCAAATTCACCTGTTGTTTTATTTAATGCCCCATCCACCACTCTATCTGATAGGTTACACTTCAAATTTAACAGCCTATCAGGAGTGAGTACTTCCGAGCTTCACAGGAAGCTCACTGGCACTTCAGAGCACTGGAAACTTTCAAAGTTGTGATAAAAAGAACAATGTAATGATCAACTTCCATGATAAAGTACCCAGTTTCCCAGTTACACCAATACCCAAAGTCACAGTCATAGATATTTCACTCCCTGTAGATGAAAGTGGCAGCTTTTAAATAAGTCACTCATTACTTTTATATTCTTTTTTCACACTTCTCACAGCAATGCTGCATGAAATCTTAGTAAATTATTCCTTTAAAAAGGAAGAGTTGCTATAAAAGTACAATTTTTATTTCAATTTTGCAACCTGCGTGCTAACTGTGGGCTTATAATCATGTTAACTGAAAAATGCACATAGTTCCCTTTAATCTGTGCACATATAAGTAAACATTTTGGGACATGAGGTAAGTTTACAAATCTCCCTTGTTCTATACCTTTAGACTAACAGATAAGATTTGGGAATTTTGAACCCCTAAAAAAGGTCAGGAAAATCTAAGTTTACAGATGAAAAGATTTAAAAGCTTAGGCACAGAAGGAAAATATCCCATATTCAATCCTTTTAATAGATTAGTTTTATATCTAAACATGTTTGCACCTGGCTGTGAATTTAAAGAACAAAGAAATACACATCACAAAAACTACATCACATGATTCAATGGTGGATTTGTGTATGCCTGTGTCTACACAAGCGCGTATGATCACATGTCTGATGTGGTTTCCCTCTGTAATTAAAGCCCTTTAGAAGCCAGCGCACCTGGTTTAAAATGGGCCCCTATGGCAGAAACACAGACACCATCTATCAGCTGCAGACACAAGATCTAACAGCACTAATACACACTCAAAGAGAGAGACAGATTGTCTGATTAACGGGCTGAAAGACACACTTTGAGACATGAAGAAAGAGGAAGGCATGGACAAAACAGCACAGGGCAGCAACAAGTAGATTGCAAGTGCATTTGCAAGTAAGAGAAGCTCAGTAGAACAGTAATAGTTCTCAATCTGTGTGTAAATGAGTGATGTATGCCTGTATCCATATGCAATGGTCATCATACTGTTGAGTATGACCCATGACTGTTTGGTCCTCCTCTCCTTTGTGTCAGATAGTGATAAATCTTTAATAGTGTGTGTGTGTGTGTGTGTGTGTGTGTGTGTGTGTGTGTGCCTCGTGCCCCCTGGCTTCCATCACTGTAACACTGTTCTCTCACCAGTTCTGCTGTGCATGCAAACATACACACGCACACACACAGGTTTTTCATCATAGGCAGCAGAAGCGTCATCTTGTTCAGGCTCATAAATAATTTCCTGCAGCTCAAGTCTGGCCTGGAAACCTACCTTTCACTCTATGCCATCTATTCCCCTCTCCAAGCTATCCCCCTACAACTACCCTGATCTGTCTTCCTGTCACTCCCTGCTGTCCACTGCAATCTCTCTCTCCAGAGGTAAAAACCACTGTTCTTGCTTTGGCTCTGTGCCCTCCCAATCTCCCAATCCGACCTCTCAAACAACAATGTCCATCCCTCTCTTTGGCGCATTACTTGTAAATCAGGAGAACTCTCCACAGCAGAAGATGGGGGCTGGGGTGAACCAGAGGGTCAAAAAATGCATCAAAACCATACTGCCTGGAGCACATTAACTAGGGCTTGGATGATGTTTCCCAATAGTGCATGGAAGTGGATTTCCATTTATCAATTTAGTGAACTTCCAACACCAGATGACCAAATCAGACCAAAATCATAATTCCTTTAATTTATTTATTGCTGCATTGTTTGTGTTGGTCTAAGAATCTTATTTTTTTTCAATCTCTCATCAGTTGTTAGGAGTGACAGATCACTTTATTAAGCACTCAAATAAATCAATTCAATTCTGCAAAGGAAAACATTAATTCAATAACAGAATTTAATCAGTGTCTTTTGAAGATGAATTGTATGATTACTGTGATGTTGCATTGTGCTGCAAGCACTGTTATTTGACATTGACCATAATTTAATAGGTTATTTTTTAACCAATTTCCTCTTCTCAAAGTGAAAACATTTAGCTGTGTAACATAAATCCAAATATACTTTTGCATTAATAAAAAAACAAGCGAGTCATGGATGCAGAAATAGAGAGACAGTAAGAGAGGAGAAGAGATGGAGGTAAGAGAAAAAGGCAGGTTAGGTCTGAGGATGAGTGTCTTGTCCCTAAGGCTGTGTGTATACGTGTGTATACGTGTGTGTGTGTGTGTGTGTGTGTGTGTGTGTGTGTGTGTTTGTTTCCATCAGCCCACTCTCACAGCTCAATAATGATAAATAAGTCAACCCCCCCCTCCCCTCAACCCCTTACTGGGCTCCTGTCACACACACCTCTCCTCTGTTCATCTACCCCTCCACTACACTCCCAGTGGTAATGAAGCAACAGTAGGTACTACCTGACAACTGTGCAGACCAGTTTCATCTATATTCATTCTGCCATGGTGGGCCAACAAAGTAAGACCCCTTCTACCATAGTAAGTCAAAACAACATCTACCCATCTCTACCTATTCACTCTCTACTTTATTAGTCTTTAAACTAACACCTATCTCTTCATTACTCACTACCAATTCTCTACATTTATAAGATATGTGGGGACAAATAGAAACCCTTTGCACAGGAAAAAGTCAAAAGTCAGATATGAGTGTATCCGGAAATTAAATTAGTGGCCCAGATCTCATTAAAACATTATTCATCTGACTGGATATATATTATCTGAGGTATCTTTACGCAAAGCAGAGTAATTATTTATCTTTATTGAGGCGGGACGAGTAATTACTTGAATAAAATGAAAGAAGCAAAAATGAAAGTGAGAGGTGCATCTAAAAGGAAAAAGCTACTTATATTTTTGCTTGTGTATGTGTTCCATCTACTGCATGTGTGTGTCTGGAGGGTCCTAATTGCTGTTGAGGTCAGGCTGCTGAGCAGTAAAGGGTTGTGTTTGATGCAGGTAAGACTGTGTGTGCGTGCGTGAGAGTGTGTGTGTGTGTGTGTGTGTGTGTGTGTGACTGCTCTGCATGCCCTTGACTTGCAGCTGGCAAACAACGCTTTAGGCCCCCACAGCTGCCTCATCATTACTGTTCACAGGGATCCCCTGCCACATGTGCGCGTTCACACACACACACAGACACACACACACACGCGCACGCTGAGAGAGACTTAGTCACTGCTACACAGGCGCAGACACAAAAACAGACACACACACACGCACAGTCTTACACAGAGACACTCACCCCTTCCCGCAGGCTCCTCATTAAGCCAGTGTAGGCGGCAGCGGGAACGAACCACAGTCCCTCTGGGGAGCCTCTCTTCTTCTCCTGATAGAGAGACATAGAGAAGATGGGGAGAGCGGGTGAGAGGAGAGAGGAAGAGGGGGTACGGTGGGGGTTGGGGGCAGGGGCAGTGGAAGAGCAGAGTTGGAGTAACAGAACAGGCGGAAGGATGGTGTAGAAGAGATGTAAGTAGAGCAAAGGGAGGGAAAAGGGTAAAAAAGGGCCAAGCCAGGGAGAAGAGCAGGCAGCAAAAGGAGCAGCGACATCTTGATTACATGTCTGTGTGTAAACAGAGCAATTTAAACAGAGTTCATTTGGTTTTCCTAAAACTGTTATTTCAGAAAAACAGACTTTTAATTGCATTGATTGCATTCAAATAAGACGCTCCCTTTCTCTACACACAAGGCTAGATTAAACTAAATCTTAATTTCTTTGGGGAGAGTTCTTACTCTACAGGGTATCCAATTTTGGTCCCTCCCCTCATGAGCTTTGTCAGTTACACAGTTGTCATTGAAAATATCTGTTCTTAATGATTTATCTGGTTAAATAAAGGTTAAAAAATGTTTTAACCATATTTCAATATTTTCACTACTGCTACACTGAGCTCTAGGCTATATCTAACCTTGAGGATAAATACTGCACTGGAGGCTACAGCTAATCATCACTGACTGGTGCCACAGAAGAGAGGCAGAGTGTATGATTTTACCTGGGGACATTTAAAGGCCCAGTCCAGAGAACTCAGATAAAGCTGATTCTCCTGGCACTCACCAGTCATAATACTTTCCTGTCTTTAGACATTTGGAAGCTAGAGATGTTCTTCAAGTTCTGAGATATTGTGATTATATCAATCTTTCAATATCACCTACTGTAAATTATTAACATGACCCTAAAGTGATTCATATGGTTATTTACCATTTCAGTGGAAAAGGTTTTATATGAGGAAAAAAATTCAAAACCATGCTCCTGTGATATAGATTGTTAGAAATTAAATAATATTCTGATAAAATAAAGGTCATCATTATTTGTTTAGAATGCATTTCCATGATAGAGTCGGACAAAATCTTTGCAGGTGCTGCAGTCATTTTGTTAAGAGGTCCTACAAGACACTGATGAGATTTTCCACAGCTTCACAAGAGTATCAAGTGTAATCAGGCAGAGCGATTGATTTTTTTTCAGGTTATCCATCAGTCTTACAAGCAAATTTGTGCACCTAATCAACTTGCCTGGCTAGATTGAGGTTAACCAGAAATAAATTGGGATCACCTTTTTCTAATGAAGTCAAATAAGGCCCCTCCACTCTTTATTTTGCATTTTAAAGGGGTGTGGGGGTTGATTCACTTTCAAATCGAATTGTATGCAAATTTAAACTCTATTACCTAATGCCTGAGAACTTAATTTCATTCACTTCACCCAAGATTGGCATTTCTGACAAAAGTAGTAAAATGTCTTTTGTTCTTTCTCAAATTACCTATTTTCATTGGCCAATTTAAGACACTTTATCTTCAAGTTAAACAGCCATTTTTAACACCCACCAGAATTTTTCTTGACTCATTTGAATTTTTTTTGTCTTTCCAACACTGGTCAGTTTGGAGAGCATAATAAATAAATGTATCAGATGTCCATCTATATCTATACATTGGCTTTTATAATGTAAGGACTACCTGAAAGGAAATGAGGTAGAGGAACTCCCCGAGTGTTGCCAGGATATACAGTTTTAATGTTTTGTTCCTGAAGTTTAGTTTCAACAGTTCTGATAGTGTGGAAACAACCTGAAAGTAAAAAAAAAAAGAAAAACAGATGAGAGTTATTAGACCACAACACAATTGGAGTGAAGAACATATAGTATTTAAATAACAAAACCAATACATACACACAGAGAAGGGGGACAGAGAGTGATTGCAGCATTGGGATGTCTACATTCCATTTTAGATAATTTGAGTTTATTAATGTAGTGTCTTGACATACACTGCCATGTACATTACTGTGTTTCTCTGCATTGACAGACCTGATTTAAATAATGCAATCAAGCTTGATGATAAGCGATTATGTATCAGAGTCAGGTGTGGTGGAGCAGAGACACCTTGAAGACACAAAATTTCATTACCATAATGTTTCATCAGTACACACTGTGGCAGAACCTGTAGGTAGAACATGTGCGGCTCTCTTGTGGCTGCTACAGTGCACAGCTGAGTCATGAAAGACCACGGCAGTGGTCTTTCACTGATATATTTGTCATTTCTTGTCCAAACAACATGAAACAAGGTGTTGCACACACTCGTACCAGTAGAATGAAACCTACCAAATTTGAGATCAATCAAATGAGCGGTTATGCGTAGAACACACAGACAGAAGTTCCTTGCAGTAAGAGATATATTTTCCTTACATGCTGTTCACACAACCAGTGGTAAGATGGCATAACTGTTTTCTGGTATTAGCATTAAAGCAGCCTACATAGCTATGTGACCTGATGCAAGTTCTCAATCACTTGCTTTGCACAAATGCTGATCACATGGTCCTTCTAATCCCATCAATGCTAACTGAGGAGTTGATACACTGAAGGCGGAGTTTGAAACTTGTCGTGCATCACATCTCAGCCAGGGGGCGCTGATCTGCACCAGTGTGCAATGGCAAAAACAAGGTGCAAAGGATGAACATAATAATATCTAAAAGTATAGCATATTATCATTCTCTCTGCATCAAATTCTCCTTAGATCAATGTAGTGAATACACTCACAAAGACTTATAAATATAATTGTCTTCTAAAATTGCTGAAGACAATGTATCTGCCCTGGAAGACATGCACTTGATGTCAGCACTAATACAGTAAATGACTTGTCGTGGCTTAAATGATAATTGACTTGGGTAAGGCAGCAATGCACCACTGCACTCAGACATAATTCTCTTATCTTCTAGCACCCAGCGTCCAAAGCTAAAGTGGCTTCAAGGGTAATTCTGGTGTTTTTAAACCTGGTTCTTATTTCTACATATTTAGCAGACAGGATAACTAACAGGTACAAATCTTTTGGAATTCAAAATAAAATTATCTCAGCAGGAAGCCTTAAAATGAGTAATGGATTTTCTCAATCACAGAGTTTTTGTTTGTTCTAATTCTAAAATACTTGCATAGAGTGTTTTTAAAGTATCCAGTGAAACACACTGTGCCATGGAAACTTTCCAAATTAAATCTCTGTAAAAGTCATAGGAAAGTTCACAAATCTCTGTGCAGGCAAAGGACAAATCTAGCCTTATTTAAAAAAAATCCTTAAAAATGTTTTCATTTACTTAATGGAGAGAGTGATAAAGAAGGACAAGAAAATCCTCAGACAGACCAAAAAGAAATAGAGACAGGCGAGCGTGTACGTGTGTTTTGGGGGACACAGGGTAGGGTGAAGTATATACTTTAGCAGTTACCATGGTAACTAAACCCAGCCTTCACACTCCAATCAGCAGAACTGCAGCAGGAGAACCCCTGCTGTGAGAATCCACACAGAGAGAAAAAAGCAAGTACGGCTCATCTGTTCTCGACAACATAAAATACAACACAGACATGAAACAATTGGATGTACACTCAAAAACATCGCTCAGAGATGCCCACTTACACACACACACACATATACACGTACACACACACACACACATGAATATACACAGAACCCCTGCTGAGTCACTAGTTGGATGCATGCCTGGTCACAAACACACACAGCACACAACCACAGAACAGTACAGTTTCATCCTTTTCTTAACAAACAGTTATCCTATGGAGGCTGAAGGGAGGTAAAGAGGGCAGAAGAACAATGTTCCACCATTACCCAGTTAAAAACAAACTCGGTGAGAAAAAAATACAGCAATGCCACAGTCGGCCATTTTATAAATCGCTGTGACAACTCAGGAGCCGTAAAGTGTCAAAACAAGTAAAAAAACGACAAAAGAAACGGAGAAACCGGGAAAGCGAGTGGATACGGGATCAGAGACACTTGTAATGGATTTCATTCTGAATAAATGCATGTGATCGAGCAAAAGAGGAGACAAAAGAAAAGCAGAGATGGTGGAAAAAGAAAGAAAAAGGTGGTTAATGCTATTCAGGATGAAAGGATCTACAGCAAGAGAAAGGCTTACCACCATAGAAAACTGCTTTTATATTGAATTAGTTCAGCACCACCCATCTCTTACACTGTGTGTGTGTGTGTGTTTGTTGAGGAGAGCTTAAGTGTTTTAATTTAGTTTGTTGTTTCATTATTTTATATGTTTTTTTTTTAAGAGGCTGCAGATATCCTTACTGGTGGTTATACGTAGCTGAAATTAAAATAACCATTATAAAGACTTTAATAAATCATATGGTTCTAAAGTTCATTTCTGGGGGAAAAAACATTGGAAGGCAGTTGTGTATGATACTAATGATTTTACAGTCATGTTGACATGAGTTTATTCATAATTTATGGTTGGATTTTCCAACAGGGAATGCTGAGTGGAAAAACAAGCTCTGGTATAATACAGCACAGTGGTCCATACATAAGAATTCTGTCTGTTTTCCCTGGAAATAGCCCTTCTGCTGATCTTCCGTAGGCTCTGGAGAGGATGGGGTAGTGTTTCCTTATGTAATAAGTCTTATGGCATGGGCGGCTGTGCAGATATGGATCTTACTTTTGGATTTTTATGAACCTTCCCTCAAACTTGTGCATGTTGTCTTTACTGCACAAATAAAACACCACTAATAATAACAGCTGAATGTTTTGGGTGGCAGTGCAGGGACAGAGTGGACGAGAAGATAGTAACAGTGCGGAGTTTTCTGCGGTAGACTGAGGACTCAATGTCTTGTTGGTTTTTAATGACATCTACTGGTATTGACTAGTACTGTAAAGCTGGTGCAAGAACTTGTATGAACTCATTGTGGGATAATTTTCTTTATGGTCCCTTAATGTGTCTCTATTAGCAGAATAAAACACGGGGTGTGGGTTCTATTCTGGTTGAGTTGTGCCATTTAAATATTATTTTCTATTGTCAATATTTAACATTGATATACCAAAGTACTGAGCCCGTGGGAATGTGCTGCCCTCTCCTGGTACAATCTGTACTGCAGGTCTTTAGAGCCACAACAAAACAAATCAATCTAGTAATGCAAGGAACGTCTGTCTGTGTGTCTGTCTGGGTATTCCTCGCATAACTCTCAAACTGCTCATCCGATTGATCTCAGGTTTGAGAGGTTTCATCCCAATGATATAAGTGTGTGCAGTGCCAAGTTTCATGTTGTTTGGATGAGAAATGACAAATATATTGGTCAAAAACCTGCACCGTGGATTTGCACCACTCAGCTGGGCATTCTAGCAGCCACCAGAAAGCCACACATGTTCTACCTGTGGGCTCTGCCCTAGTCCAACCAAATAACACATGTAGGTTCTCATCATTTTGTTTGTGTATGTGTGTGTCAGAGATACAGAGAGAGATAGAGTGACTGATAGAGACTTTCTCACCTCTGGAACACTACTATTCTCTCCCAGGTCGGTGCAGTGTAAAGCAAGTTGACCCAGTACTCTGATAGCCTTCATCTGCCTAAAAGCATTAATATGCTTTTAACATTAACATAACATAGTTTTTTTTTTTTTACATACAAACATAACAACAGATGAAAAGAGATGGAAACATCAAATGGAGTGGTGGTATATAGTATGATTAAAGTTGACAGGTTACTTACAATTCCCATTGAGAAGCTTCTTGTATCCGTTTGGTCAAACTTGGAAGCTAAATGAAGGAGAAGCAAGATTAGGATTATTACAAAATGAAAGATCTATATTTAAAATATATTTTTAATAAACATATATATGTATTACTAAAATATACTGCAAAATTACTTTCTGGGAATAAACTACATGTTTATTATGTTACTGTACAGATGAAAATTGTAAATTATTGCAATATACAAAGGATTATGGTCATGGTGATATTAATAGAGCAAACTATCTCTGCAGATATCATGTTCTATGAATAAAATACCGTTTGTTCAAAATAATTGCTAAATATGAAGGGTTAGTATTTTACTAGGACAGACATACCCTAAATAATTGACATTTTCCTACCAGTTTTGAGTTTATGAGCTTGTTAGCAATAACTTCATGTTGGACCACACTGCAGAGATAACAGAGCAGGTGGAGCCTGGATCGAGCGCCTGGAGGACGACTTCTCAAAGAGGAGGGCTGAACAACAGGGTTCTGCTCTCCGAGAGATGAACAAATCTCCGAGATGAAGACGGTCCAATTTTCATCGCTCAGAGAAAGCAGATCCTCAACTGGGGGTGAGAAATCTAAATGGTCAGAATGACAATAAACTGTAGGCAACGACTCACACTACTACTACTACCTTACCTGAATATGCTGCAACACACAGATTGTTACGATCAACCTCTGCAGCATTAGGCTGGAATTTATTACAGAAAGAAAATATCACACAGCTACAGATGTCAACAACTCCAACATTAGTATCCATGTGGCAATAAAATGCACAAAATATTAAATCTACCTTAACTCAGAATTTAAAGTTTTAATTTAAATATGTCAATACTAAAAATTGACTGAGTCTGTACCTTTAACATGACCATGAGTGAACAAATGGTGAAATCAGAGCCAGAATATAGACAAGCTTTCACATGGTTTATGACATCTGTTTCAGTACTGGCCTATGAGGAAGAAACAGAACATTATTTAATGTAATATTGCAACAGGCAACAATCCATTAATGTTTGAATGATTAATAAATACACAAACTGCAAATGGGCATGTTTACGATTTATATTTTACTTGTATGTAATTAGTGGTGCTGTTCAGATAGACTACAGTGTATAGAGGGGCAGTACCTGGGATTCAGTGGTCAGGTTCAAGAAATCTGGGATACTGCAGCTTCTGCTTAAAGAGAAAGGGAAAAAATTCAATGCGGCAGTTTCATGGAAATCATTTATTTCCCTAACCCTAGAACAGTAACGTCATATGATTTTGGTTGAGAAAAATTTAAATTAAAAAAAGGCAGTTAAGTCAATACCTTATAATAAACGTGGCCTCCGTGTCATCCTCAGCCATACTAGATGTCGGCTCCAGCTCTGATACTTTATCTTGGTGAGTGTAAAAAAAACACAAGGTTTCAAAGGCACATTTTCACTGACACTTAATACTGAAAGAGGAGAATCACATTTTAATAACAGTTAATGGCATATATGTCACCTCGTGTGGACGACTTCTTTGGCTGCAGTATGTGCATCTGTTTGCAGTCATCTTCAGCCTCTGACTCCTTCACTCCTGTACCCTTTCCCACTTTGCTGTTTATTACATCTTGGCTTTTAGACTGATAAATCCCAGAGAGCGATGGAGTCATGGCAGAATGTTGGTTAGGAAGTTTTTCTGTCTGTCCTGGAGAAAAAACTTGGGAGATGCTTGTGTCTCTGTGGAGAAATAAAGTGACCTTAAACTCAACTGAAGATAAAATGCAAACTCCAGCACTTTAGCAGTTTTCAATTAACTTCATGGTAGCAGGGCTGTCTGGTTAAAGGCTGTTTTAAGTGCTGATAAAATATATTACATCATAAAAGGTAAAATACTGGTCTCTCCCAGTGGATCTAACTTGACTAGACCAGGCTTGAGCAACACAACACACCTATATTTACATCACTGCAAAGCAAAGGGCTGGAACAAAAGGTCTGCAGAATTTTGCTGGAGGTACAAAGAATTAATTAAATACAAACACACCTTGAAAAAGCTGAACCAGAAGCCTCTCGAGGATTTTTTCTCTCCAAATACTCATCTTCATTGTCTTCATAAAACCCTGGATCCTGTTGTTCTGTTCTTACTTGTGTCCAAAAAGGGTGGTTCAGCAACTCTGGCCATTTCATTCTGAAGAACACAAGATAAAAGAACATAATGGCCATTTTATAATCACTCATCAATCAGGCTTCTAGTAGGAGATTTCTGCCCTGAGCATATGAGGACAGTAAAAGCAGAAGTGTAAACAGAGGATTTGATTTGCATGTCCGGACCTCTCATCTGGGTTTTTCTTGAGTAAACCTTTTAGAAGATTCTTGAAGTCATCACTGGGAGGGCTGGGTGAAGATTCTGTAAACAGCAGAAAGAATTCTGTGTTTGGGTCTTGGGCACCTTTAAACATTAGAACCTTTTCTAACAAGGTGTACTTTGTAGATTCTTCAACTTGGGGATAAATGTGATTACACTGTGCTTCTGTGTGTGTGTATTACCTCTATTCTTGAGGGGTAATGGTTCCAGATGTAAAATCATTTCTGTCAGTTCCTTGGAATTATCAGATCTGAATGGGGGTTTACCTGGGAATCACAAAACAGTCAAATGGTTTCTAAGGAGTGCAATTCCACCTGAGTATGTCATTGTTATCAGTGGAGGGTACAACTACGAAGAGAACAGAAAAATCTTCATCTGGAAGTCATCAGTAGTTTGTGTATACTGTCTGCGAGTGCGTGTATAATAAATACCGGTGTAAATGTAGTAGAGTATACAGCCCAGAGCCCAGAGATCAGAGCTCACACTGGTTTCTGAGCCCTGCAAAACCTCTGGAGCACTGTAGGTATGAGGACCTAAAAACAGATATAAAAGCAAATAGTATAAAATTAGTAAACTGTTAAGAGGCAAATAACATCATTACGGAGACATATTGATGATATATCCAACTATTTCTATACTTGCCACTAAAAATGTACCACGTGTCATAAAAGGCTTAATTTCTTTGCTCCTCCCTTTTTCAACTGCTAATGACAGCAAAAATAAAAAACTGACCTTGCAGTTTTGTCTTTATCTTGTCAAAGGTCACATGAGGATTATCTTCAACTATCTCCTCAAAGATGTTTAACAACTCCTCCTGAGTCCCTCCTGCTGTCTTGCTCAAACAGAAGTTGCCAAACTTCAGAATGCCACTTTCATCAATTAGGATCTCAAGAAAATAAAACAAGATTTCCTTTATTTGCCTTTTTTCAAATTAGTCCAGCATACACCATCACTCATTCGCCACCAAACCTTGGAAGGGTTGAGGTACGACACAACGACCCCCGATTTATGGATGTGTTTCAGTCCTTTGACCAAATCCCATCCAAACCTCCTCACCAGCTCTTCTGGACATCCTTTATCCCGTTCAACTAATGACTGCAGGGAACCACCTAATAGATGGATAGAGAAAATAATTTACAGAGCAACCACAGGAGTTGTCATACACCTAACTCTTATGACACCTATTTCTTTTTTATTTAAACAAACTTCAATATTTTGCAATACTCATTAAATATGAACAAAGTTAAACTGCCAATGAGCATTTTGCAGACAACCAGAAGTGTTGACTGACCTGTACAGAGCTCCACTACGCTCCACAAGTGGGTATCTGTCTCATACCACTCATAGAAGGACGCAACATTCAGGTGGTGCAGTTTACAGCATAGACGCACCTGTCAGGGAATGCAACATGCAAATTAACATGGCCCCCATTTATTTTCGTTGCTTTTTTGTTTCGTTGAAACCAATAACATTATTTGGTAAATAATCCTACATGGTTTGTGATGAAGGCTTTCACAGCCTTGTCAGAACTGATCAGGGCTACAAAACTGAGAGTGCTCTTCTTCCTTCCTTTGTAGACAACGGAGTTGCTGCCAGCGCCGAGCTCATTGTACACGATGTAGTTCTCCATCGACCTTAGAAAGGATAAAGAAGAAGAAAACAACTCATAAATCGGGTACCTTTTCATTCATAGTGTGTAATTGCTCGTGTAATTTGACAGTATAAACGAGAACGTCTGTAATCGAGTTAATGTTTCACTTTTACTATCAATATACAAGGTGATAATCCAAGATGTTGTAGTTTAAAACTGCATAAAATACAAATTAGTTGGAAATGGCTGAGATTAAATTATACACCAGGTGAAAGTAATTTGCGTCATTGTGTAATTTTTTTTGACTGTAAAACACCTGTTTTGATCAGAAAAGTTGGCCAAACGGAAACACATCTCTTCTGACGTTTGCGGCGCCTTCCACGTGTGCTTTGTTTATTATTTAAGGTTTACAATCTGAGTGAAAATGTAAATAAACTCACCTCTTCTACGGTTTGATGGCGGAATAGCGATGGGCCAAGTCATTCTCAGCCACGGGAGGGGGGGAAGGTACTCTTTGGTTAATAAAAGTTAGAACTTAAAGGACGTATTGCGTTTAAAAAAAACTGCTTAACAATATGCAACAAATGTAATTCGATCATTAAATGACGAGTACCTTCCCCCGTATGTTTAAGGTTTACTTTTGTAATTGTAAATGGTACGGCCCGCTTCTTTGTTGCTAAGATACAGAAGCGTGTACAACAGACGGTCCATCAAGAAACGGAAAACAGCAGACTTAGAACTTATATTAAACATTTATACCAGTGTGAGCACATTTTTGCAAATCTGATCGTTGACAAACAACTAAAACAAAAGAGACCAATATAAAAATTGTTTTAACAACAGCTAGAAGCTTTCGCTTCTTTTTTTTTTTCAAATGTATGAAACGAAAACACAATATATGCACCCAAATTTGGATGTCCCTTCTAGTCGAGTTTTGACCCAGTGGTTTAACGAACTAAGTGGAGTTTATACTCTCGCTGACAGACGTTCACACACCAGTAGATGACACTGGGGAGCCGCCACAATGTTAATAATCACGTTTGTAGCCGCGGAGGACAAATGAGTGCATGCTGTGTAACTTCAGCAAAGACTTCGTCAGCAAAGTGCGCGGGTTTTAAACGCATAACAAAGGATGATCGCCGCGGATTAAGAGAGAATAACGATGGAAATGTGGAAGAGTTCAACTCTTGTGTGACTCATTCAACAAGCGGAACTTGAAACTTCCAAACCAGTAAAGGTAAACGAAATGCTCAGCGCGTCACTTCCGCTGAGCCTGAGTTAATCTTCAAAATAAAACTAGACGAAGACCGAGAACGCTTGCCATGGCAAAGAATGTCGACCTGGAACCAGAGCTTCTCGTATTTTCAGTATAGTGACGGGTTCGACGTCAATGTCTGGCCTTTCGGAATTGTTGTTCGTCCTGATGCATCTGAATTTGGTGTTAGTTCTTTAGCCAAGGTGTATGATCCTACTGCAAATCCTCCCTTTGGCTTAGCTGAAGTAAAATGTCCAAAATAGCTAATAAACAGAAGCAAAAAGAAGATTTTTTAACAAAAAGCGTATCTACGAGAGCCAGCCTAATCTTAAGACTCGGCCTCTCCACCGCGGCGCCTCTGACCTGTGAAGGAAATCATCTTTAAATGAACCGTCTCGCCATGTGCGCGTCAGGCTGGAGTCGCGCTTTATTTCGAAACTACCCGCACCGGAAACGGCTTCGCATCGCGTCGACCTTGACCCCGCTCGGTTGGGCAGCATTGTTCCCATCAAGCCACTGAATGACCAAAAAAACAAAAACCCAAACTCAAACTCAAACAGCCGATCGAGCCGTGCGTGAGCAGCTGAAGGACGCCAGTGCGAGCGATGCGCCCGTCTCCTCGTCTTCGGGCGGCCCTGTAAGCGGACACGGTGACAGCGTCGTTCGGCCGCCGCCGCGCCGGGCTGACCGCTGACACATCCTCGGCGGCCGCACGCACGAAACCCGGACACTTTTCGCCTTTTATGGGAAAACCGCGTCTCCTAAAGAGGTAAGAGGGTGTGGGAAAACGCCACCGCTTGCAGCGTGAAGATGTTGCGAAGTGAACAGGTGCAGCTGAACTTCTGGATGGTTCATGAAAGTGCTCTTTTTTTTTTTTTTTTTTAGTAACTCTCTGACCTCTGAACAGAGTCACCCAAACCTCTGTGGTTCATTTATTTATTTAAATTTGCAGGGCAGAGTACATTTAGGCCAAAGATTGTAGAAAAAAGATGGAGGACCTCACCCTTTCCAAAAAACAAAGTGAGGCTAAAGTCCTCTCAGTCGCCCCCTGGTGAGAGGATGCGGTATGAGACTCCAACCTGTATTTTAAATTGTTCTGTGACGAACATGAGCTCAGTTCCAGGTCCGACATGTTGTTTATTGGCGATCGATGCCGAGGGAGAGGAACACGAACCCCCCGACGTTGGAGAATTTGTTTGAAAATGGTCAGGGGTGTGAATTGTCTGGAGAGGGCAACGCGGGGTCGCTTTTATTAAATTCATCAGCAGCTGCTTCGGCTTCTAAAAAAAGGTTCCAGCCGGTCTGCCAATTCACAGCACATGATCCGTGGGAGGCCTGTGAGCTATCCCACCGCTCAGACATAATCTGGCACTCCGAACAGTGCAAAGAGCGCTATCTCAGCGCTGAACAGTGCACCTAAACAGATAATGCAACACGTGTCATGCGGGCATTGTAAAACTTCCTACTGCTAGACTACCTGCTCACGTGCACACGACATTTGTGAAAGGTCTCGAAAAGGCAAAGGCTGTTGTAGGGACTCTTGATAAAATGTTCCAGGTTCAAGAAGTTCAATTTAAGATTGATCATGAGACCTTTTTAAAATAAGTGAACAAAAACGGCCCATTATTTTATAAATCAATTGTCATTTGGCTGTCGCCATTGATTACACCAAACAGGAAATTGAGTAATGATCAGCTGTATTGATCCTAAATTATCTGACAGGAAGTGCTGAAGGTTAAAGCTTCCAGCTTCCCGTCTCGTTCAGACAATCTTATTAAAGGCTGGAGACAGAAAATGACATGAAGCTGGAATTTCTGACAGAGATTTTTGACCTTATTGCCGGTTCATACTTTCCGACAGACGCCTGTGTGTGTGTGTGTGTGTGTGTGTGTGTGTGTGTGTGTGTGTGTGTGTGTGTGTGTGTGTGTGTGTGTGTGTGTGTGTGTGTGTCTGGGGGGTGGGCTGTTAGCCGTTGGTTGGTTCCATTAGCCAGCGCTCGTGTTCAGAGACAAATGGCTGGAAACCAGTGACTACTCCAAGTTAGAGTGCTTGAAATGATCAGCCGCTGAAAGTAAGGAAAGCCCCTCCAGCGAGGACGAAGCTCTGCGGACACATGCTCTTGTGAATTGATGTATTGACTCCTCTAATATCCAGCAGTCGACATGCTTTTAAAATATTCAGGCCATGGGGTGCAGCGGGGCAGCTTGCATGCTGACTAACACCAGAGCTGTGCTGCCTTCACTGACTCACCGGATGGTTTAAGTTCATGTAACCTTGTCTGATCACTCTTGTAACGCCCGCGCTGCACGGTTCAAAATGGTTAAAAGCTCATTTTGAAATTGAATTCTCCGACGGCTCAGTGGATATCAACTATTGGGAAGACTTCTGGGACTGTTTGAGGCGTTGATGGTATCTACGGGTTCCTTTGAATGCGGAGAGCTCGTGATCTGTGTCGTAACGTCGAGGCCGTCGCCTCTGTAAACGGAAGCGGAGTGTGAGTCAGTGATTGAGTTCTTCAGTGGCAGAACCCTCTGACGCCCTTAACCACGGCGCTCGGGCCAGCGCCTTCAGATAAGGGTGCAGCGAACACAAACGCACGTGTGGACGGAGCGTCACCTACGAGCAATCATTAACGACGACCGCAGTTTGAAATCTCGAGGCGGAGAGGGACGGTCAAATAAAAGTGTGGTTTCCTCGGCGATGCGTCCGAGGCGAGCCTTTTTTGACTGTTGCGACACAAACGCGCAGCAAACGTCACCGTTTAGCAACACGCTTAAAAGTGGCGGTGTCAAAGTTTTGGGAATAACAACGGTTGAACTTCAAATTTTGCAAAGGCAAACAAGGTTTCAGCCTGTCTGTAAATTCCACACTGGCTGTATGGTTTGTTTTCCGTAGCAACAGTGTTTGGGCATATGGACGCCCTAAATAATAGAATGTGTGACCTATTTCCTCGCTGGGACATGACTCAGTATGTGTAAGAGGAGACGCTTTTGGAAAGAGGAGGAAAAAAAAAAAAAAGTTTAAAACAGATTTACAAGGCAAATACGGCGGCAGGAGAGATTTGCGCAGCGCTCCTGGAATTAATAGGATAATTGCAGCTGAGCTTATCTTTATATTCTGTATGTGTGTGTTTTAACATTTCATGCTTTCATGATTGATACATGCAAACTGTTTTCTCTTTTTCCTGTTTCTCTTCTCAGGTATCCAGTGAAAGACTCCAGTACCTGACATGTGGTTCTGGTTGCCTTAAATAGTGGCTTTTTTTTTTTTTTTTTTTCCCCAAACTTCAGCCCCAAAATAGATCTGACTCGGGTTTGTGCCCATTGGTGTTTGGCCCAGTCCAAGTTGTGTCCATGGCTGCTCTCGTTATAAAGCGGTAACTCCTCAGTGCCAAGCTGGACCCGAAGACGTCACCTGCGTGCACCCGCTCCTCTGCCCCGTCCCCGAAACACGCTTCGAACCACCCAGCTTGGCTCCACGACCCGGAACTCGCATTGAGCGCTGACGAGGAGGAGTACGTTGACCTCGCGTCTGCCTTCAGAGATGCCGGGACCATCACTGGTAATGTTGCACGCCAACCCACCACTTACCGGGGACCCTTTGGGAGGGCCGAGTCGGCTGCGTGCATATCTAACTAAATGTTTAAATGTGCAGCAGAAACGTCAGCGAAAAACTCTGTACAACATCTCTGGGCTCTGCAGTGGGCTGATGCTTTGCATAACGCTGAAGACGAAGTCTGGAACTGTGAGAACAGTCCCTTTGCCCCTTTTTTAATGTCACATCCTGTCAGTTTAACAGCTCCGTGGGGCCCCAGCCCTGCATAAAAAAAAAGAGCCTATGAAAAGAACTCCCAGAGGACGGTCTCTGTCAACTCTTTGACTCAGCCCCGCCTTGCAGATCAACCCCCCCCCCCCCACACACACACACACACACACACACAGACACAGCTCATGCTTCTCCTGAGGGGAACAGAAAGACACTAATGTCTCAACTCATGGGGCCAGAATTTAGTTTTGTCCCGGCTGCAGCTCGTCACATGTCTCTCCCACACCAGTTAGAATAACAAGGGTGATAACACAAATGACGACTGGATAAATATTAGAATTGATTGAACGTTTCTGTTTGCAGCGCTAATCTCGCAGCATGCTCCAGCTTGGCAACTAATATTAGACAAATCTCTTGGCAGGACTCTTTTAAATGTATAAAGTTACGAAAGGACGGACAGGAGTGATACTGCATTTCCATCTAACCCATTTGGAAGCCTGCCTTCATCTTGGATTGTGGTGAATTAGTTTTGTAGGGCTGAAGCCCAACAGAGGTTAAGAAATGGGCCCAGAGGGGGACAGAGGAAGTTGCATTCAGCCTGGCCAACATGTACTCTAACACTGTTGAATGGCTGGCCAAGGCCCTGTAAAGCCCCAGAATATACGGACATTTCCATTCAGCTTCTAATGCACACAAACAGGAAAAAAGGTCCTTCCTGTAGTTTCTTAGAGCCCACGCCCTCCCTCCCTTAAATCAAACATGATCTCATGGACCTTCACTCAGAAGAAAACCTTAAAATACTTTGCACATTGCGTGGATTTGTTAGGTAGAGGGGCCAGTTCCAGCCTGGAAAGGCCAGTTTATTCCTGAAAACATCATTTCAGACGTAAGCAGGGATGTTTTGATTTTATTTCCACGCCGCTAGGGGGCGACTCATGGGCGTGCCGCTCTGCCATTGATTATCGGAGATTGACCAGAAATATTTGGTGCTTGTCCATTTGTGAAAGCAAACAGGAACACAAACAGGGTGCAGCAGTCAAGGCTTGCAAGATCAAGCTGTGAAAGGTCTCTACATACTTTCCACTGTTACCACATCACTGAAGACGCAGTTGCGTTCAGCTCAGTGCTGCCACCGTCTGGCACGATGCTGCCACTGTAACAAAGTTTACTTGGTCAAAGTTGGATGCACTTATTTATGTGTGGTTTTTTACTTAGTGTGTGTGTGTGTGTGTGTGTGTGTGTTGAGCACAATAGAGGTGAGCTCATTGCCTGTGAGCAGCTCCACGCCGAGCTCGATTCCCTGATTACCGGCCAGCAGTGATGGACGGACAAAAAGAGTTAAGTAACTGTGAAATTATGGGACGCTCGGTGAGGAGATCAGGAGCAAACAAGTGGACTTGAGAGACGTTACGTAAGCGGGCAAACAGTAGGCTCAAATTTGCCAGTTTCGCTGCCTCATTCTTTTCTAATCATTGCTTCAGAAAACAGCTTTTGTGCGCTAATGTCCTTGTTTCCCGCTCGCTTTTGCGTCGTCGCCGAGGTCCGGGCCACGGCCGAAGAGTTCGCGCCGTGTCATGGCGCACCCGATACAGCCCGTCGCTTACTTCGGTGCCTTTGCGCTGGGAACGTGCAGCGGCGGCAGCTCCGGGCTTCCTGCAATCTCTGCCACGAGTGTCAATCCACCGAGTGACACAAAAGACATAATGGACGGCTCTGAGATTTACGACCCCGCTGACATTCAACAGCCGCGCAGAGCGGTTATTAAAAGTTGATGGTGACATTTTAGCCCTGCGATGCATTCAGCTGTATTTCATGTGACCGGCAGGGGCCGTCGGTCTAATTCTGGACGGGGCCGTGGGCTCTGTGAGGGGGACCGTCCGGGCTTGGGAAGCAAAGGCGGGTCCTAAGACTCTAGAACCGGAAGTAAATATTGGTTTAGTGTATTGACTCTCGTCTCAGGTGCTCGTGACATGACGCGCAGCGGCTCTTTCCAGCAACGCTCGAGAGTTCGCTGTCACGGAGAGGCTGGAGGGCACCAGGCTGGAGGGCGATGGTGAAAGGCTCTGGTTTAACTGGTGTCACCTGGTGAGAACTGAGCCAGGCGGTGGTTACCCTTGAGAAAGAGCTGAGTTTGTTGGTCAGAGTGTCATCTGTGTCTTCACGCACATTCTAGCATTCATCATGTGTTGGGGGAGAGAAAGGGGGTGGTCCACGTGTGGGTGTCGTCATCGGCATGTCAGGCATGACGAACCAGTTTGGCTCGGGTCTCTGCTCCTCGTTACTCCTCCCTCTCCGCTCTTCCTCCAGCACTGAAGCTTCTCTCTCTTTCTCTCTCTCTCTCTTCCTGTCTCCCTCCCCCCCTCCCCTCCCCTCCCCTAACTCTCTCGGTCCGTTTTGCGTTATTTCTTGCGACCTTGCCCTCTTCCCGGTGTTCTGGAAAATGTGATAGGAGGGCTAGGATAGCCGGTGGCAGTCGGCGTTCAGGCACCATGAGTGAGTAGCGCGTGTGGGAGTGTGATCTTTCTGCTAGGTTCAGCCGCTCTCTGGACAGTTTATGACTGCCTGGAACATCTGGGACTGCCTTGCCTTTGTTTGACTTTCAGTCAACGTCTGTCTTTCAGTCAGCCGCTTTCTCGTCTGTCCGTTGGGGAGAGTTGTGAAAACTTAAAGGACTTTGACGAGACAAAAGTTCTTCTTTTGGGTTCATGTGCAAACTCTTTGGACCTGGGTCTGAGATACCCAGTTAAACCCACTGGGTTGATTCCAGTGATTCCAGCCTTGTTTCAGTTGCATCACTGACCTCTTGTGTTCTCTGGTGACTTGTCCTTTAGTTCCTGGATTCTAAGTTTATTATAAGTTGGTGACAGTTTGATGAGTTCTTCTTCTTCACCGACTAACTTTTGTTAATCAACTACTGATCCTGTATATGTAGAATGAGGGTTAAGAAGTTCAGTATTTTGGCTGGTGGGTGTTTGTTGTTGTCTGCTGCCAGGAGCTTATACAAAGACAGGAGGTTACATTCATTTGACTCATGTACTCACACATCCACTTTATCTGTGACATATTTGACATTGAAGGAAGATGTGGTCTTGATACAAATGACTTAAATTCTGATGTTTACATTCTTCTGACTCTGTTGTAGTACATTGTGTGCGTGTGTGTGTGTGTGTGTGTGTGTGTGTGTGTGTCTTCTTGCACATGCTACCTAAGTACCAAAATAGCAAAGTGAGGACATTTTTGGGAAGCGAGGACATTTTGGTTGGTCCTCACAAGTTTAAGCATCTGTTGGTCGCCCTTACAAAGATAGAATTACGTGTGTGTGTGCATGTGTGTGTGTGACATTTGAACTTGGACTGTTTTGGTCTGGGGCTGTTAGCCGCTGTGACCCCACAGGTGTTTGACCTACCATCTATATTTACATTTGACCGACTTGAATCAGCTCTTGTGTGTTGTTGATTAAAAGTGGATGAATGAATAAGTCCAGCAAAACCTCAAGTCCAGTAAAGATCGAACCTTGATTTCTGCTTAACTTCACGGAGCAGAATTTGTCCTTTCTGTGGCCACTGAAGTGTTGCGATCTAGTTCATGACCTGAAAGTGAATTCAGCAGTAGAGAACACACACCAGCAACAACAACAACCACAAAAGATTTATTTTGACTTAATGATGTTACTAAAGTCTGCAGGAAAAAAAAGCTCAAAGTGCAAGTCTTCAACTTTAGGGGCCGCTGAGCTTAAAAAATAAATTTGCCAAATCAACTCACAAACACACACAGTGTTTGCTGTCTCCAGTGACCTTTTATCAGCAGACACAGCATGGAAGCTTTGTGCTATTATTATCCTCATCCATGTCCAGTCTCCGCTCATTTAAGGGAGCCCAAGTGGCCGTGGTTAAGGTCAGGACAAAGGAGAAGTGATATTAATTCAACCGGACACCCAGAACCACGGCGAAGAAAACAGTGCTGAATGTTTCATCCAATATAAATGTAACAGTTTAGTAAAACACGTGTTATTTGATGACAATAACACCATTACTACTACACTACTATGTTGTGGTAATGGGTTTAGTATTAAAGCTAATTTTGAACTTAAGGAAATGTGCTTATTTATTGATTTCCCATAACTGTCTGTGCCTACGTGAGTGTGTCTGTGTGTGTCCGTGTCCCTTTTTCAGCACAGTCAGTCATTCAGTCTGGATTAGAAAACTGAGGGACACCATTGTCTCTGGGACAATGCCGGGGGACGGTGACACAGACGGCAAATGGGAGGGTCGAAGCCAGAATTAGGAGGCAGAAAAACAAAGAACTTTATTATTTTGCTTTATTGTTCATTATTTTTGTTGATTCTGCCGTCGGCGTTCATGTCTTTTTTGAGTCTTTCCTTATGAAAATGGACCTGGTTGTGTGTGAAGAGAGCATCTGCTGTGCATTCTAATGGATCCATAATGATAGAGTAAGAGTGTGTGTGTGCGTGTGCGTGTGTGTGAACAGAGAGGCACATTGCTGAAAGCTTAGTTAAGATTGTTTGGTTTTCATCAGCAGCTCAGAAATGTCGCGCAGGTTTTTCTCTCCAGTTTTTAAGGTAATATACAGTTTGTTAAATACAATATTGGTGTTAATGCTTACAACTTTTCATCCTAATGAAGAAATGTCATAATGCTGATTATTGTGCAATATTTTGTTGATTTAGAGCTATCAGTTAATATAGTTTTATTCCTGCCTGTAGTGCTTCAGCCTTTTGCAGACCTTGCTTATGCATTAAAACAATAAAAACAGACATATGCAGCACCAATATCTGTTTATAATATACATTTGACTTTTGGTCTTAGAAGGGATTTCTGATTGTTTTCTAGAGTTAGCAACAGATGTGCACTAGAGAATGAGCGCTTTGTTTATGTGCTCTTCATAATTAAAGTCATACTTCTACAACCATGAAGGAAGTGCACAGCTACAACTGAATTTAGCATTCTAGTCATCCAATATTGAAATTGAGGCTGCATTAGTCGGCTTTGAGTTTTTTTTTTTTTTTTTTTTGGTGCTAGAGTCAAGTGTTATTTCCTTTCAGTACCACAAGAGGGCAGCAGATACTAATATCAGTCAAGTTTTTTTTCCTATCACTTGTGATCAATTTATCCCTCTTTGTGATCGTCCGCATATGTCCTTCTCCTTTCGCGCAGATGTGTGTAACAGTACTGACTTGCCAGAGCTCGAAATCATCAGTTTGCTGGAGGAACAGCTGCCGGTCTACAAGCTGAGGGCCGACACTGTTTTCGGCTACGAGCAAGATGATTGGCTGCACACGCCACTGGTGGAGCCTGATGTCGCCCTTGACCTGACCACTGAGCAGATAGAGGAGACGCTCAAGTACTTCTGTAAGTGTCACATGTGCTGTTAATTCATATGTAAACCTCAAACCTCCTTACTGCCCCACCCCTTTATTCTCACAGCTGTCAAGTTTCCATTTTGCTCCTGAAACACATCAAACTAATGCTAAACCTGTGGGACAAAAAGTGCTGTTTCAGATTTAATCGCAAAAGCTGTTAGAGAGTGGTAATGATGTTCAAAGGTGACTTTGAGGGATTTACAGTGACCTTGAGAGATTAGTAAAATAAAGTGAGGGTGAAAGACGACCATCTGTCCGGCAGAGCGTGGACGAGTCAGCCGGGCTCCGTTACCACAACAAACATTCCTGGTTGATGTCTCGCTCGCGGTCAGTCCCCCCTGGGACTCGTATTCACGTGTCGGGTTTGTCGTATCAGACTCTGCCCTTGTTGTCTGTGCCACCTTTAACTCAAACACACACTCATGCGCACTTGTACACAGCCAGCGAATGCACGTAGGCTCGCATAAAACACGTGCCAACGATCCACACGACAGGCTGAGGAACGTAAAGTGCTTATTTATTCATTTTATCATCAATAATTCACTGCCGAGTCATGTCTGCTTAGAATGGGACTTGTGCTAAAAACAAACCCTGTTCTTAAAATAGGTGGGAGTGTTCATAAATAACCTTGACCGAGAACCGTGAGATCAAACCGATGCATACTTTAGCCTATACCATCTTTACAACTCGCTTAATAAGATCACAAACTGTAACTTCCAAATGGAAGTTATTTTACCAAAACTGTCCAAACTTTTGTCCTGGAAAGATATTTAGAATGTAAGATTAGATTCAACATACTGTTTATGTAATTATGAAGAGTCGAGTGTAGCAGTGTTATATAATAAATATACTCTATTATGTGTCTCTGGAAGAAATCAGTGTTATGCAGAGCTGAATCTGATAAATAAAAAATGTAGGGATATAAATGATCCATTTAACATTTTAATTTGTGCCACGTGCACATAACCAGAGGGTCTGATAGAATGTATTATTTCAAGTTTCCATTTATCGTTCCTTACACTAAATCTCATTTAAATCTCACATAGCTCCTCCCAGTCGTGTGTGCTCATGCTGGTTTCATCACCCTGGTCCGGCTCCAAGCGGCCAATCCTAAATCGGCCATTGTTCACATGTTCATTCACTTCGATTCAGCCACGTCATCCTCGCCAGCACTGCACTGGTTTTCTGCTTATAGGGCCTGGTCGGAGTCAGAATCCGTTACTATAGTAACCACAATGAAGGGCAAAGTAGAGGAGAGAGAGAGAGATGCTGCTGCTTACACGGGACTGGAGGGTGGGAGCACGGTGGTGATGCTGCAGCCCTCTGATTGGCTGTAGGCTTCCTGTGGTCCCGCCCATCCGCCTGTGTCATAACTATCATCATCTGTGCTGCATAACCCGTGACTGGTGGTGCTGCTGCTTCTATATCTGTGTTTATTGAGTCATTGTTAGAGATGCTGTGGTCCGCGCACAGATTTAGAGCTTTCGCTGAAGGAGCAAGGTCGTAATGTGACCTGATAATCAGCCGGAGGACAAACCAGCAGGACGAGAGGAAGATGAACTGGCTGGAAGCTGGAAATGGATGGATACAAGAGGAGGGCAAATTCTGAGGCCAACTGTTGGACCTATAAGAAGGCAGATACCAACTGAGAGTTGAACTGAAGAAAAGAACAATAAAGGGATGATCCTTTTTTGGGGGGGGGCTCACTTATTCCTGGAATTCACGGTTCAGTGGGATTAAAGGGGGGGAACAAAACTGTATCGCAACAGATTCTCTGCTGACTGTTTCCTCCTAATGAGTGAGGGACAGAGGGGACGTTAATGAGAATAGTCTCCAACTGTGTCAGCTGCTGTTCCACTGAATGTAAAACTGAATACAACTGACACGATCAGTGGGCTCGTGGCTACAGCACATTATGGGATGCTGGCTTGAGTTGCATGTAAGTATGCCGGGACACTGGGAAGGACTGAGCTGTCTGTCAGAGCAATGATGATGAAGAGACGAGGCCACAGCAGAGGCCAGAGGTTTGTCAAGGCGGATTACTATGAACTGGACTGGTACTACGACGAGTGCACCGACGGTAAGGCAACGTTTTGCTGCTTCGTGTGCTGGTAGAGATAAATCGCCCTTAACCACAGGCCTGCAGAGGTCAGCCGGGTTATAGCTAATGATACTGCAACTGTTTCCCTTTTTGACTTCGGGGGACTTGGTGATGTTGTGGTTGCGCTGCAATACTTTACTGTCACCTGATAACACACTGATTGACACTAAAAGGACATTGGAAGTGGCATATGTATATATATATATATATATATATATATATAATATATATATATATATATATATATATATATATATATATATATATATATATATATATATATATATATATATACATATATATATATTTTTTTTTTTTTAGTTTGTAGTGAGTTTCTAAGATGATCCACTTGACCAGAGGGTAGGAACAGCAGGAAGTTGATGATGAACGCAGTAACAAGTGCTTTATGGCAGCTGAGTCAGTGTGGGAGGTTTGACCAGTGCTAAATGAGATAATAGCCAGTAAATCAATTTAATAATTTCGCTATCAGTCCAGAAATGTAAATCACAGCCCATCACCGTGAGGCGGTATCAGCGCATGACCTCGTGACCTTTTCCAAGTGCTGACTCATGTATGGAAGCCCGTTGGTGTGTGGTCCATGTGATGTGTGACAGCAGGTGCCTGTTTCTCACATTTTGTTTTACGCCTGGAAAAAAACATTGTATGCTTTTTAAAATCGAACCACATGGCACGATGGAGATGCTTGTTCTACATCTGTGTCTGTTATGTGAGCTGCGCTGTGCATGTGTCTCAGACACGCTGGAAAAGTTCTTACATAACAGCTTAAGAAGGTGAAGCGCCTCCCTGCGTGAGCGATGCAGCTTAAATTTCAGCACCATTTAACCACATCGGTTACGCAATCGGTATACATTTTACAGTAATGCTGACGTGATGCGCTAACCAGGTTATTGTTTTTGATAAATGTGCTGCAGGGCAGAGGCCGAAATAGCAAACAGCTGGTTCAGTTATATTTTGAGAGGGATGTGGAAGTAGGTTGGCTTATATTTAGACCAATGATTTGCATGCTGCGTGAAGGGAGCAGCCAATTATCCTGTGGTACAAATTACACAACACCGTTGGCAGCCAATAGTGGTACCCTGCTTTTAGATTTGTGGGCTTTAAAAAAAGCTGCAAACAATCACCCACGTCAGAAATTGCTTTACTACGAATGTTGCTGCAGCTTGCGTAATAAAAGACCCCGCACAAGCGCGACTAAGGCAAGATGCGGAGCCTTTAGCTGACGCTGTCAGGTAGGCAGGAGGGTTCAATAAAAAAAAAAAAATAAAGTGTAAAGCCTGAATGTGGGAGAGGAAGAGCTGAAGTGCTGCTTGTCCCATTGTTGGAGTGCCACGTCCTTTATGACCGTAGAGTGGAGTTACTCAAGCGTGCAGGATGATTCTGAAGAGAGCATTGCTTTTCTAGAGCAATTACAGTAATTACAACACTTGAGCATTGGCTAATGAGCAGAAAATTGGGACGCTATGTTGTTGCTTCGGGATGAGCTCCGGTGGGGCCATTCTGGCTCTGAACAACGCAATGTTTATGAGCCGTCAGTCCAGTCTGATGACGTTTATCAGTAAATCTTCCGTTGATAGGGAACCGTATGACCCATCAAAGTAGTCAGGATCGTTACAGGTTTTGCCAGTTTTTACAGAGGTCACTTCCATTGGAATTTGAAACATATATATATATTTAGTTTTTAAAAGTTTGCTCTGAATTTCACGCCACCAAAACACCCTTTTTAGGCCATTCGGTGGAAAATGATACAGGCCAAGTGCATCCAGTATAAAGTGACTGTCTAAAGGTCCCTGTGTCATTGGCCCCACCCTGAAAACAGGTGCACTGTTATTGTTCGTGCTGCCTGTTGTCACTATAGAGGCAAACAGGACTGTACCAAGTTATTGCCACTGCAAGGGGGTTACACACAACACCAGCCTGCAAAGGAAAACTGTTTGAAACATGTTTCTTGTTGTAGATTTTCTAGTAGTTTTTACAAGCCTGAGCAAAGGAAAGACTGCAAGTGAGGAATTTTTGTAAATGACCCCCCATCTGTCACATTATTATTCTAGTTTAATTCCTAAATAACCTCGGTCTAACTAAGTGCATGTATCCACCCCTTTCAGTTTGCAATTAACTGGGATCAGCCATGCAGATAGTCTGGGAGGAGTCAGGCTATCTGCTGCTATCACACCAGGACACACACTTTCAGAAAGTCACTGGTCAGAGCGGTGTTGGTGAAATGTATACGCGGACTTTCACGGTCCTAGTGCTCAGAGGCACATACGCTAAATCCGATCCTCTTAAGAACAGACCTGTGGAGGTGGACATCTGGAGAGGGGCAGCTTTCACGCATCCATAGCTGCAGAATAGAGATTGTCGTGAGGAGCCATGGCCAACCTGCAGACCTCGGGGTTTAGTTGGATGCGCGTAGTGTGAGAGCGGAGAATGGCTCAGCCCACAGTCGCTGGCACAGAGTACGAGCTGAAATACTTCAACCTCACAGAGGATGATGAGGACTACCTCTGTCTTCCTCTTCATGAGAGCACAGGGCTGGAGGAAGAGTATATTTGTCTTCCCAGTCATGGAAGCAAAGAGCCGGAGGCGGAGGAGGAAGCGATGGATGAAGAGCAACAGGTTCTCTGTGAAGGTAGCTTTGTTTTTGGAGTGTGTAATACTTCACTGGTAGATATTGCCTCTTGTGTGCTGTGCGCACCATGGTTTCTTTTTTAGTACATTTAATTCAGTCTGTTATAGACTGAGATTTTTATTTTTGCCGTGAATTTCTGTGTGTTTTTGGCAGAATGTTCTATTCATATACTTTGAAACTGACAGAACTATGAACAAATTCCTCTTTGAGGTCTCTTGGTTGTTAACTTGCACATTCTGGGTCTTTTGTTTTCATTGTCTGTCTGTTTATTGTTGCTGAACTTGCCTGTTGCCCAGTAGCAAGAGGAGTTGCAGAATGTTGGAATGGTAAACTTGATGCCCGCCTCCTCCTCCCATGTCAGAAAATCTCCAGTGATCACTTTAAAGAATGCCATTTAAATCTTCCAACTTCCTGGTCACCTTTGAAATCTCCTTTTATATCTAATCCAGGTTATTATAGTATTCAGTTTGGATATTAATCTTCCTCATAGCTTTGCTGTTGGGCATATGTCCTCACACTGGCTGTATTTGCTTGTACGAGGATACCGATCAAAGACTGACAAAACCCACATATACACAGTGGAGACTCCACCTTGTGCTATCAAAATCTCCTTTGTATCACTGCTGGACTAACTTACCAGGAAAGGAAAAGTGCATGTTGAAATGTTCTTGAAATTTGTATTAACTTTTTGTAGGTTCAATCAATTATCAACCTTGGAGACAAAGCACTTTTTGTTCAAAAATCAAAACAAGAAAAACAAAGAAAAATGTCATGAAATGTCCATGTCTTTGCTGGGCTCCATATCTGTTTTACAAGCAGACGCAGCTCAGACTGTCGGGACATGGAAATATGTAGTTTACATTGGCCACTGATGTTTTGCATCGAAGACAAACTTTTCTTTAGGAACTGCTGTAATCGTGTCTGATAAGACAGAAGCTGGAGTCATTTTTACATAAAGAACATTAAAACAAATGATGTAGGCTGACGTATTCAGACTAGATGACCCTGCTTTGACCTGCGAG
Source organism: Lagocephalus sceleratus (assembly GCA_911728415.1). NCBI lineage: Eukaryota > Metazoa > Chordata > Actinopteri > Tetraodontiformes > Tetraodontidae > Lagocephalus > Lagocephalus sceleratus. Next base: position 7,896,664 of record CAJVRN010000126.1, read on the forward strand.
GTAAATAATTCTGGAACAACTGATGGTTCAGTTTACTATCAGATTGGGAGGAGTACATCATAAACAAGAGGCTGAAATTCCTCGGCAGATCGCGGAGCATTTCCCTGATCTGTCTGGATTTAGGAGGTTGCCAAGTCTGTGGTGAAATTAGTGTTTTTTTTATCCTGGCAGCTTTCTTACGACAGCTATTCTGATGTTAAGTGGTCAGTAAATAATCTGATTAAGGACACAAAAAAGGGCAGACCAAAGGAGAAAGGTTCTATTTGCACATCACTCATCCTATCCAACATGTTTCAGTGCTGAGATGTTTTATAGAGTTCAACCATCTGGACTCGCCAGAGTCACCACAAAGTAAAATTAGAATTTATCTGAAATGAAATATGCACCGAGGCCTCTTACACTTTGATACTCTCCTGAATTGTGCAGTATACTTAGGGATGTATTTTTTTGTGTAGTACTGTGTGCAGATAGAGTGGGCCAGATGACAAAGACCTACAGTGACATCGATGCTGTGACTCGACTGCTGGAGGAGGTAAGATCACGTCTACTTGTGTCTGCAGCCTGGAAGTCAGGTCTGTACAGCAAAACACACCGCTGCTTTTGTCGGCTCGCCGTTGTAATAGTTTAATGATCGATTCAGAGTTACCACCCATTCACCATTATTTATCTGGTGCTTTGGGTTCCCTGCAGAAAGAGCGTGACCTGGAGTTAGCCGCGCGCATCGGACAGTCGCTGCTGAAGAAAAACAAGGCCCTCAGTGAGAGGAACGAACTGCTGGAGGAGCAGGTGGAGCACATACGAGAGGAGGTATGCCGCAGAGAGACTGTGTGGAGATCTGTGGGTGTTTTTTTTTTTTAGATTGTTGGACTTATTTCCTGTCTGGCACCACCTCTTCCATTTATTCCACATTTAGGTTTCACAGCTGCGTCACGACTTGTCCATGAAAGATGAGCTGCTGCAGTTCTACACCAACGCAGCCGAGGAGAGCGAGGGGGAGTCCCTCACCTCTACGCCGTGAGTCTCCTCTTTCACTCTACTCCCAACAGAAGCAGTTACACATTAAATTTTCAAGTTAATGTCAAATTAAACACACAATCCCCTTTTTTAAGAATTCATGGGTGGAGAAGTGAGAGCATTGATATAACATCAGATCTTGAAGGTCATTACCACGGTCTCACAGCATGTCTGACTGGAATGCTGCTCTTGTCTATTTACAGTGTGCGTCCCGCTGACAACAACGTGTCAACGCCAACCTTTTTCCCACTGGACTCCCTGCAGAAGAAACTCAAAGATCTGGAGGAAGAAAACAAATCATTGCGATCTGAGGTAGAAAAACCAACCCTCATCTCACCTACTAAAGGTTTGGTTGATCCAGTGTTTATGAGCACCGTTATCAATTTTTGGAGGAATACCTAATGATCTGCAAACAGCCCTGGTTATCTTGAAGGAAATGTTATTTATTAACATTATACAGCGTGTCATATTGATTTGTTTTCCATCAGGCGAGTCACCTGGAGACAGAAACAATCTCTTATGAGGAAAAGGAACAGCAGCTTGTCAACGACTGTGTCAAAGAACTGCGTGAGTACCGGCAGAACTTGCATTAGACCCGCGCGCTCTTCCTCAAAAGCACAAGCTGATCCTGTCTGACGTGTCCAGGCAACTCCAACCTTCAAATCACATCCCTATCTGAAGAACTGGCCCGAAAGAGTGACGACGCCTCCCGACAGCAGGAGGAGATCACGCACCTCCTCTCGCAAATAGTAGACCTCCAGAAGAAGGTCAAGCTGGTAAGAAACCATTTGTCTTTGTTAAAACTGTACACCTGCTGTACATTTTTCACAAGTATGGCCTTTGTACAAAGATATGCGGTATGGTAGCAACAGGACATGACATATCTCGTTGTCTACTGTTGCCAGCATGCCTTGGAGAACGAGGAGCTGACTCAGCACTTGGGTGCAGCAAAGGACGCCCAGCGACAGCTCACTGCTGAGGTGAGACAATCCACCCCCCTTTCTCTGTCGAGATTACGCCTACAGATAAATTTTCATTTCTGTATCAACCTGATGACCCCTTCGGTGCTTTTTCTTCCTCCCGTCTTGCGTCTCAGTTACGAGAGTTGGAAGATAAGTATGCGGAGTGCATGGAGATGCTCCACGAAGCTCAGGAAGAGCTGAAGAACCTGAGGAATAAAACTTTGCCCCTCAGCACGCCGAGGCGGTTCCATTCTCTCGGTCTGTTCCCAATGGTGAGCCCCCTTCAGCACCTGTCGGTGTCCTACGTTTTCCCAGGAGCTACAGAGTTCCTTCTCATATTTTGGGGCTCCCCTGCAGGACTCTCTGGCAGCAGAAATAGAGGGCACCATGAGGAAGGAGCTTCAGATGGATGACCCTGACGTAGAGGAGCAGAGGTACCGCTGCTTAAAGAGACAGGCCAGCTGATTTGAGCTAAAAGAGAAATAGTCAGGATCCCGTGTGGCGTTTCTGTCGAACCTCTCCAGGCTGCAACCAAAGCGAGTGTTCCAGACAGTAAAAAACCTGAACCTGATGCGTCAGCAGCGGTCATCACTCGCCCCCTCCCCCCTCAACATCCCGGGATCCAATCAGACGTCATGCTTCACCTCAGGACGCTCCAGCAGGGTGGGTACGCCTCGCTGCAACTCCATATACGGCAGTGAGATGGGAAGTGGGATCATCTTCGACAACAGGTCTAGCAGCACTCCAGATAATGGGTAAGGAGACTACAGTCTGGATCCAACTTTTACAGAGTTTAAGTACTTTTTCTTCAGCAATCTGAGTATTTATTGTGTTATTGGTTACCTTGGTTACCAGGCCTCAGATAGAACACTGCAGATTTTAGTCATGAAAGCATAAAGATCTAATATCAACTCTGACCTCTCCCCAGGTCAGAAGACTCTAACAAGCGGCCCCCTGGCACCCCAGGTACGCCGGGTAGCAGGGACCTGGAGGCAGCCCTGCGGCGTCTTTCCCTTCGACGTGACAACTACCTCTCAGAAAAACGCTTCTTTGAGGAGGAGAGGGAGCGAAAGCTTTCTTACTTGGCCAAAGAGGAAGAAAAGGGAGGTGTGGGTAGCAGTGGAGGTCCAGGGACCCCAACAGAGAGCCTGTTCTCACTGTGCTCCCATCCCTCGCTCGGAAGCGTCTGGTCGGGATATGCTTTCACTACGAGATCGTACTTGCCGGAGAAGCTACAAATTGTAAAGCCCCTAGAAGGTGATGTTTCCTCACAAAGACACAAGAATACTCTCCACAATAACAGAATGTTTCAGAAATACCAGCAGAACGACACGAAAACCTCTGATTGGGTCTTTCTATGCAGTCCTCCAATCCAGTCAGAGAATCAAAGCCAAGCCATTCAGAACAAGCACCAGAGTCAATACCTGATTCTTCACAATTATAGTTCTTCCAAAATATTTATGAGCGCCTCCCAGAATCCCAGAACCCTGCAGGGCAGCTCCAGTTTGTCGGAGTCGCGACGCCTGCTGAGCTCACAGGTGCACCTCAAAGGTCCACTGGCTTTAATCACAGGCTTACTGGAAGTACTGGAACAGCAGGGTGGCAGTTTAAATCTGCAGCATTCCTTTTACTTCAGACACACGCAGCCCCGCTGTTGGTTTGAGCTATAGCACGTTTGCCTTTATCACCTTATCAGTATTGGTTGGCTTTGTTGTTCACCACCATTTCTTGTTTTCTAGCCCCCTCTAGTGGCCGCGTTTAAACTTACACCCTACGATAAAAAAACATTTTTGCAGTTGAAAAAAATGAATACACATTGCTGTTCGTGTTTTAAGTCTAATTATGTTTGGTTACATGTCACTTTTGTGCTTTCTTCCTCACATAGTTTGCACATTCTGCTCTGTCACCATTTTATTCTAAACCTGCTGATTTAGTCAGCCCAGAATATCCATGGAATACTGACTCCTGGGTTTTCATATGTCTTTTCAGAATCTCTGTTTAAGACATGATCTTTTACTACTGTCTGTATGTTTTGTTCCTTTTCCCAACTTTATTCAATCAATTTGCCTCTATTTTACTCATATTTTCCATTATACCCATCTGTGTTCTGCTGTTCTTTCCAATAAAAATGCAACTCTTTTTTTCTGTGTTTCTGTCATCAGTGTATTGACATGTATTCTAAGTTTCAACAACCATAAACCACACATCCACCACATCACAATGAAAACTGCGACATCGACTCGCTTTTTTTTGTTTGATTTTAAAAGGAGTCATTGAGGAAGTAACATGTCTGTACCTCTCTCCAGGTTCTGCCACTCTCCACGCATGGCAACAGCTGGCTCAACCTCACATGGGCGCTCTGTTGGATCACAGGCCTGGCGTGGTCACGAAGGGATTCCGCACTTTACCGCATGAGCAGGAGCAGCAGGAACGGGACAGTTGGCAGCTGGACCAACCAGAGGAGGACGAACTTTCGTGTGACTCGTTCGGCGGGCTGCCGGAAGGACCGTGTGCTTCTAAAGATGTGCCTCATTCTACCTCTTCCGTCTGCAACAAATCCGGCGAGGCTGACAACAGCAGCCAGTCGGAAACGCCGCATGGGGAAATATGCAGGGCCCAGGATGCCACTCAAGTCAAAGATGGACATGTTGCAAACATGCTGTCCCCCTCCAGACCCTCCTCTGCCTCTTCTCCTCTCCCCGCTTCATTAGAAATGAATGGACACGTGGACCTCAAGGAGCTCCAGGCCTTACGCAGCACCTCAATGGACCGGACAGCTGGTGAGGGGGCACTTGGCTCAGGAATCTGCACTGCATCCCTATTAACCCTGGAGCATTGAAATAAAGGGGAGGGGATGGGACTAGCAGAGGCATTAACAGGACATCACAGCCCCACTGTAGCCTCACTTCCTGCACGATCACCTGTCCTCCCAGCAGTCCTTGTGTTTGCAACCATTCAGCTCCATCAGAACCGAGTATACATTCATTTAAATATCAGTTTGCATCTTTATTCTTACTTTCCACCTTTTGAATCATGCTTTGATTTAATTTCTGGTCATCTCTCTTCATTAAGTACTTAATCATAGTTGGCCTGATAATATAATCCTCCTATAATCCTCAGACTCATCCTGTATCAGTATTATTGACTCAGCATTAATAATCTCTGAATAACACAAATCTAATGAATGTTGGTGTTTTTTCCCTTGGGGCTTTCATAAATAACTGTGTCTGCAATTCTGACTTCTTCACTTTTTGCCTCTCACCTCCTTTTCCTTCTCATCCTTTGTAGTTCATTTCCCTGGGAAGTGTATGTCCCACACAAGCTCTACATACACCTTCACCACCTGCAGGATTCTTCACCCTTCTGATGAGCTAACCTCCGTTTCCGCCAGGTACAGGACCTCAACAATCCTCCTACACCGAACCGTAATGGATCGGGCAACAGTGCCCACGTGACGGGGGTCAAAAAGCTGGGCCAGTTCCTTATCTCCAGCAATAGAATTGAAATGAGTATCACTTCAGTGCAACAGCCCTTAACGCGCGGCAAACGCTGCTGTCTGGTTGGCCTTGGCAGGTCAAGTGATGGGGAAGAGGAAGTGGAGTTGTATCATATGGTTGTCATGACCAAAGTAGAGCAGGCCCTCTGAATACACATGGGTGAGGCAGAGCATGGGAGTGTGTTTGTACTGCTCGAGTGTGTGCGTAAACAGTAGCACTAATGTTCTCCGCCGACCTGCTCTAACACTTGGAGGTACAGGTCTTGGCTTCAGAAGGTTTTAACCACAACTAGCACCTTGAAGTGATCGGTCGGAATAGGCTGAGGCGATGTCATGTGACCCTTATCTGGGAAGTTTCTAATAAATATTCATGTTGTGGGTGTGTTAGGTCACAACTGGGAGCCTTTGGAATTGGATAGTAAAATTCTAGCAACATGAATTTAACTTCAGAAAAGAAATTTATGTTTTTAATCCCTAACAGACCAGGCAGGGGTCACCTAACAACCAAATCCAACCGCAGTGGATTTTTTTTTTGCCTCCTTTCATCTCCTAGTTCATGTCTTATTAATGACGACTAAAATTTGGTATGATGAAATACTTGTCACGGGGCGTTACAGCCGGTAACAGACCCCGAAATGCTCACATCTCTGCATGATTAAGTTGAGGGATTAATATTTGATTAATGTCATTAACATATGTCGCTGTATTCCTTCTCCTGCTCATGTCGGGTTCTCTGTCCCTCTTCTGCCCACCTCCAGCCCAGCTCGAGCGTCCTGTCAGAGCAGCGCTTCCCTCAGCATGCCCACGCCCATTTCCTCCCCTGTAGCCTTCTCGGCGCCGCCTACACCTTCCTACACCCCCTGCTGCACCCCCCGCCGCCAGTCGCTCGCCCTGTCTCTCGCGGAATCCTCCACCAACCTACGGGACTCCACCAGGACGACCAGCACCTCCCTGGGGCTGGTGCGCCTCCTGCTGGAGCGCGGGATTTCCGCGTCGGTCTATGACCCGCTGAGCTGGGACCGAGGGCTCGACGCGGGTGGAGTTTCGGCGTCCGCGGGCGGGCCGCAGGAGAGCGACGGCGCGCGGGCGGAGCCTGAAGTCGCGCCGCAAAGGAAACCTCCCGACAGCCTCGCCCTCCGGCCCGGCACCCCGCCGAACTCTCCCCGATCCAAATCCGCCTCCTTTGCCGTCACCAGCCCGGTTTTCCAGTTCAGCCCTGCCAACGACGACCCGCCTTTTTACGACAACTTCCTTGCCTCCAAGCCGGCCTGTACCATTCTGAGGGAAGTGTTGGGGGAGACCGAGAGGGAGGGGACGTCGGAGGACGAATTCCAAGCGGAGATGATGAAGCTGCGGCTTGTAGACAAACTGAAGAGCTTCCACGCTCTCCCGGCTCACGCTGCCTCCGTTTCATCTGGGAATGCTCTGCTAGCCCCATTTGGACCCACGGGACTGGGGAACAACGGGCTCGCTGGGGGCCTCCCAGTCCTGAACGCAGGGCTGAGAAGGAACCGAAGCTACCCCGCCATGGTAGGGGCCAGTATGGCCATGAAAGACCCTGGAGGCCCACCCAGCTCGGAGATTCTCATCCCACATACAATGCAAGGTACATACACACAACTCCCAGCGCACACAGACGACCCGAGCAAAACGCGAGCAAGCAAATCCCACCAAGGCCCTGAAAATCCCCCAAACTGGCACGCTACGGACAAAACCGAGCCAAACGGCGTCCTGAGGTGTTCGACGGACGCTGGTGCCCAGTGTTGACGGAACTGGGACGAGGCGAGAGAAAGCGGCTGTGAGAGTCCGTTTATTACATTTTAAATGCCAAATATGATACATGTAACCGTTCGTGGGCCGTCGCGCACGCCAAACGCACTCAAAGGAGCTGACGTGTTGACGGGTGACTCAGACTGGGGGGGGGGGCGCAGCAGCAGTGACTCACACTCGTCCACTGTGTCATATTAACAGACAATGCAGTACGATGCCTTCTTTAGTGACCACTGTAACTGTACATCGTGTGGGATCTGTATGCAGTATGATTGTATGTTCTCTTTAGCGTAGTGTTAAAACTTTGCAGTACTTTGGCACTTAAAAACGTCCAGAGTACTCCAAAGCTTTACTGAAGGTCACTTTCAGTTGACTTTTCCTTTTAGCTTGAAAAGAATGCACTATTGAAAGAAAAACTTTTTTTTTTTTTTTTTTTTTGCTTCACGATATGTTCAAAAATTGGTGCTTTTTCAGGGAATCCAGCGAATACATTTCACCACAGCAGACGTTACACTTGGCAAGTTGTGTCATGGCTGTTTGTCACTTTGATGTAATGCAAAAGTAATATTGATATCAAGAGATCAATGAAAGGTAGAAGCCAACAAGGAAAAATATAATTCTTTCCCATTATAAAGCCACAAATGAGGAGATTCAATTGTGATTTTTTTATTTGATGTTGCACTGTATTTTTTTTTTTTTTTTGAAAGGTCTTTCACTCAAAATGCAAGACTGAGGCCACTGGTATTTTAAGCCCTTAACTGTCTGTTTCTTTGTTTTTGCACTGGAGTTAAATGTAAGCTATGATGTAAAAACTATAGATTATTTTCTAAATTGTTTCATCTATATTTCTAGAATAATTTGGACTCTTTATAAGGTGCCATCCTGTTGTGACTGTTCATACATATGTGCCTAAAGCAAGTGATTTTGATTATTCTGCACCCAATTTTATTCAGGTTCAGCTTTTATTCTGAAGGGAGGAGAACAGCAGGAAAAAAGGGTGAATTAAATAAATGTATCACCCTTATCTAATGGAATCCACTGGGAGCTGTAACATCAGTTGAATTTGCACAGCTGCATCAAGAGAATAAAATTGAATTTCCACCCAGATTAAGAGAATATAATTACATGATTTATTGTCAATTAGGGAATTGCTTTGTACAATTAAATCTCGGGTGACACAAACAGTAATATTAGGCATTAAATTACTTTCTGAATGTAATTGTAAACTTGAGACTTTGATGGGTTTTTTTTTTTTTTCCATGTCACTGACCCAGTTCCAGTGTCCACCAGCAGAGCTGCCCATCACACATCCAAGCTCTCCCAGCATTTTACTCTGATGTGGGACACTGGGAGCGGGTCGCTGAGAGGCAGGGTCTGCCAGTAAATCCTTAATGATTAAGGGGTTAAAATAACCACAGTAATCCTGACATTAAAATTAGAATCTATTTATTCAGCTGTCAGAAGCATGTATTTGTCCATTGCTGAAATTTATTTGAAGGACTTTGGCTGAGTTTTTTGTGCATTACTGCAGTTAAATCTGTGACTTTGGGAATTTAAGTGTTTTAAATTACTATGACTGAAGCAACAAGAAATTGCGAGAAGTGTGTGTGCGTGCGTGTGTTTGTGCTTATTTTTGTGTGTGAATGGAGTCATTTGAATGTAAGTCAGAACAGTGATCCTGCTGTAAGGCCATATATTTGTATAGTACGTTTCATTTATCCTTTGTCAACCTCAGAAACTGTTACAGTACAATGTAAATGTATGCAGCATACAGTCATGCTAACTTTGTTTCTGAAACTGTAATGGTAGAAAAAAAATGGGAATTTAGTTCTTTATTTTAGTAAAGAAGAAACTTTAAGGACTGAAGTGTTTTGTTCTATTCTACAGAATTATACCGTCAATAAAAACAAATCCAATGACCGGCTTTCTCATTTTATTTTACCTTTCAGAGTAGTCATGCATTTATATCCTCTGCATATAAACTGCATAGATTCTTTTTTTTTTCTTTTTTTCTCTCTTATTTTTTTAGGGAGTAGTAGTAGTATATGTTCAGACATGTATACAGTAATAAATTAATACTAATGAACTGTGTTTCACCCTTTGGAATATTTCCAGAAATTTTCAAAAGCACACCAGCTGGAATATTTCTCTAATTTTAACTTTTTTTAAATTCTGAATGTTGGCGCATTATGGACTCTTACTTGTAGTTTATAAACTCTCTTGTTTAATTAATGATTACTGGAGAGCTCTGCGATTCTTTTATAGCCCACTGAGGAACTTTTGTACCTCCAGCCGTTCCAATTAAAGTTTGATTCCACAAGGAGGCAGTGTGTCTCAGAGAAAAGAACGGACAGATGGTGTAAACACAAACCGGGCCAACTCAAAGCCCAGAGATAAGAAAGAAAGCAGGCCAGCGCTCGAGTATCATGAAATTTAGCCAACAGTGGTCGAGTAAACCCAGATTTGCTTCTCGGGACGGCTGCAGATCGAAGCGGAGTAGATCTCTGAGATGTCCTGTAGGTATGGAGTAGAAGTTCTGGGAAGTCCTTCAGAAATGACAATTATGTGATGAAGTAATCGCGCTGATAAACTGAAATGCTTTCAGAGAGATTCCAGACCTCTCTCCATGCTATTATGAGAATAATTAAAGACTCTGCATGGCATTTTTAATCAGAGTCAATCAGAAGAGGTGACACATGACGGGCTGCAAAGCCAACATCCTTCAGCACTGATCCCTCAACATGGTGACCAAAACGAGGATTTCCGACGCATGTAATCACGCTTGGCAATTTCAGACTTGGGCATGAGCGTTTAAGGACACTTTAAAACTTCCTTTGCTGCCAACTTTGGAGAAAATAAGCCCACGAGATGCGGCTGTGCAACTGATGACTGACTAGATGGGTGGAGGGAATCAGACGTCTTTTAAGTTCTTTTTTTCCCCTCCCAATACTGTTGGAGTGATTGACGCCTTTTCTTTTTTCCTCATAATTGAGGTCCAACTTCTCAGAGGGAAATGAGCGTCTCATTTATAGATGGATACTCCTCGTGTGGAGAACCACGGCCACACAGACGTGCACACATCAGCTGGGCTTAAAGTGCAGCCATTAGAGGTTTTCTAGACCCGAGTAAACAAGTGAAACATCTGTTCTCAATACAGCTGGAAGTCATAAATGCACGAGAGCGAATGTTTAAGATAAAGAGTTTATCTGGGTGACACTAATGTTCAGTGTTACGGTGTCAAGAGTCCTCAAATCTCAATTTTAATGTATTCGTTTTCGTGACTTTTTTTTTCCTTCTCTGGGTTGCAGAACGAATGAATTAGCACTATAAAAAAAAAAAAAAAAAAAAAACAGAATTAAGCTCCCTGCTAATGCAGAGCTGAAATGTGGATTTTCGTTAGTCTGAAAATGCGGTATTGATTTTGGAGGAAGCCACAGAGGAGGATGCAGCGGTTACAAAAGTTCAGTGAGGTCACTGGTGTTGCATCCAGACATTTACGGCAGCTGAATAACAACAACCAGCCGACAGAAATAACTGAACACAAAACAGGAAAGCAGGAGAGATGGGAGGAGGAAGAGGAGGAGGAGGAGGAGGAGGAGGAGGAGGAGGGTGATCTTTCTCAAACATACATTAGATCCCTTAAGGTGCATTGTGGGAGCTGGGAAGCTTCAAACCACAGCAAAGAACATTTGTTGGGAAAAAAAAAAAATATGATTCCACCCAGAAAACAGCACGCACAAGGTGTCCAGTATGGTTACGAGGACACAGCAGGCCAAAACCTCATCTTTATCACGATAAAACTCAAACCACCATTATTTTCCTCTCTTGACACCTAAAGGAGACACGAGCTCACTCCCATTTTCAAAAGCTACTACGGCCGAAGTGTCTGCGCAGAATTATTTTGCAATATTGTCACAATACGAGCTCACAATGATAACATCCAATTTATCCATTAGCTGCAGCTCCTGAAGGAGCGACCAAATGAGGATGAATGCGCTCCGGCGCTGTGGCCTCTGGATGGAGAACGTATGAAGCCCCCCCCCACACACACACACCCCTCCCCCCTCCGCTTATTATGGTTTCATTGCCACATTTTAACAATATTTGCATTTGATTATTTGATTTTGCCAAACATAAATTGAATTAGCCGGAATCTGATGCCACTGATTCGAAACGAAGAGGATCAAAACAAATAATGTGAATAGCTAATGAAAATGAAACCCCAGGGAGCAATTTAAACTGCTTAAGCCTAAATTTAAAAAGCAATGATTCAGCAAAAACAAAAGGCCTCTCGAGTAATGATTATTTTTTGGTGAAAGATTCCTTAATGACATCCAAACGTTAGAGTGACAGTCCTAAAGACTCCACAATATAAAGATTTTTTATATAAACACCTGAAAATGCGTTAATATAGCAAAAAGCTTCTTAATTAAATCGTTTTTAGATAAGATAAAATCTCATGCATGTGATTTTCATCCTCTGAAATTAACAACAGGGTTTTTTTTGACAGTTGTGGTGCATTTTACACGTTATCTGATGGTTTTAGCAGATTACATTTGTTACCCATTAGCATTTTATGACGATAGATTTGACGTTCAGTTTCGCTTGAATATCAAAATATATATATCACACAAATATCAAAAACTAAACTGCATGTAGAAAATACCCAGTGAGAACCCCCCCCCTCATTTTTAATCCATGTGCATCTTTCTATCATTTTGTTTTTAGTTCTTTTTTATTAGTTGAAAAATTTGTTTGGTTTTGTGGCTAATGACACTGTTGTTGCCAGATTTTATTGCCCCATTATGGAACCAATTCAGTTTTATTCTGTTGTCACCAATTAGTGGAAGTATGAGCAGCTTCATTATTAGACAAGTTGGAGTTCACATACTTTTCTCAGAGCCAAAACAAACATCATGGCATTTTTTTATGTGTCAAAATTGATATGATTACCATAATTTTACAAATGTCACATTTCAGCAGCACATTTTCTGTAAACAGAAGCCTTCTGAATGGCTTTGAAAGAAAACACTATAAAGATGATGCCTCTGGTGATTATGGAACAAATGACATTTTTAATTGAACATAAAGGGGTCTGAAGGAGATCTTTTGAGAACATATATCTGATCCCTGCACAGTCAGAGATCTTGCACAGGTTTAACCCCACCTACACTTTGTGTTGTTAGTTTATTATATACAAAATCTTGAGCACAACTTGGAGTTTTAGAAGGAAAATGGAGAAAATAGCTTTTCCAGGTCACAAGTGGGAAGCAGATTTTTTTTTTCTTTTTTTTCTTTAGAAAGGAGGCAGATTTGACATTTTCAGTGTTATATTTAGCCATCTCTGTTTAGATCAACTGACATGAGTCGAGATAACGCAGCATGACGGGGACGTTGCTTTTATTCACGTGTGCGCCATGTGTATTACTGTTTATAGTATTGCAAACTGTTGATCGGTAATTAATCAATCATAACTGTTGCATTGAGGATACTTAGTTGCAGCAGTCACCATTCACTTTATTGTAAGCGTGCTCAGTCTCAAAGAGTCAGGCCCTTGTCTAAATGATTGATGAGAGCAGCAGTTGGGCATCACGGGTTTAACAGTAATGTAAACCAAGAGTCCATTTGGATGCTGAGACCACTCACCATCAGATGCAAATGTAACTGGCCTTAACAACCGCAGGATGTCCACGGTGTTTGCAACAATTTGAACTGCGCTCCACGGCCTGGGCAAAAGATCAACAAATATGGATAACTAAGCGCTGTCTATCCTAAATAATCCACAGGAGGGCTTGAACGTGCCACATCCACAATTCATGGTGGCCAATCAGGAAAATCCAGCGCATCCCAATTAGAGCCGCTGAGATTTGTTACCATGGTCCGAACTCCAGGAAAAAATATTCATGAAATCCCACAGAGACGGCACGTTGGAGCGCAACGAACCTGGATATTAGTTGTTGTAACCATTGTTTTCCACCAGTGAAAACAGAAAAACAATCACTTTTATGTTAATTAGTCAATATAATGAGATAATAAATGGTACATTTTCACTTGATGGATTTAAATTAAAATTTTCTGATGACATAGACACTCATTATCACCACTGCACTTCATGAAAGAAGAGTGAATCTTCTTATCAGTCCCTCTCTCCGGTCATTCGATATCAGGTAGATCATGCTGGACAGTGTACTTTATACACATTATGGTCATATTTTAGTGTGTGGTTTATAGCTTCTATCTCCTGCCGTTTTAACCTAATGCCTTTATGACAACTTGCAACAACAGAGGCTCTGTTTGAGATCGTAACTATGCAGAGCCTCTCGAGTGACCGACCGCCACCCGGACAAGCAGCCCGGGACACCAAATCTGCATCCACTGTACAAACTCACCCATTTATAGACACCCAGAACCTACAGAGGTCATTAAAGTGTTGCTCCTTCATATGTTTATTGTACAGAACAGCAATCATGTCTGAATCTCTGGGCCTTCAACGCCACTGAATTTCCCGACTCCTGATCAGCACCAAAGAAACCTCAAAAGGTCTGTAAATGCAACACTGCTAATGAACTCATAATAAATACCTGAAGGTGAGATGTTAATGTGTAGAAAGTCTTATTAGATCTACATAACCTGGCATCTGAATACCAACGATCCTAACAACAGCGTCAGCCAACACTCATCATCAGTGTTATAAATCAAATTGTAACCGTAAGGCCTTATAATTATTATTAATTATTGAGAGCTGCAGTTATTGAACTTTGTGTAAGATGACTTTTGGCACAATAATTAGCATTTTCAGCAGGCCCAACTCTAATGGGGGCTGGCATTGTAATGAGAAATCCCCATGTGCAACTGCTGAGCAACATCCAGCCGATGCGTCACCAAAAGGCTGAAAGGCTATTTTGCGTTTTAATATCTGTGTGTGAGAGCTCCTCACGCGCTAAAGAGTGACGTCACACCTGCTAGGTGGGTGCGTAGGCGCTGCGCTGACGTCAGTGCACTCCCCCTCCAGCCAGTCAACGTACAACACACAGCCGACCAGCGGCTGGATGTCGTTTGATTCGAGTCCATGAAGCCTCTTATGCACAGACACGCTATTTTGTTAATGAGGACCGCTCCCGTCCTCTGAGTGCTCTCTCTGCTCGAGCTGTCGTTGGATATACACATCACGCTTTGTAACCCGTGCCTTTCTAACGCTGCTGAATGAACCACAGACTTTGATGCTGCATTTCTGCCAAAAAATAAATGAATCAACCTCGCGTGTGCTTCACAAAGTCCTGAAGAATTTTCAAACATGGTCCACAGAGCGAACCTCGAGGGTTCTGGGCTGGTCGTGGCTGCCCGCGTGCTTAAATCTGAAGTGCTTTCCCCTTTGATTGCCTTGGTTTGGAGTATGAACACTCCACATTATTGAGTTATTTGATATTTAACTTGTTAGAGGAAAACATCTGGAGCTTAATTTATATTCACCTGAAGATCTACAGATTAGATCAACAGCCACTGCGTGTGTGCAGGGACGCATCAATGAATTCTGCCTTGTTAATCTCAGGTTTCTTCTTTTAGTTTTCAGGTTGGTGCAGCCCGCCATCAATTCACCCTGCTAATTAAAGGTTGTGTTTTAAAGGTGATTTATGATCCCATCGTTGCCACTAATGGTCCGTACTGTAAATCCCACTCATCATTTTTTGCAGGAAACCATTATAATCATCATCCCAACAAGCAGTGCAGCAGGTTACAGGGGTGCAATGCTGACTATTATTGGACTAATTATACTTTATACAGAGATCTATGCACAGATCTATGCAAGGAGGTGGTTTAAGCAAATTGTTGTCAATAATGAACATGGGTTCCCTTTCCCAGTTCAGATATAATCTTGTCCAGTACAACCCTGGAATGAGAGGTTTGCAGACTGGTTTGTAACAGGGATGATGAGGAAGCCAGAGCCAGGAGGCAAAGCCCTGTACGGTGATGAGCTGTGCTGTGACAGTAGAAGTCACTGAGGAGCTGCTGCTCCGCCGCGCCGAGGTGGCTCAGGCAGTCGACGTCTACCCTGGGACGTGTTTGAGAGCATTTGCAGCTAGAGGTGAACCTCGGGCCATTTCCCCATCTCGCCATAGAACTCCTCAGGATTCTCCTGGGGGAGCTGTGGAGAAGATGTTCTAGGCTTCCTGAAACGTGTGAATGTTGAACATGGTTGCTACAAATGTAAGCTTTGTTCTCTAAACATCAGCGCTCCCACTGCTTCTTCTCTCAGACTTCAGCTTCTTTTCAAAGAAACGTCATCTCCCTGTAGCCGGTGTGGTCCACATCACGGTGGAAAATCAGTGTACATTAAAAAAAAAAATGATGTCTCTCAGCTTGAAATTGAAACAGGTCCGAAAACATCGCTATTTCCACAGCTTAATGAAAGCTGGGAACCAAAAAAGCTCTGATTGTCTCCACAAAAGCCATAGAGCTTCACTTCACACATATCCTGCAGAAAGATGCAGATGTGTGTGATCATCCGGATCCCTTTGTCATGAAAAAAAAACAATTTGTGTACAATAGAGAACCTTTGACTCAATTTTCTGCGACGTCATTTACTTTCTCCTATTCATCAAAATTTAGGCTATTGATGCTAATGAGGATTATAGTCCCAGTTTTCAGGGTTTTAATGATTAATCCCCACAGAGAGTTGGGAGTCTGTCCTGTCTAATTCCACCTGCTGAAACTATTATGCGGCCTATTTTTCACTGTATCCTGCTGCTGAGGCGTTTACATTACTCTTCGGTTCTGCACTGTGAATGTTAATATTTATTAAAATCGCAGGTTTTAAGTATTAAATATTACATATTATCATACTATATTATTATGATCATTTTAGACCCAGCAAGCATTCTGTAGACTAAAATAATTGAAGCTGTAAAATATTCAAGAGAATTATGACCTTTTGAGCAGTACCACCCTGGTATTTGATGATTATAATAGATTTCTGAAATGAGAACATTTCTACTCCCATTTGGATGGGTTTTATATGAATGATACAAATCTTAAATGATGTTTTTTAAGAGTCCAGGCCAAGCATCAAACTACTCCAGCAGTGACCAGAGAAATTAAAACAGCATCTAAATAAATATGGATGGAGTGGTGGTTGAAGATAACTGAAGCATCTGCGTGCAAGTCAAGCAATCTTGCCCCTTCAAATGGAAATGTGAAGGGTAATGAATTCTCAGATTGTACAGCTGAGCGGAGTAAAATAATGACTAAGAAACTCCGTTAAAGTTAAGATTATTCAAACAGTTAACAAGCCAAATCATAAGCTTCTGTTTGTGATTCATTACAGATGCTCCATGACTGTCCCACCTCTCATCTCCCTGCTTAATGAGAGCGATTTCTTGATGCGAGACAAATTGCAAGTCACACTTTAACAGGAAGCTCTGTCAGGAGCAGGCACCATTATGACTAATCGCTACTTTGTGGGTAAAAGATGATTTCTGCTTGAAGAAAACGGTGTTTTCAGATAAGAGCCTGCTAGCTGCTAATGGTGAATCATAATACATCAATGGATGGCAGGTGGTCAAAGTACAATGGTTGAGCAAGGCAACCTAATGGAAACATGGATTTCCTTTTGTTTTTCCTGGTAAATAAGACATTTAACATTAAAAAAAACCACATTTTTAAGTGTTTTTTTTTTGCAAGATATTTTAGGTTTAATTTTGAAGCCAGGTCAGTCATTTCTAAATAATTTTGATGGGTTGTAATGACAGCCACAGGGGAATATATGTAGCACCTGAGCAACACAGTCGAAATTATGAGTTAATCTGAATGCAGCCAAAATGTCGCATCAACTCACGGAGGTGGTTTAAATAGAGGACAGTGAAGGTGAGTGCGGCGCTGCAACATACCATGATTACTGCCGTCTTCGTGCATCCCAGATGAGGGCTTGCTGTTCTTTATGAAAGACAAGTGGCCGTCAAGTGAGCGAAATCCAATTAAACCGCCCTTTACCAGGGTGCCTTTGTTCTTTGAGCTTCCCCAATTATCCATCACACTAATCGGAACTAAACACTGTGACTAGAGATGGGGGGGGGGGCAAGTATTCTTGAAAAATAAACAGTGTCAGGGTGCACCAGATGAGGTAAAAGTAATTTAGAGGTGCAGGGATAAGCAAGAAACACAATCTGAGTATTTGATGCTGCCAGATAAAAGCAAAGATGTGTATGCAAATCCAGATGACAAACATCTGTTTAGGATGTCAATGTTATCCTTTTTTCCCCTCCAATTTAACACTAAAGGGAGTGTATCCAAAGTATCAACGTTACTACAGTTAGTTGCTGCTTTAGTGTAGAGTAGTAGACAGTCATCATACACCTCTTCCTTTACAGGAGATGGGTGGAAACCTGGAGCTCTGGGTCCTCCAGGTGATCGTGTCTGGCACAGGGAGGACTGAATCTGCTGCATTTAGTAGCATTCCTCCATATTGACCAGCCTGCGGCGTATATACCTGTCTGTTTGTCCCAGTGTCATTTATGAGCCAGAATGAACTTTTGTGTGCAGCAAACCTGAATTAAATGTGTTCCTGAAAATGGTGTTCCTACAGCTGTGATTGTTCCCATTTCCTGTGGTGCAAACACACAGTGGGACACTTCAGCTGAATACGCCTGAAAACTAAAGATGTAGTTCCTCTACTGTGAAATTGAATATCTGGTTTTAAGAAATGCACCAACTTTTGCTAAAAAAAAATTAAAAAAAATCATCTGGGGTCTGGTAACATATACAAAAGTGTCAGAAAGAATTTATGTTGGCGAGAGAAATCTGAAGGCTCTCCGTCTCATTCGACAGACATCCCTGTGGGAACGTGTGATTGATGAATATCTGTGCGGCCCATCCAGCTGCTCTATCACGTTACACGGGGAAGACAGAAACAAAGGGCTGTTGATCCTGTGATTCACATTCAACCACCGCATTACGATGACTGATCACCGAACCCGCATTAATGACAACAATGTTTGTTTTCCGTGTGTGTCAACCGAATGCACGGCTGCGTCCGCCGCGTCTATAGCACTTGTGTGCAGGAGCATATTACATCGCCATAGTTACACAAAGGTCATTGAGATTGTTTGTGTGCACACAACTCCGAAAGTAAAAAGGTAATACTATCCATCAAGACTGCATGAAAGAGGACAATAAAAAAGCAGAGTGAGCTGTATAATAAACCCTCCCTACATCTGTGTGTGCCACTCGGTTCGTTAGAACACACATGGCGTGAACACATGCACACGCTGCCGAGGCTCTTCATGTAGGCACGTTTAAAGTGCAGATTAACGTGGCTGGAGCCACGGTGCATCATGCAAGGAGAAATTGAAACACAGTCCTACAATCAGATGGTTTCTGTTTATTCCACGGAAAATAAGGAGGAAGAACTGGACTCTAAAATGAATCCTTTAGTCCTCTACTGCATAAATGAGAGCTCATCCAGCTGCCCGGGGCCACGAGAAGACCTAATAGATTTACAATTAACCTTGTTTTTTGGTAAAGATCCTGAAAAATCCATGCCCTACAATGTGACTAAATTACAATATTAATTTCTGTTTAAGAATTATCTTGTGGCTCGCGGTCGTGATGAGCCGACAGCATTTCTGTTGCGCAACACAAACCATTATCGATTGCGGGACACGGACCTCTGTCTCTGCCTATTTAGTTTTCCACAGGCGAGGCGTCCTCTTGCACCGGCCTGTCTGTTTCTCAGTTAAGGATTACTCAAAAATACCCAAGGCTCATGACCGCTGGCCCGGGTCAGAAAGTAGCGCGACCGTTAATCGATAACTTTCCCTCCGAGCTCGGCTCTCTCGCCGCCGCTACGCCCACGTCGCTGCTGCTGCTATTCTGTTCACATCACCCTCCTTTCATTTTGGCCGGCGCTTTCACCATCTATTTGCAAATTTGGCAAGCTCGGGCAAAAATTTTACTAATAAGGGCTCCGTCCTGACTCTACAATAAATCAGCGTGATAACAACTCGGCCGCTCTTCTTCAGCACAAACCCTTAAAGCCCAAGCGGCGCCTTAAAAGAAGAAGCTACTGTCTTTCTTTTTGAACAAAGCGAAGCAGTAATGTCACTTTTTTTCTACTTTTTTTTTTTTTTTTTGATATACAAGGCTGACTTCCTTTCTCATTTTCAGTCCATCTTTTCAATGGCCTGTTTCTGTCACCTCTTTATTGGTGTCACGCTGCCTGGAGGGACACAGAGTCTCCCCCCCCCCCCATCTCTCTCATACACACACACACACACACACACACACACACACACACACACACACACACACACACATATGAATAGCTCTACAACCCTGGGTATAATACAGTGTCTAACACCGAGCCTGACCTGGAGCTGGGAAAAGACATTTCGACACGTGAGGAGTGTTTATTGGGCCCCCGAAGGTTGGTTTTCAATAGTTACAGAAAACACGACTCAATGACACAAGTACGCCATCGAAGACTCAATAAACACACCTTTGTGTCTTTGTTTCAGGTTCACGATGAAGTTCAATACTCCTTTGTGTGACAATACTGGACAGTTTTGCTACCTTGACATTAGTATGTTTTATTCGGACGGCAAAACGGTGATTGAGTTGTAGGTTGCCATGGAGATCAGCGGTGTGCTCACTGGAAATCACAGAAAAGTACATAGTATTGTCTAAAATATATGCTGAAGAATAAGCTGAAAGAAACACTGCAGTTGCACGTCACAATACTTTCATTTATAATCATTTTTGAAGGAGAAATATTCATTTATTTATTTTATTTATATCTGTTTATTTTTTGTGGCCTTCTAAACCCTCTGTTAAGTTTTTAGTTTTCTGTTCTGGCACTTTAAAACCAAACTTCTGTATCTGTTTTAAGATCTTCTGCATGTAAATATACATTTAAACACAAACTCACTCGTGCTTTCTCATCAGAGGGAGCTGGACGACATTCCCAGTAGTCCCCATGGTCAGTGGAAGGAGGGTGTGGGTTCTCCCCTTTTGTTCTCTTGAGGATCTTTGATGGTTGTTGGGGCTCTTATTGATTTCCATTGTCAGATGAAAACCAGACTGAATCTCCTGGTCCCTGATGCGGTTGCACGGTTTTTGCATCATCTGTGGAATGATGGAGCATGCTCAATTTACAGGGACGAACCTAAACTGGGGTACTTGTCTTCCAGCTACAAATTAAACTGGTATTCTGAAACAGCCACTGGTGCGCTTTAAGATTGTTTTTCATTTATGTTTTTAATAAAACATTATTCCCACCTGTGCCCATTTGAACGGAAAACCAAGGGATAATGTGAATATATTCATTTATTTCTTGTGTTTTCATTCAGAACAGTTGTGATGCCACAGAGATCCACATGCCAGTTTGCAGAGCAGCATGTGGATATTTTCATACTGACAAAAGGATCACATTACATAACATGCAAACAAAGCCATCTTTTCAAACACACATCCAAGCAACAGATTTGCTCCCTTCGCCCATTCTGGCCTTCCTTCTCCTGAAAACTCACTTTCTTTGGTGGCTATGTTTCCACAGGTAAAAAATTAACATTAAATAAGAACTCTGCAAATAAGAGGAGCCAAAAGGAGGAATTATGTCGAAAACAAATAGAGGATTTAATCAGAAATCGAAGATGAGAAGCAACAAACACATGTAATGATTTGTTGGGAGGCTGTGGTATGAATCAGTGCAGTCAGGAGTAGAGTAACCACGAATGGCACAATTAACGTGGCGAATCTGCTGCAAGAAACGGGAAAGTGTGACGTAAAATAGTTTCTGTTTAACTTACCTGAAGTAGCATAAACTCTAAACAAACACTTCCGGTGTTGGTCCAATCAACAACTTTGACTCAAGATAACAACAAGAGGAAACAAGGACTAAAAAATAAACACACCTCTGCGGCGATCATTCCGCCCCGCAGGATGATAGCGGGCAAAATAATAAAAGAAAAAAAACCCGTCTGTCCTTGCAAACAATGAGTCTTGTTAGCATTGAGGCTAAGGGTAGCGACACAGGTGATTCAACCGTGCTGCGTTCGCGGACCCCCGTACACCAGACTTTTTAAGAAAAACTCACATCTTGAGCTTTTCATTTTTTCTTCACAATTGTGACCCCCCCCCCCTGAAATATTGGTCTCATTTTAAACATCGTGTTAATCATAAGCGTCATTGACTTCATAGTTTGATGACATCACAATCCCTGAAGGCCACGTTTATCTCATTCCACGATCGTGACCTTTATTATATATTATCTCATTGAATAATTGAATCTCATATTCACACTTGTTGATCCAATGTCAGAATATCTGGTGAATAAAGGCCCTGCTCACCGTTCACTGTAAAGGTAAAGGTTATCATGGTTGTGTTTTACAGCATACTGGTGCCGCAGTCAAATATTTGTTTGGACCAGTTTAGGCTGAGGACCACTGGATACTATTGTTCATCCCTGTAGCCCCCTTGTGAATTACAATGCAAATGAGAGGGTTAAGAGAAGCCTGGTGAGACGAAATTGTGGGGAGAGAGAGAGAAAGAGAGAAAAGGTGAACTGTTCTAAAATGCAGCGCATGCAGGAAGACTTGCGTGCATGTCCCGGTCTGAAGTGACAGCAGGTGCCATTGACAGTGTTTAGGTGGAAGACCCCATCAAATATCAGACAGCTGCTAATGACAGTTAATGGGGGGAATAAAGTCCACACCGGCAGACGAGGTATTCCACAACAGGGACGGAAAAATGTAGGCTTCAAATTGCCTCACTGGGTCAGACGGTGCAACTTTCTACAAGATCAAACTCACAAGATTTATTGTTCTTCTAAGTTTTGTGACATAATTTCTTTATTTTAATCATTTGGTGGTGACAGAGTTGAAGGTACATTAGGATAGATAATGAAAAAAACCCTGATAAACACCCACATCATGGTTGATATCACTTTTATTTTTTCAAATTTAGCCTCAGGAGTTTTAGGCTCTGAACGACACAAAAGCAACAAAAAAAAAACAAAAACAACTGTTTTTCAGGGGGGCTTTATTGCCTTTCTGTGACCTTTGCAGTGGATTAACCGCTTTAGATCTGAGAGCCTCTGCAAGCAACTCAGCCTTTAAACGGTCAAAGCAGGAAAAGCTGAATTAAGTTAGCGTAGTTGTGTATCTTTGGTCCACACAGCTGCCTACACACCTCAATAAAAAAGCTCCCCTCAAGTATTGGTTGGCTGAACGCCTGAGAACGATGAGATGTGCCCTTGATTTTTACCTCCCATACTGTTCTTTGTAACTCTGCTCGGTGCTCTATCACGTTTATTCTAAGGTCATTTGTGATCTGTGTTTCAAAGAGCAACAAATAAATCGTGCAGTTGGCGCGTTTGATGGATGGTGAACGTTTGAGGACACAGGGAATTTGACTGTATACAAAGTTATTTTGTTCTTTTTCAGCCTGGCCTGCACACACACACACACACACACACACACACAAACACACACCCACACACACTGATTGATTCAGGCTGAAAGCTCTTTAAAGTGAAGCATATGTGTATGTGTGTGTGTGTGTAAGTGTGTATGTGTGTGTGTGTGTTCTCCACACAGGTGAGGCCTCAATCGGAGGTCTCACATTTGTCCTTTTACTCGTGTGTCTTCGCATGCTGGGACGTGCATATAGGCGCTGTGTTTGCGTGCTTGCAGTCTGCGTCCTTTGTTGCGTCACTGATGTCGGTTTCTGCGCCAGTGACAGGCCCCTCCCACATGGTCAGGCCCCGCCCACTTCCTGTGCATCAGCATAAAGGCTGGTGTGGACTGTCATGCTCTCAGTCAGAGACGGAACACTGTAGGAGCCCAGCTCAGCATCTTTACACCCTGCTTTAAGAAACTACTGCAGGTAAGATAAAAACACGTTCCATGTAAATTTAAAATTCAATTTTTAGCTACAATGTTACAGCACGAGAAATGACACTATATTAGTTGCTTTTACTTGTTGATGTTTGTGCGTTTGTCCTTTATTAGTGCTTAAGAATTAATACAGGTTTGGGGTTTTAATTGAGAAAGTTAGTTTTTCTGGATTCATTATCTTCAAACCGCTTGACCTTTTGTCGCAATATTAATGTGTAATACCCTAGCACATATTATAAAGATATCTGAGCTAAAAATTGATAGTCCAGGCAGAGGACACATCAAATATTTAATATTGGATGAGGGAATAACACACGACCCCTTTACAGTCTCTGTAAGAGGCCTTTAAATCAATGTCTGTCAATGCAAATAATTAATCTGTAAGTTAGACGAAATGCCTGAAAAAGGGCATATTTGTCACAATCATTCATCATTTCTCTTCACTGATAGTGTTAATTTCTTTTTAAAAGAGAGGGGAGAAGGAGGAGAGAGGAGGAGGAGAGAAGGAGAGAAGGAGGAGGAGAAAAGGAGGAGAGGAGAGGTGCTTTCATGCACATTACTGTACCACATCATTACCAGCTTGTTGAATAATGAATTAGACACAATGACCAGCTGCTAATAGGAATTACATTAGCATCAAGAGAATGAGTATTTACACCACCAGTGTGTCAATTTAAAGAGAATTATTCAGGTGGGCCCTCAGTCTTAAATTACCGCGATGTGGAGCATCTTCACGTCACTTTATTAAATTCTGCGGCGAGCTACCGTGGGCTTCTCCGCCTCAGTTAGACGTTGAATTGTGAACTTTTATCTCAGTTTTGCCCAGAAAAAGTCAGGCGTCCAATGATGAGGATGTGAAACTGGACACCAGAAAGCCTCGAAGCTGCAGTTCTTAATAAACACACTAAACCAGAGGGAGAGGCACTTCTGAAGAACGGGGGACTGAAAGCCTCGTGGCAACTTTGGTTTATCTAATTGGATAATTTCTCTGGGCGAATGTCCATCACTGCTAATATGCTGGGTTCTTCATATCCAACATGATTTCACCGCTGTCCCATCGGGACTCGCAAGAGGGTGTGTAATAAAAAAATAAATAAAAACTCTCGGCCTGAGGTTCTGGCTGACCCATCAAGGGTCAGTCTCACCCCCGGCGAGGAAGTTTTATTGTTGCTTTAATTGCCTACGATCTCACACAAGCGTGTCTGACAGAGCGTGAAGCGGTCGTGTTTCTTGTTCAACACCTGCCTTTATTGTTTCTCGTCCATCAGTCATGAATGTAGGAATCTGTGTGTGCGTCCTCCTGGCTGCTTTATCCAGCGGTTCCCTGAGTTTGCCCTCACACGCCACGGTAGGAATATTCTTTAAAAAAAAAAAAAACACGCAATCTTGTCCACCTCCAGGAGTCCTGTGACTGTTTTCTGCATACTCTGGTTGACTTGCCCCGTGTTTTCCCTCGCAGTCACAGAACGCTCCGGGCGAGGTTCTTCTGTCAGACGACCTGCCCGCCCGCCACACGCGCCAGGCTCGCTCCGCTCCGGCGCCCCCTTCAGGGCAGTTCACCAACTACCACCAACCCCAGGATGGCGCCGATGCCCGGAGCAGCCTGAGCCAGTTTCTGGCCAGACTCCTCTCCAGGAAAGGTGAGCCGCGCACAGGGAAGCGGCGGAACGTCTTTCCTGTCTCGTCGAACGCGCGAGAGTCGCTTTGCTCCCGGGGGCCGTTTCATTCCTCTCCTCACCGCACGTCCATCGCCCTGCAATCGGCCATCGCTCACGCTGCGTCTTAGTCCCACCATCTGGCATTTCCCGCCTCCCTCCAGCCTTCTCGCTACCCCTCATCTCTTCTCCTTCCTTATGTCCCTCTTCAAATCACCCCCTGCTCTTTCTCTCTCTCTGTCGCTGTGCGTCTTTGTTAATCTGAGTCATCCTGAGAGACCTGCTGAGCCCACAGGTCTTACAAAACAACAGGTCAGCGTGGCTCAATTCAGGCCCCGCCTTCCGAGTGATCCTTTGATATTAAACGTTGCCTAAAGGTAGGAAACGCGCGCCGTGGGCAGGCGAAGAAAAGGCGAAACCAACCCCGTCCCGAGTGCGTCATCGTGTCGTGTGTGTGTGTGTGTGTGTCCCCAGGCTCTCCCTACCAGAGCAGATCGTCCATCACCAGCAGAGCCAGTGGACTTGCTCCCAGCCACAGGATAAAGGACAGAGACTACGTCGGCTGGATGGACTTTGGACGCCGCAGTGCAGAGGAGTACGAGTACTCCTCCTAAAGGCATGGCTTCACTTTCGCTGAATTACAACCCCCCCCCCACCACCTACTTTACCGCCAGCCCCCCCCACCACCACCACCACCACCACCACCAATAAAAGCCACCCTCAGCCAACAAGCCCTTTCCACACTGCACTTTCTTTAACCAAGGGCTGACCTGACTGCATCCTGAGAGAGCCCAGCATCGTTGTTTAATGTTTAAGCAGATTAAAGAAGCGAAGCGCACCCTCCAGATCACTCCCCTCACTGTGATATTTAGGCCCAACGGCTCAGTTAGGATGAAAACATCATAGATTGTTGGTCGTGTGGGGGGGGGGGGGTCTCTCCAGGTTACCTGCCTTGTCTCAGTCTCTGGTTTAATTAATTTAACTGCTGAATTAAAAAAAGAAGAAACACAAATTCGACCACTGATTCCTTCTCTAATGAGGTTTTCCTCCACCAATAATCAAAAACTTGGAATGTAAACAGCCAGAGCAATATTCAGACATTAGTAGAAGGTATGAGGGTCTCAGAATGTGTCCCCTCCCTAACTGTGTTATCTAGCAGACCTAAAAGGGGGAATTACATTACAAACCTCCACTTTCAACACTCGATCGGTTCAATCAGTGCGGTCCAAAATCAGCGCGGGCGTGTTTCTGGGGGCAGAAAGTGACCCTGGGTTTAAAGCGTGCAGTGTGAAAAGACCAGTAACGCAATGAGCTGCCCATCGGAAGCTCGGCGCCCTCCGTGTCATCACATCATAGACCTCATTGCAGATTCAAGTCAGGGTTACAGCCACAGATAGCAAGAGGAGAGAGTTTTATGATTAAAATTATGTATGTATGTATGTATGTATGTATGTATGTGTGTGTGTGTGTGTGTGTATGTGTGCATTCCCGAAGGCCTGTAATAAACATTTCTACCAACTCGTTTCAAATCAGATTCAAAATCAAAGCCCCGTTTCCTCTCACGTCAGCCAGAAATGGGAATGAATTTGTTAGGGACCGTGATGTTATTATGTTTCCGAAGCACCGTTGGTGGGTTTTAATCTCAGGGTTTAATGTGGCCACGGAAGAAAAAGGGCAAAAATATAAATTGAACACGACTTTCTAGGAAAAAAATGTAAATATTAATCGGGCTTTCGAGGATGCAGTTAAATCTAAAAGCAATTCAGTTTTAGAGGCAGAACCAAGCCGCATTTTAAACCCCAGCTGAGGCGATCATGTCAGTGTCATCAGGCCCTTGTTGGCAGGAGCTGGTGTGAAGAACAACGTGACGGGGAATGAAAATCACGAGAATCTGGGAGGGGAGGGGTCAAATGTTAATAAGGAGCAAAGAGAGGGAACGGCTGGACATAAACCTGAATGCACACGCTGTAAATCAGAACTGAATGGAAATTTAAGCTTAGAAAATTAAAAAAAAAATAAAAAAAAATCATGTATCTAATGTGAATCTGTCCATTTGCCATGAAGCAATATAAATGTTAAGTGTTTATGATTTCTGATGTGAAGAGTTTGATTTGTCTGTGATTTATGATCAACTCAAATAAATACAGTACCACAAAGACTAGCAAATAAATGTCAACTGCCACACACACACACACACACACACACACACACACACACACACACACACACACACACACACACTATTCTCTGATGTCTCATGTCATGGAAGTACGTGAAACTTGTATTTTAGTAAAAAGTGTTGCACAGCAAGCTATGCTGGTAAAACTGGGTGTTGTCCATAAATTGACCTCTAACTCTGATATTTAATGTACTTCTGTGTGAAATTCGTAACAAATATACTTTAGTATTAAAGAGCAAGGTAAAGTAAATCTGGAGTCTGATTTCTGACCTTTTTAAGTTTTAAAAAATTCAGAGGAATAAAAATCTGATTACAGAAAAAAATAATTAAAAAATCACATTGGCTCTTCTATTAAATCTAACTTTGTTTGTAGAGCATGTTACAATCAATCTAATAACTAAAGCCATCAAGAGTTATTTAGTGCTGTAAAACAAACATATTTAAATGATACCACTTGTTGTAATTACGTTGCTCTCCACTGCCCCCTTGGGGACATAAAGAAAAATACACCTATACTTTCTTAACGTTTAAATAATTAAAACCATATATTGTGTTTTGATGGAACCATTTATTTCCTAATTTGAGAACACTGATTAACACCATCCATGATCTTTCCTGGTAAACAGACACGTGAAATTATTCACATAGAGTATCATATAGAATGTCAATGGAAGAAAAATCATTAACAATATTAAACATCTTAAAACAAATTAACAAATAGTTGATATGAAAAATCATACCCATGATATAAAGTTCATAAGAATGTCTGGAACACAGAACAATTCGACCATTTGCCCCAAAAACCAAACCCACAGTGTTAGAAAGTGCTGGAAGTCACGAGAGTCCCCGTTTGTAGAACATGATGGAACACATTTAAACACAGGAGCTGCTACATTTCCTGTAAATGTGTTTACACTCGCAGATACCTTGCATAAAATCATTCACCTGCCTCTCACACGCTTGATTTGTTTACCACTGATATATAGATTTTTTTTAGCATATTTCCTTACAAAAATGTGTTAAGCTCCATGATTGTGCTTCTTTTCCTCAATCAGGGACAAACACGTAGAAGCTAAAAAGTGCAACAGAAAAACCGAACATTGATAAATATGTTTTAACTTGACTCTCAATGTAAGTGGAACAACTTGTAGAACGGATGCACACAAACGTCCTTATTCAACACCCACACACAAACATTTACACCCTTGGTAAGAGCGACGCAAAAACAACAACTGTGCAACCTCAATAAAGAACCCCTGACAAAATTAAAAGCATCGACACAGGGTAGAAAATTAACGCCATCACTACAGCGCTACTGTAATCTATTTATATTTGGCACCGAGTTTTCAGCACGGCTGCACACGCCTAATGACGGCGGCCACGTTGGCTGAAGCAGGATGGATTTCTGTTTGGCAACCACATAAAACCAGGAGAGGCAGACAGAAGAGCCGCTTATGGCTGCTGTGGTGGTGAACAGCCTTTCAACCCGTAATTACTATTCTGTAAAACAACCTGCAGAGGAGTCTTTAATCTGAGGCGGGAAAAAAAAACAAAAAAACGGAATAACCGATGCAGACGGAGACACTGAAGAGGTGTGTTTCACCAAGAGGGAAGGTTGGCACTTGCATGTGAGAAGTTACAGATGATGGTGGAGCTCTGAACGAACCGGTTCTTATGTGAACTAACGTCACTCTGCGGCTCCACGTCTGGACTCTCAGTAGAAGAGTCCAGAGTGCAAAACTATAAAGTAAAAGCGGTTTGTTATTGCTGAATGATTTAAAAAAAAAAAAAAAAAAACAAGTGCTGCACATGTGACGTGACTAAAACTGCACGCCGAAACACCGTTGTCGTCACTTCCGCACTCACGTCAGTGCGCAAAATCACATGAAATGTCGGGGGGAGACAAACCTCAGGGCTGATTGAGGCCGTGTCGATCACAGGGAAGGTCAAAAACTGGTGGGGAGTCCACAACTAACACACGTTAGCCACGTGCCACGTATAATCTTGCACGTAAAATTTAAAGAAACTATTTTTATGCTGCATAATATACCTGTATATAAAGGTAATAGTGGTTTCTAAAGAGCAACACAGTCTTTGGTCACTGAAATTAATGTATCACTACTTCCTTTATGTACCTTAACTAAATGCCAGCAGCGGCTAAGTAACACAGCTAACAGGTTTAACACATGTGCATATATACAGAGTGTTTCCACACCATTTCTGAACCTTTGGCCCTTGTTTTGATTTTGATCGTGACGGTTTGGGTCTAAACTAAGGATTTGCGCGTGGTTCAGTGGAAATGCCCCATGGCCTCAGCAGCCTTCACTCTCACCACAGGATCTGGATCCTGGAGCAGCATCACCAAACCTGAGGGGGGAGGAAAACGCGCTGTTAAACACAAGACGAAGCGAGTTTTCAGTTTTTGAAAGTTGCGCAGCACCACACCTTTAGTGACAGAGCCCATGTTGAGGTGCGAGAGATGCTCCTCCGACAGATTCCCCAGCAGAAATCCTGGTAACACACACCTCAAAATTAGGTCATCGGTTTGCTACCATGAGGTCATCAGTCGCTGTTTTTGGTATTATCTGAAAGAGCTGCCTGACGGAGGAGGTCGTACCTATAAACATGGCAGCTCCTGCTCTGACCTCAGACCAGTTACTCTTAAAAAACTGGATGACCGAGATGTGGTAGAAGTTCAACATGCCTGGAAAGTCCTGGATCTGAAAAATGACGTTCAAAAAAAGGAAACTTGATTTTCAGCCGCTGATTGTTGAAAGTTCGGGAATGCTTTTTGTTGAATTCAGCGCGTTTTACCAGGTACTTGGTAAGATCATTGATGAACTCTCCGTAGTGCAAACTCTTGTCGTCGTGGAGGTGGTTCTGGAACATGGCCGTGATCTGTTCTGATCCCACCACAGGAGCACACACGCGCATTGCAAACTTACAGGCCTGTAAAATTTGAACAAATTAAAGCAAGGTGGCGTCTCTCTCTCTGCAACAATAATGTGTGTGTGAGTCCCGACTCTACCTTGACCACCTGGGGGTTTGGGTCAACCAGGTGTAGGAGCAGGCTGACCAGGACATTGTGGATCTGGTCCTTGAACACCTGCTCTCCTGAGCCAAACTTGGACAAGTTCCCCATGAGATAGATGGAAGCACAGCGGATCTCATCGTTGTCCTGAATGAGGTTGTACTGTCAGCAATGCCGTTTGTGTATGTGCAACCATCTCGTGAGGCTATGCCAAATGAATCTTACACTTTCCAGAAACGGTTTGATCTTCATGAAGATGTAGACCACCAGTAAGTTGACGTTCTTCTTGTCCAGATAGTGGAGCACCTTGGAGAGACCTGACATGGCCTCCAGCGTAATTAGCTTATCTGCAACCAAACCAGACGCTGTGAATGACTGAGAGCGTTTCTGCTAACGGAGGAAGCGAGTGCTAGGGTGAAAAGATAAAGACAAAGGTTGTGACGAGGGAAAAATGAAACCAGCAGAGTGCAGAAGGGAGAGATTATTGCGATCAATCAGGAGAGCCAGACGAGATTACTGTAACTTTTCATGCTCCTGTTTACGAGAAGTCTCTCGCTGTCAGGTTACCTGGATCATCCTTCTCCTCCATGCCTGAGCTCATGGCCGCCAGCAGCTCCTTGGCATATTTATTCACCTGGTGAGAGATGGAAGCAGAGGAGGAGGATGAAGTCCTCTTCTCCGCCGGTGAAAGTGAGTGAGCGCTCTACCTTCTCCGGCGATCCCACAGCGATGTTGCCGAGGCCGCGGACGGCCAACATCCGGACAGTACAACAGGGATCCGATATTCTCTCCATCATGTTGTTCATCAAGACATCAATTAACATCAGCTCCGTCACCACGTGATGGTTTAAAAGCTGCCCAGGTCAGGAAATGGGAAAAACATACCTGTGAGCCAGTACTCTTTCTGATCTCATGGACAATATGAGATCTTGGGGTCAATATGTTATTAACATGTTTATATGTGTTCATAATGACTCCTAAATACTTGGCACTGTCACCTCAGAGAAGAAAGCCGTCACGGTGATTCTCTGGCACTCGTAAATATTGTTTAAGGAGGGACAAAGACATTCCACAATAGCAGGCAGCCTGGGACCGGCGTGCTTTGACAATGCCCTAGAGACACACACACAGCTCTTGTTTACATGTTTCACTTGTTGTGACAGAAAATCCTGCAGTACTGATATAAAGAGGACTATGATTCAACCGCAAATCTAATCTGTTTAAAATGGTTTAAAGATACCCAGAAAACATACATCTGAAGAAGACACGGTGGCCTAAATCAATCCCTTCTTGAAGAGGGAAGGTACCTTGCCAGTTGTGCGACTCCGCTGATGTGTGTGTTTTGTTCCTTTATCGCATCCCAAGCCTTTTCTTCCTCCAGTCTTTTCAACACCTCGTCTAACTGGGCACGAGCTAACAAGATTCGCAGGGCATCAGCTGCAACCCTAACAAAAGCAAAAAAAAAAAAAAAAAAAAACACTTATTTATGACTTTATTTTAACTTTAAAAGCTGATGTGGAGAGACTCTCACCCCGCTACGTGGAAAGAGGCAGCATGCTTGTTGTTCTGTTTTCCTGCCGAGACCCCGATGCTGGCCCCCAGTCTGACCATGAGACAGGAGAAGAGCTGAGGAAACAGGCTGACTGCCGTCTCCTGACTCTGACCATTTAACAGCAGCTCTTTGAGGCCACACGTCATCTGCATAGAAAAGAACACACACATAGATGATCTAACTCAAGCGTAAACGCCACTGGAGCGTCACTGACTCCCTTCGGTGCAGTCATCTGGTGCTCAAGCAGGGAGAGCTTTTATGACCCTGACAGAGCTTAAGAGTTGTCGGAGCGTTCGGGACTTACAGCTAGAGGCTGATTCGTCGCCACCTTCGTCATCCCTCCTCTGATCATCGACTCTTTCTTGTCTGCGTAAGGTGCCATGACAGACAGCTTCTCCATCACCATCTCCATAATCTGGTTGGCTACAATAGGGTCTGCTCCCAGGGCCATCCACATCTCACATGTCCAGCTGAACGCAGGAAACAGCAAGTTGAGTTCTTCTTCTTTGAAAGTCTAATGTGTTAACTGACAGGTCACTGCAGGTCATGCAGCAGTTGGACATAAACAGTACCTGTCGTATGGAAGTGGTTGGCTAATTAGTGTATTAACAACAGTCTGAAGATGCTGAGAAGCCAGGATCAACACACTCTGTGCCACTGCCACTCGTACCTACCAAACATGCACAAAATAAACATTTTTATATGTGTATTACAATGACACCGTCACACAAGTTAGTGTCATTTATGGATAAATCAATACTTATTTTACAATGTTAATATCATTGTCTATTGAGCTGGTTAAATAAGCCACAACTGATGACTCATGATGTTTTTTTTTTCATTATTCACATTTATACTGAATGTTTCTCACCTGCTCCTCTGTGATGCTCTGCAGACGCACGTGTAGCACCTCCATCATCTCTGGAACCTAACGCGTATGCACACGTACGCACACACACACACAGACACACAGACACTTTAACAAGCCAGTACAACTGATGTACCCAATCCGTTTATAAAATTATGGAATCAAATATTCACTTTTACACCCACTGTGTACAAGTGAATATTTGATTTGTGTCTGTGCCTGCGCGCATGCATGTTACCAGCTCTTGCAGTCCGCCTCCTCTGCTCTTCAGCATGGTATTGAGGATAACAGAAGAAGCTCTACAGCAGTTTGTCTGACTGTCGATGAGCCCCTCAAACAACATGAACACCAACGTGGTCAGCTGCTGCTGAGGAAGACGCTTACTCATCACCTGATGCAGGGACACGGTCAGCAAAGGGTTTGGCTTTAGTTGACTTTTGCACAAAAAACCTCTACATTCCAGACGAGTTCAAGATGTTGAAGTGGTCATCTGATTCATATGGTACACGTTTACCTTAGTGAGGTCCGAGCAGCTCTTGTATAGAACAGAGTGGTCAGGGTTTTTTAGGTTCTCTTTTAGGGCCAAGAGACTGTCCACAGCATCATCCTTATAATCGAAAGAGAAACCTACATAAAATGAAAACAAATCAATAAAGACGTTAAAAGAACAAGGTTTATCTGCATTATCTACTGGTTTTCATATGTTTAATGTACAATAAAAAGTGTTCAACCAGACATTTATAGTGTTAAACAATTATAATCACAGTTCAGCATTCTTGCAGATGCACTAAATTTGGTGTTCGTCGTAACAAAGCACCTTCGTAGCGTAGTTGTATATACAGCAGGGTGTATATACAGTCAATAGCAGCAAGGCGTACGTCCGGGTGAGGGTCAGAACATCGTGGAGACAGTCGGCCCAGCAGAGCTCCGAGGTTGTGGAAAGACACCATGTTCTAGACGACAAAGCAGAGCAAAAGGAAAGATGAGTAAACTAAACTTCATCAGCAACAACTCCACAGTTGTCCTCCAAAAGCATGAATGTTAATGTTCATACCTTAACATTCAAAATGTCCAGGTAGTATGCAAGCATGTGTGCAGTGGCTGTTACAGCTCTCTCCCTCTCATGGTCCTCTGCAGAGCTCAACCAGGGTTCAATGTGCTGCCGGAGACAACATCGAGAAGGTGATGAAAAAGGCAGAAAACAAAATTACAACTCAACTAATCAGAAAGTGATGACAGTCACTAACTTAAACCCCCATTCACCTTGAAAACACTCTGCAGGCCATCTGGGGTGGGATCCTTGGCAAGCACACTTCTCAAAAGTTGCTGTAGTGCAGTAAAAGTGTCTTTGTACAATTCCTGTGTGAATTCAACAGAAATGTTAGAATTGCAATTAACTGTTTTTCTTATAAATGTTTTATTAAACACCTTTCTCTGCTTTGGGTCCAGTATATCGTCCTCTTTATTTTTCTCAGGCGTGTGTGTCTCAGGTGGCAGGGAAATCACACTGTTCACACACACCTTTAGCAGGTCAAAGCTCTCATTCTCACTGAAAAGTGGCTCCAGGGGCCTGAAGCAGGACAGGTCAAAGAAAAAAAAAACACTGAACCATGATAAATGAAGAAAGGAGCTGGAGAAAGTTCAACTGCACAGAGATCCCTGTGTCTGATTTTCACTCATTTAAGATGTATCGGTTCATTTATTAGGCTTAAATAGGAAGTATAAAACCCTGTTTTGTTTTTTTAATTGAAGGATACAAAAGGTTGGCACAGGTTATGATCACAAGAGGGCGCACTCGAGTCCTCAATGCGTCTGTTGGCTCTGCCTTTATAAAATCCTGAGCAGAGAAACAAGAGAGAGGACGGCATCAGGACACGATGCCTGCTTCTTTCATGTCCACGTTAGTTTTTTTTTAAAATCCCCTACTGACCAGCATGACATTAATGAGCTCTTGCTTGCGAGTGAAGATGTAGCCTTGTTTCTTCACACACTGACTGATAGCTTTGGCTATGAGTCCGATGCTCTGGATCAAACTGAGCTTCATGGTAAGGTCCTAAATTGGGACGAAAATAACACAAACAGATGTGCAATGATACAGAAAAAGAGGACATGCTCAGATCAAAAGATTTAGGTCAAGAGGAACAGATGAGTAAATAAGAAGAAAATTGGATAATTTTGTGTTTTAAATTGCCAAGAATGCTAACAACAACAAAAACCACAGAAGCAAACATCTGAAAACCAGTCCAACAATATTAATCAGGCAGTGCATCATCAAACAAATCAATCTAGCAGTGCAACTGCTGATTGATCTTCCATTTCTATAATGGAGAGTTTAAAATCAGAGTCGTGCCATTAGAGGTTACAAAAATCACCACCAGACTAAAATAGAAGGGCTCAAAGATGGATCCTGTATTAATCTATTAAGAAACGACAAAAGAACTGAAGATTAAAGAAGCACCTCTGGCAGAGAGATAAAGAAAGAAAGAATACAGGAAGAACGTGACTACTTCGATTTCTGTCTAACTCATGGGTGATGTAATTCTGCATGTTTGTGAAACCGGAAGTTAGTGAGGCTGCAATGTGCAGCGGTGAGTGGAGGTTGTGAATTTAATCAGAGCAATCAATTACAGATCCAAAAATCAAACAACTGGCATTAACTTTAAAAAAAGTGCACCACAATCAGGCATTAAAAATTGCGTGCTGATCACAGAAAAATTGACACAATGCAATTAGTAAATGTAGATGGTCACCCGTGCTTGACAGACCCAACTTTAATAAAAAGATGGATATTTTATTTTTATTTATGACCAACATTACTGTCTTTTCATTAATGTTGGAGTCAAAAATGACCCCTGATCTCATGAAATGCATCAAACTCTGACGGTGACTGTACAAAGCTCTTAGATTCATTTTGATTTCAGGCATTTTTCTATATTTCATTGGTAATATATCAAGCTGGTCTTCTCTGTTGATGATGAAGTAGATTAAAAAAAAACCTTTAAACAGCCACCTTTTAGAAACACACAAGGTGCAGCAGTGTTTGATACACAATAGTTTTGTATCAGCTACATTTCACTGAGGTAGAGCCTTTTTACTTTATCAGTATTGTTAGCAACTGCAAGTGCAATTACTTCTTTCCAACGTCTATTATCAAAGCATTCAAGAGTCAGCTCTACTGCTGTGAAATATAAGAAATTAAGTAGAGTAAAAGCTTGAAGAAGAACAGTACTTTATATCAAGCTGAAAACTCTTTAGTCATGTCACCACAAGTGGAGAAAAGAAACAAGTGTAAGCTATGGGCCCTGAAATACCTTTGTCTCTACTTTAATCCCCAGAACCTGTATGAAATAGAAGTGATAAAGCCATGAGTGGACAAAAAAAGTAATGGACTTCTGACCTTCAGCAATCACCTCAAAATATGAGATGAAAAAATGATAATCCAAACCAATCTAGAGGAGGACACGTGTGTAGGGTGATGGCAAAACTTAACTTAAATGACCTTTCTGTTCCTCGTGTAATTTAAATTTACTTGGGCATCATCGGGTCCGTGTCTCAGGGTTTACCAACGGATACTTCCATTCTTTTATGCTGAAATAAGGAACTTACCTTGGTATTGAAGTGTTTGCTGATGCTGCGAAGGATGTCTTTATCAATATGGTTCAGTATCTTTTCTGGAGGTGCATTCAGAGCCACTTGGCCGTAACATAGGATCAACG
Organism: Lagocephalus sceleratus; assembly: GCA_911728415.1. Lineage (NCBI taxonomy): Eukaryota > Metazoa > Chordata > Actinopteri > Tetraodontiformes > Tetraodontidae > Lagocephalus > Lagocephalus sceleratus. Next base: position 7,932,794 of record CAJVRN010000126.1, read on the forward strand.
TACTCTTGACCTTTTCTACCTCAACGTCATTCCGGTCCTGGTGGCGAGAGTGAGAGAGGACAAAGCTCCTTTACATCAACCGTAACATCAGCTGTTGAAAAGAACCAAGGATATCTTCATACCTTCAGAAGGTTGAATATGCTTGGAGATTTCTTGAAGGCGTCAGACTTGCCAAACTCCTCAAGTTTGGCCAGAGTTCCCTCTAAGTGGCTGTTGGCACACAGACCGACACCCATTGCTACTCCCTGACAACAGAACACTTAGGTTAGGCTACACATGGCCCCATGTGAAACGCGGGCTTGTTTTCAGCCTCTTAGTCAGACTTTTTTGGGTACCTCTCTTTCAATGGCATCATTGTGTCGTGCCGTGAGCAAGATCTCCTGCAACTGTTTCTTCACCACCTCTTTATTGAAACACTGCTGGAGGATCACTCCAATACACTGATACAAGAAACTCTAAAGAAGGACAATTTCCTTCAGTTTAAATTGTGATTTTTCACTTTTCTGTGATTCTCATAAATGAACGGCTTACCTTCTCCTCTAAAGCGTGGTTGTATGTGGACAGGTACCCCGTTGCCTCAGCTGCCAGGTGACACACCCACTTCCCATCATCCATAGTAGCCAGAGTCTTAGACAATAGCTGAAAGCAATGTTATCAGACAAGTTCAATGAAACATGAAGACATGATGGGGAATTTTTTTAGCAAATATTCACATATAAAGAAGCTAAAGGACACCTTTAGCAGCTTGTCATTCCATTGCTTCTTATCCAGACTCTCTGCTGTTGACTCTGGAAACAACACAGTCAGACATACAGCCACACATGAAAAAAAATAAATCAAAAGACCACATGCTGTTTCATATCTCTGTACCCTCTAAAACAGAAAGCAGAGGCGGTATCTCTTTCTCCCAGAGTGCCTCTGTGTTGGGATGGATGCTGGCACTGAGGATCTGGAGGAGAGAGAGGGACGGTGCACCATGACCTCGACTGTTGAACGGGAGTGCTGCATTTACCTGGAACCATGAAAAAAACACATGCAGTCATGAATGAAGAACGGCATTTAATTAATAAACCAGTTAGCTAAGACTGTAACTTCAGAATGTGAAATACTATCTTCTTTACCATTACTGTGTTGACACTAGCAATGGTAGACTATTATCTCGCAAAAGACAATTTGTCCAAACATGAATTGTAAAACTCTGTATGTTGCTCCTGGCAATAACCTGGATGTCTTTCAAAGTGTTAAACTTTAGAGTGATTGGATTTACTCACAAACAGTCGAACAAGTAGTGTTTGAGGGGAAGGCAGGTTGACTGAAGGGGAAATGAAATGTGATTAGTTTGGAACGGCTCATCAAACAATGTATGTCCTGTTCATGCTTCAATAACTTCCACACGCGGTACACCAGAAGTTCCTCCTACCTTCTTGTGTGAAATCTATTTTAAAGCTCGGGTCATGGTTTTCTTTCTTCTTGGTCCCGAGCACTATTAGGCTTTTGCACAGTGGAGTGGTTGCGTTGCTGTATTGTGGTGGCGTCAAATAGTACAGCAGCTTTGGCCAGAGCACCTGAAACAAGTACAGTGTGAAGGCTACCTAGACGATGGTTAATCTAAGTCATTTCTAAATCTAGATTGGTGTTTTTGTAGTTTATAAAGAACCAGACAAAGATCAGACATACATCAGCTAATCGTCCCACAGTGGTGGTCAGGAGATGAAGAGTGCTGTCACACATCGTCCTCAGAGCTTCATTTGTCACCTCCTCCTGGTCTTGGGGAGTCTGGCCTCGCTACGCACACAATCAAAGAGGGGAAAAAAATGTGAGTGTTCTCACAGATGCCCACGATGTTTTCAAAACGGAAAGCAAAAATTACTGCAACGTTGTAGTAAGTGTTTCACCTGATACGTGTCTGGAAGGGCGCAGTGTTGAACGATGAATCGCATCAGTAGCTCCCCGCCCTCCAACTCCAGGTAACCGTGATGTGCCATCGCACTGACAACTTGGACCACACGCTTTTTGACCTGGGGGGCCCAAGAGAACACAGGTCAGAAAGCCCTTTAGAAACTAAAGCCACGAGTCTGTCCGCATGAGGAGTGTGTGTTGCCTTGTTGCTGTGGTCTGCCATCGGCTGTCTTATGCTGGCCAGTATCAGCAGTTTCTTACTCTCCATGGTAGAGGCTGTGGTAGAAACACAAAAAAAAGAAAGATAACAAAACACTAATTACTAATTACTCGTGAAAGGAGGTACTGTATTAATGGTCTGCCTTTTGGTAAATTACTCATTGTTGCCAGTGCAGTTTCAAATCTAACAGATGCAATAAGTCAGATATTTATCCATCTTTTCTCACTGGAGGAGTTGATGAGGTGACGAAGGACAGCGAGGGAGCCCACCCTGCTTCGCTCGTTACTGTTCTCTAACTTCTGAAGAACAAACATGACCAGCCGGTCTGGGAAGGAGTTAGCTACAGGGAAAAGGAAATAAAGTTAGATATGTGGCAATAATGGCATGTAAAGAGAGAGAGAGAGAGAGAGAGAGAGAGAAAGAGAGAGGGGAGAAAAACAGGAATGAATGAGAGAAGCAGGCCAGTTTTAGCAGTTAACTTAATTATGTGATGAAGAACATGGGTTCCGAGACATTGATAATATGCCCTTTCCTACTCGTGACCCTGTAAAAAGACGAGATTCTCCTCTGTGACATTCCCCCGTCACTCTAGATACATGCTTCAGCAGTTTAATTGGTATTTATTACCATAATGAAATGCAGGGGCAGCACCGTGAAGCAAAGACAAAACTAAAGGCTTCTGTACCCAGTAAACTGAAACAGCGCAGGACCTCGTTGTGGTTCTTAACAGTCGGAGGGTTACTGTAGTCAATGGGGGAGGAAACCTGCGGAGGGCAGAAAGAGGAAACATGAAACCCTCTTTCAGTGAACACATCTGTGTGGGAAAAAAAGGAGGAAAAGGTATTAAAATGAGAAAAAAATGTTCTAATGCAGTGTAGCAATAACAGAACTAACATGCCATGACTGCATGACATGTTACAGTTGCCAACGGTGTGTGAGAAGCAGCAGCTGACACATCTGCTTTTTTTAGTCACATGCGAAGTTTCTGAAAATGAGAACTGAGAATGTTTCAGGGCCACATTTTATATACTGCCAGAGTCCCTGCAGTCAAGTGATGCTGCAAACCAGAGTCACATGAGTTTAGAAAGCCATGTGATGAGAATGACAGTCATTTGACAGAAGGATTTGATCAAGGAAACAAAACCGTTCAAGGAAGTACACAGAACAGTGAGAGACTATCATGCAGGTATTTAGTGGCATCTTAGCGCTCAATTCTCTCAGGGTCTGGGCAATAAAACGTATCTGATTTGTTCTTGTTTAACCTGTTAAAATGTGTAGTGTATGTGTACACCGATGTACCTGCTGATGCAACACCAACAGCAGACCGTCGAGCTGCGTTTCCAGTACCCTGCTCCCCATGCTGACAGAAGCATCGAGCACTTGGCACAGACTCTGCGGAGGAAGAAGAAAAAAAAAAGTGAACCAAAACACCCACCCACATCTGACACACACATGAGATATGGACAGTTTACAGATGGACAGAGACTGATGGTCTTCTGTTTGGAAAGATTACCCAAATTACAAAGCCCACACAAATAGCTTATCTGTACCCACCTTACTAATTATGTAGTGCTCGTTGTTTTTCTTGTACAGGGATAAGATGGCAGGGATGAGTTTAGGAATTTGCTCCTCCAGTTTTTCGCCGGCCATCAGATGGCACATGGATCCTACGGCCTCGGATACCGTTAACCTCAACTGGAACAAAGAACCATCACATCAGATGATGGTCAAGAGCATAGTTTCACTAATGTCAGTGACAGGATGCCAAAGTTTCAAGATTGCGAGGCACAGCTAAATCAGTTGTACAAACGTATGCTGCCCTCACCTTGGACTCCCTGCTTTGTAACCAGTTATTGAAGAGGATCTCAAAGGCGGCATAGATCTCACTGGAGAAAGTGTCTTTTCTGACAGTGGGATCTGGAGCCTTGTCTAAATTGGCGAGATACTCCAGGATACTGTCACTGAAATGACACAGAGCTGGAGAGACACAAACATCAAACAGAGCCGAAGGGGACATTTTTAGAAACGTTTCGTGTTTTAGGGGCTGCACAGCTGGCAATGTGCTCTCAAGGATCCTACCGGAAGAGAAGACCCACTTCATGTTGTCCTGTTTGGCCATGTTCAGCATGGGCAGCATGGTGCCCAGAATAGCATTGAGGAAGGGTACCATGCCATAAACTACAGAAGAAGAGCAGAGTGGAGCATTAATGGCACCAAATGACTTCACACTTTCTCTCCAAGGCCACAGCAAAATAAAATTCCAGCTTGACAGTCAAGCATAAATTCATATTTGAACATCCTCTCATCAATTTGTAATGTATGCTATAATTACCTTATCTCAAAATCCCATAATGTGCCTTTAATAATTATTTAGTAACTGGGTCAAGCATTTAAAATGAGTACACTGGCAACTTCAGCAGCCCTTGAAGTTCTGGGCTGGACTACATTCCTCATTTGCTGGTAGATTTCTGACCTCATTTAATTATTTGGTCACATTTTAACGTGAGATAAATCAGTAAGTCAAGAGAGAAAGTTGTTTTTAACGGTCTATTATTCATAGTGACACTACATTCCAGTCCGATCACATCTACTCTCAAAGCTCCTCTGTGTACTTGTAAGGGTATCAGTGCAAGAACTCAGTAAATAAGGTTTAAAAAATATCAGGTGGCGTGTAAATCTATGCAAAGTGTGTGTGTGTGTGTGTGTGTGTGTGTTAAAGTACCATTAGAGTCAGAAAGACTGGCAAGTGTCTGTACCACAAAGAAGTGTGGCAGCATTCCTGGCTGAAATTTGCTCAGTATCTCCTCCATGATGTCATTGATGTGTTTTTTTACCCACGGCCACCAGGATGTTACTGGATGCCTGCTGCCAATCAGGGATCACGTCCTGAACCGGGAAACACACACACACAAAACACACACACACACACGTTGAATTACCATTCACCCTCTGCTAGAAGGTTAATTCAATTTAGTTTACCTTTGATCGTGTCATTTCGTCCGAGGCTAAGGAGATGACGCTCTTTATCCTGGGATAGCTGATCTCTTCTATCCTGCTGGCCACAATCAGCTCGATTGTCTGAAGAATCACAACTCTGTGTGCCACCGACAACTAAACAAGCATTGGAATTAGAAGGAACATGAGAAATAAAAATGTGTTCAAAATACAATGTCATTTCCTCAGGCAATATGAAAATATTGTACCACAGCACATCATACAGGAGGACTTCCTTTCCACTCAGGCATAACCTTTTATCATGTCCTCTGCTACTCAGAGAAAAAACGTTGCGAAATGAGCAATTTTGCAACATCAGAAAAGTAGCTGATTGAGACTCCTGCGATGAAGCAAGTAGTAAAAGGTATAGTGAATTCAAATGTATTTAGGTCTTTAGCTTTAACTCTATTATTGGACATATATGGACATTATCTGACTCTCAAAAAAAAAAAGATGACAACCCAATGAGGCAGATGGGTGGCATTCTGTACCTTTGGATGTTTCAGCAGGTAGTCCTGACATATGGCCAACACTCTGTCCGGATGCTGCTTCCCCAGGGTTAGCACAGATTTTCTGACCTGTTCCTGGACTTTAAAGTCCTTATCGGTTGCAGCATCCAGGAGTGCCAGGGTCACCTCTGGAGGGGAGAAAAAATTGCAATGCAAGAGCAGATGAGCACGGACAGGGAAAGGCTGACAGAATAAAGAAGATAGATGACTCACGTTCCACATCTGTCTCATCCATGGTGGATGGAAGAGAGTCTGAGGATGTCGCTTCCCTCCTGCAGCACAGCTGAGACTGCCTGGAGCTCTGGAATGTAGGGGAGGTTTAATGTCAATGTAATTGGGCTGTAAGCGCGAAGGTCAAGGTGGTGGCATGTCATACTTTCGTTTTTAAAGGCCACAATAATGCAGGGCCGATGTGACAACCGAATCAACAGGTTGAGGGATCACGAGCAGAATGACTGTACAAACACATCCAGCTTATTGACAGACATGAAAACACTGATAACATCTACACCTGAAGCTGGCCTGTGTACCTGTTAAAAAAACACGACAATACAGCGTTCATCTCAGCCAAAAACACCATTATAGTTGTGTGGACTGCCTCACCTTGGAAGTTTTCTGTGACTAAGGAGTATTTTAAGCCAACAAATCTGACAGGGGAGACACTAGCTGTAGCCTCCACAGGCACCAGATTTTGAAATAAATAGCTGTCAGCGAAAACTGACATAGCCACGGGTGTTGGCTGCGTGCAGGCTTTACAAGCCCGTCTTTTCGGGCTGCTGTTATACATTTATTCCCTCACTTTAAAGGATGGCGCTCTAGAATGGCAGGCTAGGGGGCTAGCCTTAGCCTGCCGCTGCTAAGGAAGAGCGGCTAAAGGAAGCAAAAGGCGCAGCCTGGGTGACGAAGCCGAACTTACCGAGCCTCCGCGGCCGTCCGCTGGGAGGGGGGAGAAATAACCTGTCTGGGCGACGCTGCCCGCCGCCTCGGTGTGATTAAAAGCCCTGCTTGTGGGTGTCGCGTCAGCGCAGGTGTAAACACCCCAGGTCACGTGGTCGCAGTCAGCAGGAACGAATCAGGCAGGGGGCGGTACTGATCCGGCCGGAAGTACACAGTAAAACTTTATTTACAAAAAAAAATGCACTTGAAAAAATGACAAAAAATTGGAAACATGACGAGAAGCAAGATATTTGATGGGATGTTTGGTCACAGCAAATGACTAGAAAGGCACTCGACCTTCGCTGAGCAGCTCGTTTCCATACACAAGGTTGCTGTTTTGCAGCCGGGGGAAATGGGCTGCTAGGCCTTGATCCTGGGCCTTGAGTCCATCAGAACTCTCCATCATCATATCTGCTGCTTGATCTTATTTCTGCATGACCCTGGAAACTCCTGGATCCAGATGGTGATCTGGAACGTTGCCATAATTTCATCATCTGTTCCTTGGCCCATTGTCAAACTTTCCTGAAAATCTCATTAAAATTTAAACATTTCGAGTTACTTTGGCTAAGAAACAAACAAATACCACGGATATCACATAACATGTCTATACATACCAAAAAAAAGACAGTATAATTGCTACAATAGCTGCATACTCTGTGTTTACCATGTCACCTAATAGCATTAGGGACTCAATATTTGATTTAAAAAAACTGATTTTAATTTACAGCTTCCCTATTCTGGCCAGGTTATATGCTGGCCATATAAGGAATATGTCACAAACATGCTTTACAGTAAAGCTGGATAGGATGCTGTGATGGAAAGTCTGTCACAATGAACATCTTGTATGATTTGCATAAAAATATACATAAATATAAACATCAGTACATTAAAAAAGGTTAGTTGCATTCATTATAAGCTTATATATTTTTTAGGATACAAGATCTAAATGTATGGCTCAAACAAACAGTTTTATGTTACAATCATTAGAGCAGCCACCATCCAGAGTTAATTAAAGGAATTAACAATGAAAAAAAAAACCTCAGCAACACTGATGGATGATGTCACTGACCCAATTCAAGCAGTAAAAAATAACATTTGACCTTGTGTCTGTGTACAACATTCATAAAAGTAAACATTTCTTATGAAATGGTGTCTTTGAAGCATAAAATATACCCTGTTACATACAGACAGATTACCCTGTAAAAAGTCCTTAGGCTTTGTGGCTCCACCTGACTTACATCACTGGACATAATGAAGAAAATAATCATATAAAATGAAGCACCTCCTTCTCAGAGCTTTTGTCAATCAACAAGTCACTTAGAAGTTAGAAGTCTTCAGCAGAGGCTGACCTCAGGCCTGCTCTCATCCATAGCACAGATGCTTTTCTGCAATCTGTTCATAACATCTGACCTTTTCCAATGGGAGTTCACCTTTTGTCGAGATTAAGACCGGTGACCTTAAAATCTGGTTTGTTTTGGTGTTCCATGCTGCTGCAGGGCCTCATGCGCTGACTGCTTGCTTCTCTCTACCTGGCTGTGCTTTCCTGTTCAAAAGAAACAGCAAATCAATCAGAAAGTCTCTTGAAAGAAAAAAGAAAAACATTTCCAGCATTTTATTCTTACAGCAAAAATGAAAGATTTTTATTTCAGGACTTCTGAAGGTAAACAGCTTAAAGAGGATGATCGCATGATTATCTTGACTGTTCCTAAGGCAGGTATGGAACAACATTCATGACTGGACATACTCGTGTTTAGTAAGCGAGACCTTGTCGCAGGTGACCTCTGTGAGTTCGCCGGCCTCCTTCTTGACCCCTCCCATCTGCAGACTGCCCCTCGGCGTGGACATGCCATTCAGGTTCCCTTCTCTGCACACAAAAGGTTTACATATCCTGTTATCACACACGCAAAACATTTCCACATACGACTCAGCACCAACTTACCCGTTTGAGGATCCTTGGTCAAACATTTTCATCCCTGGAACTTTCTGTCCAAAGAGCTTAACAGCGATGGACATGAGCAGGCCGCAGTGGTTTTTGTAGCAGCACGTGGCGTCCACGATCAGGAATACCACCAGGAAAATGACGATGACAATTCCAACCACGCTTCCTTTGGTCATGCTGCTCACTTTGGGTGGAGACGCAACAGAGACTTTAAGGATCGCCAACGCTGCTTTGAGCCATACATTTCGTGGCAATAAGGAGTGCGCGGGCGCATACCGGGCTGCTCTCCGATGGTGAAGTTGAATGTGCCAGGGATGGAGGAACCATTGACGTTGACTGCCGTGACCTCCACTTCATAGTCCGACCCAAAAGACAGATCCTGGAGCGATATGGAGTCGGCAGTGGGTGACAGCTGTATCTCTATCCACTGGGCACCATCTTTATCCTGAGAGCGTGGATAAGCGCAGGGTGAAGTTTAGAGGTAAGGAGTAAAAACCCAGGCAGACGGCGCACCCGCTACCTTTCTATAGCGCAAGTCAAAATGCTGCACAGGAGATGCGCCATGGTCCGCCTGTCGGAGGGGGATATAGAAGGTGTTGCGCTCGACTTTCATGTCACTGGGCGACAAAACTGGTGTTTCGGGTTCACCTGCAGACAGAGGACAGTCTCAGTTATCTCTACTCGCACAGAGGAAGGTTGAAAATCTGTGCGTCAGCCCTACCCTCTGATGGATGGCAGGCAATCGCATCACACGGTAAAGCAGGTAATGGTTGACATTTCCGTGTAAGATGGGAAAAGAGGGAAAGTGAGCACAGGCTTGCAATGACAGTGGCTTGATCTCATGTCCAACACGCTGCACTTACGTATTCCCGGGGTGCGGACAAGTTTGTTTTCTGAGAACTGGCCCACTCCCACCACGTTGGAAGCTGCCAAGCGGACCGTATAGGATGTATACTGCTTGAGGTTGGGGATGATCAAAGGGTCTGTGGAGCAGAAAACGCAACTGCTTTACTGATGTGGCCAGTAAAAACACACTCACAGGGTGGCACTTGCGAAGGCCAGGTGCTTTACCTGAAACCGGGACGCTGATCTCATTCCACTGCTTGTCCTCCTCTTGTTTCCACTGTAGAACAAATCCTGTAATTGGTGTTCCTCCGTCAGGGGGCAACGATTTGAGGGAGAAGCTAATCTTGGCCGGTCCTGACATGGCAGACAGGTAGTAAGGAGGTCCAGGTTGAGCTATGAGGTGAAAGATGAAATGCCAGATGCCTCATTTGGAAATACCTTTATTTGCCTAAAGATGGCAGCTGAGTCTTACTGTGAATGGCAACATCTCTTGATGCGTTTCCAGAGGTGCCTACAGCCATACAGGAATACAGTCCACCATCAGAGGGCATAATTTCCTCAATCACCAGCACACCCTCAGAAATATGGATATGACCTGAGGTAGTGACCTGATGACCACATACGCATAAAACAGGCATGAGTTCATGCGCAGGTGATCAGATTGAGATATTGTTTTGGGACTGATTTCCTACCACTAGGCGTCCATTGTGCTTGTTGATCCAATGCAGCCCAGGTTGGGGGTGGCCGGAGACATTACAGGACACAGCCACGCGCTCGCCCACAGACACTCTCTGCAGTTCCGCCGACACAAACACCTCTGGGGCCTCTGAAACGACACGCCATGTCAGGACCCAACACTCACAGACACGAGCTGATGGACAGTGAACACGCCGACTCACCAAAGACGTGGAGCATTATGGTGGCACTGCTCTCAGCTATCTTGTTCCAGGCGGTGCAGACGTACTCCCCGTAGTCTGACCTGGTCACAGACCTTATCATCAGCTGGCTACGGTCTGAGTTGAACTGGTGACGTGAAGGGTCAATGGTTGTTGGGCTGCAGGTAGAAAAAAAGTTTTGTTTGTATTTTTCATACAATGCTTTAACTCCATTTTAGGATTTTTGGAAAAGTGATACCAGTGGAGACGCTAAAAAGATGCTACAGCTGCTGCAGGAGTCGGGACTTACATGGTCCAGTTGATGTTTGGTTTTGGTATACCATCCACCAAACACAGCAGTGAAACATTGGTTTCTGGACTGGCCAGAACCTTTTTCTCCTCTTCTTTCAGGTGTACAGTAGGAAGAACTGCAAGTTCAAGTTTTAAATGTATTTATCTAGAGAATGTAGTCATAAGTTTCATATATTGTCTTACTAATATGGAAAAGGAAACTGACCATTGACGACCACAGAAATGGGGAGGTCCACGAAGATTGGCCTTCCCTTTATATATGCCCGGCACAAGTAACTCCCAGCATGCTCTCTTTTTACTTTGTCAATGTAAAGCGTGTTATCAGACGACTGCTGAAAGTGGCTTCCGGCTGGTGGGAGAGACAGTAAGGTGACATCTCTCAGAAACACAGCACCCATCACTGGGTATGAGACATTCTAATCAAACTGCTCCTACCATCACGAGAGATTGAGTTGTTGTTTCTTAACCATCTAACTTGCACTGCTGGCTGACCAGTCACCAGACAAGGCATCGTGCCCATTGTGCCCTCCAGAAACTCATGGAAGGTCTTGGTGTTGCCAAACGAGGGTCCATCTGGCAAAACAGGACAAGCTCAGGACACTTTTCTAAGTGGCAGTGCAACAAAGTGGAGTTCTATGCTCGGTGACGACTTACCAAAAACGTACACGTCTGTCTTCTTTTCATCAGTGTGTCCGTCAAAATCACACCAGCAGGTATAAGTACCCGCATCCTCCATTGCCGCCTTCATTATTATTAGTTTAGAGGAAGCCTCGTCAATCTTGATCACCTTTGTGTCGTCAGTGATTTCTTCGTCATCTTTCTTCCAGACCATTTCTCCTTCTCTACCAGCTAGGACAAAAAGACAAAGTGAAGACTCAAACCCATATTTTATTCCCAACTTAATTCAAATTGAAATGCCTCACCTTTGCAAAAAAGCAGTATCTCTTCTCCCACACGAAAGTCTTGCTTATTTGAAATGAGTTCAATTTTTGCATCTGAGGGAGATTTTTTATTTTATTTTATGTTTTTGCAGGAGCTTGCACAACCAAATCTACATTTCACCCAGGGATACGATATAATAACGTTGTTGTTCTGATATTTAAACAGCTCTTAACAGTCATATGTGATATATTTTAGAATGATAACTGCCATCACTGTCATTTTTACATATGAGTTATACAATACGATCTGAAGTTGATGCAAAAATGATCTGAAAACGCAGAGTGCGATGCAAAACCTACGAAGACTGAAACATGGAGAAGTGCCATTTAAACAGTTTGCAATTAGCAACACTTTTATAAAAAACTTACCCGTCTTGTACATCATCAGCAACAAGGCTGCAGGCAGGATGAGAAATGATACGTTCATGTTCAGTTTCTTAATCCGTTTGACTCTTTGGTCTGGGAACAACAGCCAATAATATGCTGTTTAATTAAGCTGATAAAAATGAACCCTGAAGAATGTGATGCTCGGCCACACGGACACCTGCTGCTTCCTACCCTCCTCGCTGCTGTCATGGAGAAGTGGGCTGTGTCAGGGGTTATATAGGGATACAGCTGAGATAAGAGGAAACGAGAAAGGGGTGGAGGCAGGGACCAAGACAGGGAGACAAAGAGACAGGGAGACAGGGAGAGACAGGAAGTAAAGATCTATCATCCCTCTCTGAACTCCAGAAGAGCTACAGCCAGTCATTCACTCAAGCACGAAGCAACTCTCGTTTTCTTTCCTACACATTTGTTCCAAACATCTGCACGTATTTCTACTTTCCTCCAGATGTTCCCAAATGCTTTACTCTCTTTTTTCCTTCTGTCTCACTTTTTCTTCACCGCAGGCTGTCAGATGTAAGCAGGAAGTCCCTCAGGCAAAGAGATACAGATAAATATCTTTATGTTTCTATCATTTTACATTTATTCTCACATGGTGACATTACTTTTAAAAGCATGTCAACTGAACCATAGAAAAAAATGCAGATCTTTTCCGTAATGCCAAACATAAAATGTGCCGAAATGGGTTTGTATGTCAAATTTAACCCGTGATTGAAATTCAATTAAAGCGGTTTCCATTACAATATAATAAATATAGACAATGGTCGATATTCATTTGATTAGCAGATGATAAGGGGAACAGATGTGAGGACGGACATGACTTTACAGACATCCATCGACGTCAGCATCAGTTCTGCTGCTGCTCTTCAGACATGTGAGTGATGTCATCGTGCTTGCGTCTCAGACGACTGTGACGGCTGACCAGCTTTGTAGCCCTGACAGTGGAGCACAAAGTTTATCACTTCCCTTTCATCTGTACGGCATCGGTGACCGCAGCCAGTTACCCTCCATACCTCTGGGCCCCATCAATGCCAGTGGCCAGCCGACAGTCTGCCCCTCCCTCTTCCCTCTCCCAGTAGCCTATGAGTGCGTGCACGCCGTCGTCCTGCAGGCCAATGAAAGGGTTAAGAGTCCAAAAGGGCTACCTATCAGGTTGATTATCAAGGGGTGCCATTATGGCTCATTACGGCGGAGTGTGCTCATAATGAGTGCTGTTAACTGGGGCCATTAACATGGGTGGGCACATGCCAGCACTCAGCTCCACTGAATTTTAGCAAAGTGGCAGCTTCTCAATAAAGACACATGAAATTGATTTCAAAGTCACAAAAAAAAGCCTGAAATGTTCTATTATTCATTGTAGCGAGCTATTCATCCGTTTTTTTTGTGAAATGCAAGCAATATGAGTGGATGAGTGAAAATACATATTGACAAAGTGACAGCAATTAAACCGTTAGTTTAGTGGAAAACCACTAAACCCCTTATGAACTTTCCCATGAAATTGAAGAGTTATCAGATGTTAGTAGTGTTCAAGTATTCCTTTAGGAATGATAAAAACAACTTTGAAGAAGCCCTGGATGTTTCCCATGATGATCTGTAGTTGTCCTTGATTCAACCCTCCCGATGAGTGTGACCTGGATGAAGGACAAGGTCAACAATTGCTGCTTCCGTACGGGATCCCTAAGGACAAAATGTGCTGAGGTTGGGAAGATAGATAGTGAACTGCTGATTTAAACTCCTCATCCTAAAACCAGATGGATGGAGTTCAATGATGGATGCATGAAATACTATTTTAGCAAGAAAAAGAAAAACACAAACATAAATCAAGCACAATAAAGCTGAGTGATGTCTCTTATTATCCTCCTCTACTGCGGTGCATGCAGAACACAGTGTGACATGAAGACACCAGGACGAGACAGACCGGAAGGAGCAAGAGACAGAGCCTGACTCTCGTGACTAGAGAAAACACACCCACGTAGGCCCCTTTGTTCACCCGAAACAGATCAGCATGTATGTGCATTTTGTTCAGTTGTAAATATATTTAGCCTGGATCAATAAGGCAATGTGAGCTCCAGATGTAACAGCAGTAACTACAGACTATATAAAAAAAAACTTAAAAAACATAAAGAGTGGAAAATTGGAGATCACCTAATAAACCCATTTACCCAGAACAAAGGAAACTCCTTTTGCTGACAGGGTGGTAAAAGACATGAGTTTATTAATGTAAAACAGTAGAAAATAAGCCACAATCTCTCCGGCATTATTGCTAATGTCGTCAGTCTATACTGCACCATGGAAGCAGGAAGTATTTGGTGCTCACACACATAGATTATTATCTAAACTTAGACTGCACATGAATGAGCTGTGTATATGTGTGTGTGTGTGTGTGTGTGTGCGGGTGTGTGTGTGTGTGGGTGTGTGTGTGTGTGTGTGTGTGTGTGTGTGTGTAAGGCCCACCAGCCACCAGGATGATTGATGTAAACAAAAGCCACATTGGCTGAATATGTACTATAAAAAGATGGTAAATATTTTAAATTGTGTGGATTGTTGTGAACTCTATATATACTATATATATATATATATATATATATATATATATATATATATATATATATATATATATATATATATGTGTGATTTTTAAACATAACTTTCCTTGACAAAACTCTAAAAGAAATTGAGAAAAAAAAGTTATTCATGTAAATATTGGAGTGATAGAAGTGGATTTAATTTATTGGGTTAACAAAAAGAGAGTAAAAATTGTGTCTTTTTGGCTTTTTAGTCACAATACACCAAGAATAAGAGAAATATAAAGCATGCTTATTAAATCCCTAATAATAATTTGATTTAATACCTCAGTTCTCTTTATAGGATTGCATAAGATACCCCAACAGGATCAAATATTTACCCTTTTGTTATCTCAGACACAATGCTGCAGCAGGAGTTGTAATTGTTAGTGCCATAGTAATCCAAATATTGTTTACTCCCTCCAGCCGAAATAGACACAGGACAACCTTTTAACAAAAGATAGCCTTCCCTTCTCTTCTTTTTGCTCTATTGTTGTCAGAGCGTAATTACCAGCTGCTCCCTATTTATATCTAACCTCCTACGGCGAAGGAGGCGCCTCGAGGTCATCAAACCTCTGTGTACGCCAACCATTGTTGTCAGATAAACAACCAATAAATAAACACAATACACGCGCTACATGCAAGGTTTTCACAATCTGATGTCTATTTTTGGACCGATCCACCTTCACCTTCTTAGGTGAAGATTTCCCGTTCGGTCCTTCTAATGTTTCTGGCCTCGTTTGTCCTGGAAGACACAGTGTTTTTTAATAATTCGAGGGCACATTCTCCCAACATCTGTTTGGGTTTCTCCACACATCTGTAGAGGGGGGGGGGGATTTAGGGACCTTACAGGGTATGTCTGTCATCAAACAGCCTGGCAGTCGCCTAAACAATCCTCAATGTCTTTCATCTACACACAGAGGACATCGACACGGCCTTGATTCAGCGGAGACCGACTGTCAGTGTTACGTTGCTGGAATCCAAAAGGCAATTAGCAGCAACAATAGAAGGAAGGTGGATCGTAGGCTGGCACAGTCAACATATATGACACTGTAGAGTTGGTGCGCTAATCAGCTGTCAGACAAAGCAGAAGAGACGAGTCTTCTCAGCCAAAGCTAAAAAGCAGAGTTTTAAAGGCGGCATTATTCCCTAAATCTGACCCACCAGGATCTGACATTTCCAACTGAAGTGGAAGCTGTCGAGAAGCCATCCCAGTTCAGCTACATAAACAATATTTCATCAGAATGGAACCGTGTTTATTTGACTTTTCGTTTATTTGGCATGCCACAACGAGAGTAAATGGATCCATGTCCAAACACTCCACGAGGCCTTCCAAAGGCTCCTCAGTCACATTTTACGAGAACTTCCGTAAAGGATGTCCTCGTCCAAACACACAAAGTCTCCCATTCAGAAATCATTAAAGCTGACCGTCTGCCCTTTTTGAATGGCAGCAGCGGAAAGTCGGCCCCGTCGTGATTTTAATGCAGCCGGGCCAGCTCAGCACCCACCTGCGTGGATTTTCAGTGAGGACGTTGGCTCAGTCTGATGTGCAGCGCAACCAAATTTTGCAAATTTTGCAAATTTTGCCGTTGTTCGTGAGTGGAGACACACCGGCTGTTTTTTGGGAGCGTTTGTGGTTTGGCATCATGTCGCTGAAGGTGTCCAATCTTGACCTAAACTACCGTAGTGCTGCAAGACCAGACAGGGTCAACTCCACTGCATTGTGGCCTGGTGACTTGGATCTGGTGGAACCTACGTGACCGGGGTTGTGACTTGAGCCGTTTGTTTTGTTTAGTCTTTATTGGGCCTCTGTCCACATCCTATTACGCTTTACTCATCATCTCCTCAAACCCCCTAAACACGCACACGCTTGTGACATCGTGCGTACAGGAAACGAGCCGCGCTAATGGAACAATGGGGACATTGTGGCTGCAGCCGCGCTGGTGCGGCGTGGCGCGTAGACACAACCGCCACATCAGAAGCGTTTTAAATCTCTGCTGCGCTTTAACCATTTGGAACACAAAAGCAGGTTTGTGATAATAATGTCTTCTCAGGCAAAATGCCTGGAGGTTTTAAACCCCCCCCAACCCCCCCCCCAGGAGCAAGGTTGCTGTCTGGGTGTCTGCGTCTCTACGTGACTGGTCCAGGGTCTGCTGGTAACAGCGGAGGCCGCCATGGCAGCAGATAAGGCTATCTAGCTTCCTGCCATTACTGCTAATTGCCCCTTGCCCCGGAACTGTGCAGACACCTTGGGTGGGGCGTGACTGGGGAGCGTGTGTGTGTGTGTGTGTGTGTGTGTGAGAGAGAGAGAGAGAGAGAGAGAGAGAGAGAGAGACCAGGCCATTTTATCATGTTAAAGTACTGAGCTGATTTAATCCTCAGTTATGAGAATATATAATGAGGTTGATGTCATTTGTTGCATGAA
Organism: Lagocephalus sceleratus; assembly: GCA_911728415.1. Taxonomy (NCBI): domain Eukaryota; kingdom Metazoa; phylum Chordata; class Actinopteri; order Tetraodontiformes; family Tetraodontidae; genus Lagocephalus; species Lagocephalus sceleratus. Next base: position 7,949,638 of record CAJVRN010000126.1, read on the forward strand.
GACAGTTGTTGCAGTCCTTGTGAATGAACTGATGATAAAGTTTGTGTAGACATCAGAGGGACACATGACGCACGAGAGAATGTGATTCCTGATTGATATTTCTATACGCAATAATCACAGCAGCAGTCATTGCTGTGAAATTCTCGTGAAATTCTTCAAGCACTATGTTAGGGAGGGTGCTCAAAATCAGCTTCAAAATCCATAATAATCCAGTTTTATTAGAGATCATAGTTATATTTAAAAATATAGTTATATTTTAAAATATGGATATTTAGTACTTTAAAAACAGTGAAAAGTAGTTCTTTCAGTTTTGCATTATAGTCCATTGCTAAGTATAAAAAGAGATGTCGCAGACGCCACACGGCCGCAGTCTGCATGAGAAGAATCAGTACGAGGCTGCTGCTGCATCGACATTCCAAAACAGAGGAGAGGATGTTTAGATGGCGCTCTGTATGTTATCACCTGATGTCTAAACGAGCAACACTGCCTGAGGAGGTTGACAGGGCCTTCATCATGAAGCTGACCTGCCTTATCTTATCACTGTTTTGCTCTAGCTGGTTGCTGGTGTGCGTCCATCCACCATCCCTCCTGAGAAGTCAACCTGGAGAGGTGGTTGATCCATCAGAGGACATACCCATATCCTCCATTAGGCGCTGTTTAGAGTCTCCAACCAACCTAATGTAAATGTTTTTGAAGTGCCTGGAGAAATATGGTGCTGGAAACAAACCAGGTAGTGACCATTGCACCACACAGGATACTGTTGGATGCTTGGAACATTAACGAGAAAGTTCACCGGCTGGACTGAGAAACTCTTAAACATATATGCATCTGTGCTTCCAGACCCTCGATCTTGAAACAAAACAGGATATTTGGGTGCCGACTGTCACACATAGAACTGAATATTGTCTAGGTTTCTGTGTTAAAACACTTGAACCTCCTATTGGAAGCAAGATATCAAAGACATTTCTTCAAAAATGTGGTTGCAATAATGGGCTGATCAAACCAAATCCAAAACCCCTGATAACCAGCCTCTTTCAAATATAGCTGATTAAGAAAAACGTTTGGCTATCTTTGATGGGAGCTTCATTGGATAAAAGCAGTTGATGTCAGCAGGCTTGAGAACACTGACTGACATTCAAAAGATCACAAGATCCTCTGAGGAGCTGCACCGACTATCTTCAGTGAATGTGTATGTCTGCAGAATGTTGATGAGGGCATCAAAGCAGGACAGCATCCTGTGGGCAGCCCAGGGCAGGACCGCTGGACACAAGGCGGCAGCGAAGTGGGTGTCCTGGAGCAGGCACCACACCGTCTGCCCCAGACACACACACACACGCACGCACACACGCACTGAATTCCCCTTCCTGGGACAAAAGGCCACCGTGTAATTGAAGTAGTGTCAGAACTCAGGGGATCAAGAGATGGGAGGGTCACCTCCACACAAACACTCAGAATAGCTTTGCATATCAACAGATATCATTCAAATAGCCTTTAAAGTTGTTCTTTAAAAGCCCAGGATGTACAAATTAGCAGAATCTTGCAGCAATAACACAGATTTCATCCTTAAATCCTAAAATGAAAAGAAAATATTGTGAGACTCAGGTAATATGATAAGGATAATTATCATAATAATGTGCTAGAAATAAGAAAATTAATATTTGGATTTACTATAATTACTATAAAAAGTAATTCTTTATTACTTTTTATATTCATTCATTATTAATATTGATAGCACTGTCGTCTCACAGCAAGAAGGCCTCAGGTTTGAATCCCGGTTGGGATGGAGGCTGGGGACTTTCTGTGTGAAGTCTCCATGTTCTCCCTGTGCCTGCATGGGTTCTCTCTGGGTACTCCGGCTTCCTCCCACAGTCCAAAGACCTGCACAACTGGGGATTAGGTAAATCTAAATCGCACATAGGTGTGAGTGTGAGAGTGAATGTCTGTCTGTCTGGATGTGTCAGCCCTGCAACTGACTGGTGACCAGTCCAGGGTGTCCCCCGCCTTCACCAAATGTCAGCTGGGATAGGCTCCAGTCCCCCAGCGACCCTCTGTGGAGGAATAAGCGGTAGAAAATGATGGATGATGGATGGATGAATTATTAATATGAATGAAGAGTCCGCTCTGATAGTGTTACACTGCCACCTACTGGTCTAAATGGATCAATCACCCAAATGAAAAAACTATAATTGAAAAAATAGTTTAAAATATAATTGAAAATAATTGAAAAAGTTATTACCTTTCTCTGTTTAAATGACTGGAATTTTAACGTTTCGGGCTTTATTTAATTTCAATTAACACGTTGGTGGTGTAAATATTTCTTTTTTTCTTCACAGCTTTAATTTCATGTTCCAGCACACGTGAACGGCTGTGAAAGGAGCCACTGTGATCAAAATTAAATAAATACACTCCATGTGATTTTCTTTAACAAGTCATCTCTGCACGTGGAAGTCAACTGACATTACTTCCTAACGGTGTAAGCAGTTTTTCTTTTCACATGCAGTTGCAAATTGACTTGCTCAAAATCAGAAAGTTATGCAGAAGGGAAAATTTGATGAGACACAATAATCTAATATTCCGAGACATAAGATGACCTCATGGTTGTAACGTGCCTAGTACGTCATCAGAATATTTCTTATGTATCTCCAGAAAATAATCTTCAAATTGTTTGCCAATGTTTAAAGCTTAAACTGCTAGATTTCATTTTTAATTGCTAAATTTATTGCCTTTACTTCCATTTCAACCTCTAATTTATAATCCAGATTAACCCATTTTCCTTTATATAAAGATGTGGTCTTTTCTGCAGGTAGGATCAGGAGAACTTCCTCTAGTACTGAATGGTTGGGTCTAAAACGAGTTCAAAACTGGGCCAGAATACCCTGAATGTTTGGAATATCATTCATCCATGGAGAGTTTCTGATAAATTCATGGCCACGTTCCTGAAGGGCAAGGGTTAAACATTTAACTGCATGCCTGCTTTGTGTTTGTATCATGTGATCAGATTGTTGTTCACTTATTGGCTGTAAAATATGCATTCCGCGTCTGGGCCTTCTGCAGTGTTTGGAAAATGGAGCGATTAGATTAAGATCTGGAGCTAGGATCTTCCTTTTCTGTCTGAATGTTCAGCACAAAACCCACAACAGAGACTGGAAACTCTCGATCCCAGACACAGAAACTCAGTCAGGGTTGGGAAACAAGACCTGCAGATTAAAACAGACTCTAAACAGGTTTAATTGGAGAATTTGAGGGATCTGAGAGTTCATTTAGACTTGTGAGAATCATTCTGATCTGCTCTCACAATCAGAACATGGAGCTAAAAATGAGACCGTCAGAACAAATAATCCAATTTCATGTCACCGTGTTCAAAAGTACGGCTGTAATAGGACAAGTTACCGCATCTGAGGTTAATTCAATGTTTTCTGTTTAGGCTAAACTGGAGGTAAATGCAGACACAGATCAACTCTCAGCCGTAGCAGCAGGTATGTCAGCCAGTGCAACTCACTTGGAGCACGAAACCGCCATTTCTGCAGGTTTCACACTCGTCCAGTAACACATGTAAATAAAATATAAGACCAAATGTTTTATTTTTTTTTTGTATGAATTGATTTTCCAAATTCTTAAAATACATTGATAAAAATCAGAATAACACGTAAAATAACAATTTGTATTACAAAACTATTAATGGTTAAATAACAAATAGAGAACTTTCACCACTTAAAGTATCAACTTTAAGTTTGTTAATAAATTGGGTAATTGTGCTTGTGCACCTTTTCTTGTGCTTATTTTTTAATATTAATTGTGTATCAGCTTTATCATTGTTTCCATCTTAAGTCAGTGACAATTCAAACAATCAAAATATTCATGTCATCGAGTTCTGGCCAGTTTATAAGTGGACTAGACGTTTTTTCCTATGTTACTGATTGACATGTGTGGATTTCACTGTAGCTCTTTTTTACTTTTTGTTTAATCCAAGCTCCAAGGCAGCAGGAATTTCTCGTTCTCTAGGTCTTTCTTGATGATTGATGAGAATCTGGCCAACTGCTCAGAACTGAAATGGTTTTTCCAGTCTCCGGCCACACCTGACAGAAACACACACCGGAGCAACTGCGTGAACACGACCAAGTCATAATACGGAAACAACATAAATATCTAAAAACATAAAGTGGCCTCCCACCTTTCCTGAGGAATGGAGACTTGCTGCTGTCCATGTATTGATTGGGGACCAAGCTAAAGTTTGACATGGGGTTCTCCTTCATGCTCTTGAAGGAGCAATGCTCTGCTATCTTCTGAATGACTTCCTCACTCAGATTACAGCCCAGGAATTCTGATAGTCTCCTGAGAGCAGCAGGAAGGTCCTAAGAGAAGACAAGAGCTCATCGTTTACCGAGTATGATGCAGGAAGTGTTCTTTTAAGGGTCTGTTTTTGAACATCATTTCTTCTTTTTGAAGTACGGTTCCTAAATTAGCTCAGAAACCCAGAGAGATTACACGATAACCTAGCCTGAAGATCGTGTGCTGCTGATGATCTTAGCTCAAATGACGACACTTGATAGGTAGTGCTCAGCCCCACCGTCCTCTCCAGTGCTCCCACTGTCCTCCCCACAGCTACATATCACCCCTCGTCTCAACCACCAAACGAGCCATAACCCTCACGTGTTCACGCTCATATCAGATGCATCACACTGCGGGTTCCTCTAAAGATAATTCCGCTAAACTATCAGGTTTACCTCAACCATTTCCTCATAGGTGATGTACATGATTCGGTCTCCGAGCTCTGTGTGCCTCCAGCTCTTCACATGATCTGTCCATTTTCCAAACAGCACTGCGGGAGAGGCGACATCGAGACGCAGTCAACAAAACAACGAGCCTTTACTTTGTCCTTTGACGTTAAAAAAAAGCATGCACATTCTAACTCCCTGAACAGTGTGTGGGGTGGATATGCAAAAGGGGTTATGTTGACTAAATATATGACCTTTGCCCTCCAGGAATGTGGTCATAAATTCATCAAATGTTCCTGGATCCTGGAGGAATGCAGCCATTTGATGGAAGTAATATGAAGACACCAGAACGTCCTTTGGGTTTCTCATGACGTAGATCACCTGAGGCAGTTACAAATATCAATCAATTTAAGAAAAAAAAAAGATGAACAGATTCCAGAATTTAAAAACAAATAGATTCTGCCGCTACAGGATGACGGTGCAGGGACCTGACCTTGGCTTTAGATGTGTGCAAGGATGGAGGCATGAGGTGATAAGGGAAATGCGTGACCATTGCCCGAGGAGTGGGCATCTGGTCCACAACCACTGCTAATCTCTTCTCCTCCAGCCAGGGGACCCTGTCCCAGTTAGCAATGGTCTGAAGAGGTGTCACATCCCCACCATTCAGCACCAACGGGAGGATCTCCTGCATCCAGATCGTACCTGCAGGGAAGAAACGTATGACTGAGGACTGAGAGTATGAGAGGAGAAAAGGGTCCCATTTGTTTCTAAAAAGGCACAATTAAGCAACCCCACCCTGCAACAATCCCAGTGTATTGAAGGAAAATGACGATCTCTCCCATCAGAAATATTTTTGTCTCTGTCAGGATCTCTGTCAGGATTTATTTCCTGTTTTGCATGAACAAGGACTACAACATCAATAAGACATAAAGAAGTATTTGACAAGGGAGAAGTATGTGGGTGGTGAAAACTTTAGAAGGAAAAGCAACAGCGGTGATAGAAGAATAACTGAGGTTGTGTTCCTGAACGTTAGAAGAACGTTCACAATGATACACCTGTGACTAAATTTCCAGGTACTGCATGTGTAATAGGGATAACAAATTTCCCATAATCCTCCTTAAGATCTTGCTCAAACACTTTTATGTTAAATTGTTGACAATGAGGATCTTAATAATTTACAAGTAAGAGTGATTGTGTGCACCCGGACTAAAGTATTAAACAGAAATTAACATGCTTTCCTTGTATCAGCTGATGTCAACAGACAAAGTCAAATTCAGTGTCACAGTTACAAATAAACAGGAACCTCTGTGCTGCAATAGCTGTTCTTTCATAAAAAAGGTGAGGTTTTTCCTCATGCTGCAACGCTTGTTTCTTTCTGCAAGAGGATCCAAAGACTTTTCAGCCCCTGAAAATTTGTGGCACCCTAAAATGTCAAGTGTCATCATTTGTGAAAGAAAAGAAGGTCATTTTGAAAAAAGCAACTTCAAACATCAACCAGAAAAGACGCAATCGCCGTGTTTAACACCAGAGAGAGACAGAGTTCCACACCGGGGGTTCGACGCGACGATCCAATAAACTTCACGATGAAGGTTAAAATGGCAATTATGTTTGGCCATTATGTATATTTTAATGTATAATCCAATCCCACCAAGGTGAAAATCAGACCTAATACACTTAATTAATTCGATTCAGCAACAACCGGAAGTGGCAAAGTTGTGATTCCAGGATGAACATTTTCCTAGAAGAGAAAAGCGCCTTTCTCCACTTCACAAACACAGCAGCAGCACGCTTTAGTCCGAAGAGACACTGACCTGATTTCGGGTAGGTGACAGCCAACACATCGCTGTCTTTAAAAGTAAAATGACGCGCAAACTCCAAGCTGCGTGAGTCGTGCGTCTCTGTGGGGAGCAGGAGCCCGTGGAACGACAGGAACCTGCCCTCTGCAGCCATGGCTGCATTACACCACCGGCTAATTCCCTTTAATTGGACACGCACACGGCTACCAAAACAACATGCAGGGGAATCTTCCTGGTTAACCTCAAAAAAAAAAAAAAAAAAAAATCGGTGCGCGGGTGCAGCCCACCGGGTGGGAGGGCTGTAGGGTTGGGCCGGTTTGGGGCCCCCTGTCCTGGAAAAAATAAAAACCTCGATGTTGAGGAGATAAGAATTGTGGTACTACATGTGACCTTTCGTGCATTCAGCAGATAAAACCAATTAATTGTCATTCGGATGGGGATTTCCCCCCTGGGATGATGGTGCGTTCTGGGCGCGTTCATGCGCCCTTTAGATTAAATATTTGTTCTGGGGAAACTAAACAACACGATAGACAAGCTTTAGAAGTGATCACATCCTCCAAGTCACTGAACCTATCAATAGTAATAATAATAATAATAATAATAATCATACATACATACATACATACATACATACATACATACATACATACATACATACATACTTTTGTCCCAGCAGATGCAAGATTCTACACTTATTTAGGAATCTCATCCAAATTAATGCCAAAGCCACAGTCAGAAAATAATCCGTGTCCATATGTTACCATAGATGACTGATGGGACCAGTATGTTTTTAGAGCTCAACTTTAGCTATAAAACTTGTCAAAGACGCACAAAAGTGTTATAAAACGTGCTGTGCGTTAAAGAAAAAATAGAATAATAAATTACATAATTAAAAAGACGATTGGACAGGATAATAGGGATAATTGTGTACCTGATTTAGGGTAGGTGACAGCAAAGACGTCGGTGTCTTCCACCTTGAAGTTGTGCGCATACTCCAGGCTCTCGTCCGTGTGGGCGATGGGGGGAACCATGATCCCGCGGTAGGAGATGTACTCAACGGTGGACATGACTTCTGCTCCAGGGGCCGACCTCAGCGCCGGGTTGGTGGACCTTCTGCCGGCTGTGGGCCCCCCCTTCACCTGCAGGGGCCGCACCGCTGGTGCCTCCCCATCCAGGTCACACCCCTCTGAGGTCACCACGACGAGAAAGCTGCTTCAGCAGCACAAGCTGCATCAGTACATAAAGACAAAGTTGTGTGTGTGTGTGTGTGTGTGTGTTTGTGTGGGTGGGTGGGTGGGTGGGTGAGTGGGTGGGTGTGTTTTCAATAAGAGCTTTGTTTAGGCTGCAGACAGACTCCACAGAGATGGGTTGTGTTGTAGAGGTATTGTGGAATTATCAACCATATACTTTAATCTAATTTAGATTTAATTCCATGAACACAATGTCTGCCTGTTACCTGAACCCCAACAAGACTAAGAGCAGGGGGAAAATGTTTATGAATATAGCTGATGTTTTCTTGGATATCTTTTTATCAGTTTTACTCTTGATCAGGCACATGTCCTTTATAACCTAATTTACTAATGTTTTGTCCCTGTAAGAGATATTCTGATATCCCTGATGTGAGCTTGAGAGCCTCACGTTGTAAACAGACGTGTATTCAGTGCTATTTATAGGAGAACAGATCCAGTGGTGGAGCCAGAACTGTCTTATTTGGTAAGACAGTACTGGCATTGCAGTGGCAACATGTGGGTACCAGAAACACCAGGATGGCTTTTTTAATTACTTTGATTTAACAGTGTTTTTATCTACTGTTTTAAGTGCAACTTTATTAGTAGATCTCCATAAATGTCATGTTAATTAATGCATTTATATCAGATGGTTCCCATCGTCCCCAATTAACACATTCAATTTAATCTTTTAGTGTCTTCTTCCCCCAAGAACAAAATCTGTTTAAGTTAGGAAGCCAGAAATACATGTGCACATTTATGTGCAGATATTTACATTGTGTGTGGCCGACAATAACCACAACACATCGGCAAATGATCATAGCTCGGGAAGGTTCAAGTGCAACCTGTTATTTGTCTACTTTCCTGCAGGGGTGGAAATGCAAAATGCTGATTCGAGTTATTTGCATAGTTTAAGAAATGACAAACAACAAATGGCAGCCACCACCTCGTTCCACCTATGAGCAGATATCTTGTCCTGAGCCTCATAAATTACCTGTACTCTGCTCTCTGCACCACTGGCCCATCTAAGGATTGGGAAGAGCAGGCACACTGTGACCTCTGTGGAGGTTTCCAGTTTTGTAAATGTTATTTTCTTGACGGACGATTTCTTTGTAGTGTTGTTTTGGGGTTTTTTTTCTGTGTGTTTTAAGCCGTTTAGTGTGTCTGTGAACCCTTTTGTGTGTTGTCTCCATTTTCATCACCTAGTGTGAAACATTGGATGAGGTTTCACCCCCTCCCCACTCATTGTCCCTCATTCTCTGTAGAGCTCAGATACCCAGTAATTCTTCTCAAAAGGTCAGGAGACAAAGTCAAGCAGATTGAACACTCTTTAAAAGCCCCCTCAGCTTTTAGAACTTCTGTTCTCCTTCACCCGCAGCGGCTGTGGTGAGACACACGTATCGATGTCGATCACGACTGTTTTTACAGAAATCCAACTGGGAGGGACAAATTAATTGTTTGAAGCACAAACCTTTTCCCTCTCATCTGGAGAACTGTGAGTTATCTGCCCACCTAAATCACAAAGAATGTCTTGAGTAAGACAAAAGGAAACTTTTAATGTCAAAATCACAGATAACAATTCAACATATGGCAATAATGAGTGGACCTCAGTGCTGGAATTAGAAATTAAGTATTTAGGTAATTGCTATATTTGAATGCATATAAATAAATTGATAAATTTACTCATACTAATCAGGGAACCAACTTGATTATCCTATTAACTGTCTAATTTAAGGTCACACAGGTTGTGGAATTTGCCAGAACTTGTTGCCAGTTGTTTACGGCGACCTTTCAGCACGTCAGACCAGCGCAACTCCTCAGCGTTATCTAGAAATGGCTTCTGGTTCGTGACAACCCTCATCCAGTCTGGATCGGGAAGGCCGCTGCTGGATTATACCGGGGTGCCGGATTTCAATTTAGTTGCTGTGAACCAGCGTGACAAACAGAAACAACGAGCAGAGAGCAATGGCCCCCGTCAGCACCGCCTTCACCAGCAGCACTGTCCAGCTGCCCAAGAGGAAGACGTGGATGAACAACCTGCCAACACAAGAACGACAACGTCCAAAACAGTCAGTATCGTCGACTGTGCCTGTTCACGGCGCCACCTGGTGGTGAAACAAAGCATCAAGCAGCAACTCTTACAGACAGAAGCCTGTTCTTGTTTTAAAAAGGAGCATAAAAGTATGTATATATATACATATATAAAAACAAAAAAACAGGCAGACTCACTCCATTAAGAAAGCTTTGTAGACACAAAGAGCCAGTAAAACCGTCACAGGAAGTCTGAAGCTCTTGGGAAGGTCATATCGTGTGAACATCCACACCACTGCTGCCATGGCAATATAATGGACCTATAAATACAAAGAAAGACAATAAGCGTATATCTCAATATCTCATTAACATAGTGTCTAGATTAAGATAATGCACTGGATAAACACAGAAGAAAGAAGAAATGATTGTACTGTAATCTAGAGATTGGGCACTTTTTATCAGTTCAGTTCAGTGTTTATGGGAAGACCTTTAAAATATTGTGTTTCTATTCATATTATGATATTTATCGTTTTTCCTAACACAACAGTGCATCACTTTGGACGTTCAAACATGTTGGAGATGACCATCAAATCATGATGAGCACATCAGCTTTTCATGAACATTGTAAGCTTATTTGCCTTGAAAACACTCAACACTCATCATTTGTGATCATTTATAATTTGGTTGGAGCACCAGAAACACACCATTAACTAATGCCCTTAAGCCTGGGGCAGGTTAGAGTCTCCAATAAACCCAATATGCATGATTGTGGACTTGTAAGTTCCACAAAGACAAAAGGGGGCTGATAATACTGAAGAACAGAACTACTTACTAAACTAATGTTTGAGTCGAAGCTCATCTGGATGTATTTCCAGTCAAACTCAATCCCTCTGGCCCCCACCCACAGAGGAAGACACCTGGAGATCCAAAACAAGATGAAAACAGAGAAATACACTGATCACATACTGCAGACAACAACATCTTCTGATGGAACTGCTGTTGCTGCCTACCTCGACATTACAAGCTCTGCTGTTGCCCAGCCCATAGCAGCCACCATGATCTTATATTCTCCTTTACCAGGATTACGAGACATCACGAGATGGAGGCCAAGCAGATCTGCAAGATCCACTGTTGCCTTCATAAATTCCTAGAATGACAGACGTTAAACTGTTTTAGAAACTGTTACTACTAACTACCTCAAAGCTGAAGTAGTAAAATGATGTAGCTTAAACACTCACTCCAACAAAGTCATAAACTCCTGCTCCTCCTTCCCATGTTGGAAAAAATGTAGCCAGGAAGAGCATCTGGAAATCCAAATAAGTGCATTGATTTTTCATCCATTACATGAAGAAGTTTACATTAATTGAGAAGTGTTCTCACTTTACAGAGCTGGACAAACAGGTAGGTTGCTCCAGCCTGGACGCACCTCCAGAAGGCATTGTACTCTGAACTATAAGTTGAAAAAGAGAGATTCAGGCTCAGATCTAAAAACAACAGCCCAGGTTAAGGCAGGATATTGTCGCTAAGAGCTAGTTCTGGAAAAATGTCCAATTTGTTATTGAGACTTGGTGACATGACTGCAGAAAAGAACGAGAAAACAGATGGCATCTTTCAGGAACACATTCTGCCATTTAAAGGAGATTAAACAGACCCACTTCCGAATCCACATCATTGCTAAGAAGATTATTACCAGCCATTTTGCGTCTCAACATGCGCTATTCCCCCCACACACAGACAGACACACACACACACTTACAGGCCGCTGCACTTGTAGGTGATGAAGTAAGGGAAGTATGCCAGAGCAAAGCAGTTCCCAAAGTGAAACAAGGTCATGACGTCCACTTGCAACACACAGCAGCCTGCAGAAGCAAGGCACACACAGAGACACACACTAAGTAATAATGTCAAATTATTCATCAACGACGCTCGATAATTAAAGGGAACGTCAGTAATCAGCACAGCTCTATTTTTTATTTCATTTACATCACCAAACACACGATTTCTCCCATGTCATATATTTAAAATTACTCAACGTCATAAAGAAAAATAAAATACAACAATTATGAGGCTTAATAGATATTCAAACACAGATAATAGATCGCTAATATGTTCATTATTAAATATTTTCACTATAAGCCAAAAGCGCTTAGTCCACAAGATAAAGGTAGTCACGCCTGCCAAGTTTAACTGTGTTATTTTATTTCTTGGCATGAGTAATCTCCATAACCCGAATCGTAATAAAAATGAAGGTTTTAAAGAGGTCTTACTGAGAAGATTTAAGAAGAAACCGTGTGTGGATAAAACGACGCCCGGAAGTGGAGAGGTGGTTCAGCAATGAAATACCATCGACTGTATCCGAGGTAGGAACGAAAGATGAGTTCCACCGTGCGTGTGTGCGAGTGGAACTCGTCTTTGCGTGTGTGTGTGTTGGGGAGGTAGTATCTGTAAATAGTCAAATTAATAAATATATATATATATATAAATGTAATGTATGAGCTGCCTAAAATATATTGTCTTGTTTTAGGAAAAGTAAAATAAAAAAGAAAATTTCTTCATGGTAATATGATGGATTTCAAAAAGCTTATGACCCTTTTAGGTTAAAATATAAAATCCAGTGAATATGTATGAAACATGAAAAGGAAGAACTTAATTTATAAATCAATAGATGTTCTATGCTGTATTGTGGATATATAATAAACACATCATTGCACAAACAAACTCCAACAACCTACAGTTCAACTATGTATTAATAAGAACTCTAATCTTTAAATCTACCCACACATTTGACAGGTTGTTTTCTTTTTCTTTTTTGTTGCTGACGCTTTCTCTCTTTTAATTCTTGTAGCAGATGAAATTTCGCTTCTCCGAGCAATCCCTGATGTTCAGTGTCCTGGTGCCAGACTTTGACAGGGTCCCACAGTGTCTCCTCTCGAACGGACAGCTGGGCAGCGTCCACGTCTCGTCCAGGCCCTGCCCGTCTACCCACCACCACAACCCCCCCAGGAAGCGCAGGCCAATCCACACCTGAGAAACACAAAGTAAAACCCACACTCTGAGTGAGACAGAAAAGTGTACTCGGAGATCTGATCTATCTCTTCTGTATTTATGTGCATGTTTAGCAGCATAGGTCAATAAACATTGGCTTCCCACCAGCAGCAGTCCAACCTCAGCAGTAGTCACTCTGTAGATTCTATCTCTGATATAGTTGTAATCCGACATCTTATTCACACTCAGGAGGTTGTAGGTGTGGTTGCAGGATTTCCACCTCCTGCACGGATTCATCTGTAAGCAGTGGTTTTGAGCTTCGTCCCATGTCTTGCTCTCATTCACCACCAACAGGTTGTCACTCAGACATAAAGGGGGGATCTTCCGCGAGCATAAAGTTTTGTGGTACCTTTCGGAGGACGAATTATAACACGCGCAGTCTCGAGATTGCGGCTCATTTGGTGCCCAGTTTGTGTGGAAGGGTGTAAAATTACCAACCAGGCTCCAGACGCCTTTTTTTTCATATGATCCAATCCAGCCGGTCTCCTTTAACGTATACCCAGTAATATTCTGCAAGTCGAGTAGTTGTCCAGATCGTTTTTCACAATATTTTGAGGCTTTGCTCCAGCTTTTGTGCATTTTAAAATGTTTAACCCCATCATGAAGTGAGCAATAGAAAAATTTCTTTTTTGAACACAGATCACTGTGCCACATTTGATCGGTCTTCATCACAAATGCACAAAGAGGCTCCACGTTTTGGTCGTCCCATCTGATCATCTGTGAAACGTCGTCTTCCAATAGGCCTCCAGTTCTACAACAAATACACACTTTAGCAAATGTACAAGCTTTTGTCATTATAAAACTGCCTTTAACAAAGCAGGGTTTAAAGCTGCTGACTCACCTGTAATCGACCCCCGTCCAGACGCTGGCGTTCTCTGGGTGTCTGATGAAGCCCGTCCATAACGGAATCAGTTGTGAAGAGTTTAAATACATCAAAAGGCTTGGCCTCAGTGATGATATTGCATTTATTTGTTGCAAGGAAACCAAGTCAACACCTTTTTCCTGGCAGTGCAATCTCGCGTTTTCCCAGGTCATCCATCTGAATGGATAGTAGACAAGCTTTTTTTTGACCACGGCTTCCAGATGCAGGGCAGCCATGAAGAGCAAGCAGACAGTGAGCACTGAGCAGACCTTGTTGTCCATCATCTGTCCTCTCCTGTTGATTCTGCTTGGCTTTAATAATCAGGCTCGTGGTGGTCCTTCACTGCCAGGGACTGTTTACTCTGCTTTTTATACATATACATACCTGGCCACTCCCCAGACTCACCTCACCACACCCAATTGAGCACTTCAGTCACGTTTTTCTACACTACAGTACCATTTTTCTGGAAGTCTATCCTTCTTAGCCCTTTAGAAGTCTAAATATCTACCCTTCACATGTGTACTTGCATCCAAAGTAATAACGTTTTTTTTAAAATGGGGATGTAATGCATGTCCTACCATCTCGTCTTCTCCTCGGACTCTTCCTTGCCTGCCTGGCTTGACCAAAAAACAAAGAAAATGGCACAATGAGCAAGAAAGAATGAATCAATATCCTCAAACTGGCTTCACAGATCAGTGAAGACACTGCAAAGAAAAGAATTTGGAAAACAAATAAACAAAGAAGAATCAAATTCAGTCAGCTGTGACACACTACATGCTCCCATTATTCTGCATGTCAATTTAAATTCCTCCAGGCTTCGACGGGCAAATCAGGCTGTAGGAAAATGACCACATTTGAATCTTTGTAAAGATGCTGATCTCCAGGTCCTTGGGCTGACCTCTGTGTTCTTAGTTACCTCTCAGTCTTATTAATAAACCAGAAAAACAACTAAAGAAGGAGACTCATGCCTATTAGAATGAGTGATTATGGTCTAATGTATAACCCGTTCCTCCAAGCAATACTTCATTCATGTTCTCCAACAGAAAGTATGGGCAACAGAAATGTCCTCTTCCATCCACCCATATTAGAATGACAACAGTTCCACCAGAAATAGATTACTGGTTCATCCCCCCCATTTGTTGTGGGTCAACTATACTGTCTTATTTGAGTTATATGTGCAGAGAAGAACCACTTGAAGCACCTGGGTTGCTTAGATGTGAGGAGCAGCAGCTCTCTTCTTAATTCCCCCTAGATGTCTGAACTCCTGACCCTCAACTATGGTATGTTTGTTGTTTAGGGAAGGAGCCGTGTTTCAGAGGTGATGATCGTCAGTTTACATCACAAAGAAAATGATGGAAGGTTTGTAGTGTTTTAAAGTATACAAATCCATTTAATCAATTATGTAGCGTCGGCGTGCAGTTGTACCACGTCCCATATCGCCGTGCATGCAGCTAAACGCCAGGTGGCGCTCTGGTAAAAAAACTTATAGCTCTTCACAAATTCCCATATTTGGGCAAAAAACAGAAGACAGATCTACTATATCTGGTACTAATGTATGTGCTTATCCCCCCACAATACAGAACACAGCTGGTGCCTGTGAGGGGTCCAGGATTATTCCATCACCTCTCTATCAGCACTGATGCTTTGACTGAGGTGACAAAGAGTTCAATTAAATGTTTGCGTTATATGCATATTCAGATGTAACCGTGACCTGATCAAATGTGCAAAAGAATTCACCAGGTCACCACAGTTACTTTGTTGACTTTCACTCCTAAAAAAAAAAAAAAAGGCGACGACAAGACAGCTTTTCAAATTTTATTTCTCTTTAGGTATCTCTGCCTCTCAGCTTCATTCCTCCACGGGGCGTAAAGCCTCTGAAACACCAACAGGGTGATGAATACAGCAGTTACCATAGTACTGACCCATGAAGACACATCTATAGTGGCAGTGGGAGGTGAAGAGGGGCACACGGACACAAACACTGTCACCGACTCGACAGTCTTTCAATTAAAGGAACAGATAAACTCAGAACACGTGAACACACTGTTGCTGCGGACTACATTTACTGTAGTACTAGGGTTAGGGGCTGTGGTGCTATGAATTAGCTATGGATGGGGCCTGTGTGTAAAATAGAAGGAAGGAAATGGTCAGGGCCGTCCATTCCTGACTTCTTTGCCAGACTGGAAGCGTCTACTCCTTTCCGTGCATGTACAGCAGCAGGTCGGTGACACGGTGGCTGTAGCCATACTCGTTGTCATACCTGGAGAAGAAGACAAGAGAAATGGTGGAAGGTGAAGTGCTGGCATGGGAAAAAGCTTCACTCTGGGCTTTACTCTGCGAAACCCACCAGGAAATGAGCTTGACGAAGTTGTCGTTAAGGGAGATGCCTGCCCCAGCATCAAAGATGGAGGAGTGTGAGTCGCCGATGAAGTCAGAGGAGACCACCTGTAAGACGAACGTGCGGTACGTGCTAAAGCAGACGCAACTGGACCCTGCGACTTTGATATTTACTGAAGTGATTGACAGCGATAGCGAGTCGAAAATAACGGGTTACCTGGTCCTCGGTGTAACCCAGGACTCCCTTCATGGGTCCGTTGGCTGCCGTCTTCACGGCCTCCTTGATGGCGGCGTAAGACGCGGGCTTGGACAGACGGCAGGTCAGGTCCACCACCGACACGTCGGCCACGGGCACCCTGAACGCCATGCCTGTCAGCTTGCTGAAGAGGGAGGGAAGCAGCCCGAGAGTGAGCGTCGCTCGTCGCTTGCCCCGGCGGTAGACAGAGCGTTTGCCCTTACCCGTTGAGCTCAGGGATGACCTTGCCCACGGCCTTGGCGGCACCGGTGGAAGCGGGGATGATGTTCTGGTGGGCGCCGCGGCCGTCGCGCCACGCCTTGGCGCTGGGGCCGTCCACTGTCTTCTGGGTGGCTGTGTATGCGTGGACTGTAGTCTGCCGGGTGATTACATCGGTTGTCACTGACTCGGGTTAAAGCTCGTATGGCGCTGACTCGGTCCTGTGTTCACTCTGACTTACCATGAGAGCCTCCTCGATGCCAAAGTTATCATTAATGACTTTGGCCAAGGGGGCCAGGCAGTTGGTGGTGCAGGAGGCGTTGCTGGGAAAGCAAAGACAAACACGGTGATCACCAGACTCACACATGTGCCTTAGAGGGTTAAAGCTGGGCAAAGGGAATGGATGAGATCATGTATATTACCTGACAATGGTCATGCTGGAGGGGTCGTATTTGTCCTCGTTAACACCCATCACGAACATTGGGGCGTCAGGTGAGGGAGCAGACACAACCACGCGCTTAGCACCAGCTTGGATGTGAGCCTGTGGCGGAGACGCAGGTTAGAATGCTTTGTGAGCCTTTCCTGGTTGTGTGTCTGCAGTGCGTTCGCGTCTGCTTACAGAGGCCTTCTCCGTGCTGAGGAAGACTCCGGTGGACTCAACCACGTACTGGGCTCCGACGCTGCCCCAGGGAATCTCATTTGGCTTCATGCTGGAGTCGGGCAAAGAAAGAGAGAATTTGAGCAGAGCTCAGGTGGCAGAAGGGTCTGCGGTCGAGACAGTAGACTCTAAACATCATTCACGTACCACTTGAAAACAGAGATGGTGTGGTCACCGACAATCAATTTGCCGGAATCCTCTCTGACTTCACCCTTGTAACGGCTGTGAGTAGAATCATATTTGAACATGTAGGCCTAAAAAAATAAAACAGGAAAAAAACAGGAAAATTACAGGGTTAGGATTTCTTAGTTATGTTTAGTATAACAAATGTTCAATGAAGAACTCTTACTTTTAGAGCAAATGCCTTAATAGTCTGTATTGTAAATGCCTCTGATTCTACTTACCATGTAGGTAGGGTCAATGAAGGGGTCATTGATGGCCACGACCTTGATGCCCTTCTCAAGGCAAGCCCTCAAAACCAGACGGCCAATACGGCCGAAGCTGGAAAAGGAAGAGAAATGAATTATGGTCACTTTGGGAGAATGGTGGGAAACATCCTCAGGAAGTTAAACTGGCCCAGTGACCTCACAGAAACTTAAGGAATGCGATTTTGCTGCAGTAAAACTTTCTCTCTGAAGCAATTGAACAATCTAATTAAATGGATATATTTTTCTGATAGAAATTTATTTTTATTAATTGGAAGTTGAAGTTAAATTTATGGGTATATCTAATTGTGTTTGTGTATGTGCATGTGCGTGTGTGTGTGAGAGACATGCTCACCCATTGATTCCAACACAAAGGTCTGACATGATTATAGTTGATTGGGGGAATTACCTGGAAAAAAAAAAAATGTTAGTAAAATTGTAATTTCTAACTTCAGCTGACATACGGTAACTGCAGATATGCACTCAGTAAAACAAAAACACTGTCAGGAGAGGCAGAGTGTGCATCTAAAACATGGTTAATGTTAGTTAAATAGAACAATTTACTGTAAACTTGTTGTTTTTACATAAACACCGGTACTCTTAGGCCTCCCTTAGGCAAACCCCCAAGTTTCTTTTCCTCTAGGAGGAGCAGAGCGGAGAAATCCGGAAGGGTGTGACTCTGTTGTCGTTGAGGGAAACATTCATACACATACTTGTGATAGCATGCAGGGGCCTGCTTTGATAATGGGAGGTAGGTGGAAGGTACATTATTGCCTTGACTCAACCTTGTGATCTACCTCTATATCTTTCCTGTACTTGTTGACTTGCCCAACCTCCTGTCATTTCCCCTTTTTCTAGAATTTTCTCCAAATACAAACAGGCCATTGTGTGTGTGTGTTTATCTATCTGTGTAAGGTGCAGGTAGTGGAGGAAGGGATATATGAACTGTCCTTGAAAGTGGTTGGTTGTCGTTTTAAACTAATCTCTTAATCTGTTTTGTGTGTGTGTGTTTGTGTGTGTGTGTGTGTTTGTGTCTATTTCAATCTCCATGAGGGCTCTTTTACAGATTGGCCCTCCGGTGAAATGCACTATGGGAGCATTTTACACTGACAAAAAGAGCAGTCAGGTTAGGATAAGGAAGTCTAGCACTGTAAATTGTCAAACTTTTTCAACCTAACAGCACTGCTGCGGCCAGATGAGTAGTTAGCAGGAAGATACAGTAGCTGAGGGTTCTGGGACGATATTACCACACTTAGTTTAATGATCTATTCCACAGATCCAGCTCTGGGTGAGGCCTCTTTTCACGATAGTTCAATAAAATCTGATCTGGTATTCAGCCCCTACAGCCATGTCCCAGCTCACAAAGGCAGGTTTGTGAAGAGCCAAGAATCTTCATGCTGAGGACTCCAGACTGCTGAGCCCAGCCAACAACCAGAAGGGTTGTGCAGAGTTAAAATTAAGATTTATTTACACCTGTAGTTTTTTTTTTTAACACAGGTAGATTATTCCATGACCGAAATAAACGTTGTTTTTAAAACTCTACACCCTCTCTGTAACCCCCTTTTGTCTGTCCTGGCTGTTGGCCATCTGTCTGGATCTATCCCTCCTCCTGAGCTGCGACCCATTTTACCCTTACCACCACAGATTTTAATCGGGAGGGATGGGGTACTTCTGTCGCTGGGCTTTGAGCAAACTGATAATTCATAACCACTCAACCAAAAAAGCACAAAGACAACAAGCTGACAGGGCAAATGAACCCAAAGAAAATCTACGACCAAGCATTTTCTCCACTGCCAACAGCAGCTTTGACATTAAGAACCAGATTTTTACTAAACCAAAATGTTCCCTGCAAAGTACAATCACATGCAGCTCACTGTTGCGCAAAGGACTTCAGGTTTAGTAGAAATAAAGAGATCAAATTTGCAAAAATATTGCACTTCACGTACCAACAGAACTTGAAAGAAAAGAAACATTATGCCCATGAATCTTGAAGCTGTTTTTGAACAAATGTTTCACTTCTGTAGGAATGGACTCACAAACCTGACTCAGTGACTTCCTGACCACTCACCACTGCTCACCCTGGATTCCTCCTTCAGCCACCCTCACCGTCTGTTGCCTATTTAAATTTCCTCCAACGTCTCCCTTTCAGTATTTTTCCACTGCAGTGGATTGATTGGCTCAAGGCCAGTGAGGCTTTTCAATTAGAACATGTTTTTCTTCTTGTTTACCACTTAGTGACCCAATAGATCGATTGCATCCCAGACTGAATGATGATTGCCAGGTACACACCACCCATTTTTTGAAAAAGACCTTATGCTACCTGCAGCCTTGATTTTAGATTTGGAAGTACATTGAGGTTGTACAAAAGAAAGTAATCTATATGCGCACTCACTCTGGGGGCTATTATGTCTTTAAAACACCAGGTTCATTAATATTTAAGAGGACAGAGCCACTGGGATGTAGTTTCGGGGGGGGGGCAGACATTTGTGCTCACATATACGACTCTTCTGACAGAATCCTGATAGAATTCAAGAGCAAGCCTCATGTGTGAGGAGGGCTTGTGCCAGTTAAATGTTCCAATTCATCTAATCAAACACCAGTAAGACTACAGGCAGCGTGTCCTACTTAGCGGGCATGGTTTCCTGCTGACAGCTCATTAAGGCTGACAGCTCGAACAAAGGTACGTTTTAATCTAAATAGAATGATGCTCTCCATCATAACATAAACTGCGTCTATAAAAATAACGGATTCTGTGAATAGCCTTTTCATGCAATATCTGTGCATTTCCATTCCTAGAGGACCTATTTCTGAAGACTGGGGATGCAGATTGCTGAGTCACTCTAGGTCCACATCTTTTTTACTCTCACACACACACACAGAGGTGAATAATTTATCTGCTAGCCCCAAGGGGACAAATAAAGTTTCTTGAATCATATTGCTTTGGCTAATCTCATTAGCTACACAGTTACAAATACACTTTGAGCAGTTACCCTCTTATCCTATCCAATTACACATTAGTAATCGGGATCAATCTCAGATGAACTCCAGGGTAGATGCAAATGATGTGCATTATCCCATATGACTTTAATGAAAAATATTAAAAAAGAACATTCACTACATTTTGGGCAGGCTAATCTATGATGAATTAATGTAGCTACTGGTAATATACCTAGACTATTCACATTTTGAGATACTATGTCTGGGAAATATATACAGGGGATTTCACCTGATGGGTATGTTCAGAACATCTCCTTGCATGCTAAGTGTGACCTTTAGCTTCATGCAGAGCTTTGACTAACACGTGCCCCCCCCCCATTCAAGTCAAGTGTTCTCATTAAAATCTAAGATTATATTTATTTTCAGAATCAGGGGGTGAGGTTATTTCACACCAGCATCACTAGGCCTGCTGTGACCTTGTGTAACAGGAGGCCTGACCTTCACCAGGAAGCCAGGGCCAGAAATGGCCGCGTTTGCAGATACCACACCTCAAAAAGGTGAATAAAATAAGAGAAATGTGAATTTTAATGGAAATAATAGCACAACAACGACTGCATCATCACCTGATTGCGTAATTAATATATAATATAATATAATATAATTTAAACACTGGGAAATTTTCACGCGATGGGAGTTGAACTTGAGATCGTTGTTTAACGTAGTTTTATAAGGCTGGTCTGGTTTTAAACCGCATCAACAGGTTTGTCGAGTCTGAATTACTGCGGCAGAATCCTGCGACAGTCCCGTCTGCAGCTCTGAACCCAGAGCCGCTTCCTGCCATGTGGAGAGATCGACTCATTTCAACCCAACTGCGCAACAGGACTTCATGATGAAGGGCAGCGCAGGCACGTAGACACACCTCCCACCACGTTTCATCCAGGGGGCGAAAAACCCGTAAAACCACGACATTTAACACCGACGCTGCAAATATGCATAAACGCCTACCGACGTGGAGTTTTTAATCACACGGTCTGTAACAAAAAAAAAAAAAAAGCGCGGTAAGTCGTTTTTTTTCCCTTCTTTTGCACAATGGTGGGTTACGTAACCCGGAGACTAATCCACTTCCGCAAAGATGCGGCGGCCAATGTCACCTCACCGTCGCACCAGAACGGGCCCGTTAGTCCCCGCAGGACGACGCCAAAGAGCCTTTAATGCGTTTATAAAGGCTCCTGGAGCCCCGAAGAGGCTGCGGAAGGCTCGGAGGCCGCGGCTGCATCCCCCCCCTCCTCCTCCTCCTCCCATCCGACCGCTTCTCTTCCTGAATCAGCCTAACCTTCATCCTGCCCGGGCCACATCCTAAGGCTCACAGCCATTACTCGCCTACACCCAGGCAGGAGAATATGAGCAGATCCACCCCCCCACACACACACACAAAAACTAATTCACGTTTTTTTTTTTTTTTAAATAATAGCAGTTTTAGACACGTATGCGTCATTTCAAACAGGAGCTAGCTAGCTATCCGAGGCGATTCAACGCACGTCGGGCCAGTAAAATTGACGATAAAAATTCCGGTTTTGGAGGGTTAACCGTGTGAAGAGGCTCCCCGCTCCCCTAAACGCTTGGTTTCTGCACCACAGCGGCCCCCCCCCCCGGGCCCCCTCCGGTGCGGATGCTAGCGGCTCACCTCTGGCTCGTCGCTCCTCCGTGTGCGCAGTCTGCGGGGCCGCCCTCCGCTTTTATACGCGCCACGTGCCGCCGGGAGCCCGGTCGCCGTGGAGACGTGACGTCACGTCATCCTCCGCCGCCCGGCTCCATTCGTGACGCGGGGCCCGTCACGCGCTCCCACCGGCTGCCATGGCAACGCGAGGAGGCGTAGGGAGGGTGGAATAATAATGTCGGTGTCTTCTAAAGATGTTTGCTTTTTTAAAGCAAATTTTACTAAAAGTGTTGTGTGATTTCCATCACGTGCACGCAGCAGACGAAGCCAGGCGTCTGAGGTGGTGGAGGGGACGATGACGACGCGTTTGAAGCGCGTGCACGTGACGGGATGCAGGCGCGCTGAGGAGGATGAGACGAGATGGTTTTAAAGGAGCCAAAGTAGCTGGTGCTGAAGGAGGCCTCGGCCGGGCTGCTCGCTCGCTTCAGCGTGCTCACGGGCGGAACGACAGTATTCTGTAGCCGTCCGCCGAGGAGCAGATCACCCATGGGTGCAGGGCTGTGTGTGTGTGCGTGCGTGCGTGTGCGTGTGTGTGTGTGAATGCGACACTGTTACGTAAGAGGTCGTTAATCGAACACGTCGCCTCTGTAGAAAGGGACGTTGGTTCTTTACAACGTTTTCTTGTTGGTATTTTAGTGCACGGGTGTTTTCGCTGGATGGTGCATGGTGCACGTTCTGAAGTTAAAAAAACTTGTCTCGTCTCGTCTCCTCCTCCCCTCTCCTTGTCTCGTCTCGTCTCCTCTCCCCTCCTCCCCCTCTCTTCTCCTCTCCTATCCTCCCCCTCCTCTCATCTCCTCCTCTCTCTCTCTCCTATCCTCCCCTCCTCTCACTCCTCCTCTCTTCTCTCTCCTATCCTCCCCTCCTCTCATCTCCTCCTCTCTTCTCCTCTCCTATCCTCCCCTCCTCTCATCTCCTCCTCTCTTCTCCTCTCCTATCCTCCCCTCCTCTCATCTCCTCCTCTCTTCTCTTCTCCTATCCTCCCCTCCTCTCACCTCCTCTCCCCCCCTCCCCTCCCCTCCACATGTAACACCACGTGTCACAGCAGGACTACGTGTGAGAAGATGCCTTCACTAGTCCATCATGGGGAAGCCCCAGCAGTGCAGTGGGGAAGAATGCCTGCGTTAGCAGGCTCTTCGCCACCCCTCTTACAGCCTCTTACAGCCTCTATTACACTGAGTCACTTCTGATCACAGATTTCAACAGATGGAGGTAATGTTGAAATATATTAAAGTCACATGCACTCCAGCGCTATTGCAGTCTGGTCAGTTTATGAGACTCAGGAAACATTTGCAGGTGCCCTCATTTAATTAGCAAATGAAAGAGTTACACTATTTCTCCTATGTTGAACTTTTTCCACAATTTTCTTTTCTGAGACACTGAATTCACGTTTTTAATTTGCTGCAAGCCATAATAATGAAATTCAAAGAATAAACACTTGTGGGCATGTGTAAAAATATTTTATGTAAATGAATCTATCTAATATATGAGTTTCACTTTTAGAATTGAATTATTGAAATAAATAAACTTTTTGCTGATATCAAGTCTAATTCATTGAGACGCTTGTAGTGATGTGGGATCTGCTGCCACCTGGTGGCCACGATGACGAACTGTAAGCAAGCGCACTCTGATGCCGGACACAATCAATAGATACAACTTGAGAAGCAGCAATCGGAGTATTTTGTCTTCAATATTTACAGTATTTTCCTGGATATGCTTATTACATCTATTTATAGAATTTGAATGAAGAAAAGACAGCCAAGAATAAAGTAAAATTCAATTGAATTATTTTAAGGTCATAGTTTAAAGTCACCTTCTTATATGTTTTATCTTTTTTTTCCACGCATTTTTCATTCTTTCAACATAATCTCGTTTGTAACGATTTCATCACAATGCTGGAACACGCGCACATTATTATTTATCCAGCAGGAGGCGATGTTGCCTTTACAATAAAAAACACATGAGCTGGGCAGAAACGCATGAGCGTCAGTGACGTCAGTTCTCTTTAGGATTATTTTGAATATATGAGTAGTTTTTTCCAGTTATCATTTAAAAATAATCACAAGAGACAACTTTCATCCAGGAGGTTGGGACCACTTTATTTATTTTATTTGTGCAGAGGTTCTGCTTTAGGCCTAACTTTGCCCCACAAAATCCCCACAGTATTTCACACTAACAGTTTGTGTCCTGAGGTTCAAGTGGTATAGCCTATTCATAATTGATGCGAATTTAAAAAATGCGTTTGTTTATGGGCTATTGAGTGCAGAAATTGTTCTACAATAGGCCACAGAAATGCACAGATTTGATTTGTTACTATGCAGGTAAATGTTACAAATTCATCACTAATTTATAGTTCTACAATCTCTATTAGATATCAATGGCTTATTTTATTTTTAATTTCGGATCTTTTCATTTATGTGACATCTGATTCCATCGCATTACTTTATTCGTTGGTTATTCTTATCCATTTTTTCCTTTTTAATCTTTTCTTTCCTTCACACACGTAGATTATATCCTGGAAAACAGAAAGCACCTGTGAGACCGAACAAAGTATTTATTGATATTGAAACTTCCTTGTATAAACTGTCCGCTGAGCCGAGCAAGCGGCCAAATGACAAATCTTTCAGATACACCTCCTACCACCACTTAACAGGAAATTTAGGTCTGAGCAGAGGTGTGTGGGGGTGTGCGCAGATGTGGAAGTATATAAGAACTTGGGCTTTACCTCATGTGCAGCATTGGAAAAACAAACCATTTGTCATTATAACCCAAACTTTTGAAATAATTTCCACATGTTCTTGCCATGTCAGGTTTTTAATAACCAGAGCATTATGCCTGATTTTCAGGTTTACATTACTACACACACGCATACACACACACACACACATGCAAAATTCTGCTATCTTGTATGGTCTTTCTCCATATTCTCAACACCCTGAAGGCGATTTCAGATGACCTGACGTCGTGGGCCAGGCCAATTCAACACTCTCAGCCGGTGGTACCGTTAAAACAACCTCCTGACCCCCTCGGGCAGAACGCTGGTGCTCTCTGATAATATTTTCATAGGCTGTGAATTATAAGTGTTTAAAGGGGTACTAATCGCAAAGGCAGAGCCGTGCCAAGAGCTGCTTAGCATCAGTAAACCACAAAGTCTGGATGGAGAGCCCGGAGGCTGCAGGTTTTAGCCAAAGCTAAGACATTCATTATAACAATTATATTTTATGGTGTATTGCCCTTTTTTCAGAGTATATATTGGAAAATAAAAGGAAGGATATGAGGGATGGGATGAAATACAGAAAATCCTTCTTTAGTCAGATTTCAGCCCCTGATACCACACATGGTTCGGGCCGGGGGCTCCAGATTTCAACATTTCTGGCGCAAAAAAAACCCCTGAAAGTGCTGGAAAAGCAGCGGTTCCAGGTGTCCGGGTGTCATTTGTGCAAGTCTGTGAAGGACGGCTGCTCCTTTTTATTGGGTGCACTTTCTCTTTTTAATGTTAAAATTTCGGGACTTGAAATGCCGTCTTCAATCTCTGCGGGAGGTGTTTTGAATTGTGACATGGATTTTGCATGCCCTGTAAAAATCAAATCATACCATATCAACAAAAGGCCTCTTTTAGAGCCCCTTCAGACCTGTTATTAAATCAGCTGCCCTGAGGGGGCAGCTCAAGAATGTGAGGAGGTAAAACGCATGAAAAGGCGATTTCAAGGTGAATTTCAGAGAAAATATCACATCGGCTAAAACAAAATGGGACAGAACGCTGAAAGAAATGGCAGGTTCGGGTTGCCTGCGCCTTCCGTCGTGTGGCGCGGCTTCGTTTCTGTCTCCCCGGCTCAAAAGCTGTCATCCCTTGGCTCGTCCGGGCGAACAAGGCGGCTTTCCAAGACTCGCTCACCTTTGCGTCCATCCGGGCGTGCTGCGTGAGACTTCGCTGGCTGACCTCATCACCGACACATCTGCAGCCACGTGGTGTCACATCCAATATCGCACAAGTGTAGACACCTTGGAAACGCGGTGGATAAAAGGAGGACGCCATATTTTCTTGTAAAAAAAAATAAAAATCCCATTTTAGCTCATTAAAGGAGGATTCATCTACATGTCCTCCCGCCTACATCGCTCTCTTCCTCCTATGGCTACCTGTCTCCCCCGCGCACACGTCTCACCAGTCTCTGGTGGTCCCGCTCTGTTTTCTTTGGCCTGGCACAGAGGGACTGGAAGTGTCACCTCATCACTGCATAGTTTGTTTCCCTTGGAGGCTGCAGTAGGATGTCTGTTAATATGATCTGAAATCCTCAACCTGCGCTTGGCAGCTCCCAACAAACACTCTTGGCTCCTGGGCGACGAACTATCACTCCTCTCAAAGGACCCCGTCTATCTCAAAGACAGACTGCCTGCTGGAGCTCCACAATCAAGCTTAGCGGTCGGCGGGAAGGTGCCAGTTTTTAATCGCCCCTTGTTTTGGCCGCGTTTTGTGGAGTATCGTGCGGCGCTCGAGTTACACTGAGCGGCTGCGTTCAAGCATCCACCAATGTGGTGGTTTGATTTTAAGGGGGGGTAAAAATCAGACAATTTATCAGTCGCCCTGCGGGTAAATAATGTCCTGATGAGGAATGAGGCTGCTTGACAGGAAGTGAAGTAGGCCAGTGGTGGAAGAAGAACACCGCATCAATAATAGGAACTGATAGTGGAACATTCTATTTATGAATGCATGTGGAAAAAATGGAAGAGTCTGATAAAAAAAAAAAAGTCTTTGTAATGTAGCTAAAGTGATATTAAATGAGAATTTCATACATATTTGTGTTTGTTTAGCACATGATTCGGAAAGTGCAGCCACCGAGTCCTCTGGGTCCATGTCACGAGATTAAGATTTAAGGGCCGGAGCAGGTCAGTGGAACGTCCTCATTGAGTGTACATCGTGTCTCTTCTGTGCACCTTCTGTAAAAAACATCAGGTGGGTCTCCAGAGGGGCGAGCGAGGAGCAGCCAGAGAGAGGGAGAGATCGAACGAGGGGGTGGGGGGGGGGGTGGCGAAATGTAAAAACAGAGAAAAGGGTGAGAATACCCACATCTAAAGAATTTGGGTTTGAATTATTTAGTCCAGTTATTGACGGTTTTACACACAGAAATGTAAAGCAAATACGACGGAGCAGCTGTAAAATCTATTTGACGTCATCGTCATGACAACACAACTGAAGTCATTTATTTGTCCTTCAGTGCAAACAATGAAAACATATTTTATGAATTTTACTGCTGTACACTTTTAGCCAAAATGTTTTGCTCTCTGTGTTGTTGGTTGTGCAAAGCTGCATAAAAAGAAATACAATAAAAAAAGAAATCCCCAGAAATTAAACAAAGATATATATTTGATGACAAGGGCAACAAACTTACTTTATTTACCATAATCCCAGTTTTTGCAGCTTGAATCATCTCCTATATTTTGCCTTTTAGGAGGGCCAGTCTGAGTTTTTTAACGGCTTTCAGGTCCTTGGTCCATTTTAAATCTAACTCTATGAAGCAGAGAGAGCAGCTGTTGTATTCCTCTATTCAGGATGATTCATGAAAATTAACCAGAGATATTTTCCATTAAGAAATTGTGTCATATTTCTTAATGTGCAGAGAAGAACATACAAAAAAATAAAGAAATATTACAAATTAATTACCGTGTTGTTTAAACAGCTGCTGGGTTAAGTTCTTCTCCAGAAAGCAGCTCCTCCTCTCTTTTATTTTTCCTTTGCGACCCTCTTTTCACATTTCTCTGTCTCCTTTTTCATTTCCATTCTCTCCACTCCTGTTTAATTTTTCAGAATCGGATCCGCCGCAACATGCAGACGTGTTAACACCTGCACTGACGTCGGCCTTTCTGTCCCTCTCAGCCATCAACACCCGGCCCTGCCCGTCACCTTTGCACCAGAGTTCACTCCACATCTTTGCTCCGACCTCGTCGCCATCGCATCCGCCACTCAGTAAATCAGCGACTGTAAAGTGTATTAAATCCACCCCAGAAACCTATCAGTGCTCCTCGTTTCCACCTCCACTTTTTCCGAATCCTAATCCTTTAAATCTGTTTATTGTTCCTGCCTCCTTGACTCAAACCTCACCTCGGTACCGGGTTTCCCTATATCCATTTTTCTGTCTGTGTGTTGATGTCATATGTTTACTCTGGGCTTCTCTGCACCCTGTGCGGTGTGCACCCAGTCATATCTCTTCATCAAATAAAATCCGGAGGAAAGGGACTAATGGCGGACCTAGCTGCCTTGATCTGCCTCCTGGGACAGGACAAGCGCAATCACGATTCCAGGAGAAGCGTCGAGGGAAGTTTTTTCCCTCTTCTGCGGTCAGCTTTTTCTTTCCAGTTGTATTGTGGTTGTTTGGCGGTTGTTTTCACAGGCGAAAACAGTGCGGTGTCATGTTTGTGGAGGGCCCGCGGGCCTGCTCTTCATCACTTTGGTTTCCACGCCTCGCCCTCCTCCTTTAACCACGTAAAATCAATCCGTGTTGCCGTGATGGAAGCCGACGAGGCTCATGTGACAGACGCGGGTCAGACCTTGAATCCCGGAGTCCCCGGCGACAAAACTTAAACTCGACCAACGATATACAAGCAATTTTAATCATCTGACCTGTAAAACACAGTTTCCTGTTTCTGCATTTAGTGGTCGGGGAGCTGCGATTGTCGGGAGTCGCTTAGCATTTAAAAGCTGTGTTGTGTTATTCATTCTGACATCAACTTTCCACAACTTAATAATATACATGGCTATATAATATGTATTCTCCTTATTTATGCTGATTTAACTTGAATTGACTGACTGAAGAGAACAGAAGGAGCTCTGGAAAACCAAATATTGTCCTTTTGTTATCTTCTCACATGAGTGTGAGCGGGTGAGTGGAATAGCAGCCTTTGACTGGAGCCACAGATCAACCTTGTTAGCCCTGATTTCTGATGCTGAACCAAAACTAAAGTTCCATCTGTAATTCGGTCCAAGGTTGTCTGGAGGATCAAATGGCCTCTCCTGTGAGTGTGTGTTTGTGTTGTTGTGTGTGTGTGTGTGTCTTATGCTACTTGTAGGAACTGGTTTCAGACTCATGACCGGTCACTTGGGGATGGACGGCGGTCTGTGGATAAAAGCTATATCCCCCAAAGGACAACGGTTGATTTATGTGTCAGTCAGCAGGGTTAAGGCGCGCTCGCCCCCATCAAAGGGCTAGATTTACAGTGGATAAATTTTTAAAAAATAAAACAACAATCTACATTTTTTTTTACGTTTCTAGCCAGAAAAAGGTAGACAATCGCAGATGTCACCTAACAAAACAAACTGCAATCGTCATTGCTCAAAACAGGGTGAACCTTATTCATATTCCTAGTCAGTATTTCAGCTTTTACGTATAATTGGCAGGCAACATTGCTGTGAAGTATAGAGGATCAGAAAACAGAAAAAAGTAGCTTCATCGACAGAATAAGAGAATCAGTTGGTAATAGTTTCATAACTACAGTAATAAAACACTACTTTAATACAACAAGAAATGTTTTTTACTTTCTGTTCTGAGGGCAGCAGAATTTAGGGTTAAAGTAAAGTGTGATGTTGTGAGTTTCGAATAAGATAATTCATGTATTGAGAAAAGATGGAACGTTGACTGCGTGTGTGGACACACATAGCCTTGTGTTTGTGATGTGTGTGTTTGCATGTGTGAGTACGTGTGTGCTGTACGAGGGCCAGGTACGGGCTGAAGGGGAAGGATTGATGGTCCTGGAGGGACACGGCAGCTGCAAGAGACGGGACCAGACAGATGGACGGACGGACGGATGAAAAGAACCAGGGGGATAAATCAGAGAAGGAGAGGAGGAAAGGGAGGAAGAGGAGGGGGTTAAAAGTGCAGGGGACAGAGAGAAGGGAAGAGGGCAAGAGATGAGAGGAGAGATGGAGATTTGTCCAGACAAACAAACTGCAAATTCTTCAGAAATGATGTGATGCAAGATTTCAATAATAGCCTTCAGAATATGCCGTCATTTAGAAATGCCAGGAAACCAGAGGAAATATCATATAATACTAAAGTATCTGACCGCAACCATCCCTGTCTCGCTCTCTCTTTCTCTCTCTCTCTCTCTCTTGCACACACACACACACACACACACACACACACACACACACACACACACACACACACACACACACACACACACCTCAAAGGTTTCTTTCTCGCTCTTCCTTTCACTTTCCACTTCTCTTTTCCTCTTTACCACATCTCTGGTGCTCCATCCTCTTTCTGCTGCTAAAATTTTAACACACGCACACATACACACACACGCTTGCATGCACACACACGCGCACACTCACAGACACACGCTCACACGCTCACACACACACACACACACACTGCAGCGCTCTCTTTCCTGACCACATCCCCTCCTCCCAACCTCAGGTCGTGTGGTAATGAGTGTGTGATGGAGCCTCGTGGCTACCAGACTGGCAGAGGTATTTTTAGCACTTCTGGTGGTTTCCATCACTAAAAATGCTCCAACGTCATATTACAATATTGAAGCTAACCTCAAAAGGAGAAACAGGATAGTTTGTGGGAGCTGGTTTAAGACGTTACATTGCCGGGGGGGTGGGGTTCTTTTTAGGGAGGGATATGATCAATAACTGATAAATCAACTTTGCTGGCTTGGAGAAATTGACTGAAATTCATTCTCACCAGATGTGAGACAATTATAGATGTCAGAATAAATCTTTACAGTCCTCTTTTCTCTTTACACTACCACTGGAAATCCATATCAGCATTTTTTACAGTTAAGCTGTCGGTTGCCAGGTGTGGCGTTGCGGTTGCCAGATCATGCTACAGACACAAAAAAGCCCCTGGAGTGGTTTCCCTGAGACGGGGGCTGACCTTACGCTCCGGTTTGGGGGCACCCTCACGTGCAGGGAAAGTGCTGCCATGTTTAACCGCAGTTTGTGCTGATAAAAAAGCAGGTCATGCCTCACTCACTTTGTTTCCATAATGACAGTCAGCTGCAGTTGCTTCTAAACAGTATATTTAACTTTCAAACACTTAGCAGAAACTCCCCTCACGCAGCCAATTTGTTCCCAACAGTCCCACTAAAAACTTTCCTCCACTTCTTTTTCCATTGACAGCTCCTTGTAGCCTTGAAATCTTAGCAGCCTGCAAGTCAAACTCAGAAGCTACTGAATTTTGTCTTTTAGAAAGGGCTTTTACAAATATTTGTTAAAAAAAAAACCTTTTGATAAAAACGTGATTTATCAGTGTTAACGTCATTGTTCTGCGACTGGGGATCAAAACCTACTATGTGTAGGGACAAAATGTGTTTCTTTTCACATTTCATCTAAATGAACAGCCATTCACATTTGCTGATGGCTGAGCTGATTCCCTTACTTGCGTTAAGCTGCCAGAGAATGCATTTCCAAGGTGCACACCCCCAGCCCAGCCCACTCATTTGTTAATGATGCTTTGTCTGATGGCAAGTTTCTTTTGACCAAAAGCTGACAGAGATGAGTTTAGCGGTGCGCCTCCTTTTTCCTGGTGTCTGTCCTAAGTTAGACTAAGTGTGATGAGTATGATGCGCCAAGGGTGCAAAATTAATCGCGCTTGAAATGATCCTCATTTGTGCTTCTTGCAAAAAGAGAGAGGCACCCCGAGTGACTGATGGCTCACAGCGGAGCGGAGATCTTCTTTCTCTCACTTAAAAACTTCCTGCTGCGCGTCCTCCGGCGTTATTTCTGTTGGCTCGCGTTGTTCTCCGAGAACAGCCCGCTCGCCCCTCAAATGGGCGGAGAGGGAAAAGGCTGCTTTATGGTCAATCAGGAGACGAGTAGCAGAAACACATTCCCGAAACATCTCCTCGACCCTCCACGTCTGCAGGATAACGTTTGCACTCTCTGACTGCTGGAGTCAATTCTCCCGAGCTCGGAAAACCCGTAAACAGCAGTTGCTCTGTCTCTTCTGTTTTCGTAGTCTCCTCGTCTTCATAACACACCGATTTCTGTTGTTCAAAGTCAAACGTTGACCAAAAAAAGCACGACCTCCTCATTTACGGCCCACCCCCCCCTCGCTGGAAGCATCGTCTCGTCATTGTCCGCGGGCATCTGGCTTTGATTTCGGTCCATCCAGCTTGAGCCTGTGCAGGAGTCTGTCTGCTGTCTGAGTCCTGAAGGCGCTGATCCATTCCACTTAAGAACAATAACTTTATTTTTCTGCCTGTGTGACATGATGATATTTCACTGTCTTGCTGCTATAGAAATAGAAAAGCAATAAAGCCTCGTAAAAACGAGATAAAAATCATGTGTCACGTAAATGCGCGCAGCTGGCCGAACTCATCCATCCCGCCCCGGCTGATGTTGACGCGCCGCTGAAATACTGGAGCAACGGCGGTCAGGACCAGATTATCCAGCACACTTTTAGAAATGTCAGTTATCTCGGGGTACGCTCCCGTTTTTCAACGGCAGCGACGCAGTAAGAGCGCGAAACCCTGACGTCTCGCAGGCGAAAGTGGCTCCGCTATAGCATCACCCTCTTTTCTTCGGTCAGAGCTGCTCCTCTAAAGGAGGCCCTGCACGCTCTGACCTTGACCCTGACCACCAAACCCCCCCCAGTAACCGCCCTCAAATCCGCGGCGCCCAAATTAAAGGGTGTATCCCGCGCTTTTAGGTCTCCGCTGCGACTCTGCCTCCTCCTCACATGCGCGTGTCGTGTGTTTTGTTCCTGCCCAAGCAAGCCCAGCACGTGGGGGGGGGGGGTGCGCGGCCCTCGGCAGCCTGCTGGCTCTCCGGCTGCGGGAATTATTAACTGTTTGTTTTGGAGTTCGGATCTGAGGTCTCGCTCCAAAGACCTTTAGCTTCTTCCTCGGGCTGCCGCAGGATGAGCCGGACTATTTTGAACTCTTGAATTTACGCAGAGTAAAATCGAATCCCCGGATCGGCTCGGTTTCTTCGTTGTTGGGCTGACGTCATGCGCTTTGGTAGAAAATTCTTCAGCTCCTGAGGGCTGTCACTATTTTTCACATTGGCTGGATGCGTATTTCATCATCTTTCCTTCTAGCTTTCGTCTTTGAACTATCTTTTTTCCTGCAAAATAAAGCAATAAAACATTATGAAAGAAAGAAAAAAAGATAGGCTCTCG
The DNA here is from genome assembly GCA_911728415.1 of Lagocephalus sceleratus. Taxonomy (NCBI): domain Eukaryota; kingdom Metazoa; phylum Chordata; class Actinopteri; order Tetraodontiformes; family Tetraodontidae; genus Lagocephalus; species Lagocephalus sceleratus. The sequence goes on from CAJVRN010000126.1 coordinate 7,982,964, forward strand.
GAAATTCCATGAGTTAGACCCTCATAACAAGGCTGTAACTTTGTGACATAGTGTTTTTTTTTATTATTATTTTTAAAAAGGCTGTGATAAATGCATATTGATACAACTGAAGGTTTTCTGAACCGCCTCACATTTCCCAATAAATCACCAGCTAACCAGAACCTTTCTTACCCACTAGCACACAATGATTGAGCCTGTGTGTGTAGGACTAATTTGTTGCAGACAAAAACTGCTTTTGAAGTCAGGTAGTTTCTGCGCGAGCGCCAGGTCACCCACAAGTCCCTGGGTATCAACGCGGGGCTGCAGCAGTTTGATCAATCTTGACTCAACCCAGTCCAATGACCAGCATGCCCGACCGAGGACCAGTCTGTCACTCAGACTGTGCAGACAGTCCTGTATGTTAGTTTTCCAACCACATGTCTGGAACTGATGCTTCTTTTTCCGTTTGAGCCGCTGCCAGTGTATAATCAAAAAAAAAAAAAAGGGGGGAGAGAGATGACCATGGTAAGTGAGTTATAATGGCGAGGGTTTGATTTGCTGTATGTCTATACAAAAGAGCTTGTTGGGAAAGTTCAGGTGCAGGACTTTATTTTTTATTTGCATTTTCTGCATTCTTTATTTACTGTTTAATAAAATATCTTCATTTATTTTTTTAATTAAAATTGAAACCATGCAAATCCACACTCAAATTGAAGATATATCAGGTAAAGAAAGTGAGACAGATGATGCAAATTAAAAAGAGAGGCAAACAGAACCATCAATCAAAGAGGACGGTGGTCAGCAAAGAAGGAAAAATGGCCCGAGTCGCCTCTTTCACTGTGACGCAGATGAAAGCAGCATCAACCTGCTGGCGAGGGGGGAGCAGGTGAATGAATTTTTTTTTTAAAAAAGAGACCTGATTTGGTGCATTTTCTTATGCTCCGCGCCCACGCTGTGTGATCAACAAAGAGACATTTGTACCCACGTCCTCCCTGGACGGCCACAGCGAGGCGTACGTTATTTAGGGTTCCACACAGGCAGCGGTGGATTTTACGACACCGCCGCTCTCATTACAGCGCCAGACGGTGGTCGACGTGAAACGTTGCGCAAGCGGAGACATATTTTACAAAAGCCTTGCGAGAACAAAGCGACAGCTTCTTCTCGCCTGCTCTGAATTTCGGGAGGGAAGCCAAGACGAAACTGTAAAATTCTGTGAAGTATGATGAAGAGTTTATAGACACGCTAACGGAGTAGCTATGTCTGGGACTGAGGTCAAAAGGCCACACGGCGATCCCGCTCCTGCTAATGTGTCATGTTTAGTTGCTCTGTTAGCAGCTGATTAACGAGAAGATAACAGCGTTTTTTTTTTTTCCCCCTTTTTTTGTGACAGTAAAGTGCGTCTGGCAGCATCGCCGCATGATGAACAACCGCCGATTGACAGGTCAAACGAAATGAATGCATAGTTATAAATTCTGTAGCGGAGAATCAATCATCCGGGAGGTCACAGAACTCAAACCGACATCCAAAGGGAAGCCCGAGTCCAAACCTCAATCACTGCACGCACAGGAGGCCTTGACAACTTCATTTCACTCATTTTTTCCCATTTGGTGAGATGAGGCCGAAACAATTTAGTCAAGCAAGAAAATTGCCGCGTCCAGATGCGCAAAGCCGAGGAATCAGCGCTGTAATTGCTACCAAAGGACCTGGACAATTTTCCTGTCACATTGAGACAGAGGAATATTTTTGGCGGAATGCGGACGCTACCGCGTTACTCTGCTTCACGCTGTCCACACCACCGAGGAAAACTGTTAGCGTCACACGCCGGACCTGAACCCGAACCTGCTCGGATCGGCGTGTCACGGCAACGATTAAACGTTAAGACCTGCGGCAGCTCCTCTCACAGCTCTAAAAAAATTAAAGGTTTATTTGATTACAATAATTAATGCAGATAAGGCACCTCCCATCTCCAATGGGAGGTTTTGCCGAAAAGACCTGAAAAGGGCTCGAACCACAAGTTGCACGGCATCGAGGTGCAAACAAAATACTAATTATCGATCACACTTTGTGGAAGCCACGGAATAAACTGGACAAACGTTTTCTTCAGCGATGCTACAATAACCAGAGAATGGTCTTGACATAGTTCATTTTGTCGTGTCCTCTTGTTTTTATTAGCTCCAGACCAGTAACAGTCAAAAGACATATACTTTACAAATCTATGAAGCTGGGGTTACGTTTGTAGCCAAACCCTGACAGTGGGGAGCGGGATTCATATGGAACATATTGTCGATGTTATGAGCAGTGGAGGCTGTCCAGCAGCCTACAGAGCAAGAAATGTACAGGATCATATGGTCAAAAACCACAGCTTTGTTAGTCCCAGCAGCTAATACTCCCCCCCCCTCTCTCTCTCTCTCTCTCTCACACACACACACACACACACACAGACACACACACTCTAAAGACAAATTAAACACAAATCCAACACATAAGCAAATGGATGCACACAAGGACGACCAGCAGACGAATGCACAAATCACCTGGACCCGTTCACACATATGTAAAATTAATGCCAACATAAATCAACTTTGCTTTTTTTTTTTCCCTCCATTGTCCTGCAGAAATTCCACGACATGATCTGCAGTAATTTACAGTGTGTATTTCACCGGGGGGAGTGATACCGGGTTCTGGGCTGTAAACGTTGCTCTGCCATGTTTATTTTCATTTCATTTCGTCCTGCCTCTACTAATCATTTACCTTCGTGATTTAAGGAGCCAAAGAGCCGTTTTGGAATGCAACCAGGTGGCCATGAGCATGGGTGTGTGTGGGTGTGTGTGTGTACGTCCGCAACTGTCATCTCAATATGTGGTGTAAAATAAAATCAATGATTTTAATTGGGACTGGTGATATTCTAAAGAAACGATAACTAACATATATCCTTTGCAATCATGTCCCATTTTTATTTTACTCAAAACAAAACATTTTTCCTGAAGTGCATAAAGGCTGTTCTGGTTTTATGGAAAATTAAAATCCTTTCTGGAAACCTCCGAGTGCTCTCACTTACACTCTTTTCTGGCAATTTAAACAAACAGTTTGATAGAAGTGGTGTTTTGGATCTTCGCTGAGTTTTGGTGTAAAAATAATCAAACAACTTTTCCACACAGAGGCCTGTTATACAAGGAGAGTGAATTAAGTGATTAAATCAGATAAACATACAGCCTTCAAAATGGAGTTTTAAGGAGTGTTAATTATGCCAAATTACTGTGTACCTACAGTGAAAGTGCAATTTTTTCCACCATTCTTTTAACGAATACACGGGATAAAATAAGTATTAAATATCATGGCTGAGGATTTTCATCATTTTTTCTACAGCCCAGACAAGAAACCAGAAATGTTGATGCAACACTTGGTGTTTAAAATGAAATTGAGAATGCATTCACTTCCTATATATTCAAAAAATTGTATTTCCCAATCCATGCCATGAAAAAAACTCTAGGAACTGTGGGAACTGTGCTGCTTGTTTGCTGCAGAGTAGAGAATTGTAAGCCTTTCATCCATCCATTCACCACGTCACACACATTATTCACTCACAAGCTGGTTCTCAATCAAACTAATGTGCACGTCTCTGGACTGGGGCAGCAAGACTGGAAATCAGACCTTGTTGCGGTGCACCAGTGTTAACCGCTGGTCTGATTTGATTACATTACATTTGCTGTTAACCACCTTTTCTTCCTAATTACAGTCATGGAGGTGGAAGACTCCCACACTGTCACTGCGGAGATGGTAGGAACTACTTGAGAATCAAGGTCTCGGTAGTTTTATCCCCTCTGAACCTCCTCAAACTGATTTTGTTGTTGCTTTAGATTATATAAGACCAGATGCCTAATGAGTCAAGGTGTGGAATTACAGGTAACTCATTTTAAAGATTGCAGAAATTAGTGTTTAAAACCCAATGGCAGCTTTAAATTATACAAATTATCCAACCCCCTACCCTGTTTTCCAACCCCGAGTCTTGGATCGAATTACCGATGCCATTTCTTTACATTCTATCCTGTATAAAGGTAATAAAAGCTGATATATCCCATGCTACACACTCAGGTTAGAAGGAACCCTGTGAAGCAGTGAAAGAACAGGAAACTTGGCCGCTGGTGGGCTCACGGTTCGACCAGGGACATAATGACTATTAGGAGTTTTTCCTGGTTCACCAGGTAAAAGAAAGACTTCATTAATCTCACACAGTCTGTAATGGCCCTGCCGCCAATCATTCATTCAGCGGCTGTCACTCATCATTCAGCCAGGTAATTCTTCAACCTGTCAGCCACGTTAGCCAGCTTGTCAGCACCCAGCCAGGCCATCAGCTGGTACGTTACCCAAACAATCGAGATAGGGAAAAAAAAAGAGAGAGAGAAATACGAGGGGCCAAATTAAATCCCATCACGCTAAGCCAGTTTTTCCTAAAGGAAATCAGATTAAAGACAAAATCGAAAGCGAGAGGAACAGGGGGATGCGTGAACCATGTCTGGGGCACAGACACACGCGAGTGTGTGTGTGTGTCTGAGCGCGCAGAGGAAGATACGGATCTGTGTGTGCGTGTGTGTCTGTAGGCAGATCATGGAGTTATTTTCTGTAATACCCCCAGTTTCATTTCAGGTTTGGTTAGAGTCCAGGTGGTTGGCTCTAATGTAGTCCAGATGGGAGACGCGCAGAGCGCAGTGGCCAGATTTTTCCAGAGTTCTGGTCGAACCAGAGCTTTGCTAATAAAAGCAGAGAAGATTTTCACAGTTCCGCAGACAAAACCTTGCATTCTAGGCCTCGAGGGGGAACAGAGAGCGAGCGAGACCGCAATGTTATACTTTGTTTTTATTAAAGAGAGTGATTGACAGCTTGGAGAGGACTTCCAGCACTAAACTAGGGGTCTCATTGGAGAGGACAGAGCAGAGAGCGCAGGGACCTGGCGAAGCAACACTCTGGCAAGTTGCTACTGGCTGAAGGCTTGATTGTGTCCTTTTCTTACCACTTCTTCCTCTCTTCTCCATCTAGAACTCTGATGGTTGCTGCGAGACCTCCTCCTCCTCCTCCGGGTCCCTCCCTACTGTCACTCATTTACCCCCCACATTTTCTTTCTTTATTGCCCCCTTTTCTGTCTTTTCTTTTTGCCTTGTGTCTAATAACACTGACTGGGACGCCCGAAGTGCTCACGCTGTGGAGGGCAGCACATGTTTATTGTTTGAAGTGTACACGTCTGTCCAGAGGCTAATAAAAGACCCAAGAACCTCCCCATTCACTGGCTCTGTAAAAGGATTAAACACTTGCAGCGCTCCCTGCCCTGCACCTCAGGGTGTGTCCCAACCGCCATCTATCTCCACATCTATCAGCAGCCCAGAAAGTCCAAAAGGTCACCCTGTGTTTCTCGTAGGTGACACCCGAATGCTCAACATCACCTGCAGTTACCAGATATTCTGTTTTCTTTAGCTGTCTTAAGTTTCATACGTCTCCTTTGATTGTCAGCTGGAGGTCACCGAGCCTGTACGTGGTTAACGTCTGGCTCTGTTTTCCGTCCCAGACAGCACAGGGCTGTTTGGTCAAATGTAAATCACTTTAGCAATATAATAACTTCCAGTTCTCAAAAAAATCCAAACGAATTTGGTTGTAATAGTTTAGACAAATTAGTTTGTGAGAGTTTAAATGTGTTTTCTTTTCGATGAACACTCGTTTTGCCGACTGTCTCAGGCCCTGGTCGGGCTTATTGAATAAAAATTTAAGCCCTTCTGTCTGTGGCACTTTCAATGACGAACATGTGGGAACCCTCTTCCAGATTCCCCCGCGATGTTGAATTATGGCAGCCAGTGTCAACATCACGGTTCTGCAATTAACAAGTGTGCTATTAATCATTAGCCCATAATGGTGCATATTTATCTTACGCTTCCTGTTTCTTTAGGTCTGACTTGTATCATATGTTCTCTACTCAGTCTGGGCTTAAGCATCATAAAGAGCAATTGCCTAATTGTTGTAATCAGGCTCGCAGATAGAAAATCACCAGGATCAGTAATGACATCTACTACTAGTCTACTAGTCTTACTGACTTTGTTGGAAAAGATACAATATGAAACACAGGAAACAAATGGCGCCTGTCAATTTTAATGGGTCTTGCTAATTTTGTTGCAAAACTGTAATACCTTGAGCAAAAGTTGGAATGGTTGTTGATGGTTTTTATAAAAAAGGTTGGCATTAATCAGGAGAATATATGCAATATCTTTTGAACAGAGTTTGTCTCCAGACTATTTAACAGAATGGTGTCACACAGGAATTACCTCAACCATCAAAGGTGAAGGAAGTTGTGCTGTTGTACGTTTGTAATTCTCATTAAGATAATTAAAAAAAAAAGTTGCATAAACAGAGAGGAAATCTGGTTTATAGTTGTGGTTCAGCTGTGGATGAATTGGTTAACTCCTGGCCATGCATCTGGATCCGGGGCCACATGAATTTTCCATCCTGGATGAAACTGAACCTCTAAAACTACTGGAAAGTTTTTCCTGATGTCATGATGTGTGTGTGTGGGTGTGATATGATCATGATCCTGAATTTGGATAAATCTGAACGCATAAAATCCAAAATATAATGGAGAGTTATATTAGACCTGTCAGTTAGACAGTATTTAGGTGGATGGTGGAGTCCTATTTGCTTTCTAACACACTAACTTTAACAAACACAGTGACAATTCTGTGGGGAACCTTAAACTTAACCAACCTAGGGCTGCATTTCCTATAATACCCCTAGTAGTGGGTATTAGTGTTTGGTCTATTCAACTATTTATAGCATGACCAACATGAAAGTCATCATTTTTGTAGTTATTAGTGCTTTAGGTGGGATCAACGACACTTTGGAACATCCGTGTATTCTTCATGCATGTAGGCTACACACAATCACTCCAAACAGCTTTCATGGTGGTATCCTCATGAACAGGAAATGTCTCCTCAACAGCCAGTTAAAGGTAAAGGGAATGTTTACATGGAGAGCAGAAAACAAGATTCCTTGAGGGAGGGAGAGATGGAAAGGAAGATGAGGTACAGGAGTAAGAAAGTCTGAGAGCTGAACGAGGCAGAGACCGTTATTTGGCACTTTCACAGGTGTGCACAACAGGGGGTTCGGAGAGGAAGTGTGCGCAAAAGTACGCGTATGGTGGGTCAGCGAGTGTGTGTGCGTGCGTGCATGAGTGTGTTGACCTGCCAAACTGGCCACCTGTCTTTCCCTTGTTGTAGTTTTAGTGTTTCCTTTCATCCGGCCTGAGCAGCACAGCTCCCATTTGGAGCAGCGAGCCTCCTGCCGTGGTGTGTGTGCATGTGTGTGTGTGTGTGTGTGTGTGTGTGCGTGCTTGTGTGTGTGTGTGTGTGTGTTCATGTGTGTGTGTTCAGGTCCCAGTTGGCTTAGAAAGACTAATGTCCCTAAAGGTGCATTTCGGTCTTTCCTCCAGGTTTTTATATCTTTGTTCTTAATGTTTTATTGAGACAGTTGGAGTGGAGACAGGAAGTTGCCAGGAGCCGTCCGGAGCAGGAGAGGACACCAGAGGAAACGTTTGCTCCAGTGTCAACAGGAGGTCATGCCTCGGAAGAATCCCCACTACCCATCCATCTTTAATTAATAGGAGATCTTCAGCTGGGTACCATCTGAGCGAAAAAACACGGATGATTTGGAAAAAAAAAACAGGAAGTGCGGCTGTCTTACACCACCAGGTCTCAGGATGAAAAATGTGAAAGGGACTTGCTAATTCTTCAGAGAGGAAATCCGAGAGCCAAGCTCGACTGATTTGCGATGCGGCGGCTGCGATTTTGCAGGATGAAGCTGTGAAGCAACAAATACAGGCGGTTCACCGGGAGCCCATGTTTAGATTACCTACAAATTACCACCGGACTAACCTCTGTCAGCATGTTTGGACTGGTTCACTCTTCTTCTTCTCTTTTTTTTTTAACTTCCAGAACACGTTGAATCCAAAAACAAATCAGCCAAAACAGAAACAGCCGAACGGTAAACGACATGTATTCCACTGGGGAGGGCTACAAAGACAGATGATGATGGTTTTCTCTGTTAGGTGTGTGGACACATAAAACACAGCTTTCTTTGACTCACAAAGGTGGTGTTTACGACTCCTTACAGTGCCTCCAAGCTAACGCCGGTTAATATTTTTTGAGGCGGCGGTTATTACCTCAAAGCTCCAGTGAGCAGTTCCCGTCGGGTCAGGGTTGTTTTGCAGCACGGCGATGTGAGAGGTCGCTAACAGGAAGAAAGTGCCTGCTCCAGATCCAGAACTTTTGTGGCGCAGACCTCAAGGCTGAAGAAAAACATCGAGGAGGAGAGTTGTACCGTTGTATGCATCAGAAACGGGGCCGTTATGTCCACCGTGAGCAGGGATACGGTGAAAGCCGTAGGGGGTGGCTCGTGTCCAACGTGGAGGTGAGGCCGTTGCACTTTGGGGCTGTTCTGTCATCAGCGGACCCGGTGCTTTAAAGAAAGTAAACAGAATGTGGAAGAAGGAAGTTTACTTCCAAATTCTTGAGGAAAACCCAAAGGCTTCAGAAAGACTCTTGGGGTAGCGTCTTAACAGGATGAGTGATGAAGGAACGGCTAAATCAGACGGGAGTGTTGCCATTTTGCCGATCAGATGGGGATTATTTATCGTGGATCAAAAGATAACTGTTATTTAATTTAGATCGGCAATCTGTATCGGCCAACATCGAAAGCTGAAGGTACCTCAGCTTCTTCCTCGAAGAAGTCAGATTGGCGCATCGATGTTGAGCAGCCCATCTGGCACAGTCGATATTCTGCAAACGGACAAAAGCCTTTATTTTATTGCCTCAGCGCTCCGCGTTCGTGTGCCAGGTTTCCACAGGAGCATCCTCGTCCATTATATTGATATGAGCCAGTGGATCGTCCAACCTCCGGTTCACCTTGGTCCAAAACCGCCCACTTAAACTCACCACAAGTCTGCCCTTTCAACTGATCTGTTTTCATCAATGTGAAACCCAGTGATCATTACACAGCTAATCTATAACGCAGATCCTCCCGTCTGCACATGTGGCTGCACACGCATGCATACGATCATCTCTTTTGTGCATATGTAAGTTCGTCGGGGTATGAGTGTGTAAATGGTCATCTGTGTGTGCTAAATTGTGTGTGTAGGCGTTAGGGGAACCTGATCTGGTCTGTGTGGGTGGAACTGGTTCCTTTCCCCCTTCTGCTCAGACAGACAGCCTGCTAGAGAGATCAGACTAACTGGACCAGAAGTCATTAGGACACGCTAGAAACACATCGCTTTTTTTTTTTTTTTTTTTCAAAGCTTTGACTTCCTTTAAAAAAAAACCTCTTCAGTAAGATTATCTATGTCTCGGCAGCTCATAATAGAACTTGAAAAAGGGAGACATGGTGCTTTTCAACATTTGTCCTGGGACAGCGGAGCAGCAGGGACCATTTAAGGTGAAACTGTGCCCTGCTCTGGCCTTGGAACTTTTTAAAAGAGCAGAACGTCACTGTCTGACTGGTGTTTGTAATCCTCCAGGATGGAATTTGCGAATACCTCCAGGTCTTCTCACTTAATGTGTTTAAAAATACTGTATACTTCTGGGCATTTTTCTAGAGCTACAGATTTACATTTTACACCTTCCCGGCCTTCACCGCCACTGTGAGTTATTTCCACTGCTTATTAAATGATTTGGCCCCAAGGAAAAGCCCTAATGCAGTAACTCTTACACTACGTGAAGGAAAAGCTGGTACTCTGGGTACCCCTGGGGCGTTTTGTGAGATTATACACGCATTAATTCCTCTTTGATTTGCAGCGCGGCTTCCTCTAAAGCATGCACTTTGGCAGTGAGATCCAGCAGCCTTTGAATTCTGGTTAGTTGTTTTTCTTCACCAGACACTTGTCACATTGTTGGAAAAAGCTGTGCTGTTGGCACCTCAGGTTGCAGAAACAGCCTATTAGCCCTGTTAAAAATAATTTGGAAACGGCCTAGCTGTGCAGGATTTAGCCTCCATTAAGGGAACGTCTCATTTACATCTCACTAGATGGTGGAAAATGGCTTCAGAAGCAGTTCTGTGGTGTGAAAATGCTGAATTGGGCATCTTTGAACCAGTATAATGGAGTCTAACTCTAACTGCTCTAATTATTTTGAAATAAAATATCCACAATAAGCATCAGAGGTGACACGTTAGCTAAAAACACTTGACTGCAGGTATACTGCCTTCATCGATGGAAAGAAGCAAACGTTTTTCCCTCTTAAAAAAAAAAAAAAATAGTAAAAGGCAGTATTCCACATCAGTAATGCCCTGATTATTTTCCATAAAGGCAGTGAACAAATCTGGAGCAAAGGAGAGAGGAGAGACTGACGGCTCAACGGAAAGAATGGCAAAAGTAGTCACATGCAGAGATGATGATAGATTGATAGATAGATAGATAGATAGATAGATAGATAGATAGATAGATAGATAGATAGATAGATAGATAGATAGATAGATAGATAGATAGATAGATAGATAGATAGATAGATAGATAGATAGAGGGAAAGAGAGAGAGAGACCTTTGAGCAGCTCTCTGGGGAAAAGAGAGGAAGAAAAGAGGACATAGATAGAAAGAGAGACACAGAGAGATAGATAGATAGATAGATAGATAGATAGATAGATAGATAGATAGATAGATAGATAGATAGATAGATAGATAGGTAGATAGATAGAAAGAGAGGGCGAGAGGGAGACAGAGAGAGAGAGACCTTTGAGCAGCTCTGTGGGGAAAAGAGAGGAAGAACAGAGGACAAGAACTTGTAGGTGGAGAAGGTAAAGAAGAGGACAGTGAGGGGACATCGGCACATGTCCAAGCAGACATACCTGCAGATTCAATTCTGCCCTCTTTGCCCCCCCCCCCCTTCCTCTGCTCCTCAGGATCCCTCACATCCGCCTCATCTTCAAACCACATCTGTCTCAGCGTGCCAGAACAGAAATGTGTGTGTGTGTGTGTGTGTGTGTGCGTGTGTGTGCGTGTGTGTGTGTGTGTGTGCGTGGTTGTGTGCATGTGCATGTGCAACTGTGTTTTAAAATACCAGTAAAACAAAGACGGACTCCCAGATATACAAACAATTTATTGATCTTGAGTTATTTTCCAGCATCGAGACATTTTGGGTTACTGAAAATAACCATCCACGCAAAGGTTCCAGCATGTATTTGGAGATGCCCATAAATTGTCAATATCCAATGTGGGTTTTTTTTATTATTATTATTCATCAAAGCATTAATGCTGTTTAAATAACATAGTGTTATTACATAATGTTATGTCACATAAATATACATATATATATACTTCAGTTTAATAACACACCACGTTTGATGAATACAGATTTCATATTTGCCGTGTGGTTGTTGATCATGTGCCATATGTTCCTTCTACTCTGAGCAAAGAGTCTTTGAACAATACAGTAAAACTTCTCGTAAGTGTTGCCGAGGGGTTCTTCAAAGGGGCCATTCAACTTCTCAGAGTTACTTCAGCCACATTTAAAAACATTCTGAAACTAAAAACATTGGTATTTTTGTGTGGGGTTTTTTTGTAGTTGGTTTTTTTTTTTTTTTTTTTTTGGTTTGCTTCAATCGACGTCCCGGAAGTGCTTAAGATGTCCTTCGAAAAGTCTCATCACAATTCTGTCAAATTCTTGGAGCTGCAGTGTACGTGAGACGACCGAAACCCCCGCCAAAGTCACGGTGTAGTTTATTCCTGGTTGTTAACTTCTGATGGCGGTCTTCCTGTCTCTGTCTTTGTTCTGTAAGTGAAAGAGACCACAGTTTGAGTAAAACACTACAACAGCAACAATGAAGGCATTGTCATATTCACTGATGCAGGTTTTTCTGACTACATTATTGACCCTGTAGTCATCAAAATAATTTAAAGCCTGACATAAAGACAGACAACCGGATGTTTGTCGGAATAGAAGATTGATTTCCTGGCTCGTGAACAGAGCTTTTCGGCCTGTCCAGGAAAATCCCACTCAGTCAGTGCTTTTGCACCAGTCACTGCTCCGATCAAGCCCTAAGCAATATTTGATCACTGCCGGTGTGTTGGAGAACAAAAATGTCCAGTAACTATAATTTCCTGTGCATTCCCCTCCACTTTTTCTCTCCTTTGCCTGTCTTGTCTCATATCAGCCCCCTCCACTCCCCCATTTGCCGAACACCTGTTCTGCATTTCCTCCCACGACGTGTAGGTGTTTGGAAAGATCCCCGTGATTGACACGGACAACGGCGGGTAGGTGTTTGGAAGGGTATCAGGAAGTAATGAGAGTGTGAGATCATAGGATTTGGACAGGAATTGGTCCTCCCGCTGATTGAGGTGAGTGCGCGGAGACGCCGGGGCTATTATTGCCGATACTTTCTCCAGCTGGACGGAGAGCAGAGGATCACCGTTAGATTCGCAATTATCTAGACATGAACCATCGCCATTATGTTGTTGGCCTTGTACGCAACATCTTTCAGCTATGTTATTAGTCGGTGTTTTTCTCATTTCCAGATATTTCCTCTGTGTCCAACGCATGTTGCAGGAGCATTAATATTTATGAATCAACAACGGGAAATGAGTGACTGACATGTTGAACGACATGCTAACGTTTCCTCCCATTGTGCGAAAAGCCAAGCCAATATATGTTGCAACGATGTCTCTGCAGAGTTCCAAAACAGACAGCGCTGCACTGTGTTCCTTCTCAGTTGCCATTCCTGACGTTTCAACCCGCTTTTAAATCATCAAATAATTATTCGAAACCAAAAACAGATCCAAGAATTGAATGCTTGAACACACAAAAGTGTGGTATCACCATCCAACCACAAGAGGGCGAATAACATGCTTCAGTAATTGCATAAATACGCAGCCGAAATGTTTTTATATGGATCTTACTTTAGCTTATCCTGCAAATACAGAAGGTAATTGTTGTCTCTTCACTTTTATCGTGGAAAAACGTTAATAATCATGAGGCTTGGAGATGACCAGAAACCCAAACTGGGTCCGTGACAAATGGATGAATCACCAAATTACATGAAATTGCAATGGAATCCCGAGGAATCGGCTCACGTGTGAGAGCTCAGCAGCGGGTTAGAAGCACAGCTGTAGCTGGTGAAGGCAGTTCAGCTGGAGTGTGACTGGTTCAGTCAAAACAGGAGGAGGGAGGGGGGATTTAAGGCTGGCCTGGTAGTCAAAACAACCTCCCAAAGTCTAACAGGGCATGGTAGGATGACATCTCACCCCCATCCAGGCACTGACATACCACTGCTTTCCCTGGGGGGTGATTTGTCAGACACTAATATGATTACCTGATGATGTTTACTTGAGATACGATATGATGATATTACCATCCTGGAACAATATTATGGTTTATTATGGCAAACGGAGCCTGCTTTAACTCGAATGTGAAGACAGTTAACAGCACCTTATCAACCCAATTCAAAGTTTGACGTCGCTTTTTCCGAAATCCGATCCAGGCCGTTCCTTTACCTATAAATGTGGATTTTCCATGCACTGGCTCACTCTTTTTTCCCCCGTGTTAAGCCGTCCTGACGATTACAAACATCTAATTTAGTTTCTGGCTGCTTGAGGAGAGGGAATGACTGGCTGGAAAAATAATTCCACTTGAGTACTGGCCTGACAATTGAATAAGGAGATTGGTATTCAACCATGAAATGAAACCTGGTAATCTCCCTTTAGATTATTCAGTGAAAATATGAGAACATGCGTCAGCTCGCTCAAGTGTCCAGCAGAAACTATAATTACCCTGATAAATGGTCATCATGGAGAAGATGAAAGGTGCGCGATCATGTAGTCAAATACAGTCTGGCTAATTGACACACCAAATAAGCCACAGTGTGCCACGCTGTGGCTTGGACGGATCAGACGTGCACTGCGAGCTGACTGTGGTCTGCTAAAAAGAACCCTAATGGCTACCGAAAAACACTTGATTTATGTTAGATTGTCGAATCAAATGCAATTTGCACCAGCCTGCCACAAAGGCGTGCAATTTTCCAATAAAGCCGCGGCGGATTTAATGACTCCAGGAGTAGTTTTGACGACTTCATTATGCTTTTACGCTCCACCGGCACTGTTCCATCAGCCCACGTTCAACCACACATGCGGGAGGAGTGTGTCTTCACCGTCCGTAGATAAGAAAGGAGCAGCCTAGTGTAAAATACCAGTTTCTGCTTCTCTCTTTCCTGGATCAGTTTCCTTGAGTTTAGCTTTAATTTGCTCTGTGAGCGACCCTCTCCCCAAAGACCAAATGACAACAGAATGATAGTTTTGCTAATAGATTTTGCTAGTTATCTGACCCGACTTCTTCTGTTGGCGTTAAATTAGGGTTTAACTGCTTCCATCTGTGCTGAAAATGTACGGACAGGTCCGTGCATACGAGCAGACATCACACAGAGCCAGGCTCTCATGCCGGCACACAGAGAACGTGGGCAAGAATACATTTTAAAAATGTCTGCAGTTCGTTCGTTGCCTCGGGTTCGCCTCATTAGCATAGCTTGATCTTGGAGCAGAGCTGTCAGCCCTTGCAAATCTTGCTTATGAGGCACAAAGCATTAGCTGCAACATTACTCACATATAAAAGATATTTGGCCTTCATCTGTGACCTTCAAATATCTACTTCAACCAGTGATGTAATGCTTTTTTCCTAGCGAAAACAGACTAATAACCAAGCGGCTGCAACAACCACAGTCATTAGAGCGCTATTGCACATGCACTATCCAAGCATGTAAGGCCTCTTTCGGTGCACGCTCCACTTGATGTCTACAAAGAAGCAAAGTGTAGAGAAAAAACAACTGTCTAAACCGGAGGATAAATAGCTAAGTTGATTATCCTGCTGAGTCTTTGCCTATTTTTTCTGCCTCCTTTTCTCTCCATCTGTGTTTCCACAACTTCCTGCAAACCATTAGTTTAGAAAGTGCTGAAAGCACAGTCGTGATCCAGAGCTCCTTAAGTGAGTAATCATATAGGGTGGGTGGGGGGTTGGGGGTGTCTAGAAAGATGTAACGAATTGCCGTCTGGCCAAAAAGAAAAAGGAAAAAAATAAAATAAAACAGACAGAGAATAAAATGCTTTTGATAAATGCATTTAAGTGTGAGTGCACATGAGTTTCTATGATCTTGCCTGTGAGTGTGTGTGTGTGTGAGGGCGTTTCACAGAAAGCGGTTTCCCTGCTTCTTTAACATCACCATCAAAGTCCAACGTCAATGTGTTTCTAATAGCAGCCGCCGAATTAAACAGTGACTGTACGGGCCTCAGCCGGGGATAAATCATTTACAGAACAATTAGCTCATTTGTTGCTCCACTCGGCGCTGCCAATGACTTCCAGACACACAGTGCCAGCCGGCATGTGTACGTACTTGCACGTGCGTGCGCATGCACCCCCATAACCATCCGCGGGGATGTCACTCGTGTCACCGGCGAGATTCTTTTTCTCCCTCTCTCCAGTTTCCAGTCTTGCTGTGCAGTTTCAGCATCGCGAGCCATCAAATACAAAAAGTTTAACCGCGGCCCGGGTGAGAATTAGGAGAGTTTGAGATGTTTGATTAGTCTACGCGTCATCTGTTAGTTTTGTTAAATGTTTGGATTTGATTTGATTTTTTTTTTTTTTTTCTGAATCACATCCTCCAGTTTGAGTCATATCAGGGTTGTCCCTTTAAATACTTGTTAAGTCATCAAAATTTGGCAATGTCAAAGAAATTACGGTCTCTTCGCTGCAGCCCTGCCGTGACTATCACTTGCCAGGCTTTTATTTTGTCTCTAAACATATAAACTCTCTATTAATTTGTCAAATGAGCGTCTTTACAATTTCAATCTTGGAAAATGCTTACACTTGTCCCCTCTGGTTTTAGAACAGACATCTTTAGCTTCACTGCTTTTGCTGGCAGAGGAATCCCACGTTCTCTGCGAGTTTGTCAATGAGATGAACTGGCCGTCTCCCAGTTCTGGGCCAAAATAAATAAATCGGAGTTGACTGGGAAGTTATAAAATGTTTCAAGTGTTACAGCTTAAAGACAACAAAGTAGTCAAATTAATGTATTTAGAAACGTTTTCTGGGCTTTGTTTTGGACTAAAAATCACATTTGCCACTTCTCAAGGCTCCAATACCCATCACTGGGTACTTAAGGATGATTTCCAGCAGTTTTGTTGATGATAATATTGCCATTATCATAAAAAATGCCTTTCTGTATTAGGAAAAGTCCTGGAAGCTGACAGTCGCGCAGACGGACAGAAGCAAAGAGGCCTAACACAGGATGTCTGCATCAATCAAGGAGACAGCACGGGGATTTAAAGCGCTCACCTCAGTCCCCCAAACACGGCCCCGAACATCTCATTTACAGATGTCGACATCAGGAGTGTCCTCCCTTTTTCAAAGCATGCATCAAAGGGATCACCTCCCGACATGTGTCCCAAAAGTGGAAAACCGTCCAGTAACATTTCACTTTGGATTCCGATTCAAATGACGATCCAAAGCTTGCTAATGGAAAAACAAATGTCCCACTACTGTTCACTTGCCTCTGAACACACACAGAAGAAGAGGAGTGATGAATTAGCATCACAAAGTGGACAGTGGGAAGGAGAACCTCTACAAAAGCACATATAATGTGCAAAAAAAACACACATATCACATTAGTATTCCAGCGAATACGTGATATAATTTAGCCCTCTCGGTGCAGTAGTCATTACTCAGAAGACTGTTTGCTTTAGAAATAGTTATAGGGTACACACACATAATTAGAGGAAATGAAAGTATACTTTTCTCACTTTTTCCCTCATTGGAAACGAGTGTGATTGAAGCAGCTGCTATAAGCAGAAGTGACAGCTGTGATGGACCTCAAAGACCATAAAAACACACAGACAGTGTGGACTCAGGACGCGCAGAGTCTGTTTTCACCTTCACATTTGCTTCCTGTCCGTAATCACCGGCACCCTGTCTCCCTTTTAGCTCACTTCAACACACCTCGCAGGCCCCTTTTTCCCAGGAGCCCGTGTGAAAAGGTCTGACCTGACTGGTGTCAAACAGGGTTTAATCAAAGAGTGTTTTTTCACCACGCGTGCATTTGCAGGTCAGGCCTGCGTCTGCAGCAGGAGATACTGTTACACAGCTCCTACCCCCAGCTCTGACCTCCACCGCCTGATCGATACTCAGAGAGCCCAGGGACGGGTGGGCGGCCAATCGGGAGGATCCAAATCCGGAGGAGAAGTGAAGAGAAGGAGGTAGAGGAGACAGATTTGAAGCAGTAGGTGTTTCAGGTGCTGAGGACATCAGCGGTTCAGAGAGGAGGCAGCAGGGAGGGGGAGGCACCCACTGCTGAGACTCAGGTTATCCCCCCAGCTAAAGGGTCTCTGGGTTTGGACACTGAGGAGGGTATTAGTTTTCACACGCTGCTGGGGTAACAGGGGAGTCTGCCAGATGTCAGCTCCTTACCCATAAATCCCGCTAAATGGGCAGCAGCTAGGTTAGAGGGGGAAAGTCGACTGGACGTCAGCCCCCGGTGGAGTTCTGCACAGGGTCATATCAGCGTGATTTCTGATAGGAGCCGCTCACCGGGCTTTTTCTTTCTCATCAGATTGACGACTCTCCTTTGCGGGGACTGGTTCTGATTACATCGCTTTCCTGTGCCGAATCAATCAAAGTTGAACTCTTCGCTATGTGAAGTTTGGCTTTTCTCTCTTAAATCATAGACCGCAGCATCAAAAAGAGGGATGGAATCGTGTCTGACGCAGATTTTTATCATTTGTAGTGTGCGTTAAACGTATAATGTTCTTGTTTTGCAGCATATTTGCATGTCCCTCTAAAACCAGAATCATTTGTTTGACTGTCGTTTGTGGTTTGGTTTAGGCCAGAGACGTACTTGGTTACATAAAGAATAGTCAGAAGGCATCCTTCGAAATTAAAAAGTGACCTACGCTTTTTGACAAATATGAGGGGGAATTAACATTAATTGCATCTGTGGATGCCTAAAAAGTAAAAGTAATTTTTCTGCTTAATAATGTTAAAAGTAAAAATAAATACATAAGTGGCCAACAAGCTTCATATTTCTGGTTAGTTAGTTTCCAGACATTTTAATTCAAACTTTTTCATATTGAGACTAGTGTTGAAGTGTTGGAAAGATTTCATCAGTTCCTGCTGCAGAACTGTTACATTTAAATTCATACAGTAAAAGACAAAAAGGCATATTTTTAAAGTTGCTTCCAAACGTCATCTACTGTATGGTCCACCTCTGCACTCGCACCTTTCTCACGTATATCGTTGAAACCACCTGCTGGGGTTAAACCCGCCCCCCCCCCCCAAAGGACAATAACATACAGCCCCTCACCCCCAAAAAGAACACTTTAAAGAGGTTTTGCCTTTAATGTCCCCAAGGGCCAATCAGGTTTATAGGCACGGTGACCGATCTCAGGTCGGCTTTAAACACCAAGGTGACCCCAAACAGCTTGAAAGAGTTCATTATGCAGCTTTTGGGCAAATAAAGTTTTTTTCTCTATATAAGTTTGGGTGTTCGGATTTTTTTTTTTTTTTTACACTTTAAAGTGTTTTCCTGCTCACCATTTTCCTCTGGTTGCTGAGGCAGAAAGTACAGATGTGCTTCGGTTGAGCCGATTGGTCGGACCCTCGGGTGGGGGAGGAGTTGACGTGGAAGAACGGCGGGGAAGGAGCGTGGCACGGCTGTCCGTCGTGGAGCCCCTCGCCCAGGAGCAGGACGTTCCCCAGGTGGCTGATGTAGCTGCTCGCCAGGCGTAGCGTCTCGATCTTTGACAGCTTCCTGATCGACACACACACCGACGAATTCGACGAGAAAAGTCAGCGACAGGTTCACCAATTGTAGTTTAACATAAACTATGTGGCATTTTTGGATTAAACTAATTGCCCTGTGACCACCGTACCTGTCGGCGGGCTCGGTGGGGATGAGCGTCCGCAGCGCCGTGAATGCCGTGTTGACAGAATTGGTGCGATCTCTTTCCCGTGCGTTGGCCGCGGTCCTCTGGCGAGTCTCCCCGATGGGCGAAGACATCGGCGGGCCGTGTATCCCCGCCATGGCTCCTACGTCCACGCCTCCGCACAGCTTCCTCTTCCTGTTCACCTTGATGTGAAAGGCGGACGCCGACGAGGAGGACAGGCGGTAGGCCGCGGAGTTGGAGGAGTTGGCGGTGCGCTCCTCGGAGCCAGAGCCCTCGCTGCCGTTCTCCTCGTCGTCTTCGGAGAGGAGGGCGATGTCGCCGTAGAGGAAGCGGCCGGCCGGAGGTGCCGTGCGCAGCATGGCGAATGTCATCTTGGCTGACAGCTACGAGTCCTGCTGGACCTCCGCCTCTTCAGCTCGGTTCAGTGTTTGTTTTTCTGAAGTTTCTTTGCAAAGCCCCCCCAAACTTTGGTGCTGAACCAGGTGGGTCTGATGCAGCCTTTATGGCGCTGACCTCGGGGTCTCCAGGGCTCGTCGGTTTATCTCTCTTAGTTTAGGCAAAAACGCATCTTAAATGTCATCTCTTCTCTGAGTTAATCCTCTGCAGGGAAGCTAATGGAACGTCATGCCGAAGTCAAATATCTGTTGGTTTGTCCTCAGACCTTTTTTGTAGTCCTCGGTTTCTATATTTGTCTGTCCTGCTCCCGGCTGGGACCTGCTCTCTCTCTCTCCTGTTTGCCTTGGTCTCTCTCTGTCTCTCTCTTATTTTTACGTCCCCCTCCGTCTGCCTCTTTGCTCCACGTGTGCCTGCTGTCTGAGTGTTTCCGTCTGCCTCTGGTCTTATAGCTGGTGGGAAGGGCCGGAGGACTCTTCCGCTCCTCCCTCTGAGCACCGACGGTCCCTCAGCTGCTGTCTAGAAGCAGGCCAGAGAGACCGGAGGCAGGAGGCAAACCATCCGCCGGAGTTTGTTTTGGCCACACGCTGGTGTGGTTGAGGGGAAATCCATGCTAAATCACAACCCACATCGCCCTCATTTGCTTGCTGGGTTTGGTGACCTTTGTGACTTTGAGGCCTCAGCCACGCACTCCCCTCCATCAATCTATCAAAAGCTATACTTGTAGACAGTCACTTAAAAATTAAACAGTTACAGATCGGTCACCTGTTTGCTGATCCATTTTAAAACCACAGTGTTTTCATAACTACTCAGGTAGTTGTGCTGTTTTTCTGTGCATGGGTTAGTAGATACATAAAAGGTCAAATAAGTCTTGCTCACAAATCTCTGTCAATTATTCCAAAGGCTTTTTTTTTATCTTAGAAACAGGGTATGCAAACACTTTAATGTCAGGTTCAGTAATGTAACATGCCATTCCACCCAAATTGAAGAAACGCCCATTGTTTTTTTGGAAAAGCCCGCTCTCTAACATGCTCTACTTTACCCACTTATCCTGTACGCTGCTCCTACTGAACCGTGCTAAAGCAAGCCTATCCCCAATTGTGATAAGTAGCAACTGTAATTTGAAAAAAATCAACATAGAAATGTAAGAAGCCAAAGAAATCCCAGCTCATTTTCTGCATATTTATGTTCAGACACAAACAAATACACTTGTGTATGTCATCCATTAAGATATTTTCTTTCACGTCCACGGTACGTCGGCCAAGTCTGCATTCAATTTGTTTTACGCTAAGCAAACCAAGTTTGAGTAGTTTCTAAGTTAATTTCTCGATGACTTTGCTGCGATATCTGCCATCCAGCAAACACACGAATGCACTTACCTCTTGCATGCTCAGAACATCTGCTCTCACCATTCTCTGCACACCCTGCTGTTACAAATTTATGTCGATTGATTTCCTACGACTGCGATTTGCAGAAACTGACACTTGGTCCGACCACAGCTCCGACAGCACGAAGCTGTCAAACTTGTGCAGTGAAAGAAGTGTTTCTCTCCTCTCCACTTATCTTCTCTTGGAATCACCATCTGTATTTTTTTTTTCTTTTGTCCCTGGACAGCAGGCTGGGAGGCTGGCAGCCGCTCTGCTGGAAGTTCCAGCCTGATCCAGGGGCTGAAGCCAGAGCTGAAGTTGATTCCACCGTGGCCGAGGCCTTTTATCTGGAAAAGCTTTGGTGTTGGAGGACCTGCAAACAGCTCGCCCTGCAGGGATTCGGATTCTTTCGGCGATGACGAGCTGTTACTTTACTCACTTACTAACCTTTTAATAATCTGTCTTGCTCCGACCGGGGAAGAAAAATGACAGGAAATTGTAAAGGAAGCAGATACAGAGGAGAAAATAAAGACAATGGGTGGAAATTTTTAACAGAAAACAGATGACGTCAAATCAGTCAAACTGCTCTTTAGCCCCAGGCATGATTTTAGGAGAGAAATACAGGCTGACAGTTTGTGGATTAATGCTGTTGTAGATTGAACTGAAAGTGAAACTCCGCATTCTGGCTATTTTCATACAGAAGGTGTGCCCTGACCGTGGAGGCAAAGCCCCAGCTGTAAGCAAGAGGCAGAGCGGCGGGGTGCACTGAAACAGATTCCCACACGCAAACCGATGCAAAAGTGTAAACTTACACCCATCACGCGTAGTTTTCCTGAGATCTGGGATTTTATTAGCCGCCATCTGCACATGGCGCTCCGATTCAGAACCGGCTGACCTCTAAATCCCGCTTCCTCCTTCAGCCGCGCAGCACTTAAAGGTTGACAACCTACTGTATGTAAAACTCAAATAAGAAGTCTACAATCCTCAGTAGTACATTTTTGAAAACTCCGAGCGCGGCTGCCATTGCCCCTGGTATGCTGCTTTTGTGTAGCTTGGCAACAGAAAGCTGCTCCCGCTGAAAGCCGATCGCTCGGCGAGTAATCTGTTACACAATGCTGCAGTCATCACTTTTTATTTCTCTGTCTTTCCTCCTCTTCGCAGTTTAATGTTGTGGTGTGGACTTGAACAGGCCCGCGTCTTTGTGGGGAGTGCTTTGCGGACAGATTTTGGTTGGTTGAGTGGATGTGTTTAGCTTCTGGATGACATTTGGCTCATCCTCGACAACTTGAACGTGTATTCTGAGGGCTAGGACTTTGTTTTGGTTTAGGTATTAACCTTCTACAGTCGATTTGAGGCCACCCCTTCAAAGTAATCACCTTTTTTTGGGGGTGATGGAGTCCTGGAGGGCCGCTGCTGCCAATCATCCGCTGTGTCGAGTTCATCTCAAAGACAATTTTAATAAGAACAGCACACATGTTGCACGCATTATTATTTCTTTAGGTCCACCACAGATGCTGCGAGGAAGACAAGACTGCAGTGTACTTCTAGAGCGGGCCCCGCTCAGTGTGGCCCATCATTACATGCATTAGCATGATCTCCCTCTCATTTGCATCTCCGGGGGGAGCGCGGCCGCTCTAACAGTATCCATTTCTCTCTCGAATTGTTGCCCACAGGCCAGAAAACATTTGCCTGCGTATAATGTGGGCTTTTACCGGAGGAATGCTGATGAAAAGGAAATGGCTAAATTACAGCACGGCGAGGTGACATTTACATAAACCTACACGAGGTGCTGGATTTTAGATAATTGTTGGGATATACCTGAGGAAAAACATTGGTTGTCAGTTACGTGTCATGTGAGAAGCCATTAAAACTGTCATTTTAGAATCTAGGCTTTTATTCGGAATCGCGCTGTAAGTCAAGTCAAGGTTTTGTGCTTCTTTTTTGTCACTGAGTGATGTTTTGCTTTACGGTGGCGGCAGCAGCACAGTAGTAGAACAGCATCTGATAGTCATTACCTCCCCTCTCGGCCCCCCCTGCTTTCTCCTCCTCTTCTCCTACTCTTCCCTCCGCTCAGACGTATTATTCATTATTCTGATGAAAAACACCCACCGACTAAACTATCCCCTGCGCTGACACACAGACACACGCACACACACACACAGACTGTGGTCCCAACCCGGCTGAAAGGCTCTGGCGCGGGTCAAGGACCTGTCAAAACTCGGAAACAAGTCTGGACCCGATGCGGTACCACAGAGCAGGCGTCCAGAAGCAGAGGGCCATTTATCGCTGTCCTTGGACGGTGATATCACTCAGAGCGAGGCTCTAGACTTGTTGTGGTGCCACAGAGCAGGCGTCTGGAAAGCGTCATTAAAAAGTGACAGTGTCAGCTTTCCACAGCCGCCACCATGGAAAGGAGGACAACAGGAAGAAGAATAGGAAAGGGAAGGAAAAAAAGAGGGGGGTGGACGTTGGAAATCATGAGGGGAAAAGGAGACGGATGCAGGGGTGGTGAGCAAGAAAAGTAGGATGGAAAGGAAGTTAATGGAGGGGTGAAAGGAAAGAAGACGGAGGGGAGAGAACGGCCGGCTGCTTGCCAGCGCTCCAGACTGCACGCTGTATTGCATGGGGAAAATGGTCGGAAGTTCTCACCCCCCCACCCCCCCCAACTTGCACCCCCGCCGCCGCCGCCGCCGCCACCACCCACCCCCAATTCAGCCTCAGCTCCAGCCACACTCTGCTGCGTTTCCCAGGAGGGCCAGGCTCTACAGCTGGCCTTATTAAACCGAGAGAGAGGCAGAGAGACAAAAAAAAAAAAAAAAAAAAGACGGAGAACGAAAGAGAGGTCACACAACTGGAAGACATCAGTCGAAACCGTGCATGCTCTCTTTTTTCAGCCAGCTTTTTTTTTTTTTCCGTTCATATCCCATTTTATGATAGAGTTTCTCACAAACACGCTGGCGGTGCACTGGGTTCAGACACATAGTAAAAAAGCTATTGTTTGATCCAGCGTCCCTCAGAACGCTGTTAAGCAGTGAAACAAATAGCGGGAAATTAAAAACTGCGCGACTTTTATCTTGTTTTGTCCCGCTGGAGAAGTCTGACGGCTGCCGTCGCGCCCCCGAGCTCCGCTGCACGAGGGTGTCTCTTCCAGTTTGTTTGAATCCTGCGGCATTTGTGAACACACTGGGGCAATAAAAGAGACTTTGAGGGGTGGAAATCTGTTTCCAATCCATTATCCCCCTTTTTTTTTTTTTTTTTAATCTTCTCTTTCTGCTGCAGCTTGTCTGAGTTACGGTTCAAGCTTGAGGGGGGTTTTGTCGCAGGTGTTGTTTGCTCAAATAACGTAATTACGCACATTCACACCTATTTATTTTAACAAACAACTGCTGATCTGCGCTACCGTGTCAGCTGGGGGCCGTCGTTGCCCGTGCACCTACACAAGTACGGGAAGGCGTTACTTGCGATGTACGTACGTTCGCATATTTTTCGGCCTTTAGCATCCATGCTGGTCCAGGGTTCCAGGAATACATCGACGTTGACCCTTTTTGAGCTTCGGCCTTTTACTCCTCCGTCACACCAATTACATGGGTCATGGGTCCACCTCTAAGATACATACATTTCACCAAAAAACGGAGATTTACACGAGATAAACAGGTGTCTACTGCCTCACTGTGATTACACTGATTCAGCCACAGTAAGGGAGCAGTCCATTGCTACAGCAGCAAACAGGTACCTGGTCTGAATTCTGGGCTCATTAGCTCATTTATATCTCCCAGTGTCGATTCTTTTAATTACGTCAGGCCTTACATAGCCAAACCGCTCTCCCCGTGTTGTTACCACAGCATTTTCTTCCTGTGTAGGTAAAATGTTCTGGTCAATGTCAGCGAAGGGGAAAAGAAGCGGAAAAAAAATTGAGTCGTCTGTCTATTTTCTGCAACCAATCAGACCATGAGCACCGTCTGAAACTCTTCTTGTAATTATTAGGTTTCTGTGTTTTGTTGAGCGAATGACGGGCACAGAAAATGAACAAAGAGACGCTTATATGAGGAAAAGGGTGCTGATTTGTTGCCAGACTGGGAGAAGTGCAGGGAAAGCGAATTATTTTCTTTGCTGAAGTGTGTGTGTGTATGTGTGTGTGTGTGAGTAATAATGCGATCCATATCGTCTACTAGAGGATATTAAGAATCCGTGATCTCTCTCCATCCCTTTGGATGGAGATCTTTTTGGTTCTTAAAGAGCCCCACCCGACTCTCCAACTCCAAACCGGGGAGTGGTAGTAGTGTTCTAGAAGAGAAATCAGCTGTGATGTCATCGCCACAAATGAAGTGGCGTGGACATGTTTGACCACCCGACTCACCAGCTCACCTCTCACTGTATTCAGCTTTCTCTGAAACTCTCTCGACCACATTTACACCCACTCTTTCTTCTCCCTGCCACCATCTCTGCATCACATTCGCATTTTTTTTTTTTTTTCTGTTGTTAGCATCGCCAAGCTCTTCGACTGAGCTGCACTCTGGCTCTAATCACTTGCACAGCCAAAGTTCTATACAGGAACCTGGCAACGGTTAGCGTGTATGCAGCAGCACCGCAAACTCAGCAAAACTTCCACATCTTACTAATACATATTCTTTAAAAATGCTCTCGGTTTGCAAGGGTTGGGCTCAGTTAATTCTAAATTATTACCATCTTAAGCCGACTGGCTGGATCTTAGGCAGGCAGGTAGCACAGTAAGGCAAGCTCTGACAGGAAGTCAGCAAAGAAGGCTTTTTGGAGAGAAAAGGATGCTTAAAAAGTTTAAAAAGGATTTTTTATGTGTTGTGTACTGTGCCCCCCCCTCTCGCGTCAACCCTGGTGCAGCATCTCTCTCTGCTGTCTCATTCAGACCCACAAAAAAACAGCCCCATGGAACACACACACACGATAAAATGACACTGTTTTCAGTAGCAAGTTAAAAAACGACTTTGATGACAGACCGACGCTTTATTCTGGATGGAAAATTGAGAATCGAGTCCGACTTAATGCGTTAGGTCGATGTTGTGTGCTGGCAGCATATCAAGATTTGCCTCCTCATGTGTGTTTTCCAAAGCCGTGGTGCATTGCGCTCCCTTCGCCACATGCTAAACCCCTAATCAACATCATCATCCAAGTCGTCTGAGCCTCCGTATGCTAACTGGGCCAGTCATGACAAATGGACCTTAACTGAAAGGTAACAATAAATAAAACGGTTCACTCTAAATCCTTCAGGCTGTGGTTGGCTCCGCAATGTTCCATTGTGTAATGACCGGCTGCCTCAGATGCCAGGGAGCTCACATCACCGGGAAGGAGAGAGGGGGGAAGAAAAAGTGTGACAGGAAGATAGACAGAGGTGGAAGGTTTAGAAGTGATATATGTGCTTTCTCTCGGAGGCCAACACATTTTTTTTTCAGGTTATTTGTGTTCGTTTACCTTAACATAAAGTCGGGTCACGTTTGTCTCCTGAGTGATGTCATATTGACTGGAGTTGTGAACCAATCAACATTACTCAGGAACACGCCGTTATCCGCTGACAATATGTGACTCTAACTGGTAATTAAGGCTACAGGGGGATGTAACCCAGTAGCCACTACAGTGTGGAGGTGGTGTTAAAGTTGGGATGCGAACCAACTGGCTACTGCACGCGCAACATACACAAGACGCAAATGTTGAATGCTTCTAAATGCTAATTATAAAAACAGTTTCTTGGACTGCACAGCGTTACAAAGTGCAAAGTTTCGGGGTTGGAAGAGTCCCAAAAAAAAAAAAAAAAAAAAAAAGCTTGCATAGTTCATGCTGCATTTCACAGCTTTACTACCGTGGTGAAGCAGTGAAGCGTCTCTCACAGCCCTGACCCCGAACATGGAATAACATCCCTTCTTTTGACATGTACCTTGAATTATTGGGCTGCAGGGGGTCAAAAACTAAACCTTTTGCCCGTCCTCCACAAGGTCAAAGGTCAGGTTCACAGTGATACACCTGTTGAGACCTGAAGCAAAGTATATGTCTAATCCGGCCACAAAATATTCCATTACATACGCACATTTTAAGGCATATACCAGCCTTCAGTTTAACTTATTCTCCACTGTCTATAGATTTTATTGTTTTGGGGAAGAAAGGGGAGACACCCCAGGAAGTGTGTGAGTGTACCACAGTCGAGAAAAGAAGTGAGTGTAAGAGTTCATTTGATGAACTTGTTAAGGGAGGCTGAGGGTTGAAGTGAGAGATGTGTGAAGTCGGGCCTTTGTGTTAAGTGTGTGTACGTGTGTGTTTGATGTTACAGTCTTGTAAATCGGCAGCTGGGGAGGGACGTCCCCCGAGAACCACCGCAGCCGTCTAGTAAACCACACACACATGCGCACGCACGCACACACACACACACACACACACAGATGCACTCTTTAATAAAGCTATGCAGACCAGACCCGGGCCAGTCTGAGGTTCTTTTAAGGCAGGAGTGACACGGTCACACTCACATTCACATAGATCTATTAAAAAAAAAGACAGAAGGAACCTCATTATTCCGACTTTTAAACCCACAAGCCGGCAGTTTAATAACAACAAAATGAAAAAGATGTGACAGACAAGTGCTGCATATAGTGAACTATATCCACCGTTCTGCTGATGTGTGCAATTATAAGCATTTTGTCTGCATATGGTTCAAATGTGAAACTGTAAATGTACTGTAAAACTGCCTCATCCAGATGTGGAGTTAGTAATACAAGCCACAGCAGGGGGGAACACCGAGCAAATGCTATGAAGTCAGTAGCTTAGTCAAACTCATTAGAAAGAGCGGAGCACCTGGAAGTACCTGTGAAATACCAGCCTGGACTGTTTTTTTTTTTTCTTTTTTTTGTGTGAAATGTGTTGAATAGAGATAGTTTCCATCGGCATAGGCAGGTGGAATCACGTAGACGACCAAGTTCTTTCTGAGCCACGTCTCTGCAGACAGAGCTCAAAACCATAAAAATCCGCACGGTTAAGGAAACCGCTGTCCTTTGCACTTTCATATGTCACCTTTTTTCAAGATATTAGGAATTATATTGGATGACATCACCCTGCAGCTGACTGGGAGCAAACACTCCTATTTTAGAGCTGTGGACTGTTTCCACGGAGATGATATAACACAGTCCAGATGAGCCTCTCCAAAGATTGTCTCATTATCGCACACGCTGCAGCTGCACCGACCACTTTGATAGCGTGCGTGCGTGCACAAGCGTGTGCGCGTGACCATTCAAACTCAACTTGCAGCATAGTCAATTACCAGAAAATGACTTGTGCGGACCACTTTTCTTTCCAAAAAATCTAATTATAGGGTTTGCCTTAAGTTTGGGGTTGGGATGGCAGAAAAGTCCTGGATGATGTGAAACCAGGGGCTTTGCCACAGGATGGTAAGGGTGGGACTGGACTCCATCTAAAGCTGATTGCTCTCCCTCTGTACTAAATCAAAGTCTGCAGCAAGTGTTTAGATATTTTGAGTTTGCTAAACTAGAGGGTTGCATTGTTTTGCACTGCTACTTAAAGTAAATCTGCTTTTTTTCCCCCCACTTATCAGGGTCATGGGGGTCAGGAGGATGCTGGATTCTTTCCCAGCAGTCCCTGGGAGAAAGGCAGGAGTACACCATGGACCGGTCACCAGTCCGTCACAGGACACCTGGCCTCAAGCAGATATGAGAAAGCAAAACAATCAAGCACAGAATAATCATCCATCCATCAATTTTCTGTTCACCACAGCTTATTTTTGATTAGGGGCATGGACGGGTCTGGAGCCTGTCCAAGAGATCATGAGACAAGAACATCATCACAGGCACACACACACACACACACACACACACTGACCCCCTAGGAACAATTCAGAGTCTCCAATCAATCCAATGTTCATGTTTTTGGAATGTGGGAGGAAACCCACGAGTACCTGGAGAAAACCCACGCTGACAGAGGAGAACATGTGAGCCCACCCGGAATCAAACCCAGAAACTTCTTGGTACGCGGCGACTGTTCAAATAAATGAGATGCTATTAATTATCTATCAGGAATAAAGAGTTGAGAATTCTTATGTTCATCTGATGAAAAATGGGATTAATTATTTAAAGTAAGCAACAGCCGTAAGAAGTTATGAATTTTACAAACACAAGTACTTTATACTAATTCATAATAACTCATTTCTGTCAGTTTTTCCTCAATGAAGTTCAGTGGTGTCTTTTATCTTTGCTCAAACATTTTCTATTTAACTCCAGCAGAGCATTTGTTTTTAACATTTTCCACATGATAAATTGTAACCTTAAAATTATATATATCATAATAACTAATATATATAGCCTGCTTGTCTTCCTGAAGCCTTTAGATGTAAAAAGAGAGGGATGCAGAGGAAGAGGAGGGGTAATAGGACCAGACTTTCCAACAGTAGCCCAGACCTGACAGTTTCTTTCATATCCGACTTCTTTTAGTCCCATACAGGGACTCTTCGCACATGGTAAAACCATCACACACACGCACACAGACTCCCACGCACTACTCATACATACACAACACACACGTGTTCTCGGTCCACCAGGAAATGGCTTTTACTGAAAACAAGAAATACAGAAAGAAAGGGAGAGAGAGGGAGAAAAAAGCTTACTGATACAGGACTAAATGTACAGAACGTCTTTATAACCCATCTTTCCTAGTTTGTAAAACCAGGAACTCCATAGTTGACAAGGTGTGTTCTATGCGCAGATATGAAATATTTGAATAATAATAATGCACAAATATTGATCAATAATTTTATATTTTATGGTGGCATATACGTGAAGGAGACCCCCCATTGAGTTTATGGAAACACGACAACCATCGTGGTCTATAATGCAGGCTGATGTACTGTAGGCAAGAAGACAAAACTCAGCTCTTGTGCACAGGTGAGGATCATCTGATGACCAATCAGCACGGACTACAGCGAGTCTGTCTCCGCCCACGCAGTACGGGGATTCTTCAGTGGAGGGAATCTATTTTGGATCTCCTCAAAATACGATTTGGAATGATTAAAAGTGAGACATGATTTTAAGTATTGTTTAAAAGTCATCACATGGTATTTCCCCAAATAATCAAACCCTTTGCTGTAAAAGAGCCGGCTTGTGGTTCACTGTTAAGCCCGAGAACACGAATCCAAATCCATTGTCTAAAATGAATAATGTCTAAAAGTGTTACACCGCTACACTGCAGCCCTGGCAGGGAGCTACAACGTCTGATTGCTAATCCATCATTAATCTACCATGGTTGAAATATGCTGACTTTGGGTAATATAATCTCCATGAAGAGTATATTATTCCATTCAAATTAAAGCAATAAATAAAACATCTCACGTCCATCTCAAAGAGTTCTTTTAACACAGTATAAACACACGGCTGTGATTTTGACCGCAAACATTTATTGGTGTACAACGCTGAGGTTTGAACCAAAAACAAACAGTGTGTTCTTCAAGTCGGGCCTTGAGAAAACAAATCAGGCTCATAAAGTTAAAAGAGCAATGTGTTGTTGCACCACTAACCAAACACATGCCATCAGCTCATCTAGCCTGGCTAACTGGCAAACCCGCTCCCTGGTCAGCCCGCTTGGTCCAGGCTCAAAGGGACAATGCAGTTTTTCCTGCTGCCACTAGACGGGGCGAGGAACGGAATGGGGTGGGGGGGGGAGCCAAACGGCTGCCATAAGAACCACCAGACATGACTCATCCAGCGTGGAATACCGCAGCAGCCACAGACAGGTCTCTGGCACACACGGAGCAGAAACCCGACCCTGCAGCGCAGTTTGTGAATGGGGCAGGAATGAGCAAAACCAGGCTAGATTGAAGAGAGCCTCGGTCGGTTTTCAAAGGTTTAGGAGTTTTAACGGATTCATCGAGTGTTTGGTTTGGCTCATTTGAGAAAGTCAAGTGTCTGTGTGTTTTACTGATAAGTTTTGCTTCCCTCGCTTCTTTTAATTCCCCCGCCGGTTCAGCGAATATCTCGGTCGAAACGGCGCTCATCAAGCCATCACAACGGCACATCAACTTGTCGGAAATGATCGTCATCCTTGCCCAGATTTCCCCCCACGGAGACCACCACTCAAAATGAAGACTAACACATGTTGGACAGTCGAATCGCTATTTGCTTACGTGGAGTTGGTCCAAGGCTGGAAGGGCCTGGAGAGCCAAGAGTGTAATCTGTGGGCACAGGGAGTAACACAGAAATAACATATTGTACAAGTTAAAGTATGGCAGGGGAGCAAACTGCGAGCGGTCACATTACATGAAAACAGCAGGCAGGAAGTGTTTTGCAACAGCGGAAAATCTTCAGGTCCAGTCCGACCACCAGACGGTCACACTTCATCTGGCCTGGAGGCTGCGGTCAGTGGATGGATACCTTCCCTGCCGTGAGGGTCGGATACGCTGTCATACATTTGTCTGTCACATTTTTCTTCCACTTCTCTTCCTCCTTCTATCTCTCCTAACAAACCGAACATCCCTCCACCTCGCTCCCATCCTCCTTTCCTTCCGCGGCGGCCTTACCTCATCGTGTTTTCTCCCCTTTTCAAACGTTCTCATTCCTGCCTCTGTCACCCTCTTTCTCTCTCTGTTTGTGGTCAGTCACACTTAATCTAGCTCCTTCCATCTGTTTCTCTTCATTCATTGGGTCCGCTCTGTTTTTGATTAAGATTACATCAGGCTTTGACCTATTATGATCCTTTTGAAGTCACTGTGGTTACAGGTTAAGCTCAAAGCCCACCAGTTCTTAACCATCCTAATACACACACAATACAGAGGGAGGGAATGTTCCTTTTGACCATGGACCAGAATGACTTCTTTTTTCCCCCCATTTTATCCAGCATCATTAAATCAAGCTCTTTTGTCACGTGGAGAAGGAGGCCTGTGACCCATTTTGCATCCCAACCCATAATCCCTCACAATCTGTGAATTGGAACGTGACGTGGACTTTAACTATACTTTGAAAGCAAATTTCCCACCAGAGGTTTCT
Source organism: Lagocephalus sceleratus (assembly GCA_911728415.1). Lineage (NCBI taxonomy): Eukaryota > Metazoa > Chordata > Actinopteri > Tetraodontiformes > Tetraodontidae > Lagocephalus > Lagocephalus sceleratus. The sequence continues at coordinate 8,014,643 of CAJVRN010000126.1, forward strand.
CACTTTATGACTTTTCTGGGTGCTATTTAAAGCAATTTCCCCTTGAACATGATGTAGACCAACACTTGGACTTCAGGCCAATTTTACCTCTACTTCCTTTTCTACTCATTTTATGTATTTTATAGCTCATAAAAGTGAAAATATCCCAACAATAATCATTTAAAAAGACCTGCCTAAGAGATATGCTCACCCCACCACATCCGCCCTCAACGACTGAAATACTACTGTCAATAAATGATTGATAACAGTTTAAATCATGGTAGTTTAGAGCCAGAATATGGATAATAAGGATAATACAAGTTTTAATTGTACCATCAGCTACAGCATAAGTGTGTCAAGCTGGGTTAATTGTGTCTGAATGTGAATGGTTGACTGTCTGAAAAGCTGATGCACCATACAGGGCTGCAAAATTTCCAAAAGGTTGGAGATCAGGGCACCGTTGCAGGGTTCTTACCACCGTTTCACCCGCATGAGGAAAGCAGAAGTCATTCAACTAGTCTTCAAGTAATAGTTTTTTTTTTCCCCAGCAAAAACCAAACCCAGATGCATATCAGTCGCAGAGGCATTCACCTACAGCTCGTTAAAACCTTTATGGTCCAGCGTTTACGTTGAGTCTTACAACAAAGACTCCTCCAGACAGTAAATCAGATAAACATCCATGTCTCCTGACAGCAGCTCTGATCCTTCACGTCCGCACCGAACATCACATTTGACAGCTAATAAGTAAAACTTCAACGTCAATTTCCAAACATAGATCACAATATCATGTCTGAAAACGTTCAATCTCGCTTCCGTCTCTGTCTCTGAATAGGAGGTATAGACGGAAATGTTAAACTGTACATCATCATTACCCCCGGGTCACAGCTGGGGTAAGGAGCCAATAGGCTGAGCCGTGGCGCTAAGCAGACATCGTTTGGCCAAGCTGTGGTGAGGTCGAATGTTTAAGTCATTTAAAGTCATCAGGATAAGTGGACACAGTTGAAGGAGAGGTCCTGAACCTCGTTTCGTCTGGGTGTGGGTAGCTTTCAGTGCCAGAAAATTCTCAATTAGAGCTGCAGATGAGAGGAAATCTGAGCTTAACCGCCGTCACTGCTGCCCAATTAATATCCTAACTAAATCACAAATTTATGTCCTTTTTTTCATTTATATGGATGAAATTTGTCTTCTGCTGAACAAGGTCCAATGAATTCAAGACGTTTGGCTGATGGGGGAGAGGTACATCAGGACGGGAAACAGGTACAGGGGACCTTCACAATAAAACAAGAACTGTACTACTGAATAAAGTAAATATGATAAAGAGAAATGTCACCTTTATTCAGAGAAACACCATCTCAGACCTTAAAACTAGAAAGAATTGTGTAACTGGAAGTTACAAGTTAAAAACCACGCTTCCTCTTCCTCCTGTCTCTGTCTCCTCCCTCGTCCTTCCGCCCAAACTGTCGCTGCCTCCATCACTGTCGGGACTGCAGGTGTCTCTCTGGAGTCCCATCCGTCCGACCGACTGAGCCGAATGAAGACACCTTGAACGGTGAGCGCTTCGGATGGATTTCACTGGATGCCGACTGTTCCGATAACCGCCTGCTTCCCGGTGTCTCCGGGCTCCTCGCCGTCTCTGGGGACTCCACGGAGCTTCTGTTAGTGGAGATGTTGGCAGGTGCCGTCCTGATCGCCATCCTGACAGCTTTACCGGGTAAGATAAACACAAAGCTCCACACAGAAATCTGAATTCTCGCCACAGTCTTCTAAGATGATCAAAATTCCAACAGATATTTTGAGTTCTATTTCACACATGCACAAAAAAATGTGTCCTGCCTTGCCAGAAACTATTAACAACAACAAATCACAGTCGTTGCAGCCATTGTGCACATGAGGTGCTGCAGCCAGGTGTCCTTGCCTTTACTCTGAAGTTATTTATAAGTATTGATTGGCTTTTGTGCAAGGTAGTCAGCCAGGCTTTCGCTTGGACGGACGACACCGTGGCTGCACATCAGGTTTATTTGGCCATCTCTTTCCACCACGGGGGGAAACTTTGGTGAATTTGTTTTCACATTAAAACTCTTTGTCTGCCGCTTTGTTGATTTGTTTTTCTTTACATCATCGCGCAGGTATTCAGAGCAGGTGGAGTGTCTCTTTTTCCAGGAGGGAGATCTGCGTGTGGGCGGGGACAAGCGTCACGCTGCCCTGCCGTTTCGACTACCCCTCAGGTACCCCCCCGTCTTTCCTCTTGCTGATCACTCGCTTTCTCCTTTCAAGCGTGGCCGCGCCTGCGCTTCTTCCCAGGTCACACCGTGAGGTGGGTCATGTGGTTCCGCATTTCTACGGAAGGCCGCAGGGAGTTTGCCCACCACACCGACCCCAACGAGATCGGCCTGTCCTACCGCGGACGCACACGGTAAGGCAAAGCGCTCGCCCCGGCATCTGCTGGGAAGTGTCAAGTTCCTGACCCAAAAGGGATCGCGGCTTCCAGCTACGTCGGCGGCAGCTACTCCAGCTGCTCCTTCCAGATTCGGCCGGTGAAGCCGAGCGACGCCGGCGACTACCACTTCAGGTTTGAGACAGACCAACCGCTCGGGAGATGGACCTCCCCCGACGCCGTCAGGCTGGATGTGACGGGTGAGTGCAGGCTGAAAGCTGTGGCTCCTCACAAAGAGATGGCTCACCAACGTGCTTGTGTCTTCGTGTGTGTGTGTGTGTGTGTGTGTGTGTGGGTCAGACCTCCAGGTCCAGGTGCATCCAGTCCGTCACGCCAACACATTTGGATTCGGCGAGACCGCCTTCGTGGGCTGTCAGGCGCGAGGATGCGCCGCTCCAGGAAGGAGCCTGGCGCTCTACAGGTGTGTTACCCTTAAGTTCTCCGTTAAACACCGGCGCCACCCGGCAACCAGCTTGACGCGCTGCGCGCAGGAACGGCCTGAATCTCGGCTCCTACGAGAAGTGGATGGTCATCAATCGCTTCGACCGCCAACACGCTGGAGCGTACACCTGTCGGCCGATCCCGCCCCAGAAGGTCCAGTCCCCTCCTGTCTCCCTGGCGCTTGGGTGTGGGTACAAATCCACCAAAAGCTACTTTAAGAGCAGAGCTCAGTCTGCTTTGTGCTTTATCTCCACAAAGTCATGTTTTCTTTTTTTAATTCTGCTCCCCTGCAGATGCCCCCCACTTCACCTCCATAACAGTCTTCCCAGCAGGAGAGGTGACAGAGGGGGGGTCCGTCACCCTGACCTGCAGCAGCGATGCAGCTCCCCCCGCAGAGAGCTTCGCCTGGTTCAAAGGTAGCGTTTGTCCGCAGAAGCTTAATATCAGCAGACACGCTCCCCTGTGCAGCGCGCTCTCTATTTGCGAGTAATGCGAACGAGCAGTCTTCGTGTGTCCGTATCTGCTCCCCAGATATGAACAGTGGCAGCATCCCAGACAGTTTCAGACCTCAGCTCCACTTGTCCCACCTCAAGTACATCGACAGGGGAGAGTACTCCTGCGTAGCTCGTAACTCACTGGGAGCGGACCGCTCCAGCCCGTTTCTACTCAATGTCACTTGTGAGTCTGCCGTGTGCTTCAGCCGCTACTGCGGCGGTGCTGGCCTTTGTCCCACCGTGTGCACGTGCACTGTAAGTGCTCTCGCAAGGTGAGCCAAAGCCTAGAACAAAAGTAGAACAGAGGCAACGGCTCTTTTCAGACTCCCCGAAGAACACGCAGGTGCTGGTGAATCCTCCAGGCGATGTCAGAGAAGGGTCACATGTGAACCTGAGCTGCGTCAACAAAGCCAATCCCCCAGCCAACAGGTATGATGAGAGACATTTAAACGTATTTAAAACTGAACTTGCTTTGACGGTTATTTCTATATCACTCTCGCGTGTTGTCCCTCGCAGGTATGCGTGGTATCGCGTCCTGTCGGACCACGTGCTGCCTAAAGGAACCTCTCAGAACCTGACCTTCCCGTCCGTGCGGGCCCACCATGCTGGTCAGTACTACTGCACAGCGTGGAACCAGCTGGGATACCAGTCCTCCATTGTCGCCACGCTCGCCGTCCTCTGTGAGTAGCGCACGTGTTCGTGGGACACAAATCCATTATAATTGCGCTCTGTTTTTAATTTAATACTTATGCCGCGTTCCGTTTACCCGGCAAAATTGGAATTCTCAGCTGGGAATGACATCACATCCAAGTTGAGCGTTTTCCAACTGGTAACAAATTAAGGATGGCGCGTCCAGGAAATTCTTTGCTGAGCTATTGCTGTTAGCATTGTGAGCTGCTGCCTCTCTCGGCTCACCTACGAAGGCTCCACAGTTTCCTAATGCGTCACACAATCACAATAAACGCGATGAAGCAGAGTGTTGAAATTGAATTAAATCAGCTACCTAGAATTCCGACCTTGAGGTTCTCCTGGAGTGCACGGTTAGTTAAATCTCCACGCCCCCGAATCACTGTTGAGCCGTTAGAAATGCGACTCTGTCTCCTCAGATCCTCCGAAGAACACCTCCGTGTTGGCTCACCCCTCCAGCGTGGTGGACGCTGGGCGACCTTTGACCTTGATGTGCAGCAGCCAGGCGAACCCGGCCGTGGACAATTTCACTTGGCACCGCCTGGCTATGAACGGTGGCTCTGCACAATGTTAGCATCTTAACAATGCGGTTCAAGTCAAGGGTAACATTACGAAACGGTTAACTCTGTAATTTGTCGTGGATGTGTGTAGTCAGCGTTGCCCTGCGCCCCTCTGGATGGGCCGTCTGCTTTGCGTCCTATAGCAATTTGCTCAACAGTGAGTGGGTCCTCCTCTCTGTCTGCAGCATGGGGCACCAAGTCTGGCCCCGTCTTCACCATCTCCGAGGTTGGGCCCAGAGAGAGCGGTCAGTACTACTGTGAGGCCCGGAATCGCATCGGAACCCACAGCTCTCCCGTCCTTACCGTCAGAGTCAGAGGTAGACGATGTGTTTTGTCACAGACGCTGAATGAAAAGTCATGTGCTGGATTATTTACATCAACTAACAGCAACACGAAACCAAAGTAGGAACCGGGATTGAATGAAGATAAAGCTTTGGAAGAGTGGTTGGGGAGCCTTTCAACATTAAAGCAATACAAAAAAATAAAACTGTTTTTCATGACGTGCGAAGGTGTCGGGGTTCCATTCACACTCGGCCTGGAGGCCGTTCAGCAGTTCATCTCTGCTGACAACTGTTCCCTGACACCTCCGCGCTTTAACCTGCCACCTCGGGACAGCGCTTTTCTCCTTTCTTCTGGGTTCCCGTCGGCGCTTCGGTCGCTTGTAAAGGTGTCGCGGACGGGATGAGGTGTCCCTGATACGCTCAGTAAAACACTCTGGTTCTGATTATCTCGCACTGTGACCTGAAAATTAAGTGCTTCCCTGAGATTATAGCACGAGGCACGTTTTGGAAAAGTTTCTGTGGGATTGACACGATGAGTGATGGAAGCTCCCCTGTCACTATCGCAGTATGAGGTCTGGACCGGTCCGTGCATGGCCTCATGGCTTCTGACTGTTTTTCTATGAGTCACGGTGAGTCATGCAAAGCTCCTTTCTCTTTGAGGGGAGAGAAATTGGTGATGAGGTGTTGTGGAAAACTACTATTTGAGTCTAGACAGCTGAAGAAGCGGAGCTCACTTTGGAAATAAGACCTGGAAACACAAGTCTCGAGTCTAGACGCTTGCGAGATGATGCACGGCTCTCTCCTCGTTCCCGGCTTTCTCTTCTATTTTTGTCTTCTTTAAGTGTGCCGCAAATTTTTTTACTCATCTCCTGTTAACCATTATTCCCTTTATGAGTCCTTCCTGCAGCCTAGTTAGCTTCTGTCCTTCTTCGCCCGCTGGCAGGTCGTCTTAAATTCATCGCCTTGGCCTCAGCTGTAGGTGTGTCAGCGGGACTCATCACGCTCACGGTGGCCGTTATGATCAGGTGACACGCTCTAAATTCAGACATTCAGTCCGAAGTGCCAGAATCTTACATTATTTAATGGCGGGATACTAAAGTTTGATATAAACCTCATAGTAAGAACATGCACAGAGTCGACATGGAGTCAGGAGAAGTCATCAGCAAGGTACGTAATGCTCTTTACTCCTACAATAAAATCATTCCAATGGAATTTTCTCTGTCAGCAACTCTGAACTGCTCAAATGTGATCCCCGACTCTGCTCTTTCTGTGTGGGCGTGTGCGACTGCAGCGGCCATCGGTGACAGCTGACACCGTGTTCTACGAGTCAGCCCAGGAGAGCACGCCAACGAGAAAGGGCAAGATGTCCGACATACCGGTACGCAAGCCCCCCCCCACCCGACGCTCTCTCCAGCCAGTCACGTGAGTCGTTAGACCGAGAAGTCCTCCCATCGACTCGGCCGCGTGTCTCGTGCTTGCGTGCGTAGGAGGAGCCGGAGGACCTGAGCGACGCCTCCCCTCACCCCGCCATCGTTCCCCTCAAGGATGCTCCGCCGGTCACGCAGGTGGAAAGACAGCCCGCCCCTCCCGACTACCCGAGCGTCCACTACTCCAGGTTGTCCAGGTACACGTCGGCGTCCTCGGCCTCTGCCGTCATCCTTCGTTCCTCTGAGGCTCTGTCTCCTTCCGCAACACGGCTGGATGTCGTCACTGCTAACCGCAGCAGTTATCTACCATTTCACATCTAATGTGCCACAGATTTTTTTTTTCTCACCCGTGTGCTCCCCCTTGATTTCTTCTTTATCTTTCTATCATCACATCTCCCACACTCCTCTTACTCCTTCTTTTTCCGAATACCCAACACCTCCTGTTTATGAGACAGCAATAAATTTCCCCGTCCCCGTTTTGGATTGTTAAAAACATTTTAACACATCTGGAGCAACAGTTGATCTGAGTCAGATGTCCAGATGCACTCATATGGTTTCTGTTTTGTTGTTGATGTTTTATTCAGTGTGGATCAGGTGCAGTTCCACAACCTGCCCCAAGTTGGAGACAGAAAGCCCAAGGAGTCCTCAAAAGTTGTTTACACGTTTCTCCACCAGTGAGGCCTGAGCAGGAAAACCAAAAGGTGTGACATGTTTTTTCCACCTTATATTGCAGAAATATCGTTACAATGTGGTATGCACAGTATATAGACGTCTTCTTCTTCCTGTTATTTATGTTCTACCTGAAAAGCGTATACAATAATCCACTAAAAACTGCAGAAATGCCATTAAATTCAGCAGCAAACCTCCCTGCAGAGTCCACTCATATTTTTGTCTTGCTTCTTGTTATTCCTCAGATCAACAGCTCGTCGCCCTTCTTCGTGTGAACTTGTGATTTCGCATGCGTTGACCCAGACAGAGCTGCAGGGAGAGACTTCCTGTGAATGTTGACGATGCTGTTCTGGGTCACACGTGTCCTTGTGGAGTTCTCCGTGGCTCCAGGGACCAGGAAAACATGTGGTTCTTGGTCAGACTTCAGACTGCAAGTTCAGCTTGATGCACGTTGTCTTGGGTCGGCTTCTAAGCAGCGTGTGCTCCGTTGCCGGTCATGCTGCTTGCATTCATGTCCACAATAAAATTACTGATGCTTCTTAGTCGGCAGTTTGTTCACAACTAAGCTATATATATAGGAATGGCTTCTACGGCGTCATATGCATCCTGAAATTTATATTTGGAAAAAAAAAAAACAAATACGCTAATGTAGAATGCTTGTTGTGAAAAACAACTGAATTGCTGTAGAGTTAAAACAGGCTCGTTTAGATGGATAATTAGGTAACATTTATTCTGTTGATTGCAGTAAATCAGCAACGATTCTAAACTGCATGTTGTTTTTGCTATTGTTAAAATATTCAATATAATAATAAGAAGAACAAAACAGAAAAACAGTAGAATATATTCCAAAGTTGTTTTGTACTTTTATCCCTCTCTCAGTATTTCAAAGGCTTCAGGAATCCAAAAATAGGTAATGAGAGACTGCGCTGAAGCAGAGAAACAGGATTTCCTTTCTCATTTGTTTATTTCACTTCCTCGGTGAGGCTGTATGAATTACTCTCCTTCGGATGACTGTTTCATTATATATAGTTTCAATATAACAGAAAATCCAGAGGACTAAATTATTCTGGTGTGAATTCCAACCTTGCAAAATAAATCGTTGAATTCAAATGCATTTGTCTTTTTTTTTAAGAATTGAAAACACGGCCTCATCATGTTTCTCAGTTGAAATCATGTAAGGTTCTCATTATGTAATCATTGTTTTTATGATGAATCATGTTTATTGTCATAAGGCATGAAAAGAATCGCCACTGTGGTTGTAGAAAGTTCATTTTGATAAAGTATTTTGAAATAAACATTTGAATTTAAGATGATTTTATATTTTATGTCGAATCAAAATTAAATTATTTAAACTTCAAATTTGATCAGATCGAAGCTTCATCGTGCCACGTTTACATTCATAATCGTTTTGACGCCCCCTGTCGGCCATTTGTGGAAACTACATTATTGTACATTATTAAATTCACTCTTCCCGAGTAAATAAATACAATGAATATGAATATTTAAAAATATAATATCGAGATGTTTGATTGCCATATTTTTCACCTGGCCGTGTAAATCTAAATTTAAACAAATATGATCGCGTGTAATGTTTGACATTAAAGTTGCTGCAGCCTTTCATCCTGATATAATATTTATAATTCATCCTTAAAAAAGGGAAGAATATTGAGGGATCCTAAAAACAACTGCAGAATACTGAAGGTGTGCACAAAAAATAATAAGCCAAAGCTTATCACCTATGTAGATGCATTATTGAAGGAATGTTCATCCCCACACTAAACCTGTATGGTCATGCAAATGCATATACACTTCTGGGAAAGTGTAAGACCTGGAACCGGAACCACAGTCCATATCTCCACTATTTGCGTTTTATAGGCATAACTTTCATCTCAATTCCTCTTTTCTGACAGCTGATCCTAGTGTAGAAAGAACAGTAACTCCGCAGTAATGACAGACCCGATTTTAACTTTACAAAACCTTTGAAATATAAACATTAAAAACAATTATCTAACTCACGACCCCCCTTCACTTTCTTCTTTATGATCCAACAGCGTTACCTACTGGACACAGAGGGACTTCGCATTCAATTTTTATGTGTAAAATATGTGAATTTAACTTTTGGGTTTGTTTTTTTTTGTCTTGTTTTCTTTTTGGGTTTGTTTTTGTTGTGATTCAGAACATAATTTATAATATTTGGAGTGATCTGACAGTTTTCGGGGGAGGAAGCAACTTGAAATCCTCCCACTTCTGCTTTTTTAAAGCAATCTGCAAAAAAAAAATATATCCACTTCTTCAAGATGGTCAGTCGTCCACGCCACGACAGAGATTACACGAATGTGTCCTAATAGGTGGATGTTAACCATGAAATGTTCCATTTTGATCATCTTTGCAACGATATCTGGTGAGTAATGGAAATTTCCACTTTGATCAATATTCCAATATTTTGAGTTCAATGACTTGCGTCAAATCCTCAGACTGCCAAGGTTGTATCTTTGATTAAAGGTGTCTGGAGCGGAAGTTTCAGTGTGACCTTTGGCCAAAGTCAGTGTGTTCTGAGAGGAGCGACAGTGGTGATTGACTGCAAGTATGACTATCCTTTCGCCCACTTTGTCACTTCAGTTAGCTGGTTAAAAGCACAGTACATTTCTGGATATTGGAGGCTGGTCCCATTGGAAATACACCAGAACCCCCCTGGACACTTTCAATATTTAGGCAACAAACAGGGCAACTGCCGCCTGCAGATAAATGATGTGCAACTTGTCGATGAAGGGAAATACTATTTCAATTTTCAAACCACGCTTGGATGGTACACCAGCTACGCGTCCCTTCAGTTGTCCGTAAAAGGTAACAAAGAGGACTAAACCCGCCGGGCATGTGCTTTGAATCACCCTTCTAATTTTACCCTCTCACCCTGTGACTCAGAGCTGACGGCCGTCGTGGAGCGCAGCACCGTGGTGGAGGGCGACGCCGTCAAGCTGGCCTGCTTGTCCGGCTGCGGCGCGCCGGTGGACATTGTGTGGTCCAGGGAGGGACGGCCTGCGACCCAGGCCTTTCGCGCCAAGAGAGGGGATGCTGGCAGGTACCACTGCGCTGTCTGGGAACAGGAGCGGGTCAGATCTGCCCCCGTGGCTCTAAATGTTCTGTGTAAGCCCGTTCTCCTAATTTCATATATAAGTAGTTCAGCGGACATCAAAACTTTCGTGGTCAATCCGGCGACCACGGATGTGTAAAAACTGGAATTAAAAAAGGGAAATACAATCTCGTCTTTCTGTATCCTCCTGGATCCACTGTGTGGGTCGCCTCTCGCTTCTCCCTCATCCCTCCATCAGATCGTCCTGAGAGAGTGACCCTGTCCATCAGCCCAGGCGGCGCCGTGGTCATGGGGAGCACGGTGACGTTCAGCTGCAGCAGCGACGCCAGGCCCCCGGTGGAAGACGGAGGCTACAGCCTCTACTGGGAAGACCACTTCCTCGGGCTCGGGCAGAGCCTCGCCATCCAGGACGTGCGGCCGGAGCAGAGCGGGCGGTACCACTGCCGGGCCTGGAACAACGTCAGCAGCGGAGGGACGGACCTCTTCCTCTCCCCTGCGCTGCCCCTGCAGGTCTACTGTACGTACGCGGGCGTGAAGCGGCGAAGGCCGGTCCGGCTGCTGCAGGCCACGGTGGTGCTGAACCTGCGGTCCCCCCCCTCTCTGTCTCCTCTCCCAGACCCACCGGTGAACGTTTCCGTCCAGGTGGACCCGGCGCTGGTCATGTGGGGCGGCGGCGTAAACCTGAGCTGCTCCGGCACCGCCGACCCTCCCGTGGACACCTACGCCTGGTACAGGCGGACCAACGGCAGCGGGCTGCTGGTGGGCTCGGGTCGGGTGCTGTCCATCCTCTCCATGGACCGGTCCCTGTCTGGGCTGTACTTCTGCCAGGCCGGGAACCGAGTGGGGCGGAGGAACTCCAGCGAGGTGCTGCTGAGCATGGTGGAGCAGGAGGAGGAGCGGGGTTTGTGTCCGCTCCTGTACGGACAGCCAATGGGCGCAAAAGCGATGAAATGACCCACGTGTGTGTGTGTGTCTGTGTGTGTTTGTGTGTCTGTGCGTGTGTGTGTGTGTGTGTGTGACCCCCCAGGCAGCCCGACACTCCAGGCGGTGGCCGGAATTGGACTCTCTCTCCTCGTGGCTCTTGTGTTGGCCCTCTTTGTGCTCTGGTGAGTCGGTCACAGATGAAGACAGCCAGTTGACATTTCTTAACTCAACGGTGAAACCATTTGCATCACGAAGCCCTTCTCCTTTTGGCAGTGGAGCTTAACGTGCCGTTTTTAGTGTCCAGAGTTACCGCACATGTGCTCACCTCACGCGGGGTTTCCCTGAATTCTCCATGCAAACGAGCCACACAGATTAGGACATTCGATACTTTCCCAGAAACATTCCTCGTAACATGCGAATGAAAAGATCGAGAGACGATGCGTTTTCCCGTTTTTGTCTCGACAGGAGGAAAAAGAGGAACCTGACCGGTGAAAATGTGAGTGATTTTCATATTTCAGGCTCTCGGCGGAGCTTCTGATCCGATTGTGTCGCTACCTTCAGGAGGCTGAGGGGGACCCCAGCGAGAAGGGACCGGATGCGAACCTCTACGCCAACATCGGGCTGGGCCCGCCGCTGCCCGACTTCGCCTTCCACGCGCAGCAGCCATCGGACCCCGAACAGGACGTACGAGCACTGCCCGCACACATGCAGGCCGAGGTCAAATACAGAGATTTTTAAACCATGTGACCCCCTCCCCAGTCTCCCACATCGGCCGTAAGCGAGGTCACCTACTCAACGGTCAACATCAGATCCAGAGGTTTGAATGGCAGTACAGATGTGGATCGCTCACAGTAGGTTCACTCTCACACTCTGTTTGGTAGTGCTGAATATTTAAGACTTTAAAAACACTTTGATGACACTTTTTGATTTCACTTTGATACGACTGAATCAGGTTTATGGAAGAAAAAAAAAAGGGGGGGTCTCATATGCAGGCAAACACAGTTTTGTTCATTGCAATAACAGTTTAAAGAGCAAAAAAAGGATCACTTAAAGGAAGGAAATAATGTAACTCATTTCGACAAATTGTAATTCCCCCCCAGACCCAAAGAAGAAAACAGCAGTGACCACACGATCTACGCCACAGTTAAAGGAAGCTGATCTTCCAGGGACCGACTCTGTTAGTCTCATTTTATCTATTTATTTTTGGCCGGATACTTTTCCAATATCAGTCTCATCAATCTGAATGCACCACAGTGAAACGTTAATAAATATCTTTAAACATTTGACTTTTTTTTTTTTTTGCTTCAGTTGTAATTTCTTGACATTTCTGCTCGGCAGGCTCACAATAGGATTTACAGGATTAGGCAGAAGAATTATCCTCTGATAAGACGATTCGGGGTTTTATTGCACTGTGGCGCCGCAAAAAGTAAGTCACATAAACATCATTATAAACAACGAGAAACTATTTACAACAACAAAATACTGATTACAACACGGGCATAATCCATCCAAAAGGCGAAACATGTATAGATAACTGTGCTTTTAAATGCTAAAGCAGTTTCTGTCATGACACCCCGACTGTATGTGCACTTCATCTCCTTTTGAAAAATTAGTAGTTAGCCTTCAGCAACTCAAACTTGGGACATTTCAGGTATGTAGTTGCCTCTGGGGAAGAATTTGCATGACATATAAATACTATATAGTACTTCCTACATTACTTCTAGATCTGTATGAAGGACTAACAGAAAACATCTACAATGTAAGAGAGAATGTAAAATCAGTTTTTGAGAGTTAACTTGATGGTGCAGCTTTCACTACAAGTGAACAGGAAACAGAGGAAAGGCTAAAGAAATGTCACAGAAAAAAAACCTCAAAAAAGAATACTTTGCATTTCGCAATGCTGGCTGCTAGGATTGAGTATATTACAATTTCACTTTGGGATTTTAATCAGTCTTGAACTTAACAAAAGTAAGCACCTACACAGGTTAAAGCACGTTTGTGACCGTCTGCACACAGTCGGGGTATTTACGGCTTCAGGTATGAAAAATGACCTGCGACAGGAGCATCACAGTCTGGTTTTATTCCCCATCAGAAAGTCCCCTCTGACCTCTACAAGGTCTGCTCACATGTTCATGTCCAATGTCATGGCCGGGCCAGTTTGTGAACCCCTGGTAAGTTGTGATAGTTCTGTTGGTGATGGAGAAGAGCACAAACACACCTGTGACGCCAAGCGTTTCTGGCATTATGACAAACACGGACGGGCGCCTCTCACCCTCATGGCTGTAGATATCCAGGGAAGGAATCGGGACACTTTGGCGTAGACGCCTGGCTTCTTGGCCATGGCGCAGCCCGTTCCCCAGCTCACGACTCCGAGCAGACGGTACCGACTGGTCTTGGAGAGGCAGTCCTCCGCCACGAAAGGGCCGCCGCTGTCGCCCTGAGGACCCAGAAATTCGAGCAAGACAAATCAACGAGAGGGCGCGGAAAGACGAGGTCTGACCGCCAACAGAGGCGCAAACGGACCTGACAAGCATCAGTGCCTCCTTTCTCATACCCGGCACAGAACATGCTGGGGGTGATCTGGTTGTCATAGTAATCAGGGGCGTTGCATACAGCGTCGCTGATGATGGGCACATGTGCCTCCTGAAGAACATCTGCAAGGTGGCCTGACACAACAAAAAGTGAAAAACTATCAAAATCTGTGTATGTTAGACCAACATTTATATAATTACATTTTTTTTAATGATTTCATTGTCATAAAAATGGAATCTCACCATAATATACGATATTTCCCCAGCCTGTAATTGTTCCCATTTGCCCATCTATTAATCTTTGTCCATATGTTGGCAGGCAGACGGGCTGGACGTACTCTGAAAATGAACCCAAAAAGCAAAATTCCCCGTCTCAGCTGCAGCGCACAAACGCAGGGTCGTAATTCCAGATGAGGAACACTAGGTGGCACATGTGCCCAAGAGGGTGCTCTTCAATGATGTAACAGTGTGTTACAAATTAACACGAATAATTCAACGATTAACCGGCCACTGGCCGCTTTGCTCAAATGTTAGCCCTGATAAGTTGACATTTGTGTATAGTTCAGTCGATGTCCTCAGTTAATCTGTATGCACGATAGTAAAAATCTGCCCTGTCTGGTAAATGCGACTTCAGAAAACAGATTACACACAGCTTCTCCTTCCTCATTTCTCACTGCAGTGATGCTGAAATAGGCTACATTATTGTGTAAGTCTGAGTAATGTCCATGTGTGTGTCTGTGCGTGTGTGTGTGTGTGTGTGCACGCACGTCTGCCTTGGTGAGCCTTACCGTTGAACGTGAGAGGCTGGGAGAGGGCGAGGACGGCGATGTCCCTGCTGTTGTCGTCGATGTTGGCATCCACGAAGGGCAGGTAGCTGCTGTGGTACACGATGGTCTTGACCTCCACCACGTTGGCGTTGACGGGCTTGTTGTAGATGGAGCCCAGCAGCACGCGCCAGCGGTTGAGAAAGCGGTAGCGCCTAGGACAGAAGACGTGCACTGTTGTGGCGCCAGCTCAGATGGCGGCGGGGGGGGCGGGTACACATGTTAGCGCTTGGCGCGGCTCTCTTGCTTACTCCGGGAAGCAGTGGGCTGCCGACACGATCCAGCGGTTGGAGATGATGGAGCCCCCGCACTGGTGGACTCCATCGTACTGGAGGCTGACCTGCCAAGGCCAACTGCCCTGCCTGGCGTCCACGCCGGCGACTATACGGTCTGCCGCAAAGCTACGCCTACCGCAATCTGTTGGTGGGAATGGAGGGGGGGCAGAAAATCAGACGCTAACAGAGTCGGGGTCATTCCAGGACACAAGAGAGGCAAAACAGAGAAGACAGGCAGAGATTAGCGACAAAGGGGTACAAAAAAATAAACACCAGACAGGATGCGCGAGTGGAGAAGCACGAAAAGGAAAAAAAAAAAAATCACAAAGGTCGCGAGAGGAAGAGGAGCTGAGTGTGTGAAATAAGGTGACAGGGGCGTCCACGGGGGGTCCACAGGGGGTCGGACGACGATAGTAGATCTCGGTGAACATCTTACCTTGGCACAGGAGTGTGAGAACCTCCCGGCTCTCACAGTCGCTGGAACAAAGACAGACAGAGTTAGGAACAACGGCCTGACCTCCAAACGAGGACAGTTCTCTTCCCGCGCGTTAACCGAGAAGAGGGGTGAAAGAAAAAGGGGCGAAGTGGGGGGGGGTTGCCGCGAGACAGGTACGGTGTCGCGCAGGCGGGCGGAGCTTACCACGGGAACAGCGAGTCTTTGATTTTCTTGCCGTAGCTGAGCTCCTCCGGTTTGACGCAGAAGAACTCGCCGCCGTCTCCGCTGGCCTCCGGCACCGAGGCGACCGAATAATTGACCACACTGAAACGCACACGCGCGCGCGCGCACACACACTTCAGTCCCACGTCGCAGCGCTAAGGCCTCACACACGTCCACCACGACCCTCTCACCTCACAAAGCCCACTTCCTCACAGCTGATGCTCGCAAGGAACTCGTTGGCCGAGGAGGAGCACACCTGGCGCCACCTCTTGCTGGTGGAGTCAAACACTCGGAGGCGCTGGTCAGCGGAATTGACCTGGACTGCAAAGAGGTTCCCAAGAGGCGCGGTCACGTTCCCCCTCCGGCCGCGCTGAAGGGTTGTTTAAAGACGTCTGCGCGCTTCACTCACCATCGTACAGACCCGTGTCCTCTTCCATCGTGCAGTACGTAACTGCGGAAAGGGGACAGCTTTATTTCACCCGACGGGGCGCGAGCGTTGACTTTTAGCGTATGTCTGCGTTTGTGTTCTGACCTATGACCCAGGCCGCCGCCCCGATGGCTCCCAACGTCATCAGCGTCACGCACACTCCGAACACGCGGCAGGGGGTCAGCACGCAGGTCAGAGAGATGCTCCTGTTCCCTGCAGACAGACGGACAGTGCGGGGTTTGAATGGAGGTCAAAAAAGGACTCGGCCCATGTAGCTGTTTCATTCTCAAACGCCTTATCTTGGACATCTCTTTAAAACATACATTTATTTGTCGTCTCTACGGCAGCACACGGGGAGGACAAACAACAAAATGTCCGATCTCAGTTCACAGACCCACAGCAAAGGAGATGGAACATTTGCTGGCAAAGACCGAAAAGTACAAATGACACCGATCCGATCAATAGTCTAAAGTCTACAATCCTCCACAGAGCGGGAACAAACGCTCAGGCGAGGATACGGTGCCACCACGTCACGTCTGCACATATGCACGCAGCCCTCCCGCTAACCTCGCCTCTGGTGGGCAGTCTGACCCTCAGGTTTAACACTTACTACTTTTCTTTTTTTAATGTAGTAAAACAAACCGCGAGTAAACACATGTAGCATGTAGTTCAAGGGGCCTGGTGTGATGAAAGCTGACTCACTGTCCTGTTTGTTTTTTGGGGTGGTTTTTTTTTTGGTTTTTTGTTTTCTTTTTTTAACGTTACAAAAGGTACGGAACTGAAGGTTTGCCAGATGTTGTCTTTGTCTCGCGGGACCGATCTGACATCCGAAAATGGGAAAAGCAAACAACGTGCATTCACTGCACGTTCTGCCCTATCCTCTTTTGGGTTCCTGACCTTAAGATGTCAGCGGTTACGTCCCGTGGGAGGACTTATTATCTTTGTTATTAAAGCTCTACCTAGAACCCTGCGCAGGACCTTTTGACCTTGTTTCTGGCCCCCACAAAGGTTCTGGGTTTGAGTCCTCTAACTGGAGTACACCTGTTGTTTTCCTCCAGGTTCTTCCTCCAAAACAGGGCACATCAGGGTGTTTGTAGCTGCTGCTCAGTGTAGCGTGAAAGGTGTGACCTGGTGACCTGTCCAGGGTGTATGTCTGCCCCCCTGTCCCCCGGTGACTGCTGGGACGCACTCCGGCATCCCTATGGAGGGGTGACCGGCGGAAGCGTAGATATCATGTATCATATTACATAGTTATTTAACTCAAAAACGGTGACGGAGGTGACGACGCACGTTAAATATCAACAAAGGCAACGTGTTCCTTCAACATGTAAGGAAATAAGTTCAGATACTGTCAGAGAGAAGATTCTGCATGCCTGGTTTCCTTCCTCGGACTGTTTCACATTACTTTCCCTTCTCAAGTAAAGCTTTTGACGAGCCAAATGTCCACTTTAAGGCTGGGTGGTCTGGAATATCATACGTGCACCTAATATGACTCTTTTAGCATCAGCCTTACGTCATACATCTCTCCTCTGAAATAATAAAGCACTGCGACCCGACTGAGTTTACCTTTCCTTTATCTGCCTGTTCCCAGCCCCTCCCCACCTGACTTTTCTTCCCCCCCCTCTAAACGCTGAGCCAGCGCGATAATGCCGTTATTGTTCCCCGGTTGGTCGGAGCAGGACAAAGATAATAAAGCGGGGACAAAACAGAGGGAGGTAAATGCGAAAAAGTTCGCCGAGGGCCCTTCTCGGAAATACGCGGTTTTCTGGGATGAACTGTGCACTAGAAACTTCAGCCATTACTGTCATCCCTGCCCCCCTTGCCACCCCCCCATTTCATAACAGAACAGGGACTCTATTGTGTCCCCTATTACAGAGACCACCCTCACCTGCAAGCATGTGAGTGTGTGTGTGTGTGTGTCCTTGTTAGCCTGGTGAGCAGCACACATTCCAACACTAAAAAACAGTTCCAGAGCCCCTTAAAATGCAGAGTTTACATTGTGACTGACATTCTTCACTCTTCTTTAACTACCACAGGGTGACATTTTACTTTGTTGCCATGTTTCATTCGCCAGCGGGGAAGAGTGGGAAGAGTGAATCACGACCATCGTTACTGATCACGATATTTCACGATTCTGCACCACAGAGTCACATGACCAGCCAGGGCTGGAAAAGGTTCTGACTGGTCGTGCGGCTGCTCGCTCTCTTTTTTAAAGTGGGGACAACCTCAAGCGCGCACTTGTGCACGCAAAAAAAAAAAAACACACGCACGCTTGAACCGAGCCCACACTGGTTCCAGTTTAAATAGGAAAATGGGCTTAAATGGGTTGAAGGGCCCCGACCATGAAAGACGGGCCCTTCCTGGAACACTGATGTGGTCGAGGCAAGACGGAGCCGGCGGACGCAGCCGGAATCGTGACTCACACAGAATCATGCGTGCTGGTTGCCATGGTTACGGAGTTTTAAAAAAACAACAACAACAAACATTTCCACAATTAGGGCGGTGTAATGACTATCGCCCTGATATGAAAATACAGACATCGCCCTGCGTGTTGATAGCTGTTGCATCACAGTGTGCATGGTTGTGTTTCCCCACTCGCCCACACACGTTCAGCAAACGCACACGTGGAGGGCAAGAGCAGAGGATGGCCCACCAGATCTAAGCCCAGATACACACACACACAACACAAACCACACCAGATGTGCCACTCCTCGAATGAGCCATCTTTAGCCTGTAATTACACACACATAGAGGCCTTGCCTGAGTCACCACAACTGGGTGGACCCCCATATCCTACAAAATGTTAGGCTGGCCGTGCTGCTGTACATAACGTACGCTACAAGACATCCCTGAAGCTCTGGGGATGAAGGAGAAGGTCATTATTTCCTGGCTTTGTCGTGCTGGCCACCCAATTCACAAGGTAGGATATATTACTATTAAACATTACATTGTCCAAAGTTTGGAGGTTTTAATGGTTGCACCGTTAGATGAGTAGCACTGAACTCATATACAATGACTTCTGGATGGCTAATGTAGCTTTGCATCGTTGCAAAAATAAATAAATAAAAAAAGAAGGGAGGGGTCTTTGTTCATATTGTAATTATTCTCAATTCCAGTGAAGAGACCATTCTAGCCTCCACGTGGCGACATGAGTATCAGATTTCTATCTGAGTCTCCCTTATTGTGTTACAAATGCACAAAATTAATAATTCTACATGAGCTACGTGAACCGAGCTGAGAGTCGGTTTTGCCCAAAGCAGTTAATGGTTAACTGGCAAGTGGACCGATGTCTGGTCCCAAAAAACATGTGCTGAGTATGACCAGCACGGCATTTTAATCTGTGTGTGTGTGGGTGTGTGTGTGTGTGTGTGTGTGTGTGCATGTGTTTATGTGTGTGTGAGAGAGAGAGAGAAAAAGAGACAGGGGAAGAGGCAGCAAGAACAATAATAGACGTGCACTCACCCATCTTCCCCTCGGTCACAACTTTCTCAGCATACATCTCTTTAGGAACGGAGATGCACGTCGTCACTATAGAAAACTGCCCCCTTCTCTCCTTGACTCTTCTCCTCCTCGACTTGTAGATGAGCTTAGTCAAAAGCCACAAGCCCTGGTCTGCAATAACAAGGAGAATCAAACAAATGCGGTCCGCACATACATTGATTTAGTAGTAAATTACTTCATTATTTTTCTTTACGATTGACCACATGGTCAAAGCTGCTGCTTTAGACGGTCCTGTCTGAACAGTAATATCAAACTGCCACCTTCTTCTTCTTGAAAAGGCAAATTTCCTTTAAAAAAAAACTGTATCCTCCAATGAAATATTCAGCAAACAGTATGCATAAAGACACACAAAAATAATTACACAATAATGCAGAATATTCAAGCCATCTTACTTTGACCTGCAAAGATAGCTGAATAAAGCCACAAGAAGGCGTCTCGGAAGCGACTCACCTGTGTTTTCTCACCGCAGGTGGAACCCTGGCCTTCACCTGCTCTCAATAAATTCGGCTTTAACGGATTTTTTTTCCCCTTCTGCTTCAAATGTAGTCTCACTCGTTGCACTCTTTCAACTCCAGCACAGTTAAATCCCAGTTTTGAGGAAATCCTTAACCCCCCCCCACCCTCAACCCTTGCTTTTCCTCTTTCTACCACCCCCCCCCCAACCTCGCAGGTTAGTGACCCCACAGAATGAACACAAGCACGGAGGCTCGCCACGTTGTCAGAAAAACCGCTTCAATCAGCCAAATCCACCTGCGGCTGCTTCTGACAGGAGAGAGCGACACATTTGGAAGCCCAGGTCGCTGCAGCGTCTGTCCCGAGGTTCGGCCGCTCCGGCTGCGCGTCCCGCTGCGCGCGTGAGGGGGGGGGGCACGCGTGACGTCACGGTAGGACGGCCCGGAGTGGACGCGTACCTGCGCCAGGTGAGCCCCGCCCCCCCCCTTCACTAGCCTCGCAAAGGTGGCGAGAACGTTCGATTTTCGATTTGGTCCTCCTCTTCTTTGGCCTCCGCAAACGGACTGTTTCATTTGGTTCTATTTTAACACCAGGAGCAGCTGTAGACGGATACACCATTCAAATTGTTGGCAATTGGTGTTGTTGGCAGTTGTTGTTTTTGTTGTTACTGCAATAAAAAGAAAGGATAAAATAACATAAAACACCCAACTTCAGAGGAGAAGCTTTTTTTCACGGCCAATGCAGCCTGCTCTACTCGTTCCTTCTTCACAAAAATCCATCTTGTACATCAGGAAGACAAGCTGTCAACGTTCTTGCAGGTTTATATTGTTCCTACTTGTGAGAGGGAGAGAGAGAGAGAGAGAGAGAGAGAGAGAGAGAGAGAGAGAGAGAGAGAGAGAGAGAGAGAGAAGAGAAGAGAGAGAGAGAGAGAGAGATCAGTATTATGTGGAGACACCAGCTCTCTCTGCTGTTTGACAGTTTATGCTGGGTTGTAGGTTCCTAATTAAACAGGTTCTATTTGTAAAGGATTCTCTTCTCACAAAGGGCCTGACTGCATAGCTGACCAGGAGCTCATTTTAAGGTGGGTTAATTCTTTACCCTGGACTTCACACTTCCTTTGCTTTTCTCTTTTTGTGCGATTGGATCACATCTGGGCCTCCTTCACCTGTCGTTTACCAGAGACAGTGCTGTGAGATCAGGCTGCCTCTTTGGTTTTTTGCAGATTCACCCACAATAGACGACAGAGGAAGTTAAGAAATGGAAGATTTGAAGAAAGGAGACATGAGGAGGAAGACATTTTGCCAATTTTCTTTGTTGCTCCTGGCCCTGGTTCAAACAACAACGTGCACCTCAGGTAACCGAACATCTAATGTTTTTTGGGGGTTTTTTTTACATACAAAATCTTTCCTTTCCACCATGAGACTCTTTAAATGTCCACGTTGACAGACCAGAGCACCGGTGGCTCACATGTATTTTACATTCCCTGCTTTGCAATAACAACAACTCACCCACGCATCTTTATTGTGATGTGTGCAGTGTCTTAATGACATCACAGGATAACTGCCCACTGGAGGGGTTATTATATCAGGAACGTCATAAAATTTAATAAAAAAAGAAATAACATATCAGACCAGTTGAGAATTTCATGCGATGAAACCTGTTGCATATGTTTTTCTCCTCTTTAGGCATTCTTGCTGGGGATTGGTCAGTTCAGCTCCCCACTGACCCCGTCTGTGCTGTGGTCGGGTCGTCTGTGGTTCTTCCTTGTTCCTTTGACTTCCCCCAAAGTTCTAATGAAAGCGAGAAGGTCGGAGGACTGCTTGCCCAGGTAACATATGTCCCAACATTCACCACACAGTGGAAGGAAATAATGCTTTAGTCTCCCAAATGTAAGTTTTGTTGAAGTTTTCACAACTTCTCTAATACTGTTTCAGGATGATGGAGGAGCAATACAAACGTACAAAGTTCTGTCTGAGATGTGGTGTCTTGGAAGCAGCCGCTGTATCACACCAAAGTATTGATTCAAACCTTTTGACTATTTCCCCAAAGAATTCACGGGATTTTAATACATCTGAATTTGTTCCTGTCTCAGATACGTTTACCACAGTGCTGGAATTTTACCTGATCCGTCTTACCAAGGAAGGGTGGAGTACTTTGGACAACCAGGAAGAAAAAACTGCTCTCTGAAGATTTCGGACCTGAGACTGTCGGACAGCGGAACATACGTCTTTTATCTCATCACGGATCATCCAAGGGAGAAGATGCCAGAACAGAGTGGAATACAGCTGCTGGTGGCAGGTAGGGGAATTATGCAATTATCAGGCCGAACCACGCTGCCCTCGGGCCTGATCAATGTCACCAAATCAATAATATGAGACTGAGTTACCTTTAAAAGGCCCTGGGTTCAAATCTTGACCCCGAACCTTCCCTTGTGGACTTTCCACATTCTCCCCAAGCCTGTGTGTGTCTGTATTTTTCTCCACATTCTTCAATTTCCCCTCAAAAAACGCATTCAGTCGCACAAACGTGAAAGCTAAGTCTTCTAAGATCACGCGCTCCACTCAACACTGACAAACCTGACACCCTTCCTCAATTCTGACGCTTTTCCTCTGTCATAGACCAGAAACTGAACTTTATCTTATCTTAGTCACCATCGGTCTTTTTTCAGCATAGCAACGGTTGCCGCGTGGTTGTCAGCAAAGCAAGAAGGAGCGCGGGGTTCAGACCTCCTTATTCCGAATAACTTGGAGAACATATTGACCAATGTGTGCTGCTTCATCGGATCATTTGAGCCGACAATAAAAAGTCAAACTGAACCTGGTGCTTGCATTAGGTGAATCGCAGGATCTCAAAACTTTCATCGAGATAAAACTTGTGCGGAGACAAACTCGTCCATTTGCTGCGAAAAGTCCTCGATGGGGACGCAACGAATGGATGGATTAAAACTGTTTAAATTCCCAAGCTTCCCGGTTCCCTCTTCCCTCCAGACTCCCCCGGTGCTGTCACGGTTGCAGCGGGTCCGTCCAGCCGGGTGGCCGAAGGCGAGAGCTTACGCCTGGCCTGCTGCGGCCCCGCGGCCTCCCCGCCGGTCGTCTACGCCTGGTTCAGGGGCCCGGGTGTCACTCCAGCCCGCCGCGGACAGGTGTGGAACATCGGCCGGGTCACGTCGGCCGACTCCGGAGGCTACGTCTGCCAGGCACAGACGGGAGACGGGACGCGGAACTCCACGGTTCTGACTGTCGACGTGGAGTGTAAGTCGGGAAAAGGTCGACGCTTGAGACGGCCCGCGCGGAATCTCTCACCGTCTGGTCTCGCCGCCGCCTAGACTCTCCCCGGGACGCAGACGTGTCGGTCTCCCCCGCCGGGGGCGGAACCCCCGTCACCCTCGCCTGCAGCAGCGACGCCAACCCGCCCGTGCGCGCGTACGCCTGGTACAGGGGCACGGCCTGCCTGCCCTGGGCGGACAAGAGCTCCCACCCGGTCCGGTGGTCCACGGCCGTTCCCGCGGGGGGGGGCCGGACCCTCAGCATCAGCAACATCACCGCTGAGGCGTACGGAGAGCACTGCTGCGTGGCGAAGAACAGACACGGCTCTCAGACCGCCGCCGTGACTCTACCGGGGCCTAAAGGTGTGTGTCCGCACGAACGCAGCCTTCCTCTCATGACCTCCGCCAAGGAGGTTGTTTTTGCTGGTGTTTGTCTGTCTGTTAGCAACATGACTCAAAAAGTTAAGGACCGATTTTGATGAAATTTTCGGAATTTGTTGGAAATGTGAAAAGAAAGAACTGATTTTATTTTGGGGGCGATCCGGAAGAAATCCTGGATTCTGGATCACTTTGAATTGTTCATTAACATTGTGGTCAATGGGGCCAAAAGGGATTGCTGCGCTTGGTGGAGGTGTGCGCTCTCCGAGTGCTTTCTAGTTTTAATTCTGCATTCGTAAGCAGAGCTTCGGCATTTATAAATCACAAACGGCCCTGGTTATGATTTCCTTTCCTGCTTAACAAACTGGGGAGCTGACACCTCTCACTCTCTCTCTCCGTCCGCTACAGCCATCACCCCATCTCACTCTTCTGAAAGCAGACTGGTGCCCATCGGCGTGGGCGTGGGCGTGCTCCTGTTCGTCGTAGCCGTGGTCGTGTGCTTCGTAACAAGGTGAGCTCCGCCGCCGGGAACCCCGGGGTTGGTCAGTGGGCTCGGGTGCAAGGCATTTAACTCCGCCCCGTCTCCTGAACCCTTCAGGAAGCAGAAGTCATCGAGGCAAAGCTCCTACATCCTCACTGAGACAAACCCAGCGGTGCCCTGAGAGGACGCAGTGAGGGAGGCTGCAAAAAAAAAAAAAAAAAAAGCACGTCCAGATAAAACAGAAGCTATTTATTGTGCGATTCAAGTTTGGTAGTTTTTTTGTTTGTTTTTTTCCTCGTGGAGAAATAAATGACTGTACGCGTGACTGCACTGAAGGTTTTTACAAGAAAAAAAAAACAATAAAAGAAAAGGCTAAACTCAACAAATGTGGGTCCCTTTTTTAGTCTAGCGGGCCCGTAGGGTTAATGAAGCGTGACTTCCTGTCACTGTTGCAGCAGCAGAATTGAATTCCCCGATGGACGTTTTCCTGCCACACCGAAACAACGCGTTTTTGTGATGATGAGGAGTGGCGGAGGAGGATGGAACACGCAGTTCTAATGATCCGATTACACGGTGTCAGCCGCTGCTGCTCCTCGGTCATTTCTGCGTGGGTTCTCGTATAAACTCTCCGCCGTGATAAGGCCCCACCGGATACCGACCAGAACCTCCAGAGAAGTGGAAGAGGGCGAAAACCAGGAGGACAGTGACTCCGGCTCCAGGATGTCCAAAGTGGACTTTAATAGCAACTCTTCGGTCTATTTTTAGCATTTGTTCCCCCCCGCATATGTAAATGATAACAGCCGGGTGCGATTACAAAAATGTTTGCAGAGAAACGATTGAATTTATTTAAATAAGAACAAAGACATGTAAGTACCTCAGAGTTTTGCTTTATTTCCAGTCTTTTTTGTATCAGTCATAAATCTCCTACTTCCACTGCACATTTTATCAAGTACAGATGCAAACATAGTAGCAGCTATTTCATTATAAGATAATTAAGTGTGTAATAAAGATAAGCTGTTATTTGCTTGGGCAGAAACTCTTATATTTGCGGAGGGCAAAAAAGAGCTTGTAAAAAGGAAAATATCTGTAAGCGTACACGAGTAAAAGAAAAAGACTATAGGTCGCTGTATGCATGAATATTGGGTAAAACTAATATCGATATAAAAGAGATATAAAGTAGTGGCAGTTTATGAGTGGTCATTATTTAGCTGTGAAGGTAGGTTCAAGCAAGATGTAATATAGTCTTCTGATATTTTCTGACTTTTAAAAGAGATAATTCCTTCATTTGCTGGACTCAAGTCACCAGAGGTAATGTTTCTGATTTATTTATGGGGCTGTGCATCTAAAAGGAACAAAAGAAAAAGGGAACGATTCAAGATGACGCAAGACATTATAGTCATAGTTCTTTAAAAATGTATTTGAGATTTCTTACCTCTTTGTCCCCATTTTGACCTTTTTTTTTAATAATCAGAAGTAAAAGAAACTCGTTTGAGTGAATGTGTCATAATGGCATCAAACATGTCAAACACAGTTTAGAATTTAACTTACCACCATCCAGATTATAGCCACTGTGAGAAGCAGTATAATAACAACTTTGACTCCCAAAAACACCAGGAATACTTTGGCTGCTATAGGAGGCAAAAGAAGAAAATAACCAATCAGTGCACTTACCCAAATACAATTAATGATAAGAACTGAGCAATCAGAGGGGACATGGAGTAAATTATTCACCTGAACCCTCTGCTTCCTCCACCATCAGCACTGTAGTTGAGTTGTTCTCTCCCAGGATGTTCTGGGCCTTGCAGAGGTACTGTCCAAAGTGGAGTGGCTCCAGAGAGGGTATAGACAACACCTGTCCTGTTCCTACTTGAACCAGGGAGCTCCAGTTGGCTGCAGCACTCCTGTACCAGGTGAAGTTTTCTGCTGCAGGATGAGCTGTGCTGCTGCAGGCCAGACTGACACTGGCGCCCAGGGTCAGACTGCCAGAGTAAGTCACTTCCACAGATACATTTAGTGGAGGATCTGCAATAAAAACCTCCTGTGCCGTTAGATATGGTTAAACGGTTCATTTTAGCACAATTCTACTGTGGTCGGATGAGTGATGGGTTTTTTTAGCAAAGAAATGCAAACACAAGAGGAACTAGGGAGGATTCAGCAAAGCTTTACGTCCTCTAGTGGACAATAATAGTATGGCAAAATATTCTATTTAGAAAATTATACTTGAGAAAGGAAAGCTTTAAAAAGAGAGATACAATTTCCTGTCATTTTCATTTTTACATCATGTCATTCATTTTTATGCACTTCTCATATTTTGAGAACCAAGTTTCAAATGGTATAAACTTTATATACTTACACTGAACGTCCAGAGTTACAGAATCCGACTGCATTGACTCTCCTTCGATAGTACACGTGTAATTCCCAGCGTCCTCAATCTGAGCCTGGAACTCTGTGTGGGTCACTGGCTCTCCATCTTTGAACCAGGTGACATTGCTTTGGCAGGATAATTGACAGTCAAGTAACACACTCCACCCTGCTTTCACAGTGGATGAGGGGGCCAGCCTGGCTCTCGCCACTAGACAGAAAAGAAAAAATGCTCGGTAGAAAATCTGAAAAGCTCAAAATGAACGTGACACTGACAACTGGTCCTTTTACCTGCAACAGAAAGATAAACAGATTTTGTACTCCATCTTCCATATAAATCCGTGTCAAAATGGAAGTAGTAATATCCAGTGTCATTTTCCTGCAGGTCATGAATCGCCAGGTTACAGCTGTGCTGCATATCACCAAGATATTCAGAGCGGTTGTGGAGTGAAGGAAAGTCTGCGAGTTTAACACGGATCCAGGTACCATTTATTTTAACCCCCTTGTACCACCCCACGCCATTAACTCTTTCATTTTCAGGGTAGTTGTAGGAGCATCTGAACTCCACTGATGACCCCCTTAGAGCACAAGGGTCCGGGTTTTCCAAGACCACCCTCTGAGCTGTGTCCACAGTTTCTGCACAGAAATCAATTCAAAGTCTCATCTTAGTGTTGAATGGATCAAGGCTAAGTATTCTGTTCCAGATGTTCACAGATGTGATAAAAACCAGTGATGCAGGGGAGGAGGACTTAAGTTGACATGGAGTAAATTATTCACCTGAACCCTCTGCTTCCTCCACCATCAGCACCGTAGTTGAGTTGTTCTCTCCCAGGATGTTCTGGGCCTTGCAGAGGTACTGTCCAAAGTGTAGTGGCTCCAGAGAGGGTATAGACAACACCTGTCCTGTTCCTACTTGAACCAGGGAGCTCCAGTTGGCTGCAGCACTCCTGTACCAGGTGAAGTTTTCTGCTGCAGGATGAGCTGTGCTGCTGCAGGCCAGACTGACACTGGCACCCAGGGTCAGACTGCCAGAGTAAGTCACTTCCACAGATACATTTAGTGGAGGATCTGCAATAAAAACCTCCTGTGCCATTAGATATGGTTAAATGGTTCATTTTAGCACAATTCTACTGTGGTCGGATGTGTGATGGGTTTTTTTAGCAAAGAAATGCAAACACAAGAGGAACTAGGGAGGACTCAGCAAAGCTTTACGTCCTCTAGTGGACAATAATAGTATGGCAAAATATTCTATTTAGAAAATTATACTTGAGAAAGGAAAGCTTTAAAAAGAGAGATACAATTTCCTGTCATTTTCATTTTTACATCATGTTATTCATTTTTATGCACTTCTCATATTTTGAGAACCAAGTTTCAAATGGTATAAACTTTATATACTTACACTGAACGTCCAGAGTTACAGAATCCGACTGCATTGACTCTCCTTCGATAGTACACGTGTAATTCCCAGCGTCCTCAATCTGAGCCTGGAACTCTGTGTGGGTCACTGGCTCTCCATCTTTGAACCAGGTGACATTGCTTTGGCAGGATAATTGACAGTCAAGTAACACACTCCACCCTGCTTTCACAGTGGATGAGGGGGCCAGCCTGGCTCTCGCCACTAGACAGAAAAGAAAAAATGCTCAGTAGAAAATCTGAAAAGCTCAAAATGAACGTGACACTGACAACTGGTCCTTTTACCTGCAACAGAAAGATAAACAGATTTTGTACTCCGTCTTCCATATAAATCCGTGTCAAAATGGAAGTAGTAATATCCAGTGTCATTTTCCTGCAGGTCATGAATCGCCAGGTTACAGCTGTGCTGCATATCACCAAGATATTCAGAGCGGTTGTGGAGTGAAGGAAAGTCTGCGAGTTTAACACGGATCCAGGTACCATTTATTTTAACCCCCTTGTACCACCCCACGCCATTAACTCTTTCATTTTCAGGGTAGTTGTAGGAGCACCTGAACTCCACTGATGATCCCCTTAGAGCACAAGGGTCCGGGTTTTCCAAGATCACCCTCTGAGCTGTGTCCACAGTTTCTGCACAGAAATCAATTCAAAGTCTCATCTTAGTGTCGAATGGATCAAGGCTAAGTATTCTGTTCCAGATGTTCACAGATGTGATAAAAACCAGTGATGCAGCAGAGGAGGACTTAAGTTGACTAAAAGCTTAGACTAAAAGAGACGTTTGTCTCTTACCCCACATCAGGATCAGAATCACCAGCGTAGCCACCATCCTCCTCAAGTTTACAGAAAATGAGAAAAGTTCAAAATAAAACAACCACTCATCGTGAGACGAGAGACTTTGACATAATGAACCATCGAGGAGGGACCTGCCAGTAAAGAACTAAGACTAAGCATGTTAATTTAGGTCACATGTAAGAGACAGGAAATAAGGAACTATAACCAAAAACTACTTTTCATCTCCTCCTCTTCTTCTTCTTTATTTTCACACAGTGGTCTCCACAAATGGACTGTTGCATTTGGTTCTATTTGAACAGGAGAATAGGAGCAGCTGTAGACGGATACACCATTCAAATTTTTGGCAATGCAAGACTGGTTCAAACAAGTGCGGTGAAATTTAATTGCAATAACAGAGTTTTTGTTGTTACCACAATAAAAAGAAAGGAAAAAATAACATAAAACACCCAACTTCAGAGGAGAAGCTTTTTTTCACGGCCAATGCAGCCTGCTCTACTCGTTCCTTCTTCACAAAAATCCATCTTGTACATCAGGAAGACAAGCTGTCAACATTCCTGCAGGTTTCTACTGTTCCTACATGAGTGAGAGAGAGAGAGAGAGAGAGAGAGAGAGAGAGAGAGAAAGAGAGAGAGAGAGAGATCAGTATTATGTGGAGACACCAGCTCTCTCTGCTGTTTGACAGTTTATGCTGGGTTGTAGGTTCCTAATTAAACAGGTTCTATTTGTAAAGGATTCTCTTCTCACAAAGGGCCTGACTGCATAGCTGACCAGGAGCTCATTTTAAGGTGGGTTAATTTTTTACCCTGGACTTCACACTTCCTTTGCTTTTCTCTTTTTGTGCGATCGGATCACATCTGGGCCTCCTTCACCTGTCGTTTACCAGAGACAGTGCTGTGAGATCAGGCTGCCTCTTTGGTTTTTTGCAGATTCACCCACAATAGACGACAGAGGAAGTTAAGAAATGGAAGATTTGAAGAAAGGAGACATGAGGAGGAAGACATTTTGCCAATTTTCTTTGTTGCTCCTGGCCCTGGTTCAAACAACGTGCACCACAGGTAACCGAATATCTAATGTTTTTTGGGGGGTTTTTTTATATACAAAATCTTCCCTTTCCACCATGAGACTCTTTAAATGTCCACGTTGACAGACCAGAGCACCGGTGGCTCACATTTATTTTTCATTTCCTGCTTTGCAATAACAACAACTCACCCACTTCATTGTGATGTGCGCGGTGTCATTAAGACTTCCGCCTCGTCTCTGATTGTGTTCGGGTTTGTTTAACTGGTTTCCCAACTTGTCTGCGTGTAATGAAAAGATGCAACGAGGATTAGCAAAGTGTTGAGCGTGCCACAATATTCTCATAAAAACTCACGTGTGTTGCTTTAAATAGATCATTGATGTTTAACAACACATGGGAGGTTTTAATGCTACTACTTGTACTTCAGCACCAGGCAGCACTTCTCTCGGGTACCTCACCCGTCCAGAAAACGTCTCTGTGGCCGTGGGAGAACCTGCAGTGTTCCGCTGCGGAGTGCCAGAATCCTCTCCATATGTCACTTTCCTTTTCTATGGTAACCATAGCAACCACAGCATCACTTGCCCTCAAGGCCAAGTGGAAGATATCCCTCAGGTGAGCTGCCTCACCCTGCTGAAGGGCTTCAGGTGCTTCATTTTCAAAAAAAAAAAAAAAAGATTCTGTATTCTTCACCTTGTCCTTCTCAGGCCCTTTATGGTAGCTGCGACATGAAAAATGGAGAGTTGATGGCGACATGGACCCTGAAAGGAACTTCCTTCTCTGATAATGGTACAAGAGTCATGTGTCAAGGGTCAGATCTTATACAAGCGCCTACTGCCATCCTACATCTTCACGGTAAAGACTCCAATGCAGAGTTTTCCGCTCGCTCTTACTCGGAACTGAAAAGGCATTTGGAGACCAACTTAATACCCTACGTTGACCATCACGTTTAGATAACGGCACCAGCTTCTACATTCTCATCGGCTGCGTCATTGGCGGCTTCTTTGGAACTCTGCTGGTTGCTGGTTTGGCGTACCTCATGTTTCAGAACTCTACATCTGTTCAGAAATTTTTCAGTGAGTATTATGTCTAAGGTTAATAATGTCTATTGACCAAGGCAGACCATTTACAACTCTGTGTGTGTACAGGAGGGAAAGAAGAAGATGATATGACCACCATAGTAACAAAGGACTGACAGTTGGTATTGGGATTTTTTCCTCCAAAATAATCTGCGTCAACAAGTTTCGTACGTTCAAGGGAAGTGAGAGAAGACTTTCACATCCACATTTACTGACAATATCATCCTCAACCACCATGATCCTGCACAGCCTGAATGGATTACATATTGTAACCTGAAGCACTTTATGATGGAGGACAAGTTTTTCCTCTCTGGGTGTGTGCAGTAAGTGAGGCAAAAATGTCTGACATGCTTTCAAATGATACCGGCTTGTAAATGCTCTAAAGCTTTGGCGACATCTAGAGGTGAGGATACGTTCTGAGAGAATCTACGGTGGCTGCACGGGAACAAAATGGATTTTACTCCCACTTTTGATTTTTGTATCTGTAGACAAGTTAGGAATCGCTACAGGAACTTAGACTTCACTTTCATAAACATTTGCATTATCAATAATATCGTACCCTGCTATGAATAACTGAATTCAAAGTCACACATTGTTTTCAGATTGTATATTTTGTGTATTTAGATGTGCCACAAACATATGCATGGTTACAAGATTAAATAACACTATCAACAGTACCTGTATGACTTGTCACCTTGTGCAAAGCAAAAGTGATAGAAAAGCTATGCAAAGAAAGGCCACAAGTGAAACAAACTCCAAAGAAGATACAAGGCAAGGCTCCAAAAGTGCCTCAGTAGAAAAGGTCACCAATTCTATCACTGACATTAATCTCAACACACAAACAGAAGAAAGGGAGTCAAGTGGGGTTTTAAATACACCTGGAAGGGGGCGACATTAATGAGTCACCAGGTGAGACACATCAGGTTGATGAGGTTAGGTGAGGGAAGAGGAAAGACGTGGGGAGAGACCAACTGGAAGACAATGATGGGGGAGACACCAACCACCCTCAACCTGACAGTGGGCACCAAAATGAACTGACAGAAACACTCAAAAGACGTGTTTTTCTCTACTCAAATCATTCGTTTGGCCGTTAGAGCGGGCCACCGTCACCCCCCACTGCAGCCCTACGCAGGACCAACATATGCTCGCACGACTGTCACGGGGAAATCTCCAAATAAAACACGAAAACTCAATTAGCCAAACAGGTTCGAGACTCCGACTGTGGCCCTCGGTCCCCTGTCTGACTGTGTGTGGCGACACCTGATAGCGCGGCACTCTCGCTCTCTCTAATCAGCAGGAGAGAATTCTGCCTCGACTTTCAGTTGACACAACAGACGCGGTGTGGAGCAATGTGTTTGCTCAGCTGCTGGACTCCACCTCAGCTCGCTCCATGAGGGACTGCAGTCAAATTCTGATGTTTCCTCACACTCTCTACAAGTCGAACCAAGGCTAAAGTGTGTGTGGTCTATTTATAGTTTGGGACACAATGGAGAAGGTCTTGTTGTGTTTTGGACACACACTTGCCGTTGCAGTTTTAATGAATTTTATTTAAAGCGGATGACTCTGGATTGAAGTAAAGCCCAAATATCAGCTGAGAGACTGAATTTCACTGCTGTGTAAGCTGACCTTTGGGTTTACTGTTTATGGACAAACACTGAAGACATCCATCACATGTTGCCATGTCTGTGCGCATGCGCACGTGCATGCACGAGCGTGATGTTGATAACCTGCATTGTTTTGCCTGTTTTCTAGATGACCCTTAGTAGACAATAACTGATTTTATCTTATCACTTGAGCTATTCCTAACACAATTTAAGTTAAAAGCTGCAAACACGTTGTTTGGGTTGAGATTTAGTAGATCTGATTGTAAAACTCTGACCAGCGGACTAAGTTGATTTCTCAACTTCTGTTCTGTGGCATCCCATATGTGACACATATGTGCTAAAATCAGCAAACTTATATGTGAGTTTTAAAATAGATTCATGACCTCACCAGGGAGAAAGTCAAATGTAAAATGTCCCTTTGGTTCCATTTTTGGTTTTCACTGATATTGGTTCGCACTCAAAACCTCGGGTGTGTATCTGACATGCGTGGTCATAAATACCACAGTTTCCTCTTTTGACATTCAGCAGCTGGGTGTTTTCCTCAATGACAGAGCACTGACATCTGACAAAGTCACCTTTATGTGACCTCACCCAGGCAGACACTTGCACCTTCACACAGGCAGGAACTGGCAAACCTCACCCGTGTAAAACACTGCACGTTTTTTTCCAGGGCAGGGAGTGCGAAAAGGCAATTAGCAGGCCGAGTTCCTCTTTCAAGTCATCGGAAAATGTGAATAATTCATGGAGACATGTGTCAATTGTCACCGACGTGTCTTCACCAGTTACCACTTCCCACCGAGCGTGGTGTCTCAAAACCTGCATACCAGAATCACACATGCTAGGGCGTGTGTCTGCGTGTCCTCACAGCGGTATCAGGTGATAAGAGGCTGGTGTGCGCCTCGGCTTTGTCTGCGTGTGACGAGAAAGGGTAAAAATAGTGACACCATTGCATATTTCTGTAGTCTTGGATGCATGAGATGGTGAAAGCTGCATTCATTCTGATTGAGGTACTACATTAGCAACACATGTTTTGTTAAACCAAACCCACAACCACACATGGTTGTGGGTTTGGTTTTGTTTTTTTTGTTCTGTGTCCAGATGTCCAGGCAACCAAAGCCAATTCACAATTACAGCACAGGAGAGAAACGTGTAAAAGAAGAGAGTAAGTGAGTTAATCACACAGGTGGGGGACATGAGGGTAATGAAAGGAGGTGGAGAGAGGCAGGGGAGGAGTGAGAGAGCACACTGGGAAAAACCAATGCACTTACACAGACGGGGGAATCACAAGACAAACCAAACAGAAATGTTAAGCAGGCTCAACAACGACTCGGTTCTTTTTTCTTTTTACAAAAGTGATAATTTCGTGCCTCCTCTCTCATCACTTGCAAATTAACTACTTGAATGTACTTCATATATACACATCATTAGTAGAATCCCTGTTTTTGTGTCTATAGGGTTTAACGTTTCTTATAAGTGTAGTGGAAACCTCTGTCAGCCACACAGAAGGATGCGTTCCACTAAAGGAGAATCTCTGCAAGATTCCATGGATACCTCTGGATCCAAAGACAGCAGAGAGGCGTTGATGAGGACACTCCAAGGGCAGATTGAAACAAAGCACAATAGACAAGCTGAAACCTGACACCCTCCTTTACAAAAGTGACTTTTATTCGAAGAGCAAGGAGACACATTGCCAGATTCTGAGGCTTCACAACAGAACAATTATAACAAAATTGCCCCATTTGGGTAAAAGAGCTCTTCACTTTTCACTCCACAGGCTAAGAACAGTTGCAGGAATAGACATTTGTGCATCAAAGGTTGAAAGATTTTCCACAGTTTTGTCTTTTTCTGTGACATAACAGGTGGAACTAGTTCTTCCCTACCAGTTTGTTGCCCAACACAACACATATATTTAGTTCTGTGCTGAATGACCAAAGGCTTTTCTCTGGGTTACACACACAGATCAGCATTACTGCTGCAGCAAGGGTGTGTGTCCTTCTTTGAGTGATTTGTGATTGATAACAGCTGTTGACTTTTCTGGGTTCACTTAAAAACGATCTGGTTTGGTCCACCTGTCCCACTCGGGCACAAACAGTGGGAGGGTGCAGAGCTCAGTATTGATCAAAATTGGGGATGGAAAAAAAACTAAGTTAGTTAGTTTTGGACATAGGTTGTGTCTCACAAACCCGAGGAAACACAAATTATCACCTGAAGATTGATCAGGATGGTGAAGATTTGAACACAAATCCATCACATGGGTTTGTGAATTTGAGGTTTGGTTGGTTGAGGTCTGATGGCACTGTTTGGCCCAATAATCATATGCACCTGTTGTGAGCTGTGACATACATGTGAATGTATTTGGGTCATAATGTCAAATTGAAGGTCTACTCAGTAGACCTTCAATTTGTATGAGTAGACTCTACTCATACATGGCCGTCAGTATCACAGTGGCGTCTGCACCATGGCGCACAAGTGGTCCAGATAATGTTTACTAAATAACATGTATACGTCAGAGCGCTGCCATGGCACCCATCTCATCTTCAGTTTATATTCCAAACAAGGAGGAGGGGCAGAGGGATTTTTGCATGTAAAACGGAAAATACAGATTTTTGTATTGGCACTGCGTCGGGACGATTCCCCAGCTCCTGAACCGTCGGCTCAGGTAAGCACAGGAAGTGTATAAGATTTGTGTTTTTGGGGGATTTCTGATTTTTTTTTTTAATATCATTTTATAGCAAACAACATTGATAAATCTTGATGTCGCAAAAGCTGCACAATTTTTTGTCTCCAGCAAACAAATGGGATTTGTGAGAAAAGGACTTGGTGATTTTTATGAACTAAAGGGTTGCAGTCGCCAGTTAGAATTTAATATCTACTTGACTTTTAAATATTTTGATGCTCAGAAAGTTTGACCTTGGCAAATGTCAGCCTAACAGAAGCAGTTGTTCCTGACAGAGTTTGCAGGACAATGATTAAAACCAAATAAGAGAAGCAGCTTCCATTTTATTGCCGCTTTTATCTCGCGTCCGTGTGTGTGATATGCCAGCACAGAGTGTATCTGCAGTAGTTTGCATCCATGTCATGCTAAAACAAAATGGCAGGCAAAATTATTACTGCAAAAGTATGTATCCACAGAAAACATTGCAAGGACTTTGAATTGCTGCAGAAAGTCTATGTGCAATTGAGGTTCAAGGTTGACCAAAACCCTTCAGAGGTCACAGTAAAGAGGTCATTGAAATGTGCCAGGGGTTTTTTTGCACTTGTGGGACTGAGGCTTTTCAGTAAGTCATGTAAACAGCTTAAAGGTCCAGGTCCAATTTAGAACTTTATATGTGTATTGAAAGTGACCATATCATAAACTCAGCCAACTCTTAAAGGTAAAAACTTTCCAGATAATATCTTTTGGTAGAGCACGTGACTCTGCTTGACCCACCGAGTGGAGGCCGAGTCTGGAAACTTGCTGTGCTTCACTTCGAGACAAAAAAATGATCCCCTGTTTACTCTCCAAACACCCAGAATGCCTCCCTGCTGAGGGGACGCTGACCTCTCCCACAACAAGGACGCTCTTCCTGAGCTCGTGTGCATGTGTGAGATAGGACCAAGACGTGAAATGTTCAGACGAAATGGACGCTTGATAACTTTTTCTTTTTTGCTCTCTCGCACAATCATGTCCCCCTCCAGAATCCGCCTCTCTACCTGCCTGATTCCTCCTTGTGTCAAAGATGGGACATCTTAATGTTGTAGCTGTTCTAACAGGTAAATAAACCAAAAACACAGATGGACCACACACAAATAAGGACAGTATCTGTGTCTGAAGGTCACTGATAACTCCGCACTTCTTGGAGTTATTTAACATTAACTGCAGAAGCCCAACAGTCATACCAGCGACACTCATATTTGCCCTTTTGTCTGACTTCCTTGCAGTGCTCTTCGCTCTTTTCATGGAAACTGAAGCAAGTAAGACCAAGAGTTTACCTGCGTAACAGGATTATTTTGTTGGTACAGAGCAACAAAGCAGTTTCTTAAATGAGCACATCTTCATTTTAAAGGTTCCATACCTGCACGTTTTGAACTGGATTGCATTTTTCTTACTTACAGGGGTCTGGGATCACATTTGCACTATACGATAATGAGTGCCCTTAGTTTAAATGATTGATCTCATAAGTAAAGGAAATCAATTAGACTATCTTTTCATATAATAATTCTTCCTGAAATGTGATTTTTCTTTAAGTTCATTGTCAATTGTTCACTGTTTGGTTTGGACTCACAACTCCTGTTGTCTCATTTCTCTGCAGATCCATTTGTTTACAGTGAGTCAAAACTTACTTTTAATTCTGACATTACCCATTTTTAAAGTGAAATTCTTTGCTATTCACAAACCTTTGTTTAAGCTTTGGTCCCTTTTTTTTTTTTTAAAATAAAATCTTTATGTGAACAGACTATGAAAGGCTACGAATCGGAGGCCTGATCTTAGCCGGCCTGCTGGTTCTGGGAGGAGTCAGCGTTATACTCTGTAAGTTGTTAAACCGCTTTACTGCATACGTTACACCTACGCTGAGAGCTGGGAGGAATTCTTTAAACAAAAGAGCTGTGTGAAATGCAATCCTAGACACGAAACTGACAAAAACCTGATTTTGCGTTCACAGATAACAAGTGCGCCGCCAAGAACAAGTATGCTTTTTCCTTCTGTTTTTGACTTTAATGTTTTATCGCGCGATCTTAATTTGATCCGCCTTCCCTCTCGACCTAAACTACCAACCTTCCGTAATAACCGCCGACCCGCCCTTCTGTGTTTGCAGGAAAGACCAAGATGACAGCAGTGAAATCTGATATCCAGCCAGCCAAACCAGTTTTCCCAGAGGATGAGGAAGAGCTAACAGACGAGGGGCGGAGAGGCTGTTTAAGAGGGGAGGGAGGCCCGAAGCAGCCCCAGGTGCTTCTACCTGCACAGGAGTGTAACATTAATGAAAGAAAATTAAACCACTCTTGCAAATTTACATATATAGTCATCATAGTATTGTAAAACTGAAATTATCTGTCCCTTTAAAAACACGTTGTGGGAGCTTTAGTGTTCTAGCAGTAAATTATAGGTCATAGCTGTATAATAAAGAGGCAATCATTTCAAGGGAAAATGTGTCCAGAAATTTAAATAAATGTCCCTGTTATGGCAATATTTTTTACACTAGACTGTTTTTTTTCCCCACTGTTTGTTGACAATGTGTATATAGCTGAAGTTAAGATTGTGAGAATGATCCTTAATTGTGTAGTGCACTGTGCTGTAAAATATTAAGGTTCTTATGATACAAATATCCACATTTTGGATATAAATTAGAGAAATATATGGCTCTTTTCAAAACTTGATTAATTTTGATTTACATTTATTTACTGGGGTTGGGCTTGGGGTCAAATTTGCTGCTTTGCTTAAGTCGTTATAGGTAATAATTGAATAAATAGGTTAAAGTCGACACATTTCAGCATCAACTCTGAAAACATCGTGACGGTCGTCGATGCTCCGCTCCTCCTCCTCTCGGCTCCCCCACCTCCGGTCCACGCCCCGGTGGGTTATTCTCCCGGCCGCGGCTCGGAAACCAATCTGGGACTAGTTCTCTGACAACCACCCCCACCAACCATTTAAACTCGGCCCACTTTCCCCCAGAAGCTGGTCGACCTGTTGGACGTCACGGCGGCCGAGACAGGGTGTTGGTCCCACGGAGGAAGAGTCGCCGCATTTCTGGGAGACTTTTTTTTTTAACATTTTTCTTGGAGGCTCACTTTTGTGGTTTATCACAGAGGTAAGAGAAAGAAATGAACTTTTAATGAGCCGACGGCTCTCTCTGGGGAATATTAGACACAAGTTTCTCTGGAAGCGAGCATCTTATCAGCCTACGTCAAAGCTCATTTTTAACGTTTGCTGAAACACGTCTTACTTTGGGGAGGAGTCGGGGGGGGTGGGGGCAGAAAAAAGTAATTAAATCACAACAGTGACTCCCCAGTGACTGTTTTAGCTCATTTCCCGGTTTAACGCCGCTCTCGGAGGACATTTATTTCCCACATTTATTTCGCCGGAGACGGAAAAAAAGAGAATAATGATGAAAGAGGCGTCATAAAGTCCGCGCGAGACCGCAGCGGCGGTAAGAACGGCACCCGGCACGCGCCCCGGGGGACGTGCGCAACAGCCCGGGACGGCGGCGAGCACGCGCCCTCCTGTCAGGTCCCATTATTCATCTGTTCTTTATTAACGTGTAGCATCAACATCTACTACAAACATCTACTGCATCTACTACAAACATCTACTACATCTACTGCATCTACTACAACATCTACTACATTTGCTGCATCTACTACAACATCTACTACATCTACTGCATCTACCACAATATCTACTACATCTACTGCATCTAATAAATCTACTACAAACATCTACTACATCTACTGCATCTACTACAACATCTACTACATTTGCTGCATCTACTACAACATCTACTACATTTGCTGCATCTACTACAACATCTACTACATTTGCTGCATCTACTACAACATTACTACATCTACTGCATCTACTACAATATCTACTACATCTACTGCATCTAATAAATCTACTACAAACATCTACTGCATCTACTACAACAGGCACTGGTACTGGATATACTTCCTAGTGCTAAGTTACTTTCCACGATTTATACGCAGCGTGCTTTTGCTACCACGTACATGGAAATGGTGCCAGTAAATGTTTTGATTAAATGTACTGGGAGGCCAGTGCGCTATAAATCTGCAGGTGTAACACAAACCTGAAGAACATTTCCTCTGCACCATATATGTCTCGCTGAGTGTTTATTACGGATCAAGTGTTAGATGTCAGTGACTGAACTAAACTGCACAAACTAGTAAAGATCCATAAATGCATTTTTACAATTAATTATACCTACATTTCTACCACAGATTTTCCCCTCAAATTGATCAAAGGTTTCTTGGTGATGGTAGTGTATTGTTTAATTTAAAATGTCCCTGCTATGTGTATTGCAACAGATTGTATGAATGCTGGATAACATATGTACATGTTTGCAATTCAGGATACAAGTAGACACAAAAACCACAGTGAAGATGCTCGTCTGATCTGAGAGGAGAGTGAGACAGAGAGAGGCGGAGGTGTTTTTGGATTAAGGGCAGAGATGGAGGGAGGGCAACGGCGTCGTCTTTCCTCTGTGAGGTGAAACAGGCTTGCTCACCTTGTCTCTCCCCACATGACCACAATTCTTAAAAAAGAAAGACAATGAACAAGGGAGGCTGTAGAGAAGACAGAGAGAGACCGATCACCAGACACCCTTTAGTATCAGCTGTCCTCAAATCACCCCGCTGTCTCACAAATAGATTTAGAAACCTGCACATTGATTTAATCCTTCTGATGCCACTCTGACCTTCCTCGTCCCACCTTGTTCCATTTTTAGCTGAGACAATAGATGATAATGTCAGATTAAAACACGTGTGTGCACTAACTATGCTTTTGTGTGAAAGCACCAGCATTTTTTAAAAGTCTATCGGGGATGTTACTGTTACACACTGTCTGTTAGAGTGGCGGCGCTTTCTGGTGTAATTACGGCCCAAGACTGAGGATCCTGCTGTCTGTTGTTAGCTGCTCTCTGTTAGTCTTGTGGTTCCCATATGTGACTCATGGCTCCAGTATGCTCCACTCCCTCCGTTGCTGTGTATTTCCACTCATTCCCTCTCTTCCCCAACCAAGCCGTCTCCTGTCTTCCTGCCTGCTTTGCTCATTCACTCGTGCTTGAATTCTTTTTTTATAACTTTTGCTCATTTGTAAGTTGGATAAGAACATGACAAGTTGGCTGATATAACGTAAATGACACACACGCAAAGTCACAAGACGATGATGTGTGCATGTGTGTGTGAGAGAGATAATGGTTGTGTTGGAATCCACTGCTGCTAATTTAGGAATAAAGATTTTGAGTGAGTATATGCAGCTGCCTTTGTAGTGTATTACAGGAAAACACACACACACATTCTTGTTTTTGTAAAAGAAGGTTGGAAAAAATATAGCAACATCTAAGGAAATAACCAGATATGACATAAGCTGTAGCTCTGAGAGGAACAGTGGGGAAGATCTCTTATCTCAGTTTAATGGAGATCAAGCTTTTAAGGCTCAAAAACAGTGGGTGGCTCCATGACGGATTGTGAGGTCTTAATCCCATTATTTTATAACTGGAACGGTGAATTAGAGACGAGAAAGCCTCTGAGGATTTCACTGTTGAAAATGTGTTCTGTTCTCCATGGTGGAGGGACGAATCGGAGGAGAGGAGACTAGGATAGTAGTTTTAAACAAAGAGGCAATTCAGAGGGTGGCAGAGAAAAAGAGAAATGAAGAAGTGAAAAGAGCTGAAATACACACACACACACAAAAAAAAACAGGATTTGGTCAGAGTTCTGGGGTTAAGGACATTTGGAGGCAGGCAGAATAGCATGACAGAGCCGGAACAGAAAGCTCTTTATCTGCACAGGCAGCGCTGGAACAATTGTTCCATAAAGAATTTCTTCTGCGGGACAAACTACTCTTTAATTCATTCGGAATCATCAGACATCCACTGGTTGTCCTTCCCATACAGCTGTTTTTATTTCCTTTGTGTATCCGTGGATCCTCCTAGATGTCAAAACACCCTTAGAACAGGAAACAGCATGCTTTTTTTATTTTAGGTTTTTGCAAACGCATTCATATCTAACATGATCCAGTTGTTGATTTTCTTAGATGATGTTGGTCAAAAGAACTCAAATCTTTTTGTTCTGGATATTTTATTCCATAATTTGTCCCTTTTTTTTATTTCTGTTTTCATTCTATTATATTTCCAGGCCAGATAAACAAGTGTGTCCAGGAAAAGTGGTGGAAAAAAACTTGAGAGGCGGACAGTAAAAACAACAGGAACTGACGCAAGGGGTTGTTAGCTTGAGCTGTTCAGTAATAACATGTCTCTTATTCAAGAAGACGGTGATTATAAAACACAGACGCAACCTGTGGACAACTCCCAACAAGTCGGCTTCAACCGGCCTCGAAAGATACGAGATCGCCTGATGTGATTTAAAGTATCCGTGTCAGATAGCTTCATGGTTTAACCCACCAGCAGAACAGGTGAGCCATTCAGGTCTCTGAA
Source organism: Lagocephalus sceleratus (assembly GCA_911728415.1). Lineage (NCBI taxonomy): Eukaryota > Metazoa > Chordata > Actinopteri > Tetraodontiformes > Tetraodontidae > Lagocephalus > Lagocephalus sceleratus. Next base: position 8,055,839 of record CAJVRN010000126.1, read on the forward strand.
GCATGTGTAGGATATTTGGTAACAACACTCAGTTCCCACCTGCAGGCTGCTCCTTACACTAACATTTACTTTAGATTATTATACTGATCTGTCGGGGGGGCTGCGCCTCAAGTTGCTCCCCTCGATCACCTTCTCTGATCCTTCCTCCCTGGCCCCGTCTTTTCTGGCCCCGCCCCTCGGCGTCGCTGTTTCTTCCCCGGAGGTCTCGTGGTCGTCGGCCCGGTTCCCTCCCTCCGCATTCCCCTGCCTCGCCTCGTGTTGTCGTGGAGAGGCTCCCAGGAGAGCGCCACTTGTCCTCCTCTCTTTCTGCTAAGAGCCCGTGAGGGAGCGCCGCCGCTCCGCTTCCATTCGCCTTCCTCCCCCCCGGATCTCTTGTGTTTTAAAGGTCAGAACTGGAAGCTGGACAGAAGAGCATTCAAAGCACTCACCTGAATATAAAGAGGATACATTTTTAAATATATCACTGATGATTGCTTGATGATGCGCGGGAGTGTGTGGACTCTAAGCGGAGTGTGTGTGTGTGCGTCTCCTCCCAGCGGATGTTCCCGCTCACCTGCAGAATGAATAGAAAGACTGAACGCGAAGTTCCGGTGCGTGGAGTCGACGATAAACCCCTTCCTGAGTAGAAATTACATTTACAACAGAGACAGGAATAACCAGGCTTTCGCCCCACTCTGAAATCTAACAACGAAGACGTGGGAGCGCGTGACGGATGAAGGAATGAAGCATTAACATGGCGGCGTGGGCACGGTGAAGGCTCCATTAGAGCACTCTGCAGCCATTGTCAGATCAAGTTACAATACCGCGCTCTCAATAATTTCATCCAGTTCCCTTTGTGCTGCCCAACATGCGCTCCCCCGCTTAAAATGAGATTTTCCTTGGTGCCGTCAGAGATAACGATGTTTGCCCCGAGCTGATACTGCTGCTGGACCCTCGCTCGGTTGGGTCCGCGAGCACGCCGCTTTTTTTTTTTTTTTTTTTTTTTTTTTTACGCGAGCTCGAGCAAACGGGCGGCCCGCTGTTGAACCGAGCTGCCCCCCTCGTGCCTGCGTGAACGCCTTCTCGCCGCCGCTGACGCCGGTGTCTCTCGTGTCCGCAGGCGGACGGCTGCGGGCTCGAAGATGGCAAAGATCTGTGCTTTGGTGCTGATGACACGTGAGTCGCCCCCCCCCCTCTCTTTCGCCTGCCCCTTCTAAAGCCCCTCTCCTTCTGAACCCTTGCAGTGGCGTCGCTGGTGCTTGCAGAGGAGCAAGGCCGTAAGTCCTCCACAGTCACACTGTCACAGGCTCCATTGATAATCAGCTGTATTGATCCCACGGCCTGATTTGTGACCTTTGTGACCTTTTTCCTTTCTGCCTCCACAGCTGAAGACGACCCCTTTACCTTCGGTAATCACCTTATTTTTTTTGATAGCTCTTGCGAGCGTCAACATTTGTTTGATGTCAGTTCTCTGATGACTTTGTCCCGTCCTTTTGTCCCTGCAGACTACCACAGGCTGCGCGTCGGAGGCCTGATCCTCGCCGCCGTCCTCTGTCTCATCGGCATCATGATCCTCCTCAGTAAGTGGGAGAAGGCCCGCGCCCGTGCACGCGTGGCATTCCCCTTTGCGCAGCTCTCACGGGCTCTGCTTGGTCTCCTACGACTTTGTCTTTAAAAAAAACGAAGCTGAATCCTTCGTTCGTGTCCCTTCAGGCGGCCGATGCAGGTGCAAGTTCAACCAGAACAAGAGGTGACGTGTCAGACATTTACATTGAAAGAAATCGGTCGTCAAGACTAAAGTGTCTAAATCGCCGTCGGGTTAAACGCTTCTGTTGTCCTTGCAGGAGGAGGACGGGAGGGAACGCTCAGCAGATGCTCTCCGACCAAGGTAATCTCCGTTGTCCACCTTGGCCCCCCCGCCGTTCTTCAGATGAACTCGCGCGAGCGACCGCAGGCGTCTGTAGTCCGGCTCAAAGCTACGACATTCGGCGTTGACACGCTGCCAAGGTCCACGGTTATATTTACTCTGTCCATCTGTTCAGCTGTAAATGGCCTCTTCTGACACACACACACACGCGCGCGCACACACACACACACACACACACACGCGCGCGCACAGAGTGACGGCATGGAAAAGCTCCCATAGTGCACCAGTGCTGGGTAGATGGTTAGGCCTCTCTGTCCAGCAGGAGGGGAGACGCGGGGTGTTTGGGAGGAGGATGAAGGCCTTTGTGGCTGTCGCACACACATTTCTCTGCACCTGAATGTTACCTGAGCGGAGGCGCGCTCTCAGCTGTCCGCCTGTCTGTCCGCAGCTCGTTCCTGCGACTGTTAAGGCGTCCACCAGAACACACGCTGGCCCCCCCCCCGAACCTGCGGCCGACAGATAACACAGCGACGGGATTTCCTACCAGATGCTTTTTTGTTGTTGTTGTTGTTTGTTTGTTTTTCTTTGTGACAGAGTCGACAGGGTGTACCCGCTGTGAGCTGTGAAGCTCTCCGCCTGTCCGTTCACGCCTTCGCGTGAGCATCCGTGTCCCTTTTCATTCCAGTCAGCCGAATGTTTTAAAGCAAAAACGAGTGTGATGTGACAGAGCCCGTAAATCCGACTTCATCTGGGATTTAATGTGAGATGGCTCGCTACCGTTTTGATTGATTGAGCTGAAAAATGATCGCAGTAACAGATTTATTTACCAAAAACCCCCTTGGAGTGTCCCCATGCTGTGGCTTGTGTGTGTGTCTCTGTCTGCAGCCTGTACTGTACGTTGTAGGATAACGCCGTTGTAGACTGTGCTGTATTGTGACCGGCCTGACCGCTGCTCTAAAATATGAAATCCACATAGTTCTGAGTGTTTAAGACGGTGTCAATAATCCCTGATAATCTATTCGTTCTCATATTTGACTCTATGGGAGAATGTAGTGAATTGCACTGTTCGGATACAGAAATGCTGATATGTTTCTATAAAGGATTTGTTAAAAGAGTCTGTGTTTTTAATCTCATTTTAAAGGAAAAAAATATACATTATTTAGTTTTGTCTTTTATATATTTTCACTTAATTTCAATTAAAAACACGTGGAATGTAATTGTGACTTTAAATGAGTTTGGAAATATGACTGAATTTGAGTAAAATGGATGTGCAAATTTAAAACAATGTCAAATGTCAAGCTTTAATGTCAAAAATATGTTAATAAACTGATAACCGTATGCTTTTGCTGCGGAAAAAAGAGCTTCTCGATAAATCCAAGTTTGCGTTTGAGGCGTAAAATAAAGGAGAAAGCGTCGGACGGGAGGACACGAGGCTTCGTGGGGACGCGGCGCCCTCTAGCGGCAGCCCGGGGCAAAGCAGCCGCATCACGAGAAACCCGAGGACGGGCGTCTCTAAAGCACTAAAACACGTAAGTGACGAAGAACATTGAAGCAGACGTTTCAAATGAATATGATTTTAAAAAATGGAAAACAACTGCTTTGTTGCAGCGACAACAAACCTTTCTTTAAAAAGGTTGGGGCTTCCTCTAGCAGGCATTAATTATATTATATGATATTATATTATATTTACCGTTATCTCAACGGGTGGACGTGGACTTATGGTAAAGAAGTATTGTTGCCGTTGTTAGTATGATGACTAATATGTATAATTCTCAGCAAATCCTGTGTGTTGCATCAAGATTAATTCATTTTCTTTCGGGCGTGATGTGAGAAATGTACAAAAGGAATATGAGGGACGATGGGCCATTGTTTTATCTGTCATGAAAATGATCCCTTGTTTTTCTTATAGGACATTGTGTGTATGATTTACCTGCTGTCACACGCAGTGCTACCGTAAGTCCAGCCCAGTTCCTCCTGACCCACCCACTTTATTGGTCTACCATAATAAAAAACCGGATAGTGTCAAGGCAGATATTACAGCCGCTCTTTTAGGAAATAGACGGATGTTTTTACAAAATAAAAGCTTTACATTTTTCAGGGCCCTGCGCGTTATGGGATGCGAAACAACAGGAGGCTTATTAAACAAGCACACATTTTGACAGTTTATGTAAATAATACTTTATGTATTTTATTGTATTATAATTATAGCAGTACTATATTTTTGTCTTTATGTGATAATCTATCTATAAACCAAGAAATATATACGAAACGTGTTTCCATCATAGTGTGCATGATACTAATACTAATATTCGTCAGAATAACTAATGTTTAAAAAGCATTTATTACGATTTTATATACAATATTTGCATCGGTATGACTTTTTTATGTTTTTCTATGAAAACTCTAATAGCACAATGCTTGCATAATGCTTTAATTTAAGACGAGATTTATTATAAGCGGTAACTGTACCCTTATTTTGAAAGTCAATCCAAAGTAAGCAGTCCTTTTCTCGACGTGACTTTACGCTGGAATAAATGTAAATTTTTTGGGGGAATCTTCATACTTCGTCGAGTCATCTTGCGGCAACAGGAGAGCAGCACGGAGGATATATTTTTCCCCCCGCTGCACTGAAGGAGAAACAAACAAACAACAAACAAACAAACAACAACAAAAAAAACCCAGCAAAAATCCAAAGGAATTTTTGTTGTTGTTGTTGTTCTGAGAGTGCAGAGAGCAAAGAGCAGAACTGTTGCATTATGGAGCCCAACAAGTACGCGAGCGCTCCGCCAAATGAATGGGGTGGTGAGAAGTCGTCCATGGGCCAGTCCCCTCCACCGCCCTCCTACGACAGCGCCTACCCTCCCGCCGGGGCCGGGTACCCTCCGCAGGGGCAGGTAAACTGGCCCCTCTGGGCCGCTTCTTTTCATCTTTCATTTCACTACTAAATATTTCTGGCATTAACATTTCATATTTAAATAATGATTTATTTCTTATTCTTATTATTATTATTGGTTTAACTTTTTTTTTTTTGATAGACATATCGAGGCCGTTAATTGTTGAGTGATGTGCAGATTAACCAGCTGGAATGTTGAAAAAAAAAGGTTTTGGCGACAGCTGACATGTGACAATGCAGTTTTTTTTTTGTCTGCTTCTTTATCCAGAACATAAATGAGCTTTAATCTGTGTGGATGGGTATGTGCTTAACACAGATTGTGCTGGGGGGGAACAACAGAAAATGTGATTAGATTATGGCTCATTATATTTATCATCTAGTCTTATGATCTACATGGGTGAGATTCAGTAGATCAACCTGTTTTGTTACATCTGCTCCACCCACATTGATTCAATTCCCTGCCTCTATCCGAGGCAGGGACTGAATCTACAAACACGGCTGGCCTTCCTATTGGTTCACTTCGAACTCCGCTAACGCCTCCCACATTTCTGAGAGAGCCAGGGAGGAATGGTCTAATGGCTGAGTCAATCAGGCATCAGACAAAGACTCGGGAGCGATGTTGGGAAGGTGACTCATACAGATGAGGGCGACATCAGGTCCCAGATCCTCATTCCCATGCGGGGGATTGGCTAATAAATCTAAGTTTTGATTTTAAAGAAGGGGAAACCAGTGTCGAAAGCCACTGCCAGAGAAGGGAAACAATTAGGAAAACTACACGATTGTGTAACTCCTAAACCTCACGCAACCCAGGACTGCCAGATCGCCCAGATGTGACTCTTGACTGACAGTTTTCATTTGGTTTACTTTTCAGAAAGATCGTCCTGGATCAAACTAAAATAAAAAAAAAAAAAACATGCACGTTTCTCAGTTTCATTCAGTCGGACCGTGTACGCTTCCCCCTTTTTTTCTCTTCCACAGGCATATGGCGGCGGGCCTCAGTATGGAGGGGCCCCGTACCCGCAGCAGCCGTACCCGCAGCAGAGCCCCATCGCCGCCCAGCCCACCATGTACGTCGCCCCGGGCCCGCTGAGCAACCCCGTCAACGACTACCTGTGCTACTCCATCTTCACCATGATCTGCTGCTGCCTGCCCCTCGGAATCGCCGCCCTCATCTACTCCATCCAAGTGAGTCTCATTAGCGAGAGTGGTCTCCTCTGGCGGCACTCAGGCGATTGGATTCGACCCCCCCTTGACCTGTCCGGCCGTTCACCTCAGATCTCATTTTTGTTTAAATTAATCCGCCCACCAAGAGGATAAGAGCCTTTTTTTTTTTCCTCCCCCCTCCTGAACGGTGGGTTCGGCTGAGTGCTTCTCCGGCCGAAGACGCGTAATTCGTTTAGCATCGATTTCGGCCACGGACGTTTGTCAGCCCGTTTCTTCCGAGGCGCTCGGACCGCTTGAAGACGTCGGCGTCGGTTTCCGAGTTAAACCGCCGAACGATCGGACCTGTGGCGTGTTGTATTCGTGCACCTTCGCCCGGGCTCGTGGCTCTGTGTCGTGTGACTCCGGGACGACGGTGCCACGCGAACGCAGAGGCGAGCGCGGTTCCAACGGGCTTTATTGGCACCAAAGGTGGCGGCAGTGAAACGACTGTTTATTCGTTTATGACGGCGCCGAGGCGTCAGACGCGTAAATATTGTGCGCAAAAGGAGTTTGGGTTGCGACACGCGCGATGGCAGAGGAAGGAAACCGCTCAAAAGGAAGCGCGTGAGTAGCTTCTGACGGAGACAGGGCGTGTCGTTCCGAGAAAAAAAAGAAGAAAAAAAAGCGAGTCCACTCAAAAATAACAAAGAAAGGGAAGGATTAAAGGCCCAAACCGAGTCAACCCTGGGCCCACACCTGGACTCCAGTCTGTCGAGCGCTGTTGCACGTTATCTTAATCCCCCCTTATTTCCTCGACATCGCCGTCGGGGGGGGCGCGGCGGCCTGTTCCAGACAGGCTTTTACAGGCCCCTGCGCGCCCTCAGAGCCAAACCCACCGTGTCCACAAAGCCAGCGCGCCGTGCCTCGCTGGCGGACCCTCTCCCCAAACTATTTTCAGACCGGGACCAAATTTAGCAGCGTCTGCCGACCCCCACCCCACCCCACCCCCACCCTCACCCCGCGACACGCCGGGTACGCCGAGGGTTCCTCTCCTTAAAATGGCCGCGGAGCTGATTAAAGGGCCTCTTCCTTTTATCAGCCGCTGGAAGTGCGGTCCCGCCGCTACCGCGGAATTAAAAAGCCCGCTCTGCCGGTGGGATTTCCGAAAGGTCTTTGCGGCCGAACGCGTCCATCCTTCGGTTTCCGACCGTGTGTTTGAGGGTGTGAATCATCAAAGGCACCGGTGATAACACGGCCTTTCTGGTCTTATGGGTCCTTTTACGGAGAGAGGTGTGAGAATGTGTTCGCGTCCCTTCACTGTCCAAAAATCAAATCCTCGGAACATCCGCCCATCGCTGCCGTGGGTCGACGTCCACAGGATGAACCCGGGGGCTTTTTTTTTTTTTTTTTCTAAGAGGTCCATTTTTTTGCTTTTTTAAGTCACATTGCAGTTACATTGTCCTACATTTGTGCACCCCCCCTCTCGTGACCGCAGCCAACCTGATGTTCTGTGCAAACGAATACGTGCGTGGAAGCGCACAAGTGTGCACGTACGCACACAGAAGCAGTGTGCAGAGACTAGAAACAGGCGGCGGGGCGGAAGCTTTTCGACACCCAAACTTTCACCCAAACTTTCTAGTCTCTAGAGGCGCGTGCAGGAAAAGCCGCCCTTTTTGGGGGGCGCGCCTGTTTGCGCGCTGTTTGAGCGTGGCGGCTCCGCCGCATGTGGCCCGGATCGGTGAAGATGAGGGCGGCAAACGCGGATTGGCCACAAAGCCAGCAAATCGGCGACGGGTCGGTTGATTAGCGGCCGGGAACTCATGGCATCCATGTGAGCGGGGAAGAAACAGTCACCCCCGGCAACGCCCCGCCCCCCCCACTTAAACACGCCGTGTCCAAGGATCAGGAATGCATGACCACGGATCACCCAGGAGATGCAGTCATGTTAGCAGCACTCCAACTGGTTATCTGCTGATTAAATGATCGACCACTAGACTTTGTTTAGACAGTTGGTGCTTACTGAGGAACGTGTTTTAACACACACACACACACACACACACACACACAATTGTGTGTGTGTTCCCTTATCTGTTTGAGCAAACACAGATTAGAGGAATGCGACCGCAGTGACCTGAGGCAGCAAAGCTCCCAAGGTCTTCAGGGGTCAGGCTGCCTCCCCCCCAGCTCAACCAGGCTGTTCCGGAGGCGAATGTGTGGAGTTGAGATTCGACCGACCGAAAAGGGAAGCGAAAAACCTGCGATCCCGCCGTGGCTGGTTCGGTATTTGGTCGGTTGCTGAAGAGGCGATGACGCCGAGCTGCGAGTGGGAAGACCACGGAAACACTGAGGCCAAAAAAGAGTGAACAAAGAGGGGGGGGGGAGAAGGGAGCAGCAGCTGCTGTCTCACATTCTTTCTGTGGCATTTTCAGCAACGTACATGAGAATATAAATAACCCCTTAGACACGATGTGGAGGGAAGGAAGACGTTTCTGATCTGATCTCTGAGGGGTGACAAATGAAAATAGGAGTGAGCATTCCGCAGACGTAATCATCTCTGACTTCGAGACAAAGGACGCTTTTGTCAGTCGGACGCCGCTCTTCAGGGCCCAGCCTGTAACGGACCCTGCCGTGGCGTCATCAAATGACCGCTTGTTTCCCGCAATGTGAGCGTTTCCACACAGATACTCTCTTGTTGATGATGAATGGACTCTCAGATAATAACGGGACGGAAGCGGCGGTGTGTGTGTGTGTGTGTGTGTGTGTGTCTGGGGGGGTTATCAGAAGGAAACTACGCCAGTTAAACCGGCCCTCTGGGGAACAGGAATCTTCTCTTGACGACCAGCTCCAGGACAACTCCCCCTCCCCCTCCTCCTCCTCTTCTGGGCCCCGTCTCAACATCCACTGATTTCCAACTGAGGAGCCGCCTTGCGCTCCTGCCAGCCGCCTTGCCTCGTTCACCTTTCGCTTGTTCGCGACGGCGGGAGGGAAGTCGGTGCGCCCCCGGGGTAAATATTTCCATGAATAAAACATGGACTCTTGGACTTCCTGTTCTCTCACAAAATCTGCAACTCATGTGGTTCAGCTGCAGGCCAGTCAGGGGGCCCACGCCAGTCCCTGTCCACCCCCACCAAGAGCGCCAGAAATGGGCACGCGAGCGTCGGGAGCGGAGCCGCCGGGGAAAGCTCGGGTCCCGTGACGATATTCCCTGGCGGCCTTGACCTCTCTTGGCAGGTTCCATCGCCCCCCCCGCCTCAAAGCCGAACTGCACCGGGTTGGGCGGTGACGTCAGGCAGGTCGCCCTCAAGTTGCGGAGGGTTTCAGAGCAGAAGTGGAAAAAAGCTAAACCAGAGTTTTTGCAGAAGTTGCGCGGTCGGGTTGAAGTCGCGCGGTCAGGTTGTGGCGCAGGCCTTCCCCATTTACGTGAGCAGAGTTCTGGTTAAAAGTCACGCGTGGGCGTCAGGTGTGTCGAGTTGTCTGGTGTTTATTGGTACCTTTAAAAGGTGGAATCTGTTTGTGTAGGCAGATGGGTGATTTGTGCAGGCCTGCAGTTTCAGCTTAACTCAATAAACTTTCCATTGCTGCACCTATTTTTGTTGCCCCTCTTGACATGAAGAGAGGAGGCTTGACAGCTCTTACTTACAGTGTGTGTGTATGTGTGTGTGTGTGTGTAAAGCGGGCGGCTTCATGGATTTTGAGCTTCATACAATTAAAAAGAACTGAAGACCTATTTGGTCCGAGAGCCTTCCTGGGCTGTCACGTTGTGCGTCTGCTGAGAGGCTGCAGCCGCGGTTTTCATAACAGAGCGCGGAACGTGACCAAGAGCGCGCCGCGTATCCAACGCTAATGATGACCAGATGTACTAAAACAAACTGGGCCCTCTCACGCAACACTTACACGCATACACACACGCACACACACACACACATAAACACGGGCAGATAAAATGGAGTTTGTGGGAGTGTGACTTGATTAAGACTTGGCTGGGCTTCTGCTGTCCACTCAGTTCATCCTCCTTAAAATGGATTCCCAGTTCCTGAATTCGCAATGCCCCGCATGATGTATGAGAAGGAGACAAGGTGGAAAGTTTTGTCCTTCGGCCTCTTTTTTTTGCGTTTGGACGGCACATCTGTGTTTAATTCCCGCCCCAAGAACATCTGGGAAAAACAGAGGAGGTTCAGCTGGTTCCTGTCGAACGTTGCTAACCAGACGCCTTCCCTCCTCCCTCTCAGGCCCGTGAAGCCAACCACATGGGGGACCAGCAGGCAGCAGAGCGGAACAGCAGAACATCCAGGACCCTGAACCACGTGGCCCTGGGCCTGGGCCTCGGGAGCTTCATCCTCCTCATCGTCTACATCGTGGTCATGCTGTCTTTCGCTTAAACCTGGCTGCCAAACCTGTAAAAATCTGTCTTCAGAAAAAACAAAACAAATAAAAAAAAAAAACCTGTAATCACGGTGGTGTCCCACGAGCTTTTAATCATGTCATATAAAAAAAGGTATCGATTATAAAAGTGTTGATCATGTTTCCAGGTGTAGGTGCTATTAATTACATGACTGTTCAAACTTCCCTTTATCCATTTTTATTCCCTTCAATTTTGTTATCACTCGTTTTTAACATATGAAATATGTATTCGATGCCATACAGGAGTTCACACTCACTGCTTTTAAAGATTTTACCCAAAGAAACCAAGATTCGTCGTTTTCAAGAGGAATTTGTCAGCTGTAAATAAGCACTAATCCATTGTAAACCTCCAGTATGCTAACAGAATGTAACGTCAGATGAATTGTATCCATGTCTGTTGTTTGAGTGCATGCTGCAAGTGGACGTAGTCCTCGTTCTTTTCCCAGTTGAACACCGTCTCTCTCTCTCTGAGTGCCTGAATGTCTCTCTGGACAGTCGGAGTTCAGCTGTATAGCAAATCTCTTTATAAAGTATATGAAAAATAAAAAAGAAAGAAAGGCCACCACTGTCTTCTCTGTTGTTTTTGTTTCAGTCAGTGCAGGATGGGACGAGAACAAAAAAGTGTTTTGGGGTGCCAGGGAGCGATTGTGTTACACACCAGGCTTTTGTAGAGAGAAATCCAAGCTGATGGGAGCCGACAATGAAGCCTGTGTCAGAGAGGAAGGCTTCCAGATCTCAAAGATATAAACCCAGAGGGTGGGGGGTGGGGGGGTAGTGGAAAAATGGGAGGAGGCTAAGAGCTACTGGGAGGTGGGATGTTGCAGGAAAGCGAAACCCTGGAATGGTGGAGGGATGGACAGAGTGATGGGGAAAGCAGAGGAGAGGGCGGCCGGAGAGGGAAAGCAGGATGCGAGGGTGGGGCCGAAGGGGAAGGAAGCCGTAAGCTGAGACCAAACACCACAGCCCTGGAACGTTTACAGGAACTCCCTAAAAAATTCTCTGCAGATGTCTCCACATTTAAATCGTGGAAATAGGTGAAACGATTTGTACATTTGCTGGTTTAACTGACTGTATTATATAACCCACCCAGACGGAAATCCAAGATTTCACTTTTATTCAACCGAGAGAGTTTGTATCCTGTTTAAAAGCGTAACGGGCGTGCATCTTGTAAACATGTGTGCACAGCTTCGCTTCACTAACAATCCTTTCAGACGGTACTTAAGAGGTATTAGCTGATCAGGATATGGAACAGGTTCTGTTCATCCACCGTTTGACTATTGATGTTTCTCTACACAGTTTCCTGTGAGGAAGCTCTTGAGCACGCAGAGGGTTTGCGTAACAGCTGCGTTAAAATGTAACTCTGCAGCAGCCAGTCGGGGCAGCGTTAATCAACAACAGTCGAGGGGCCGCCTTCGTGTGTAACCCGCCCCCTTGCGGCCACATGCAGTACTGAACGCAATCGAGTGGTAGTGTAATAACAAACAACGACAATAATTTAAGTGCTCCAATTTCAGTTTGCTTGATTAAAGCTAAGAAAGCAGAAGCAGTCACTTCTCTGCACAGCATACGCTTTTATTAGAGATGAAAATGAGTCATCAGTTCAGTTTTTAAACAGACAAATAATTTAAGATACACAGAGATGCCCTGTTTTTGTGCAGAATAACAAAGCTTTGTTACTAAATGGAAATGAGTCTTGTGGCAGCTCGTTAAGCCTCAGACACCCGTTTGTCTACTGAACACAAGTTAGTTGTCATTTACTATTCAAGCCACACATCAGATACGAAACACTACTAAAGGCAATATAGAGAATCAGCATCATCCTTCAATTCGTGTGTACAGTAAAACTAACCGAGTTTATTGTACTTTTACTCAGTATATACATGCTTCAACCTCAGATGAAGACGGCTTGTCCATTTCTATTAAGTCAGTAGCTTTTTCGCTGAGCTTCAGAAAGCTCAACGAAAGAGAAGTGAAGAGACGGGACAGCATAAAGACGGGACAAGTGCGTGCTGCTGTTGCACTGTGCAACATGTAATTGTTACTTTTACCACTTTCCTTACTAAACTGAAGGCTGAAACATCCACTTGTCAAGTCCCTTTAGATCATTACGGAATATATACACACACATAACTCCAGCTTTAAAAGCTCCATTATGGTGAAAATAATCTGTGGCAGCAAACAGATTAAAACAAGGCAAAGACACATGAAGGTGACAAATGAATTTAAAAACACACTCTTCCTTTACAATAACTCCACCATTCGAGTTAAATGTCACCTCTGTTGCAGTCTCTTTTATATATGGAGAATAAATGAGCTAATTGCATTCAGGTAGAGAGAGAACGGCGTATCTTCTTAGTAGGAGCGGATGGCAGGCGGGACGTGGGCGCAGTCCTGTTCGTTCAGAGAGCTGTCAATAACAGGACGGTACTCCAGGGTCACCTGTGGGCAGATATATCAGTAATGACAGCACTGACCTATCACTGCCGCAAAGGCCAAACATCCCCCGGACCACGAGCATGACTCATTTTTATTGATGATTTTATTATAACAGTAAAAGCCTTCATCTGTCTCCATCATCTGCTCCAGACGGACAGTACTGGGCCCAGATTAAAACTGAAATATATGTCTCACATCCAATTTCCCTTAACTATAACTTCTGTTCCAACATAAGATACAAATGTTTTAATGATGCCCAAAGTAAGTTTACTATAAATGGTTTACCTTCCCGGTCTTGGGTTCCACGTAGGACATAGTGTGCTTCCTCCAGTGCTGCTCGAAGGGCTTCTTCTCCTGACCCTGCACGGGCTTTGAGTAATCGTACTCATCTACACGGTCCTACAATGCCACCAAGAAAATCCACATCAGAGAGGGAGGAGCCATTATCCTGTTTTGAGCAAACAGGAAGTAAAGGGGAAAAAAAACACAAATATGATGAAACTGACCTTAAAGTCCTCTCTGGCGTGGGCCCCTCTGCTCTCCTTCCTCTGCTCAGCAGAGTTGATGGTCTGGATGGCATTCACCATCAGGTTCTGCAGCTCCAGAGTCTCCACCAGGTCTGTGTTCCACACGATTCCTGCAGGAGAGAACGCTCATCGAATTACATGTGCACAGGAGCCAGGTATACTTATATATACGTGAGGAGGAAGCAACAAAACAGCCCCACATGGTCAGAGGTTAGAGTACCTCTGTCAAAGGTCTTGATGTCATCCAGGGTCTGGTAAATGGCATCCATCTTGTCACACCCCTCCTTCAGAACTGAGCCAGTACGGAACACAGCAGCGTGAGACTGCATGGTCTAAAGGTACAAAGAGGATTTATGGCTTAATCCCTGTTATCATAAATATGTATTTTTTAACCACTGGATTAATTTAAGATTAAAAAGAATGAAACTAATCCACAACATTGTGGGTGTACCTTCTGCATGTTGAGCCTAATCTCGGAAGTTCTCAGGCTTCCATTGGAAAACCTCAGCTTGTCCAGGTTGGCCACAGACTCTTCCCCTGCGTTGGCCTTCAGTGGGGACAGTTTCTCCCCTGAGGAGGAGAAAAACCAAACAAACAGGCAGTCACAACCCAGCCAAGGTCAGGAGCGTAAGTTGTGTTTGAGTATGTGCCTCCTAATAAAGCTCAGGGACGGTGCCCTCACCAGGTTTGTGCTCCTCAGCGATGGTGAGAGCACAGGCTCTGCCGAACACTACCAAGTCCAGGAGGGAGTTGGCACCCAGTCGGTTAGCGCCGTGAACGCTGGCGCACGCCGCCTCACCACAGGCATACAGTCCAGGAACCACCTTATCGGCTCCATTGGTGTGAGTGATGACCTGAGAGGTCAAGATTAGAGTGGCGAGTGAAGCTTCCCACCGACGAACTGGAGGCGGAAGACGTGGATGCGTCACGTACCTGTCCTTTGTAGTTTGTGGGTATCCCGCCCATATTGTAATGGACGGTGGGCAGGACGGGGATGGGCTCTTTGGTAACGTCGACACCAGCAAAGATCATGGCAGTCTCTGAGATGCCAGGGAGCCTGGTGGCCAGCTGCTGGGGAGGGAGGTGATGGAGCTGGAGGTACACGTGGTCCTTTTCTGGACCAACACCCCTGGAGGTGCAAAGAGGAAATTTAAAAATAAACAAACAAACAACCCCCCCCACACACACACACACACACACACACACCCACGCACCTGCCCTCTCTGATCTCTATTGTCATGGAGCGAGACACCACGTCTCTGGAGGCTAGGTCCTTAGCATTGGGCGCATAGCGCTCCATGAAACGCTCTCCTTCGCTGTTGATCAGGATACCTCCTTCACCACGACAACCCTCTGTGATGAGACAACCGGCTCCATAGATGCCTGAAATGATTTATGCGGCAGACAGCACACAGCATGAAGAAAAAAAAAAACAGCTATAGAGCAACTGCAATCAAACGTTAATTAAAAGTTTAATTCTTCCGGTACGGTCCTCTTCGCTCACCTGTTGGGTGGAACTGGACAAACTCCAAATCCTGGCAGGGCAGGCCAGCTCTGGTCACCATGGCGTTTCCATCTCCAGTGCTAGTGTGGGCAGACGTGCAGCTGAAATAGGCTCTTCCATAACCTCTGGAGGGACCAAAAAAAAAAAAACAGTTGTTACAAGTGAGTGATCTTAAGAGGATGAATCCTCTCTGTAATTAGTCTGCGAGTGGCATACCCGGTAGCAATGACAGTGTTCTGAGCTCTGAAACGGTGAATGGATCCATCCTCCATGCAAAGAGCGATCACTCCTTTACACTCTCCGTTCTCCATCAGAAGGTCCAGGGCGAAGTACTCAACAAAGTAAGTGGTGTCATAACGCAGCGACTAAACACAGGAGAAAAGATCACGTGAACATTTATGAGGGTGCGCTGAATACAAATTAGGAAACAGGAGATGAACGTACCCTTCCGTAAAGTGTATGCAGCAGCGAGTGTCCCGTCCTGTCAGCTACGCAGCAGCATCGGTGGGCCTGACCCCCTTTTCCATATTTCAGGCTCTGACCGCCAAAAGCTCGCTGGTAGATCTTTCCGTCTTCGGTCCGACTGAAGGGCATGCCAAAGTTCTCCAACTGGGACAAGTGAACAGTAACCAATCAGACAAAACAAACAAACAAACAAAAAAAAGATGCTGTTCTGGATGGTGAAGCTAAACTTAAAGGGTGAATGGAAACCAGTACAAATATAATGGATTTACAACACGGAGGACCTTACCTCCACCACGGCTTGTGGTGCCTGCTCTGTCATGTAATGGATAGCGTCCTGGTCTCCCAGCCAATCAGATCCCTTCACCGTGTCATAGAAATGCCACCTCCAATCGTCATCCTCCATGTTTCCAAGAGCGGCATTAATCCCACCCTGTGAGTCAAGGTAACATTGAAGAATGTGGAAAAAGACCCCCCCTCCTCATTCACACTATAAATGGATAAACCGTGCAGCCTCACCTGTGCAGCGACAGTGTGAGACCTGGTGGGGAAGAGCTTGGTGACACAGGCAGTGTTGAAGCCAGCCTCCGACAGACCAAAGGCTGCCCGGAGCCCTGCTCCTCCGGCTCCAACCACGACAGCGTCAAACTCATGATCCACTACTGGGTACTGTGTGGAGATCTGAGAACAATGCAGAGATGTTACTTCAAATGCTCCATCACTGTGCCAAAATGCAAAAATTCGGCCATCTAGAAAAGGTTCTAAAACCAAGATTGAACAACTGGAGCTGCATTAATCTGAGTAATACTAGTCAGCAACAGACATTCTCGACTGGACACTGACGTTTTTCAGAGATGATGTATAATTAGCAACCATCCTGTCTTTTCATTTCTTTGATAGACTTCTGCTTGAAAGACCTTTCTTGTCTCTTATCTCAGCACCTTTCTCATGAAAATTCTCAAGAAGCAAACTCTTTTCTTGATCTCGTCATCTTGATTTGATGTCAAAGTATTTTTTGTAAACGCAAACCGCTCTTACTGACATGTATTTACTATATGTATTTACCATATTACTGACTCCAATGTAAATAGTAATATAATAATAGACACGAATAACTTTGAAGAGCAACAAACACAACAACCCGTGTCACTCACATCATCAGAGACTTTGGCATTATTCTTCTTGCCGTAGACGGAGAAATGAAAGTTCCTTGAACCTTGAACTGTGGCCGCAGGAACCTGTCAGGAAAAGCAATTTACATAAAAGGACAGTCAAGAGTAAAATATGGCTGCTTTTAAACAACGCCAAGCGTACTTAAAGATCGGATTAAACCGACATTTGCAGTTATTAACACTTATTGTGCCCTTTTTTTCTCGTTTTGTCAGCTCACATTTGCAGGCCAGTTAATGTTTACCACAAGGGCAAACGGAATAAAAACGCTGAAACACGCTGGAGTCCCTAAATAGTGGAGATTGTCTTTAAATAAAGTATATAATAGACATAAATAGCCTCATATATAATAGGTTAGAGCTGTTTGGGGGTAAATAACTTTGTTCGGGGGTGTCACATTGAAACACACACGGCTACATAACAGATTACGCAAGTAGGAGTTTTCTGGTTATGAAAGCAAAGTCATTCCTCCATTCAGCGTTAAAAACACAGCACGCCACCTGGAACCAGGCATGGACGCGTGTGCAGAGGAGCATCGGGCAGATGTTAACACTCACCGGGAGGGTTTTGGTCAGAAATCTCTTAGAAAGGAGCCGAGAAGCTGCAGCGACGCTCGCCATGTTGCCGGACGACGGAACCGTTTCGGTGTGACACCGGCGGATCACCTATTCAGCCGCACTGGACGAAACCATCTGACATGACAGGGGGGGTGGGGGGCGGGGGAAGACGTCACCCCCGATTTACCGGATAAAACGCTGTAATCGCACAGGTTATAACGACTAAACTGTTTCTTTCAGCGATATAAATAATAGAAAGAAAAGAAAAATAGCACAATTTCCCACATGTTGTTGCTTGAATCGCTTTACATTTGTTCGTAGTCCCTCTGTGGGCGTAGATCAACTCATCCCGCGGAAGGCTATATAACGTCAGCCTGTTGGAGGGCCGTCAGTGACCTAGACTTTTACCTCAAGGTGAGCAATAAAGTACATTTATGTTCAAAGAAACCACCCGACAGAGCCCTTAAAAGCTCTCACGTCTCCTGCAGGGTTCACTCGCCGCACCTGAGCGAGGTGGACCGCTTCAAACGTGAGCTCTCGTTTGGTCTTGTTTGCTGTCTGGGCTGTCAAAACCAAAACAATCAGACGGTTCTGTCAGATTTATGTCGTGTTTTGGACCAGAACACCTGATGTTTAAACATGCTTATAGTTCTAACTCTTTAGCCGGTTCTATGCTTGAGCCCACCATAATCATTATTCAAATAGAATTCACACAGTGTAAGAAAGTAGAATAACAAAAGCTCAAAATGAAAAAGGCGTGGTAAGTAATGGAAAATGAAAATCCATGCCCTTTATAGGAGGATCTTAAGTTTGGTTATGCGTGTTACTATATAAATAATGTGCAACTGACTCATAAGGTCTGATGTACAGGTGTGCCGGATGTGACAGTGGCCTCCATGAACAACTTAAATGAGCCTCCCAGGTGGAATATCCATCCCGACCCAGGAGAGAGAGGGATGGGAGGGGACGGTGGGAGCAGATGGAACTACGCCCTGCTGCTCCCCTTCCTCGGATTGGCTGCATTCCGTGAGTTATACGGGAAGACACCGCACAGAACACGCAACAGACAAGCGTTGAAGGATTCCGTTTAATTATCCGTATTTATCATTAACAAGAGGCCCGTGTAGATGTTTGTGTACAGAATACATCCAATGTACTTTTTGTTGTTTTGTTGTTACATAGAATCGAAGAAACTTTATGAATTAAAAAGGGAAATATACTGCAGAGTTGTAATTCACATTCAAACAAACATTGCTAAAGGTAGAAAGTTTGAAGGTGAAGTTTAATGTCTCTTAATCTTAAGAATCACAAATAAAATCACCATCGACTTCATGAAGAAACAATTGGAATGTTGCTGCATCAACTGTAAACATTAAGTATCCCCTCTCTTCCATATCGCCCACTGTCTCAGGTTCGATCTGGACCAGGGAGTCTCAGAAGGAGATTCAGAAGGCCAAGACAAAGTACGAAAACGATTTGTACACGATTAAAAGTGAGATGGAGGCTACTTACCGGGAGACGTTGACAGAGAGATGCAAGAGAGTGGCAACACTGGAGCTGGAACTGGAGAAGGAGAGACAGAGGGTCCAAACCTACGAACAGGCCATGGCATCACACAGCCAGCAGCTGTTGGAGCGACACAAAAAATTACAGCAGGTAAAGCCGTGACTCTGGCTGCTTCAGGTTTTACTGTTATGTGCATTTATAAGATGTATCACACAAACTCTCCTCTTCATTAAAAAGGAGTATGAGGACTTGGAGAGAGAGAAGGAGAGGGTGTTAAAATCTGGCGCAGCCGCCGCCGTGCTCCACCAAGCTCTGGAGCGAGAAAGCAACTGGTACACTCGGGCCACCGCCACTCTGAAGGAACTCGAGGGTCAGCTTGTGGAGCGCCAAAGTATCTACTGTTCCCGCACTCAATCCCGATACCTGCGGAAGGAGATGGAGGAAAAAATGCTGCTGAAGGTCGCACGAGAACCAATCGGCCACGAACTCGATCTAGAGTCCAATCTGAGGGATATTTTCAAGAGAGATACCTACTGCGAAGGCTTGCTCAACACGGAGAAGAGGAAGAATGGAAGCCTCATGTGGGTGTATCTCAAATACTGGCAACTGCAAATCGCTGTGCAGAAATACAAGAGAGCTGAAGCAGCTATATCAGGGCAGGGAAACCAGTCTCACTCAAAGTGGAAAAACCAGTCTCACTCAAAGTGAAAACCCAGTCTCACTCACACTGGAATACAACATGCACGTCCTTTTCACGGTGAATGTCTTTCCTTGCTGAGGGAGTTATGGCAAAACACAAACACAGATTTCAGAAAGTGCATGTAGAACACTTGAACAATACCCTTGAATCTCTTTCAGCCTCAGTCATTAGGACCCAGCCAATTTTACCGCTAATTTAAAAGCCCCGCAGCTCTCAAAATCCAGAAGTTTGTTTGTGAATGTCATTTGGATGCAAAATATATTTTTTTAGTTTTGTTCCTCCAGGTTGTGAGTATAGGCTTGCAGATTCAAGGATGAGAACAACTAAATAAATAACTCACAAATGCCATTAATTGGGTGAACGCCATTGCTTGGGTGTTTATGATAAGCATCAATTTGGTATTTACAAGGTAAAAGCTCGTATTTATCATGATACTGGTTTTGGGTGTATTTCAACATATGGCAACTCATGTTTATTCTCGGCTCTTCGCTTTTACATTAAATGTCATGAGTACAAATATAATTTGTGTACCCATACTATGAAAACAGCCTGTCAAGTTTTGGGCAATGGGTTTAATATTTTCTGTTTATTCTCTGCTCGTCGCTTTTCCATTAAACGTCATGAAATCAAATATACTTTGTGTACCCATACTATGAAAACAGGCTATTGATTTTAGGGGAACAGGTTCTTTTTTTTTTTATTAATATATAATTTTATCTATATATAATTTCAGCATCAAAATAATGGTCTCATCAACAATGCTCACAGTGCGGGACACAGCTCGGACATGTATGATACCGCCATCGATCACAGCAGTTATAAAATAACTATAAATAATATTTACTCTAGGTGGCGACAAACGGCCGTAGGCTGCAGCGAAAGAACGCGAAGAAGAAAAGTCACCGCGGCACAGCAGTAGAAGAAGAACGGCAACAAGATGGCGGAGCGAGGCTACAGTTTCTCTCTCACCACGTTCAGGTAAACTTCGCCAAAATCGCCGTCAGATTTGGAAAGGGCGTTCGCAAACGCGCTCGATAAGCGACGCTGGAGGAAGGCGATGCGACGGCGCGCAATCGCAGGGTTCCCCTTTGAGCCAGCCGGTCGGTTTTAGAGGCGGTCTTCCGGCGCTGCACTGTCATTGCCGGGTGCTAATGCTAACAGTTAGCTTTCGAATCGCAGCGCCTTTAAATGACCAAAAACGCTCGCTGGCTCTGTCAGACGCGGGTATTTTCCACTTATCTTGTGGTTTGAACCAAGGCTGGAGGTGGCCCATGGCTCATCTGGCGTGCTTTACAGGTGCTGTTAGCCGCGTTAGCACACATGAGTCAGTGACTTTTGGTTACTTTCAGTTTCGTTAAGAAGAAATAAAACACGAAGCACCGCGTATTTCCTTTTCCGTGGGACTTCTCGGTGGATTTCTCTTGACGGTACAGCGCCGGTGTTTTCTTTTGCAGCCCGTCGGGCAAACTGGTCCAGATTGAATATGCCCTGGCAGCGGTAGCGGCCGGAGCACCTTCGGTGGGCATCAAAGGTAGGAATACAAGTAGTAAGACCACACTCCCGGAGGCCTTAATGTCACTTTACCGACTGCTCTATCCCTTACATAGACATGTGTAGCAATTCTATTTCCAATGAATGCAGCAAAACCGCCCTGCGGAGGTTTTACCTCAAGTTGAAAGTCGACAGAACACAATAATAAATCACCTGTTTGGCTTTTTCTTTACTGGCAGTTAAAACTCAAAGCCAATCTAAGCCTGTGTGTCGGTGCCTGAGAGACACGCTTGGGTTGTTTAGGACATGGGACAGAGCATGAGGATGGTTCGTTCTTGATGAACTCCAGAGATGTCTGAATACCTGGAATGCTCTCTGTCTTTTCAGCCTCCAATGGAGTTGTCCTCGCAACAGAGAAGAAACAGAAGTCCATTCTGTACGATGAGCAGAGCGTTCATAAAGTGGAGCCTATCACTAAACACATTGGCATGGTGTACAGTGGCATGGGACCCGACTACAGGTGGGAGTCCACCATATGTCCTATATGGACAGAACAAGACCGTGGGTTTATTTCAGTCAGTGCAAGATCAGGCAGTTTCATTCTACCAAACTCACCACAAAGATAGTTATATTGTTAAAACTGGCTGGCATTCATCGGTTGCCGTTCATCAACCGTGTGTTGCACGACACAATGCATAGCTGCACTGAACCACGCAAGTCGACATATTTTTCCTTGCCTGGCATACAGGGTGAGAGGTCCTGGCTCTTTATCTTTTAAAGCATCATCCAACAAACAACATATCTTTAAAGATAATGGAGTAACGTTTCTTCATGATACAGAAATAATATTTAAGTCAGACATATTGATACATTTTAAAAATGAGGAGCCAAAGCACTTAAGATCAGAGTTGAGTGATTTTTTTTTTTTTTTTTTTTTTCCTGCCTCGATGACTTAATTTGTCCGAAGTCACTGAAGCTGCAGAATTTTCTCTCTCGCAAAATGGACTCAAAAAGTCTCACCAAACTTACAGGGTTTTAGTGCGACGAGCCCGGAAACTGGCGCAGCAGTACTATCTGGTTTACCAGGAGCCAATCCCCACAGGTCAGCTGGTCCAGAGGGTGGCATCTGTAATGCAGGAATACACACAGTCTGGGTAGGTACAAGCACTCAATCACCTGTGCACATTGTTTCTTTTTCAGATATATTATGCATTCTTCAGAACAACAGGTATAGCTATTTTTCCTCTTGTCTTTAGGGGAGTACGTCCTTTTGGCGTATCATTGCTCATAGCTGGCTGGGATGAAGACCACCCGTATCTGTTCCAGTCGGACCCTTCTGTATGTCATATTGCTGATTTCCAAATTTGTTGTAAAACAGTTTCTGTCTTTGTCAGTCGTACTCTGCATTGGCTCTGGTGATATTGAGGCAGAAATGTGTGAACATTTAATAACATGTTTGTTTATTTATTGTTTATTTACTGGCAGGGTGCATATTTTGCATGGAAGGCCACAGCTATGGGAAAGAACTACGTCAATGGAAAAACATTCCTTGAAAAAAGGTAAAAAAAAAAAAAAAAAAAGTGACCAGCAAAAGTGCTGAATTTGCATTTGACTAACATTTATTAATAATATTCCAATATAGCAGTTCTCTTAAAATAAGGTCTTAACAGTTGTTGACAATGTGGATCATAAATGAGTTATTAATGCATTTTAACTCCTATAATGAACTTAATGCCTAAACATTTGTTGTCATTGTGATTTGTGTATCTTAACAGGTCTTTCCTATTCTTAAGACTGAGCACTTGATGTAGTGACCTGGACGGTTGAAACCTAAAACCAGAATTTGTTGAATTAATTATGAGGATTTTGTTTTTCAGGTATAACAATGATCTAGAATTAGAAGATGCCATCCACACAGCTATCTTGACCTTGAAGGTATGTAAAAAAAAATCGTCAGGATTTGGGTCTGTCCTCATTGACCCTGCTGCTTTCTCTTATTTAAAATAAAACTATTCACACTTCCTTTTTTTGGTGTTTAAGGAGAGCTTTGAGGGTCAGATGACAGAGGAGAACATTGAAGTTGGGATCTGCAACGAGGCTGGCTTCAAAAGACTCACCCCAGCTGAGGTGAAAGACTACCTGGCAGCCATCGCGTGAACACACCGTCGACGATGATGGGGGGGCCCTCGGGCCACATTTCAAGATTAAAACATAAATAGCACAGTAGAAAACGGTCTCATGAAACATTTTTGTAAACCGCCATTCTTCCATCGCTTTGGTTGCATTTGATTTTGACCAAAACAATTTCTACCCGGAGATCATCAAACCAACCACGCATCTTTATTCGGTTTATACCCACAACTGTTCACGTGAAGAGGCTGCCTCTGACAGGTGAACTGACAACACTCCCTCTGTAGTTGACAAACTCATTTTATTGCATAACTGTCTCGGATGTTAAACACACTCTGTTACTGTTAAATGTGGCAGTTACCTACTGTGCATAAAAAAACGAATGCAGACGGCGATTAGTGAAATTTCTGATCTTCATTGAATCCTTTTTTTTGTTGGCTACGGTTGCTTTGCAAACAAAATGCTGCCAATTTGGAAATGTTAGCATTTTTATTGTTTTATTGTGAGAATAATAAAAATGTAATTGATTTCTAAAAGTTGGGACCTGGTCACATGGAGTTACTAAGAAAAAACAAACTAAGTGGCTAAGCTTCTTGCAGCACTAAGTTACCATTCTTAAAGCCTGGATCAATGAAATACGGGAACTTGGAAGGATTCAATGGAAGTTTCTGAGATTTTACAGTCAGAATCTAGTTTCCTGTACACAATTTTACACAATGTATGTTTTCCAGGCAACAATTCCGGAGTTTGTAATCTTTTTTTCTGGTATCTGTCTTTTATTCAAATAAAAGATGACCACTTTATTGTGTCTTCGTGTTATCTTTCTTCCAACCTGCCTCTTTATAACAGTTTTTTTTGTCCATTGAGGAAAAATAGTCAACATGCTGACTACGTCACGAGTGCGCGCGCGTTCCTGTTTTGGGCGGAGTTAGCGTCACCCTTGACCGGGCCACCTTTTCGAACATATCGCTCCCGCATATCCCTCCGCATGCGTTATTATTACTATTTATATATAAAAAAACACACAGCTCAAAACGCTCGAATGCCCGAAAAACGCCAGCGCGGGAGCTCAAACGGACGCTGCCTTGTTTCTAAGAAGACTAAAACGCGTTTCGGTGGTGTTTTTGCGAACTTGCACCCCGGTCTAGTTTACCCCCGCGACGGCGTATGAGCGGCCGCCCCGCCGATGACGTTTGTGGCGCCAGAAATCAAGAGGAGCCGCCGGTAACCAGGTCAACCGGCCGCGGCTGTGTTAGCGGCGACGGACGCGTAACGCTCCCCCCGTCGACTCTCCGTGGGTTTTTTTTTTTTTTTTTTTTTTTTTTCAATTCTCCGGTTCGAGTGCGAGATGGTTATACTGCGCAGCGGCGGCGGCGCCGGGGCCGCTCCGATGGCGACGACCCCGAAGAGAGCCGCGGACCTGGACACCAGCTCCGAGTTCCTGTCGCTGCTTCCCGCGTCTCAGAGGAGGTCGACCCGGGCCACCCGCTCCTCCCGGCTCCCCGACGACAGCCTCAGCAGCCCCGAGCACCACACGGTCAATGTCAGCACGAACGCCCGCACCTGCTTAGGTCTCGGGGGGGGGGGTTTGTTTCGGGTCTGAATTAAGATTCGCCGCGATTAGCACGCTAGGCTACTTAGCTTGTCATTATCACCTGTATTAAGTTGGTGGGGTGAGCGACACCTCATCAGAATGTTGGCTATATTATCAATAATGGTAAACGATCGTGTGGAGATACGGCCTCAACGTTTCGTGTCCATTTGTCCGAATTCCTGACTTGAAATAGTTGTGCTTGATAAACTTGGGCTGTCAAGTCCCCAGCAATAATATTCATAGGGATTAATGCAAAGAGACCAAAGCAGATTTTAACTTGCACGTTTGTTTGTAGCGTCACAGCAATTAATTCTCTGACTAAAACAGACAACTTCGTGTTTTTAGGCCAACCAACTGTAGTGTACACGTGTCTTTGTTGACTGATCTTGCAGGGCCATGCTGATATGAAGCAGAAGAGAAGCAGCCTTCATCACTCTCAGAGGACCAGGAGACAGAGAGCTGCCCCGGACGTCTCCTTCTCAGGGATGGAGGTGAAGACCAGCTCCCCTGGTCATGATGACAAAGCTGGAGGATGCTGCACCAGGTTAAACTTGGCTTAATCCCTGAAATCACATTTTATCTCCTGATAATTTGTCTTGAATATTATAAATCTTTCATGTTACTTTTCTTGCTGGTAGATTCAAGGAAACCTCTTTTTGTATTAATTGCATCTCTTGTGTAATACTTGCATAACAAATTGGTGCACACAATTATGTCAAAAATCAGTTTTGGTTATGTCACATTGAATTTATGTCTGCTCTCTTTTCAGGAAGTCTTCCCGGTTGCAGAGAGAGGAAAAAGCATGTAGTGGCAATCAGCAAGCAGGTAACATTTCCTACAATGTTGTTTCTTTACAGTTATAGCTAACATTTTAAAAATATTGACCATTTAAATCAGAAGCATTTAACTAATTTTGCTGACTTCCCAGATGTTCCAGACGAAGTGGAGGGGTCTTCAACTCCCAAGAGGTGTCGTTTTGATTTGCGGGCAAGACATATGGAGGAGGAGGAAGAAGAGCACTCAGTGCGCCGCAGCTCCAGAATCACAAGATATAAACTGAATTCCCGGAATCAGTCGGTACTCTACGACCGCCTAATTACTAAGTGAGTTCATCCTTGGTTCATTGTCTTCTCAAACCCCTTGCATGTTCCTGCAGCAAAAATAAGTTACATTTTTAAATCCTTTTTTTGCATAGTTGGATAACATTGTTTTACACATTTGCATTGGGCTCTTATTAAGTTCTAGTTGTGGAAGATCTTGCCCATTAAATTCTATGATATTTAGATGGCTGATAAAGTTTGGTAAAAAAAGAAATCCTTCCTCTAATCGTTGGTCAGCACGGCTGAAGCTGTTCTCCAGAAGATGGATGACATGCAGAAGATGAGGCGCAGACTGAGGGATAGAGACAACCAAGAAGAGGTATTACCAAAACAGGAAACTTCATTACATCATGTGTACTTTGCCACAGTTGGTAATTTCGCTATTTGATTACGCGTCACCTGTTTTAAAACTCACGGTTCATTTACCTGTTTTTCTCCGCAGCTTGGTGTTTACACCAGGGGAAGAATGAGAAAGTTGCTGAGGTCAAACATGGACAGCAAGGACGTTGTGGAGGAGAACCCAGGTGAGGCGAGAACAGAACTCTCCAGCATGATCAGAGGACAAACCAAATGACATTATTTATTTTCTCTAAAATTTAGAAGGGAACAAAGATAGTCATGAAGAGGAAGATGGCGAAGATGAGGAGGAGGAGGAAGAGGATGAAGAAGATGATGGCGAAGACGAGGAAGAAGAAAATCAGAGACGTTATGACTTCAGACAAAGAAAGACTATAGTTCGCTACCAGGCTCCACAGGATGGTAATCGATCCTTATTAGTCTGCTCCATTTCTCTGTCTGTTACGGTATAAAAAATGGAATGCAAACATGTGTACAAAACTTGGTTAACTTGCCACAGGGCCAATGTCTGTCAAAGTGGTGGTTCATTGAAGATATCAATTTAATTATTTAAGACACTAATAACTTACAAAGCAAAAATATTTAGTATGTGTTATGAATGGTAGTAAAGGTTCCTGTCATTGTCTATTTCTCTTAGAACCCAGAGAACCGAGAAAACGCAGTTTGTACTTCAAGGATCACTCGTCTCCAACCAGATACAGATTCAGCTCCACAGCCCCTAGGAGCCCCTACAACAGGAAAACCAGCAGGTAAATGAGACGAAAGAGCCACCTGCCGACACTTCATCTGAAAGTAATATTTGCTATTCGGGGATATTTTCTCTCGCCATTATTTGATGTACTTCATACTATCAAATATGAAGAATTACATTCAGATGAAAGCTGCCCCATTCTTAAAATTTCCAATATTTTTTTCTTTCTGATTCTTTCGATTGTTCCAACGTGAGCAGTTCTGAGAGGTAAGATCCTACCTGCTCTCGTAGTTAATATCAGTCTGTTATTTAGACATTCTGAATTTGGTGGTGGCCACAATTAGGTGACACATTCTACACAATTTAAAGGTGAAGTTAATTTCCTACCTTGTTAGATTATCGTATGTTTGTTTATGCGGATGTGTGCATGCTGATGATATATAGTGCGGTTAAATCACACTCTTTATAAAGTTAATTTGTAATAATGATGTCCTTTGATATTTGTTTTTTTTCATTCACTAACATTGATTTTCTATTTCGAGCCTAAGAATAATATATCTTAGTGTTATTGATTTGCAGTAAATTATAATTTTATGTCAATAACCTGGCTGTATTCTTGTGTTGCAGAAGGAGACATGCCATTCACAATAGTGACTCCACTTCCTCATCTTCAGATGATGAGCAGTTCCAACGAAGGAGAAGCAAGAACAGGAGCAGATCAGTCAACAGGTGAGAACATCATCTCAGGATACCTGTACATATACACATCTGCAACACAAGCAGCAACATAATTAAAATAAAACTGCCAGCGCAAAGTGGGTTTTTTTAAAGAGTATTTTTCTTGCAGGTTTTTACCGTTGAATTTGAAGAAAGATGACATTCTGGGGATACATAAGGACAGGATGAAGATTGGAGCCAGCCTTGCGGATGTGGATCCAATGCACATTGACAGAACGGTGAGCTGCAGAGATGACCGAAATATACTTGTTTACAGTTATTTTGTTGTCTCTATTGATATATCATTGTTTCCCTAATTATGACATATGGGTGAATGTACAGAAATAAGATCAAACAGACAACACGATGAGCAAACGATCAGAAGGACTTTCAAGGTTCCAGGCCACCTTAATGAAGATTAATCACTAAATGACCAAAATGCTACGTGTTTTTTTTTTTCCAGGTGCGGTTTGAAAGCATTGGAGGTCTGAGTAAACACATTTCATCACTGAAAGAGATGGTGGTCTTTCCTCTGCTCTACCCAGAAGTCTTTGAGAAGTTCAAGATACAGCCGCCGAGGTACACTCCACATCTGATCTTTGAACTTATTCAGTAATTCACATCTTTTATTAAGATGGGTAATTTGAAACTGCAGTTAGTGATAAGCAGAGTATTTTAGGTACAGATGTGGGCAGCACAGATTTGTTTGCCACTTCGTGCTAATTTTTCATGCTAATAATGTCAAAATGTACGCAGTAGAAAAATAGGTCAAGATAAAACTGAAGAGTTTTGACACAGCAAATCTAATTAGACTAGATTTGTTCTCATGCATCCTTATCCCTTTTTTGGAGTCACTCAGTTTATATTTGGCTTAAGTTGGATACAAAAAAATTAATTGAACCCCTTACAATTAAAATGTTTGCTCTGTTTTCATCTGTCCTCAGGGGCTGTCTGTTTTATGGTCCTCCAGGCACAGGGAAAACCCTTGTAGCCAGAGCTTTGGCCAATGAGTGCAGTCAAGGAGAGAGAAAAGTCTCTTTCTTCATGAGAAAAGGTGCCGACTGCCTGAGCAAATGGGTGGGAGAATCAGAGCGACAGCTACGGCTGCTTTTTGATCAGGTTATTAAGTTGTTCTACTATTGTTTTCTATTGGTGAAAAATAGAATCACTCTGTTTTACCGTATTATCCATAGCATAACAAAACAGCCGGTCTCAGGGGTATAGAATTTATGTTCAATTAAATGTCTCTTGGGATTGTTCATAGGCATACCAGATGCGCCCGTCTATCATCTTCTTTGATGAAATTGATGGTTTGGCTCCAGTCAGGTCCAGTCGTCAGGATCAGATACACAGGTAAGCAGCATAGACACCAAACCTTGTAGATTGTCAACTAGATTTTAAACTAATGTGTGAAAAACTTATTTTTTTTTTATTCTTTATCCAAAGCTCCATTGTGTCCACCCTGTTGGCGCTAATGGATGGATTAGACTCCAGAGGAGAGGTAGTTGTCATAGGAGCTACAAACAGACTAGACTCCATCGATCCTGCACTAAGGAGACCAGGGCGCTTCGACAGAGAGTTCCTCTTTGGTTTGCCAGACAGATGGGTAAGTAAATGTAGAAACCTACTGTTTGCCAAAATGGACTTTGATTTGAAAAAATGTTAGGCTTGTTATTGATCATCTTTTGTGTGGCAGGCGAGAAAGGACATTCTAAAGATCCATACCAGACAGTGGACTCCACCTCCTTCTGACACCTTTGTGGAGGAGCTGGCAGACAAGTGTGTTGGTATGTTTGTGTTAGAAATAGCAACTGAATTGGACAAAAATATTTGAGTCAGTTAAATCAGAAACACTGGAAGCAATGTCCTGTCTATCTTTGCTTCCTAGGTTATTGTGGCGCAGACATCAAGGCAGTGTGCTCAGAGGCCGCTCTGTGTGCGCTGCGACGGCGATACCCGCAGATCTACTCTTCCTCGCAGAAACTCGTGCTTGATGTCGATTCGATTGCAATCACAAACAAAGACTTTGTGTGTGCAATGTCAAAGATAGTGCCTGCTTCCCAGAGGTATAACCATAATAAGTGTTATCCTTTTCAACCATTAGTTAAGACCTGAGTTTGTTCTGAATGTGAGTATGTGCAACAACTACTTCATAGGGCAGTAGTGTCACCAGCCAAGGCTCTGATTCCTGTCATCCGTCCTCTGCTGTGCGCTCCCCTGCAGGACATTCTTAATGTCCTCAGGAAAGTCTTCCCACATGCTGAATATGGCTTCCGAAGACAGAGACAACAAGGTACAGTACTGCCCGTTGGCTCTATAGACAAAAGTGTTCCTAGACTGAAAAGTAACTGTGATTCTTTCTACTTTCAGATATGGCTGGTGGCATCCTTGAAGATGATCTAATGAGTGAAGAAGAGGATGCTGCAGATGCTATACAAACCTCACACTCCTCGCTCAAAAAAACTGCTGCTAATGAGCTCCTCAACTTCAGCAGGTTGGTCAGCTGTTATACAATAAATACATGTTATCCAATGGGGTCGTCATCTGCTTATTCTCTTTTAGATTTTATTCATCAAATATATTTTAACAATTCCACTTCCCAAACTTTTTCTGGGATTTGTCAAGAAACCAAATTCACGCTCTGCTCTCAGTGAAAGCCTGATCAGAACATTCCTTTTTTTATCCATCAGGTTTTCAGTGACTGACATATTTCATTGTGTAGGAGTGTTCTGAGCGAGCCGACCTCCTACCGTCCCAGGCTGCTTTTAGAGGGCCGGCCAGGCTCTGGGCAGAGCTCCCACCTTGCTCCTGCGGTCCTACACGCTCTGGAGAAGTTCACCGTGTACACCTTAGACCTGGCTTTGCTGTTTGGATCCAGCGCAACTGCTCCAGAAGAGACCTGTGCTCAGGTGACAGAAATGAAGGATCTCTCTTGACTTGTTTGCACTTAAACAAACCTCAGGACCAGATTAGAGCAGTCTTGGAGCAGCCTTGTCAAATTCAGTGTGTTCTGAAAGTGGACTTCACTGGCCAAAATGGCTGCCACAGCGACTGTAGTTCATGGGCCCTGCCTCCATGCATCATGGAAAGTAGGGATAAATATGTCCTACAGACATACCTCCAGTAGCCAGTTTATTATTCACAGATATGTGGAATATGGTGGTACAAATAATTTGCAAAAACAATATTATGGCTGTTATGTTTTTATTTGTAGTCATACTTGTGCCCCCACTTGGAGACAGGTCCTCCGCACATCATTGCGTTTTACATGTAGATGTATGGTGCCTTTAAAACAGGTTACAGGCACCATAAAACATTCCTAAGTTACTTTTTTTTTTGTTGTTGCTAAATTTAGAAATGCTAAACACTGAAAATTTAACACTTTGTTTTAGTGCAAACTTCTTAAAAATTGAACTCAGGCGTTCACATTTAGAGGTTCAATGCTTACATTTTTTATCAAGGATCGGGTTGTGGTTCATCACTGGATTGAAAGCAAACATTGGTGTCGGTTTTCCGTGTTTATTATGAAACCATACAGAAAAGAAATAGCAGGAAGGCTAACAAGGAGCTCAACCGCACGTTAGCGTCTCATGACCGTGGTCTCTTTTGCATGTGGTTATTATCATCGCAGTCCAATTTAGACATGAATGAGGACTTTGTCTCAAGCTGCACGTGTGCATCAGTAATGATTAAATAATAACATGTTTGATTGCTGCCTATATTTAATGTTTTTTTATCTTGTTCTTCAATGGGTTGCTGCAGTCCTACTGACCTATAAAACATTGATCTCTTTTGGGGTGTGAAGTTACTTTATTTTAGTTATTAATGACTTCATTAACCATATATTTAATTTAGTGTTCTAATGTCCTGTTCATGACCTCAGTTCTGCATTTTGGTTTAATTTATACATTTAATTCTTACTTTAATAATGCTCTTTGTCTTGTTTGAAATTCACTCTAAGTTTGATGTATCAATCTCTGTTCCGTAGGTATTTGTGGAAGCAAAGCGGACCTCTCCAAGCATCCTGTATATTCCTCATATTGGACAGTGGTGGGAGACTGTGAGCCCTGGCTTAAGAGCCACCTTCCTCAGTCTGTTACACTCGATTCCTGCCTTCGCTCCTATTTTGTTGCTGGCCACCTGCAGCATGCAATACAAGGAGCTAAATATGGAGGTATGAAAGGGAGATGGAATGATGCTGCAGAGTAAACAAAATGGATTTATTTTATGAATTAATATGTTAAACAGATGAATATAAATCTGCTCTTTAATGTTCCCTGTCTTTTCTTAGGTGCAGGACTTGTTCAGACTTGAGTATGGGGAGGTTTTCCATGTTCAGCCACCCACCAGCAGAGAAAGACGAAACTTCTTTGAGGATCTGATCCTCAATCAGTCTTCCAGAGCCCCTACCTCAAAAAAGAAAGCTGGTGAGGATCTTAAAAGAACATATGTATGGAAGACCTAAATTTCTCTTACCTACTGTTAAAGTGTATTTTATTTTTTTAAACTCTTGGTGTTGCAAGTTGTAATATTAAGTCAATATTTCAGGAAACCTGTGTTTGTTGTCGCACCCGTTCTGGTGGTTAGACAGGGCACACAAAATTAAGTTTATCTGTGTCTCTTCCACCTTCTTCAGTGCTGAATATACTGGAGGTGCTCCCAGTTGCCAGCCCACCTCCCCCACATCAACTGACAGAAGAAGAAGCCAAAAAGTTGGAGGAACAGGAGGAAGATACTCTGAGAGAGCTCCGTCTCTTCCTGCGTGATGTCAACAATCGTTTATCCCAAGACAAACGCTTTAAGGCTTTTACAAAACCCGTTGATTTAGAAGAGGTAGTTTTTCCGCCCGTTCTCTACAGAACAGGTTTTTGTGTTACTGTCATTATTATGTTAAGTGTTTTTATTCCTCTTTTTAGGTACCAGATTATGCAGATGTAATCAAAAAGCCCATGGACCTGTCAACAGTTCTCTCTAAGATTGACCTCCATCAGTACAGCACCGTCAAAGAGTTCCTCCAGGATGTGGATCTCATCTGGCAGAATGCCCTAGAGTATAACCCAGATAGGGACCCCTCAGGTACACACACACACACACACACTGTGGTGAATTCTGTCTGGGATGATGAAAGTTGCACTTCAGTTCACACAGTTGTGTTCTGGGTCTAGATCGCCAGATACGCCACAGAGCGTGTGCGCTGAAAGATACGGTCCATGCTATCATCAGAGCTGAACTGGATGAAGATTTTGAGAAGATCTGCGAAGAGATCAAAGTGTCACGTACAAAAAGGGGTATGTGTGTTTGTGTGTCTAAAAAGGAAAGTGCCGTGAATTAGGTTAAGGCCTGTGGTGTCCTTGATTTTGCATCATCAGTGCTGTCCAAGCACAACGGTTGTCCCAAACTCAACTTCTCTCATTTCTTTCGCCTTGAAATTGGGAAATTATCATTCATATAATTTTGATTAACAGAGCAGTGGAATATTTTCTCACCCAGAGTAACCCTGTAGCTATGACCAAAATAATCAATTTGAGCGGACTAAATTTAGCAAAAGTGTCCTCTCTTGTTGACGTGGCATTGATTTTCGGGCCAAAGAAACATTTTTAGCTAAAGAATCATAAGCAAGAACATCGACTAACCTTGTTTGTAACTTTGTTAAAACGGGCAACTCAAAAATTGGAAACGCATTATGCCCTCATCCTCCCAATTCATTCAAAACTGCATGAATGCATCCACTGTGAGCAATAGAAAAGGGCAGAACTGCACTCAGAACTGCGGATGTTTTCATCATCTCAGGTGGCTCCTCCCTGCGGTTTGCACCCTCTTTCTACCATGTTCTTCCCAAACCCTCCAAAGTTGCCGCTGAAGCCAAGGTCACCGCCTTGACCCCACAAACGGAGGCATCCGGAACCCCAGCTGAGGTTACTCCATCAAGGCCCTCTCCCGCTGTCGTGCTTAAAAGCACAGGTAAAACGGTGCTGCGGGTCAGGGGATAACATTTATATTTCAAAGGCGAGTCCAAGTGGAAACCTTTTTCTTTTTGGTCTCTGCAGGACCAAAGAGAAAGAGGAGGAAGAGTCGCTGGTCATCCGGAATCATAGTCAAGAGGAGGCATACTTCTCCCCATGCGTCCAGAGAAGACGCACACACGGCAACGGATGAGGACGAGGAGGACGGGGATGAAGACGAGGACGCTGAAAGGGGAGGCAAGGAACAGACGCCGATGGATGTGGAGCCGGGTTCGACGCCGGCTGAAGGTCACACTGGGCGGGACGAACAGGGGAGACGGACGGAGGGCAGCACCGCTGGTGAAGGCAAGGTTCGCCTGTGTGGAGGAGGAGACCCAGAAAACGACTCCCAGGCGCAGCGCAACGGAGAGCATCCGGATACGGCTGTTGCAAAAAAACAGACGGAGGAAGGCGAGAAGAAACCGACGGGGGCAGGAAATGAGAGCAGTGAAGCCACTCCAGTGGGAGAGGGAGAGACGGGGGACCCACACGGCTCTGAGAAAAACGGCGAAACTAGAGACAAGACTGACGCCGCAGAAGAGGGAAAACGAACGCGCGCGGCCGCCGCAGGCCCCCCGGGGACCGTCGGAGAGGACCCCGGTTCAGGTGAGCAGGAGGCGCCACGGGGGAGATGGCGGCAAAGGTGCGTGAAGGGAAGCGGCGAGCCTGACTTGGCGCGTGTGCCCGTTGCAGAGAGACTCGCGAGGTGCACGACGCGCGGCAAAAAGAACGCGGCGGCGGTGCAGCAGCAGGCGGCGATCGACGTGGACAAGGCTCTGCAGATCCCGGAGCAGGACACTCCTCTAGTGGTCGACAGAGACAAACTGGAGGTGCGCGGCGCGGCCGATGAGCTGATTTTTTTTTTTTTTTTTTTTTGTATTTTCTTTCATTTTCTCCGCAAGCGTGGACTGCATATGTGACGCCCTCCGTCCTCTCTCCTTCAGGAGCTGCTGGAGGGAGTGGTGAAAAAGACGGAGGGCCACGAGGTCTTCCAGCTGGAGAAGCTCTACGCTCGTCTCTGCCAGAGCATCTACAGACACCGGCGCGAGCGCGACAAAACGGCGCTCCTAAAGGCGAGTACCCAGCATCTCCACCGCCAATACTCTACATGTTGTAGAGCAGGGGTGTCCAAACTGGTCCCCAAAGGGCCGTGTGGCTGCAGGTTTTTGTTCCACTAGTCAATCTCACCCAGTTTGACCAGTCAGCTGTCAGGAGACTCAGATGAGTTGATGAAGTGAGTCCAGTCTGGTGTGGTGCTGCTGGGTTGAACAGGAACCTGCAGCCACACGGCCCTTTGGGGAACAGTTTGGAGACCCCTGTTGTAGAATATCGCCTCTAATCGAGCATCCTTTGATTCTTCCTGTCCTCCCTGACACTTGAACAGGAATTGGAACAAGAGATTGAAGAATTCTGCTGATGTTCTCCAGGACCAGTGCTTCCAAACCGTAGCTTCCTCGTAGACCTACAGGAACCTCTAATTTGTGTTTGACCTCGTTTGTATCAACTTACTTATATTTAATTAAAAGAATTTCCTGTAAAATTGTGCATTTTTTTTAATAGAAATGCATCATAACTTATGTTGATCATTTATATAAAAATACAAGTATTGTCCCTCTTAGGAAAATCACCGGTTAATCCTTCACGTTCTTTCCATCGTGAACATCAGCTACAAGGAAAAATTATTTATTTCTTTAGAACTCGGTGATCTAATCTATTTATTTTATCACCAGAACTTCCTCCTAAATGCTTCCTTGCACGCCACCTCGCCTCCGTAGCAACAAGGTCGCAGATTTATACATCCAACCCCCCCTCCTCCGCTAACTTTCTTTAAAACCCTTCGTTCCAATTGCGCACGGACGCGTCTCCTCGACTCTCGAACACCTTCACGGTTCCGCCTCACGACCCGGGCGGCAGCAACGAGCTTAAAATTTAAACCGAAACGTGAACTTTCGCTTGGAGCGCCGTCGGCTGTCCTCAGATAACTTCTGAAAGTGCCCCGGCGGGTCATGTCGGGACACGCTGGCGCGCTTCCCGGCTGCGCGAACGCGCTCCGCCGCCGACGCGCGGACGCCTCTTATTTACCCCCTTTCCTCCGTCGTGCAGGCGTCAAATCGCGACTTAACGCCGTCCGTCTCGACGTCGGGGGTGTCAAGGGAGTATTTTTGTGGTTTTTTTAGCGCTGGATTTACGGTTTTGTTTTTTTTTTAAATAAAAAAAAAACAAAAACGGAGAGAGTCGCCGAGCAATGACGTCAGGACGTATCACATTGAACGATGACGCTGTTCGATCATTAAAAAAAAAAAAAAAAACCTGCCTTTAAAACACATCAGAGAATTGGGTCAGCAAACTAACGCAGGAGCACAAGTCACCACCGGCTTTTTTTTTTTTTTTTTTTTTGCGCGCTAAGGGGGGGCTGTGGTAGAGGTTTTGACCACATCTCCACGGTGGTATGAAGTAACCTGCTCCGACACGGAGGTGGTGGAGGTGTAGGGGGGGCAGAAAGAGAGAGAGAGAGAGATGTCCGGCGTTTCCAGCATCTCCCGACTGGTCGCTCCGTCTGTCCGTCTGCCTGGCTCCCTCCGCCGGGTCTGGGAGACCCGCAAGCCCGGGGATCGTTAACGCCGCTCGTCGTCCCGTCCCCCGGCGGGCTGCCTCCGAATGCTCAGCCGCAGTAGGGGGGGGGGGAGACGACGACGAAGAGAAGAAGAGGAGAAGAAGAGGAAGAGGGAGAGAGACACCCCCCGAAAGGCGTCCGCCGAGCGCGTTGAGGGGCCAGCGGGAGCCGTCGCCGCCGCCAGCGCCGCTCCGCATTTGGAGTAGTTGAGTAAGTTTACCGCCAGACACGAACAACAATGACCGGCCCGGCTAACACTAGCTAGTCCCCCCCTCCAACACACACCACCCTCTCTGATCTACATGTAGGCAGCTCTGGAGCTAATGTCTGTGCCCCCCCCCTCCCCTCCCTGTACTGGATTATTGTCATTATTCTGCCGTTATGTCGATTTACACACCCCCCGCACACACACACACACACACACACACACACACCCACCCACTACCAACACCCCCCCCCACCCCGGGGTGCTGGTTCTTGTTGTGCAGATGATCTCATGATGGCAGCGTGCGTCCCACTCTTGCTGTCATTGTCACCAGTGTGTGCAACACCTTTGCCAGTAGAAAGTGATGGGCTCGGGGGGGGGGTGTTTATGGTGGTGGTGGTGGGGGGGGCACAGAGCCCAGAGCCCCCCACCGGCTGTGCACCATGTTGTGCATGAGCGACACCTTTTTTTTTTTTTTTTTTTTTTTTTTTTTTAAACCACGTCTTAGTGACTGTAACCACGCAAATAAAGGCTTGATTATTAAGACAGGTATGAAAATTGAGTGCAAATATTTGCTGGAAGCTGCATCAGTGTGTGTGTGTGTGTGTGTGTGTGTGTGTGTGTGTGTGTGTGTGTGTGTGTGTGTGTGTGTGTGTGTGTGTTTCCTGTTGGGTAAATAGATCTGATGTTCTGGAGAACGGTTGGCGAATAGAGGCCCCTGCTCCGGGGGGGGGGTGGGATCAATAAGCTGTATCGTTGGAGGGTTTTTTTTTTTCCCCCCTTGTGCGGTATTTGACGCATCGGATGAACCCACTTGTGTGCGAGCCCAGAAGTATTCTTAGTGCATACGTTGGCGCGAGAGTCGCTTTACAGTCACGTGACCCTTCGCCCCCCCCCTGTCATCAGAAATCAGACCAGAGCTGTCGGCCGGCTGTTTGGATAATCTGACACCGTGAACCAGTCACGGAAGGCGGGATAACGCCTCCTATATGACGTTTTCACGCTTGGCTCGTTTCTCTCCCCCCCCCCTCCAGATATATTTAAGTTCCCAGACTCATGGATGCGAGCGCGAGCGCTGGAGGCACGTGAGCCTCGACTCCAGGAGGTCGCGGGGGGGGAACACGTTTGAAGCCGACGCGCGGGAGAAAACAGTTTCGCGTTCCACGATGTCGAGCCGCCGGAAATCGACCACGCCGTGCATGGTGCTGCCCGCTCACGTGCTGGAGCAGAGCGAGGCGGAGGGGAGGGCGAAGGACGGAGAGGCGGACGAGGAGAAGGTGAAGGAGGGGGCGGAGAAGGGGCCGACCCCGGAGGAGCTGCTGCAGCAGGCGGCGGCGGCGGCGCCCGCGCCTGCAGACACAGGTGAGATCTTATCAGACGGCGGTGGCGGGCGAAATGACGTGATACGCGCCCCCGCGCGATCTCTCCCAGGTGAGCCTAATGCCTCTGCGGAAGAGAGCGACGTCCTCGGCCCCCCCGTGAAGCGGGCCTCCTCCAACCCGCCGGAGGATCCGAGCGGCGAGCAGCCGGCCCAGGAACGCGCGGCGTGCGGCGCCCCCGAAGACGGGGGGGCGGCGGCAGAGGCCGCCGCGGTGGCCGCCATCTCTCTCAGCAAGACCCCCATCATGAGGATGAAGGCCAAGTCCGAGCCCAAGAGGATCGCCGTGTCGCTGAAGTCGGCGGACGAGGCGGCGGAGGGCTTCGGAGCGGGCGGCGACGGGGAGGCGGGAGCGGAGCTGGAGCCCATCGAGGCGCCGCTGGGCCAGATGACCCCCATGGAGATGCTGCTCCAGGACTCCATGAAGCTGGGGGGGGGCATGCTGGTCAACATGGGCGCCGAGCACCAGAAGAAGTCCTCGGCCTTCAACCCCACGGTCCTGCCCGCCAGCCTGGCGCAGGTACGAGGCCCCTCGGCGCCCGGGCGCCTCGTCTCTTAACGCGGAAGGCGGCGTTTTTTAGAACAATAGACCTCATTTGCAAAGTAGGATCTAATGATAACCCAAGGTCGGTGGAGACTGACAACATTTTAGGATTTAGCCAGAGACTCGCAGCCGCGGTGAGTTTGATGTAAAGGCACTTTTCCCACTAAGAGTTGTTTAAAATACGAGTTCATTTGAGATATGGAGTTGAGGTTGTCTGCCCTCGTATTTCTGGGAGATTTTAATTTCGGCATTGCTTTAATTATCTGTAAGAAGTAATACATTTTTCAGGATCTAATTATGGTGAGTAGCTGTAATTTGAAATACCCTCAACAAACAGTATCTCCTCCTCCTCCTCCTCCTCCTCCTCCTCCTCCTCCTCCTCCTCCTCCTCCTCCTCCTCCTCCTCTCCTCCTTCTTCTCCTCCTCCTCCTCAGGTGCTTTCTGCGTTCCAGGCCCAGCACAGCGCGGCTGCGGCGGCAGCAGCAGCTCAGTCTCAGCTCCTGATCCCCCTGAGCAGCATCCCCTCTTACAGCGCCGCCATGGACACCAACCCCCTGCTGGGCAGCACATACAAGAAGTTCCCTTACCCCTCCATGGCTGAGATCGGCAGCCTGGCAGCACAGACCCAGTTCACAGAGGAGCAGATTAAGGTGAACTAAGGTCTTTTTTTTTCTTTTTTTTTTTTTTTTTTAATCTTTTTATTTTTTTGATTGATTGATTTTTAAAGTGCGTAATCTGTCAGCGGTGTGCCCCGTCTGCGCCCAGGTGTGGTTCTCGGCGCAGCGGCTGAAGCACGGCGTCAGCTGGACCCCCGAGGAAGTGGAGGAGGCCAGGAGGAAGCAGTTCAACGGCACGGTGCACACCGTGCCCCAGACCATCACCGTCATCCCCGCGCACCAGCTCTCGGCCGCGGCCAACGGGCTCCAGTCCATTCTCCAGTCCTGCCAGATAGTGGGTCAGCCGGGACTGGTGTTCACACAGGTCGGTAAGGAAAGAATACACGCCCTCTCTAAAACAAAAAAAAAACAACTCGGCTCTGACCCGCTCCGAGCTCAGCTGCGGAGTGAACTTGACATTTTGTTTTTTAATTAATCTGCTGTGAATTAGCTGATTTATAGCTGCTTGTTAGACTTTGGCTTCGGTCGAGGGGGGGGGGGGGGCTTTGATTTGTCCGGGCACTTTTCCTTGCTTCTTGCGTGAACGCTTGAATCTTTCAGTCCGCCGGAGGTTCTCATTCGGGTTGGTTCACGTCAGGGGTGTCCAAACTGGTCCCCAAAGGGCCGTGTGGCTGCAGGTTTTTGTTCAAACCAGTCCAGCTCACCCAGTTTGACCAGTCAGCTGTTGAAGACTCAGATGAGTGGATGAAGTGAGTCCAGTCTGGTGCTGCTGCTGGGTTGAACCAGAACCTGCAGCCACACGGCCCTTTGGGGGAGAGGGTGGAAACCCCTGATTGAAGTCCTCGCGCGGCACACGACAACAACGGGTGGGTCTGGGGTGTGTGTGTGCGTGTGTGGGGGGGGGTCAGTCGGCTCGGTCGGCGCCGGCGTCTCTGCGTGTCACCTGCACATCAGCGCGGCCATTGCTTTTGTCACCCCCCCCGCAGGTCGGCCCAGGCGGCAACCTCCCCGTGACAAGTCCCATCACCCTGACCGTGGCGGGGCTGCCCAGCCAGTCCCAGAGCGCCAGCCGGGTCTCCAGCCAGCCCACCCCGACGAACACTGAGCTGAAACGCGCCACCACCATCCAGCCTCCCTCTCTTTCACCGCAGGCAGGAAGCCGTTCCTTCCCCCCCCCCCCCCACCCCCGATCTCCTTCTTCCCCCGGCTAACCCGCCGCCCCTTCTTTTCTGTCCTCTCCTCAGGAGAACTCCGCTCTCAGCACCGACACGTTCAGCCTGCGGCCTAAAAAGTCCAAAGAGCAGCTGGCGGAGCTGAAAGCCAGCTACCTGAAGAACCACTTTGTGACCGACGCTGAGATCGCCCGGCTGATGAAGCTCACCAACCTGACCAAAGGAGAGATCAAGAAATGGTTCAGCGACACCCGATACAACCAGCGCAACTCCAAAAACAGCCATATCATCGGGTTCCACGAGGGGGGAGGCAGGGGGAGCGGCGCCTTCAACAGCAACGCGAGCAACACCATCATCATCGACTCCAGCGACGAGACCCCCCCGTCCCCTCTCCCGCCGCGAGCCTCCCCCGTGAAGGAGCGAGAGACGCGGGTGAAGACCTGGAACCCCTTCCCGGATTTTACCCTGCAGAAGTTCAAGGAAAAGACCCCGGAGCAGCTGGTCGTGCTGGAGGAGAGCTTCGAGAAGAAGAGCACCCCGTCGGACGAAGAGCTGAGCC
This sequence comes from Lagocephalus sceleratus, assembly GCA_911728415.1. NCBI lineage: Eukaryota > Metazoa > Chordata > Actinopteri > Tetraodontiformes > Tetraodontidae > Lagocephalus > Lagocephalus sceleratus. The sequence goes on from CAJVRN010000126.1 coordinate 8,096,155, forward strand.
GCCTGCGCGCGGAGACCAAGCTGACGCGGCGGGAGATCGACGCCTGGTTCACCGAGCGGCGGAAAATGCCGACGCTCGGCGCGTCCTCGCCGGACCCGTCGCTGGGAGGGAAGGCGGAGGCGGACGACGCCCAGGCGGCGGGGGGCGGGGCCGGGAGCGGCGCGGCTCCCCCGTCCGCCTCCGCGTCGCGCAAAGGCAACCAGACGCCCCCTGGTGGCCGCGGCAAGCAGCTGCCCAGCAACACTTTCAAGGACCTAAGAGACAAGAGCAAAAAGACTCCGGAACAGCTCCACATTCTGAAAAGTGCCTTTGTGCGGACCCAGTGGCCTACACCTGAGGAGTACGACCAGTTAGCAGAAGAAAGCGGCCTTCCCCGATCCTACATCGTCAGCTGGTTCGGGGACTCTCGGTACTCGTGGAAGAACAATAACCTGAAGTGGTTCATCCAGTACCAAAGCGGCAACTACGAAGCGCCAAACGGCGGCGGGGGCAATAAGCTGGCGGGCGGCGGCGGCGGCAGTGGCGGCGGCGGCGGCCTCGGCAGAAAGCGACGCACCAAAAATCGAGGTTGGGGCCGATCTCGGACCAGGAAGCAGCCGAGGCGGTCCGCCTCCTTCGGGACGGAGTCCGGCAGGTCCGCGCACGGATCCAAGAAGTTCAAGAGCGGCAAGGAGATCCTGAAGGAGTACTACCTGAAGCACCGCTTCCTCAGCGAGCAGGACCTGGACGAGCTCGTCACCAAGACCAACATGAGCTACGAGCAGGTACCGGCCTCGGCTTCTCCTCCGCCAGCTGTCTGAGATAAGCGCACCGCCGAGCGGGTCCAGCCTCCGCATTGTTGCGCGTTTGTTTTCTCGTTGGCGGATGCTCTTGAAGCCTTTTTAGATCGGCTTCCGGGAATTCCTGGAAACGTCACAGAGGATTGTGTCAGGGTTCAGCCCCGACCCCCGACACACGCCCCCTGAACGTCTCTTTTCTTTTGTTCCGGAGGTGAGGGAGTGGTTCGCCGAGGTCCACCGGCGGGTCGACATGGGGCTCGATCCCTTCCAGTCGGCGGCGGGGAGGATGGACGGAGGCGCGGACGAGGGAGCCGAGACGCGCGGCGACGCCCCGGGGGTCGCCGAGGAGCAGCGCGGCATGGGCGACGAGGAGGACGAGGAGGCGGACGAGGTGGACGAGGGCGACGATACGGATGACAGTGAGGTTTGGGAGCCATCGCGCAGCGTCAGGAAATCCTTGTCGGTCTCCGAAGATTAACGACTGCGGGAGGCGCGGCGAAACGCTTCCCCCGTGTGCCCAGAAAAAAAACCCCAATTACGATCAATGCTGGAACCTTAACTCACAGTTTTAACTTTTTCCTGAATCCTGTACAAAAGAGTAACAAATGGAGTTTTACGTTTAGCTCAAAGTCTTTTAGCGAGAGTGTTGTTAAAATAGAAATTTGGCACCGCAAAGTTTGAAGTTTCATTTTAGGAGGCCCCGAAATCAGATTATAGACCAAGTTAATCATCTGGAGATATTGGCTGCACTGTTGTTTGGCTTTTCTTAAATATAATGGAGCCAGATCGCACTTAACTAGATACTTTTTCATGATATCATGCCTCGGGTACTTAAAATAACACAAATCTTCATTGCCAAGGAAGACTCCATCAGCTCATGGACGAGAAGGATGCTAATAATGATCCTGTCTGATCAGACTGAGGATGCACATTTTTTGATTATGCAGTTTTCTTGAGTAGGAGGCAGATATACGCTGTACGAGTAGTGTTAAATTGTTCCACGTTTGAGAGAAGACAGACATCTGGTCAACAACCAGCATTTGATAGTCCTACAACTGACAATTATAGTCAAGACGTTATGTTGCTACCACAAATGGTGCTAAGAGCACAGGCCTAATTTGTACCTTTTATTTCCAGTATTAATGCATATTTCACACTCTATCCCTAACTGGCAGGAAACAGAGCGAGAGGAGGAGGAAAAAAAAAAAAAAAAAAAAAAGGTTGTTTACAAAGGTGCTTTACAAAACGTGGCCGCTAGTTGTCACTGCTGAGCAAGCGCTATCGTGCGTTGGTGGAGTAAACTCACCACGGTCATCCCGAGAACAAACATAAGTCAGCAGCTTGTTTGAGATGACCCGAATGAACAATGACATGTTTAAATGCTGGAGAAATGCCCCGATGCTTTTAATCACCACGGGATGTGAGCTGAAGTCTTCCCTTTTTAGCCGTTTGTTGTCTCGTGCGCACTAGTAATCTTGATTTTTTTTTTTTTTTATTTTATTTTTTTTTTTTTTTTGGTATTGAACACCTATGGGTCTGATGGTAAATGTCACAGTATGTGTTAAATATTGATATTTTTCAGGTTTTTTCACCTTTTTGATACAACACATTCTGTGTTATTGTAACCTTTTTAATGGTTGTTGTTTGTAGATCGGACATTCTGAGGTTGAATGTGTCTCCTGAACACCGAGTTATACTGTTTGAGGGGGAAAAAAAAAGTGGTTATGAACTAAATAACGTTGCAGGTATCTGGTTTACAATGAAATGGTAAAAGAAAGTGAAATATTATGCTGCAGTTTGTAATTCATATGAATTTGTGGTCAGCTGAGCTTTGGAGAATTTGAGGACATGAAAACTTGATCTGCAGCTCCTATCCCAGTACCACCCAGTCATTTTTGCCTTCTTGTTTGTGCTTTTTAAACGAGCCCCTTTTTTAAAGAAGCCCATAATAGGGGCTGTTAAATAGCATTTTAAATCAGAAATTGACCCCAGTCAAAACTGACTGAAGCGTGAAGCCTGAGACTTAAAAAAAAAAAAAAAAATACACATTTATTGCACTTCATCCACTTGTATATTGTGGATAAAATCCTGATTAGGCACCTTAATCTCTTATTATACAATGAAATGACTCTGAGAGACCAAATGTGTTTTGTATGAGATGAAACCAGTATTTTGCCTTGAAAAAAGTCTTGTGTGTGTTAAAGGTTTGAATCATTTTACCCACTTCTTTGATAACAGTCGCTACACGTGGAATGGTGATGAGGCTCAGAACAATCAGCCGCCACTTTCTGTCGCTTTATTGCACAAACAGAGTCGTTATGTTTTGTATTGTTGCTTTAACTGGTGGGAGTTCTCCCCCCCCCCCACCCCCCATGTGTGTGTTTCAGCTCTTCTCTCCTTTTTTTAAAAGGAAAGCCTGGACTCTTGATGTGTGTGTAAACTTCTCTGTTTTCGTGGTTCTGTCTGGAGTACAGGGAGCCTGGACAGACAGGGCAAGACTGGAAGTACATAAACGGGGCTTCCTTGGAAAATTCGTTTTATTTCACGGAAGGATGCCCAAACAAACGGCGCGGCTTTACCCTCTCTCTCTCTCGTGGGAAGCCTGCCCAAGAAATTTCTCTGTTTCTCCTCTCACTGACGAGACAAAAGACTGAAAACCGTCTCGAAGACGGTCCTTCACACTCGGGAGAGACTCTGAAAAAGCTTTGCAGATAATCCTATGTGCCTACACGGCTCTTACATTTGTTTGAACAGAATTCCGAGAGAACGACGACACCAGCAGAATGGGAATTGCACGCTGCGGGGTGATCCATAAAGGAGGCTCGTTCGAACCAAGCGTGTGATCCACCACCGAGCACCGCTTTTCCGCTGGCACGGCACCACGCGCAGACACCCTGAAGATGAAAACGTCTGTGTTCATCCCCGGAAAAAAAAAAAAACGGACACCCTGACGTTCCGGACTTTTACCGTGTCTCGTCAGCCGCCAACGGGACAGTAATTTAGCACCTTTACTTCAGCTCAGTCGTGATGTCTGTTCACCACGATCCAAGCAGGTTTGCTAGTTTTTTTTTTTTTGTTTTTTTTTTTCTTTTTTTCTTTTTTTCTCACAGGGTGAACTGAGGTACACGTTCTCATCAAGTGCCAGGTCCAGGAAACTCGCAAGAAACTCGCGAGTTTAAGGAAAAAGTTCTGGCTCATCCTGCATGCAATAAAAGCCAAACTGCTCATTTGTACATACAATATTCTGGGTCGGGATACCTGCGATGGTACTAGCCTAATCTGGGACTCCTAGTGTAGCTTTAACATTGTCACAGTGGACCTGCTTCTATTTGCCAGCATCATTTTAATCCAATCCTCCAAACCAACCAACCACTATCTGCCGTTGTGTCATCCGCGGTTGGTCCACAGGTTAGGCCCGTACCTGCCACCAGGAATTCCACCCACAAGTCTTTTACGGTGTGCTCTTTCATTACTATAGTCAGTCTGTTCTGAATGTTTTACAATGTTTCTATCTATAAAAAGTCTCATTACAGCTCTTTACAAACAATAGTTGATTGTTAACAATCCAATCTCATATACCGTATTCAATAGGATAATGTTTTTTCAGTTTTTAGAGATCAGCCGGTGTTGCACAATCGCTTTCTTGGTACTTTTATTGTAAGTGTAGGATCACAACTCAGGAGGAAGGACATTCGCTTCACTGTTTCTATAAAAACAAATGCTTTTTTTTTTTTTTTTAGCAGGAAATGCTTGTCTAGCAAATTATGGGTTCAGGTTTAGGCATGACAAATAGTTTTTAATGTTGTCAAGCAGTGTTGTGGCGTTGAATCGTATTATAGGAAGTGAGCTAAGGTGGCAACTTTCTGATGATTTTATTTTTTTTGCACTAAACATGGCAACGGAGGCAGCGTTGCCGTAGATCTGTATTGGGAGTCATTTTCATTCCAGAACACTTTCAAAGCTGCAAATGTTTTTTAAAAAAAAGACACAATTAATGCACTTAATCTTAGCACCTTATGAGTTAAAACAGGCAAAATCAGCCTGTATGACATCACTGACAAATCTACTTGAAATAGAATAATTTATTTGAATTGTTGCTGAGGTGTTGTGTCCGCTCGCTGAGTTGTGATTCTATATTCATCGGTCTCCATGTGTCCCAGCTAACGTGCAGTAGAACTAAGAGCTAGCATTGTGATCTGAGTAGTTTGCCTGCTGTTCTATTGTGCATATAATATCTGTATCTGTCACTATACCTATTCTATACTTCTCACTTGTTTCTCGTATTTAAACAGGTAGATGGTTGAATGTTTCTTACAGCAATCAGAGATTCCAGTGAAAACTTTTTTTTTTTTTTTTGCCATAAAACAAAATAAAAAAGACCTTGGCAGAATTGTCATATAAATACCTATGAATGTATTTTTTATTCCTAAACCTGTTCGCAATGGGTGTTTAAAAAATAAATGAATGAAATTTTAAAATCTATTCTATAAAAAAATATAAAAATATATTCTACAAAAAACTGATTCAGTAGAATTTACCATTTCCTTACCAGTTTGATAGAACAAAGCACGATAACCTTTTTAATCATTTATCAGTCTCATTAAAAATCACGCCATCAAGTGGGTTTCCTGACAAGAAGAATTAAACTCCAGTGTTGCTGTTTCATTTATGCCTCCACAACTAAATATATTCACAATGTTTTGCAAAACATTCCTGGAAAAAACCTGCTCAAATTTGGTATTTCTGCTAGTATGTCAAATATGGTTTATATCCCTGCAGCTCACATGACCCCGCACCAGAATAACCAGGCCGCATATTTTTCTGCTGTCAATTACCTCACAAAGTGAAATGCGGGAGCACTGAAAATGTCAAAACGCCAGCGGAAAATAATCAAAGAAAATTCGATGTGATGGCTGTTTACAGTTTGGTAAATACCAAAAGTGCCGGACAACTTAGTGACGGCTCTACTTTAAAAGCTGCAGGCATGCCACAGATTAAAATAGTCAAAAAATACGGAACGCATGTCAAGATTTTTAACATGCCTCCACTAACAATATGAGTAATTTGCAGAGATTTTATGTGGACGCCTCAGAGCCTCATTCCCTTCTTTATTGTCACGGGGCGCTGTTGTATCACCTCGGAACCTTCGCTCCGGAACTAATAACCCCAGACAGTTTTTACCCGTGCGCTCTTACATAGAAGGACCGGCCATGAGGGTGTGACTGTAAATAAACATTGGCGACCCGGGTGGTTTTTTTTCTTCAATCGTCGCTTCTCAAATAACAAGATCGCATCGATGCTGCGTTCAGATGGAGATTTTAGGAAGCACGTTCGATGACTCCGTGTTTTCGGAGAAAAAAGACCGCGTTTCTGTGTCCCTGACGACTTATAAGGCTAAAGTGTGTGAGCCGGAGGTGAGAAGCAGCAGCGTCGATATCGATGCAGTTTTACTGCACAACTGTGCATAAAGTGAAGCTAAACCGCCTTGAAAAAGCGATTAGAAGATAAAAGCTGTGACTTTACACCCTGGATCCGTTGGCGAGCTGTGGTTGATGATTTCCTCCCCTCCCGCTTAAACAGGAATCGGGCGCCCCGTGTTGTGGATTTTATTATGCACGGTCACGAAATTACGTTTAAAAGAACGTTTAGGGTGTGGAGTCTGCATGTGTTCGTGCCACGCTCGATCTAGCACCTGTGTAGGTCAATCTTAGCTCAGCATTTTACTTGCAGATCACTTTCTGGCCTTTTTTGGGTCTGTATTGTAGCGTTCACAGGTATTTTGAACATTGGAGAATGATTTCTCCAGCCCGATTACTCCCTCTTTCTCTCCCTGTCTGCAGTGGTTTTGCGAGCATGCAGCCCTGGACACAAACGATGCTTTAGAGAAACAGAAAGTCTACAAGTTTCGAGGCGACTTGGCCGTCAGACAGGAGGACTTTCAGGTAAGTGAATCACTTTCGTGATCGTTTGTGCCCAGACCCAGTAAAAAGCTTTCTAAGAAGAGGTTTATCACAAATTAACAATAAAGGTGTAAATGTCTGAATTGTCGGAAGCAGCAGATTCAGTTCTGGGTTGTTCCTGTTTTACGTCACTACGGTACAGACAGTTTTCTAGCGGCCGTGTCTGTTGAAAAGCCTTTTTTGTGTGTGTGTGTGTGTGTGTGTGTGTATGTGTGTTGTGTCCGTCCAACGGGGGGTAGAAAGCCTTTGATGCGTACAGCAGCTGTCTGGAATGGATCTCTGACAACAACCTGAGCATCAGGAGGGATGTACTGGAGGGGATGGCCCGATGCTGCACCAAACTGGGACAGAGGGACAGAGCACTGGACATTGTCAATATACTGGTAATTCATTAAAAAAAAAAAAAAAAAAAGAAGCTTTTGTTCACCCTTATAAGGAGCTGTAGATGCAACAAGTGTCTGATGAACTATTAAATAATTTAAAACACAGTATTGATCAATGTCATTGATGTAATTAAGCATATATATGTGTATATATATGTATGTGATTTATTTATTTTCAGAAGAAAGAAATGTCCAATACGTGTCACCTGACCAGCCTCCTGCTGCTCAAGGTCAGCGCTGCTCTGAGAACAGTACACATAAGCCGGCTTTCCTGTTGCCTCCTCATAATTTGGATTTTTTTTCCCATCGAATTTTCCCATTTCAAATGTGTTGCAAAGGTAAGCATTTATCAGCATTTTGAATGCACTGGGGCCAGGATGTCCTGCCTGCAGCAGCTGTGCAGCCTGTTACCCTTCAACCCCTGGCACTGGCTCAGCCTGGGACAGATGTGTCTGCAGCTGCTGAAGAGCGAGCAGAGCGCGAGTACTCTACCGTCTTAACTCCGCCGCGCCGGCTGCGTGTGTCCGCTCCAGTTTATTGTGCCGCGTTTCGCCTTCGGTAGACTTGCGCTCCTCCCAGCTGGGAGAAGAAACTGCAGATGGCGAGGAAGGCGTCGATGGGGGAGAGGCTGCGGCAGAGTTCGGCGAGGACAGAATCTGGCTCAAGGCTTGCACGTCTTTCATCAGAACCAGGTACCTTCATGGATCCTTGTGGAACTTAGTTTCTTGTACACTTCTAAAACCTTTCCTTATTTATTTATTTTTTCTGCACCCGATTCTCACCGTCTTCCTCTTCAGGCTGCTGTTGAGGATTCTCCAGCAGCAGCAGTCTTCGTTCGTGCTGCAGCGGAGTAAAAACGCCTTAAAGTCCGCGGATGAGATGCTGCAGGGCTTAAACCCCAAAGAGTCCACCCTGCAGGCTCTGACCGAGGTGAGGGACCCACCGCCGAGGGGGTGTTGAGGCACCACTACAGCTTCTGTCTCTCTCTCTGCCATCCGAAGGTGATGTCGGAAGACCTGATCCCAGAAAAGATGAGGGAAGACAACCAGGACGGGGAGAGTCTGAGCAGCATATGTGTGCAGAGCTTCAGGGAGCGTTGGTGGAACAAGATCTTATTAACAGGCGTCCTGGAGGCGGACAGACGATCAGCCTTTAGCACAGTTGGGCCCTGATCCTCCTACGATGCCTGTTAAGAGACACTTAGGAAGGAAAAGACCGGAAAACGCGATAATGGTCCAGGACCAACTCCAGTTTAGTGGAATATTTATTGTCCAGTTATTTACAACAGTTTGGTTGTGCCCATAAATAGCTCGGAAAATTCCAGAAACCATGTCAGATGCCTTTAAACCCGGTTTCTATTTTACTTGGCATTGTGGGAAATGACATAGAAATTACCAAAGACCTCAGGGGGGGGAGGGCTGGAATCTCTCTGTAAGTCGGCTTTATCTTGGGAGCGATTTCCAAACACCTGGTGGAACATCTGTACAAACAAGAAAACTCCGGGCTCAACTCCCGGGGGGCCGGGATTAGTCTTCTGGAGAAAAACCGTACACTTCAGCCCCAAACTAAAAACAAATCCCACCAATCGCGTTCCTCTTTGATGTGACGCCTTTCTCTAATTGGCGTGAATGTGCGATGTGGGCATTTTTGCAGACACGAGTTCCTAAGAATTTATAAAAAGAGGAAAAATAAAATAAAATCCTCAGATCTTAAAATGATTTCTGACTAATGTTTCCGCATCTTTCTGGACCGTGGGAGGGAAACTGGAAGTACTTGAACATCAAAGTACTCCAAGAGTTACTTGAACTTTCTACTTGACGTGTTGTTTTGATTTCTTTTGTTTACAAGCGTGTGAAAATGTCCGTACACGCCTTGTTCGCCCATGCTGCTCTGCCCTGGCATCACGGAGGCTCGAGAACGACCAGACCCCCTCAGGTCTTGGCTATGTCGGACAGCAGGACCGTATTGGGGAAGCTCGACGGCGTCTCGGTCAAACTTTTGCTCCGTCGTAAGGCGGCCGAAGCGCTGCCGTGACTCGGCCTCCAGCCCGGCCGGTACAGGCTGCTGAGGAAGCTGCGGCGAGGAGAAAGCTTGGGTTTCGCGGCGTGACCCTGTGACTTCCAGTTGAGCCTGAGGGGGGCCTCCTGGTTTAGTTTGGCCCCTGGTGAGAGGAACGTGGGCCCCGCCTGCAGCTGAGCGTGTAGGTGAGCGGCCGGGGACGGAGGCTGCGCGGTGGGGCGTGGCTGGAGGTGAGCCTGGTGGTCCTTCCTACCCTGAAGCCCACACCTGAGGCCTCTGGGGCGGGTTGAAGGTAAAAGCAGGTCTTTCTTTATATCTTTCATCTGAGGCGTGGAAGAGGGCAGGCTTTTAGGAAGCAGGAGATCCGTCTTTGCTCTCAGGGTTTGCGCGCTGAACCACAGGTGCTTCTTTGGATGCGCCGCTGACCCCAGAGTCTTTACCGATCTGTCTTTTTCATTCTGATGAAAGAAGAGGCTGCGAGCAGTGACGCTGCTGTAATCCAGATTTGGATTAGGAGTCTGATACTGGGCGGCTCTGCAGTGTCTCTGAGCGGGGATCCTCTTTTGCGCTGCGTCGCTGACGGCGAGGCCGCTGAGCCGGGACTCGACATGCGAGATCTGAGCGGGACTCAAAGGGCTCAGGTGACTCTGGACGTGGTTTCGACCGTCATACAGAGGGTCTCCGTTTCTCTGTGCTCCGTGGTAGACGTAGACAGCGACCCCTGCAGGCTCGGGCTTCCTTGCAGAAAGGTTGTGCGCAGGTTTGGGGCGCACCGGTGCGTCGGTGGCTGCAAGCCGCGCCGTCTCTGCGCCACGGTTTGATTCTAAAGAGGACAAAAACTGCACTTTTGCCCTGGCCTCTGCTTTTTTGTCCTCAATCCTGTTCAATTTAGATGGGATTGACTTCGCATCACCCGCGAGCTCGTCACTATTCCGAGGCGCGTGTTGCGTCTTGTCCGGAAAAAGCGAAGCGTGAGGCTCGGCAATATAACTGTCGAAGCCGGGAACCGTGTGGGAGTTGGAATTTAGCCTGAGGAATTCCGTATGGAAAGGTAGGACCGCGCTGCCCTTTACGAGCACCGCAAGACTGCGATGAACCTGCCAGGACAGCCAGGAGAAGCTGGGAACGCACAAACGTGATAAGGGCGCATTACTTCACAGCGCAACACAAAGCAGCAGACAGGTTTTACGACATTCGCCCCGACGCCGCGTGTTTATCTGCACAAATACCGCGTGTTTACTCGTGCCTGCACCTGTACGAGCCAGCCAGCACCTCCGTCCAGTCGGCGATGATGAAGGCCTCGGTGACCTGACCCCTCAGCTTCCTCCCCGTCTTGGCGCAGTAGGTCTGGCCCTCGACGCTGCGCACCGACAGCTTCTGCACACAGACACAACCTCGCTTCAATCATCTGCTGCTCTGACAAACACAAGAAACTGATAGATGAGCTGAAAGATATTAACTGTGACAAATGGCTCAGTAAACTTAATTACATGGACACAGCAAACTTAAATAAAGTCACAAGAGATCCTCCGCCTCCTCATTTGATTACCCACACGCGCAAACTAAATGTCTTCAGTGTTTCACTACTTTCCCCAATAACTTTTTTTTCCCTTTTTAACCGGCGTCAGTCTGTCTGTCTTAGTTTTCACTATAACGAATATTCATAAAATGCCCATTAGAACGTATCAGATGTTAGGTTGGTTGCTTTCTTCCAAGAGCTACTGGATTGGATCAAAGGTCCAATGTGTAATTCAATAATGTCTTAACTTTAGCTGCCTTTTCAAGATTATTTATAAGTAGGTCTTCCTCTGTGGGTGCTGGTGAGTTTCTACAGTAACCTAGAGCTCTGCTTGCATTTGGACTTCTGACTTTTTAAAAAAAAACTTAAACGGCTCACTGGGAAGTTTCTGCTGTTGAGTTTGAGTTCCTCCCACATGTTAAGGAACAGGTTCAGGTTGAGATGGTCCAGCAGCAGATGAACGGACACGTCCCTCTTCCTGCTCGCCTCCAGTAGGTCGCACAGCAGCTCCACGTCAGTGAAGCTGTCCATGACAATAACCAAGGTCTGCACACATGGAAGGCATTGTTAAGCTGACACACACACACACATTATCACACTATTTATCATAGCCTCATGTGCACACACACACACACATGCATGTCACACTGCTGCTGAAATGCAAACATCGACAGTCCATAATGTATGCAACACACACACACACACACACACACATGCATGTCACACTGCTGCTGAAATGCAAACATCGACAGTCCATAATGTATGCAACACACACACACACACACATGCATGTCACACTGCTGCTGAAATGCAAACATCGACAGTCCATAATGTATGCAACACACACACACAAACAAACCTACTGTACCTCTGTTGCCTTACGCATGAATTCTCTGATCAGATCTTTCATTCCAGCCGAACCACAATGAGACTGGAAGTAAACCTCAAAACTTGGCTTCATCAGGACACACTCGGGCACACCTGGAAAGCAAAAAAAAAAAAAGATATGAGAAGTTGCTTAAAACTCATTTCAGCTTGTTGTTATTCACAAAATACCTGTCCGGCAGCTCAGATCCGCACCAGCAACAGGGTCGCTGTCAGTGGACAGTTCAGGACACTGTGTGCCAAACTGGGAATCAGCAAAGGAGCTTTCTAACTGGTCTTCAGATGTACAAGGATCATCTGCATAAAACAAAACCCTCAACTTAACGACAAACCTTTAATGTCCTTTTCATTTTTGTTCACGGTCATCTTTCCAATTTGCAAAGACAAGATTAGAACTCAAACCTGTGCTTCCATCTCTGCCATTTTCCGTGATGTAGATCTTCTCCGGCTGCGACAGGAAGTCCACCTCTCCCTCTGTGCTCAGCACCTGGTGGTATTCCTCCAAACCCTGGCTGAGGAGGGAATCCATGGCCATCCGCGCGCTCTCGTTGTGGCTCAGGTCCAACCTGTGATTGCCGGCTGTGAAGTGAATGTAAGAAGCAGAAGGGATGCGGAGGTCTTGAACCCTCCGCCTCACTTTACCCTGAGGTCTCAACCTCCTGTACCACAGCACGGACACGATATTGCCATCCATGGATCGTGTATCCCGGTCACACCTTGACGGGAAGAACCACCAGGAGGCTGTGCACGATCCGCGGAGCCTGGCGACGCTTATGGGGGGGAGCGCGCGGCGCTGCACTCAGAGACACGCCCCTGCTGCGGGTGAAAAACCTCGAGTTATGACAAATGAGGTGAGAGCGCATGTCAAAGAGATTTACTTGTCAGTGGTAAAGCAGCAAAGAAAATAACGTCCGACGGTTTGGAATACGCAAATAAGGAAGCGTTCAAATTCAGCACGTCAGGCTTTTAGACTCCTTTAAGTGAACATTGTTGTGGTGGAGCCCAATAAGCCCTGGAAAGGGCGAAAATACAGAGGAGACGAGCAGGTGATGGCAGAGTGACTGAGGTGGAAGCAAAGAAAATGAGTGACAAGCACGAAAGCAGATCATTAGAGCTCATGTCGAACCACACCTGGAGGCTTTACGGAACACGCCCGGGAGGGCACCGTTTCACTGGTGCGAGCAGCAGGAAACAGAAGTGATGTATGGACGGACAGATGGAGTACTGGTGAGATGACGAATCCACGGGGACAGGCCGTGTTTCTGCTAACGACCGCGTAAAGGATTAATACGATTCTCAGCGTTTGTGCAAGTTCAGCACTCGCGGTCTGTTTGCACTCTCTGGAGCTGGGCTTATAAAGACAGCAAAATAAACACCAAACAAAGGGAAAGTCATCTTTAAAAAAAGCTCTTTATACAAAACTTATTTAAATAAAATAAATTACAAATATAAGTAAAAGTCAGACATCGGAGTGAAACATTAAAAAAAAAAAAGATCTGTATAAAACCGAGCAACGGCGGATCCTCCTGACAGCTGAGAGCTCAAAAGATGTTTTTCTGTCTTTGCAGAGAAGTGGATTCATAGCAGAGATGATTTTTTCCATCACTGATGACGTCCGCTATTCTGTAAATAACTGCAGCCAAACGAAAAGTACGACTGACGTCAGCTGACTCCTGGTAGGGAGCGTCAGATGTGGCGGTGAGACGGTGGCGTGTGAAGGGACTGTGAGGAGGCGCAGCTGTCCTCTCTGGCTCTGCTGGCCAGCCTCTGTCGCAGCTCTCTGACTTCCTTCAGCAGTTCCCTCTCGCCGCTGTCCAGATGGGCTCGGCCCCGATCCAGGGAAACTGAACGAGGCAAAGTGATGTTAGATTGTTTAAAATGTACTGTGCGGTATTTAGATCGCCATTATCAGTCCATGATGTCCTCTAGACTCGTGAATACGTCACCACGAAGCAGAGGCTTCAGAAAACAGACTCACATATGGTGGACGTGCTCCCTGAAGGTGAAGCGCTGTTCAGACACGCCATGCGGGCTCCCGTCTCTTTCGGGGAAGTGCTGACACTGGGGCCGACTACCTGACCGGTGGTGCCGCTTCCAGCTTTGGCGGCAGGGGTCCCGCTGGGTCGACGAGGAAATCCTCCCATCCGTCTCCTCGCTGGCGCGGGACCAAACAGCAGAACCAAACAGTGCAAGCCTGTGCAGTCACACACACTTCAAAGAGGTTGTGTTGTTCCAAATACCTGCTTCTGCTGAGGCCTGTTGCTGCCTCATCTCCTGCAGCTGAGCTCTGGTATCCACCACTTCATCCCACTGCAAGTTACAACAGAGATTATTGGACTGTTTAATCCTTAAAATCACCCCCCCCCCCTCCTTGTGACGTATTTTATCAAAAGACCACGGCTGTCACCCGAACGCCACACACAGGCAGGTCTGTTGACAAACTCCTTCTTTTCTCACCTCCCTTCCCACCACGTTGCTCATGGTGTCAGCCAATCTCGCCTCTTCTGCCAGGGTTTGTTTTCGAAGCTCTGGCAGTTTCCCCCTCTTCCTCTCACGCTCCAAATCCAGCTGCTCCAGGCGCTCCTCTGCCTCTCTCTGCAAGCCCAGCTGGCACACCTCTGCCCGGGATCCCTCCAGGGCCTGGGTGTTTGTGTGTTGACAATGCAGTTAACGGTTATGTGGGAATATCCGATGCGCCTGAGCCAGAAATTATTGTTTGACAGATGCGTGAGTGCATGGAGGGCGTGTGCTGACATATGTCAATATTAGTACACTGGCTCTACGCAGTATTGTGTTCCTGACCTGACAGTTTGTGTGTGTGCCGTCGAGCAGATCGTTGTTCTCCTTCTCTCCCTCGGCCCCCCTCATCGCCACCGCCACCTCCTGCTCAACCTCTCGGTCCACGCGTTCCCGCTCGGCCAGCAAACGCTGAGAGGAAACATTTCTTCTGTAACTTTACGGCAAACGTATTTTGGACTAGTCTGACCTTTAGGGCATTTTTTGACCCTGCGCTTTGATATACGTGCAAAGAAAATGATTTGGTTAGTGAATGAAGAATGTAAAGAGAAGAATAACCAGATGGAGAGAGAGAGAGAAGGGGGGGGCGATTAGAAGATGCTGGGTGAGAGGCAGGAAGGCTGAATGGACTCACCTGTTTGAGTTGTCTCCTCTGAGCCTGCAGCTCCATCTGCCTGACTGCTGGATCCCGGACTGCTGCAGCTGTTTCACGCTCCTGGAGATCCATCTGCAGCGCAACATATGTTCCCTCTAACACACTCCGACAGTGACCTTTTGGGGGTGACTCATGTGTGGACATAATTGCCCAACACTTTTGTCCGTGATCTTTGGGGATGTTTACCTGTCTGCTGATCTCTTGTTCAAGCTCCTGGACCTTCGAGGCTCGTAGGTCCTGCTGTTGTTTAAGGAAATGTCGTCTACTTGCCTCCAAGAGCTGCAACTCCTTCATCTTCACCTCTCTTTTCATAGCTGCTAACCTTCACAAGGGCAGCATCTATCAATTCTACTGAACTTCTCCTCAGCCTGAAACAATGGCGGTATGGAGTGTTGGACATACTTTTCCCTCTGCTGGGTTAAGTTTTCCTCTTCTTGTGCTAGAATATTTCTGCGGCGGTCCTCTGGTTTCTGCAACAATTCCTGTGTTCATATTTAAGTGACCTTAATCTCAAAATCCAGGTTTATAATTGGATTTTACTGCAAGAAAGTCAAACCTTATCGAAAACATGTGTTATACCTGTTGTGCGTAAAAGGCCTCCTCTTCAACTTTCTGTCGCATTAAATCCTCAGGCGGCGCTGACAGCTCCTCCCTGACGAAACAGGTGGACAAGGTCAGTCAAATGACTAAAGGTATAATATTGACCTTGGCTGACCTCTGCCAACACACCTCTCACAGAGATGCTCCATCTCTTGCAGTCGTATCTTCTCTCTCTCCCTGCTCTGGTATTCCACTATGAATTCTGGGTATTGGTTAAACATGGGATACTGGCCTTTGGTCAGTGGGCTAAAGCCAGAAAGCATAAACCTGGGATGAATATCAGATGGTGTGCTTTCCATGATGTGGTAAGCCTCCTTTATCATGGCGCCCATATCCAGATTATTACGATTGTGGAAGAAATACTGTGAAGAGTAAAAGAAAAAAAGAAAAAAAAAAGGGAAATGTTTTATGAAAGAGCAACTGTGATCTTTCAATATTTTTTTCCAAAGGTGAAGACAAAGTTACCTCAAAGTCTTGTTTTTGGGAGCAACGCAGCAGTGGCACACGGCAGCAGGTGATGTAGGCCACGCAGGCCGTGAGCAAGAATGACGGGTGGTTGGAGAAGACTGAGTCAAAGAGCTGGAGCCACTCATCACGGGTCAAAACCTCTGAGAACATAGTCTCCAGGAGGGGCCACACATACAGCTGCCGCACATATACAACAGGAATGTATGATAGTACAAAGACAAGCTGCAAGTTTGAAGTTATAGAACAGGGGTGTCCAAACTGGTCCACAAAGGGCCACGTGGCTGCAGGTTTTTGTTTCAGCCAGTCAATCACACACAGTTTGACCAATCAGCTGTCTGAAGACTCAGGTGAGTTGATTAAGTGAGTCCAGTCTGGTGTGCTGCTGCTGGGTTGGAACAAACACCTGCAGCCACACGGCCCTTTGTGGAACAGTTTGGAAAGCTCTGTTGTAGAACAATAGTGTGTGACACTGGATGCGCTGCTTTTACCTGCGACGTGATGCCGCAGCGCACCAGGTGCTGCAGCAGCTCCTTGTCATGATGGGCCAGGACATTCTCCACCATCGCCAGGATATTCAAAGGTGGGTTGGGAAAGTACTCAAACCAATGTTGACACCAATTTACTGGACACACAAACAGAGTGCAACATCATGGGGCAATAGGTGACCGCACAGATCAATGTTTTTATCTTTTAGGTACCTATGACCGTAGCCAACACTTCAAAGCAGAGCATTCGGTTGTTCTGGAAGACCTTGACAAAGGGAAAAACTACCAAAGGAAGGTATTCCACCTCTGCAAAGATGGCTGCCCAGTGGGCAAGAGCAGACAGAGCCCTGGGAAATGCAGGAAGGGGCACATTAATCGAACATATATCATGTCAGTACGCGTGTGAAAAAGGTGAAGGGATACCTCTGCAAACATCTCTGTAGTTTGTGACTTTTGATGGGGTATTTATCGTGTAAATTGAGGAAGGCCGAGTGTGGGCCTTTATCAGTCAGGCTGCTGTATGCTGTGTAGTTCTCTGGGAGACACAGCAAAGATCGCCACACAAACATCCTGCAACATGAACACAATCAGCCATGTGGGTCTAACCTCAATTAGCAGAAACACAAATATTCCTGTGTTTAAATTGATTTTTACCTGTATTTAGCAGGATATTCTCCAAATGCCTTGAGCATAGCCACCAGTCTCTTCTTACTCAGAACAGCAGCTTGTTCATTCTAGTGACAGACAGACAGAAAGTTTCAGAAGTGGAGTGGATATAGTCTGTCTGGACATATTATGCACATGTGAAAAAAGACATCCGTTTAGGCTGTCCCAACCTCTTTGTCATCCACAGGAAACCCAGAAAGTGTATTTTCTTGACTTTGCCTTCCAGACCTCTTGGCTGATTTCTGAAGAATGTCTGATCTGACTCGGACCTGAAGTTTTGACAATTCCTGATCATCTTCATCACCAGAGACTACTGCTACCTGGGAGAGAGGTGGCTGAGCAGACGATATGAACACTTGTTTAAATATTAACAAGACATCACTTTCAACTTTATAAACTGTTATAGGCACCTTATTTAACTCCTGGCTAAGGCTCTGGATGCTGTAAACATTGATGCTGCCATTATCCATGATGGCAGCCATGTGCCGGCCGTTAGGGCTGATTGCCACCATGTTGATGGCATTATCGTGGGAACCCATATGGAAA
Organism: Lagocephalus sceleratus; assembly: GCA_911728415.1. Lineage (NCBI taxonomy): Eukaryota > Metazoa > Chordata > Actinopteri > Tetraodontiformes > Tetraodontidae > Lagocephalus > Lagocephalus sceleratus. The sequence continues at coordinate 8,113,637 of CAJVRN010000126.1, forward strand.
AGCAGCTTGCAAGTTTGAATGTTGATAAAACGCATCACGCCGTCTTGGCTCAGTACACCTAGAGTCTGTAAACATGTTAAGCATTAAAAAAAAAAAAAAATAAGCAGAAAAGTAAACAGAAAGTGAGGGGGTGAGGAAGTTCTGCTGTACCTGACTGGCTCCTCTGTCAAAGCTGTCTGCCAGGAACTCCAGTTGTCGGACAGCACGGACCTGCGTGGGCATTTGGATCACTTTGACCAACTGTTGGCTCTCCAGACACCACAGATGGATTAAGTTGGAACGACCACCTGCAGCAAGGCTCTTTCCGTCACTGCCAAAAGAAAAATCATCAGCAGTATTTCGGTACCTACCTGCCTGCGCTAATATATTTTTTAATATGCGATCTCTCAAAATAAGACAAAACAAGTGCATCGATGCTCTCCCCTCCTAATCCTATTAGGTGAGAAACGTACTGTGTAACAGCAAAGGCTTTGTACGAAATTCTGGGTCCAGAGTCTGGAACCGGGAGCTGATACTGGCAAGAGAGTGTGTCGCTTTGCCAAGCGAAGATAGAATCATCACTGAAACAGCTCAGGATCGTGTTACTGAGAGGCAGAAAAAATACCTGCAACACAAATGGTGCACTCTGTGAATTAAAGAAGTGATGATAGCTTACAGTTACTTAAATAATAACTCAACACATGACCATCAGTCTATACATCAGAAAACTTATGTTTACCCTCTGAATGCCAACAGGCTGTCGGACACTGAGCTTCCTCTTCCTCTGAAAGGTGTCCAGGTCCCAGAGCTGTGCTGTGTCCAAGGATGTGCTGATGGCATAGCAACCTGAGCTGTGAACAGAGATGAATGACACCGCTCCCTCATGACCCCGCATCCAACTGACCATCTGCTTTGTGTCTGCGGGGAAGATTAAAGCAGAATAACAGGCTTCATCAACAACGAGTGCCCATGAAGACCAACCCCTGCTGGGCAGAACTGCTACAGGAACAAACAGAGTGGGCAGCCATGTCCATGCTACCTTTGTCAAAGCACTTTATATTGTAGTCAGCCAGGGCTACGAGGAACTCTGTGGTTCTGCGGAGGTTGAAAGCCAGAGCAGTGCAGGCCTGTCCTGTTTTCTGCACCAGACGAAATCTGCCCACAGATGCAACAAGTCACTCAGCAGGAGGTCAGGGCTCACGAACAAGCCTTGGTTATTTTGCCCACGGTCCTACCTGTTCCTGCTAACGTCAAACACGTAGATGTTTCCATGGTGATCCCCTGCTAGGAAGGAGTCTCCTGTGGTGTCAAAGGCCACGTGGAGGAACCGCACAGCCTTGCCCTGCTGCACGGTGCGGACCACAGTGGCCAACAACCTGAGAGAGACAGCAACACCAAACCTGGAACATTTCTTTTCATGCAAAACATTGCACAATTGGATAAATTAGACATGCACTCAATAGATGCACAATATCTTTTCAGAAGAAAAGACCCATATAAACAATTAAACGATCATTAGACTGAATGAAAAGATAATGCCAGCTGGTTAAGGTGGGTGGGAGTGCAACAAGTGTAAGCACTATTATGCTGTTATGAAATATAACATATTGCAGCTCATTTATCTTGCTTTACTTGGAAACTGGACATATATTCCACTCTTGCAGCTACAGGTATTTAATGGTTTATTTAAGGACTAATCAAACATCATTTCAACCTCACTTACCCTTTGCCTGGTCCTGGTTTTCGATGCCAAAACTTCCCTTCTTCTTTGTTTCCAACGTCCGTCACCTCCATCACTGCCCGAGGTAAAGTGGGTAAAAGAGTAACGGATTCGCGGGTAACTTTTTGGGGCTTGATTTATTTTAGAGTCATCGATGACCCGCTAACCTAGCCAGCGAGCTAATCCTACAAACAGCGCGAAGTTTGAAAGCGCAACACAGTCTCTTAAGTTTGAACCCGACCACAACACGCTTATATACACAAATATCGGTGCTGTAAAGTCTTAGCCCGTGTTTTAGTAGCCCACCAGACATTAGACGATTTTTTTGTTTTTGTCTAAAACTAGTTATAGTTTAAATAGGTTTTCTTGTCGCACAAATGTGACGTAAGTACAAAAACAGGCGCCCATTATGGCATTAAGTTAATAACAGAACAACTTAAATACGTGCACGCTTCTTTCAAACTATTCCACTGAATGTGATGGTAGTGATATAATTTGGACGAATATTTAGACCACCACCACTAATATTACTACTGCTAACAAAAAATTATCACAATTATAATCATAATCAGTAAGTGTAGTCATATATTTATTGCGGTTACAGTCCAATATAATTAATCTAACTATTAAATGGATAAAAACTAGCCATAATGTGCACTTTTATTTGAACAGCCGTAGTGACGTAACCATAGCAACAGGACTGGTGACTTTTACGCTGAAAATCTGAACAGGAAGTACGCCGGCATGCAAAGACAGCGGTCTCTGGTTAGCCACGTCATGTTAGCCTAGCAGCGGCGGACAAGTGCGGAGGGTTCGCGGCGCCGTCGTCTCACAGCGGAGCAGACACCGTCGAGAGCTCGGCCGCGGCCGTTGGCAGGAAGAGAGGGACGATGTCAGACATCGGGGACTGGTACAGGAGCATCCCGCTCGTCACGCGCAGCTGGTTCAGCGCCTCCGTCGCCCTGCCGCTCATCGGCGTCCTCGGCCTGGTCGACTTCAGGAACTTCCTGCTGTTTCCGGATCTGGTCTTCAGCAGGTTTCAGGTGAGCGCCTCGGTCCCGGTTCTGGGGCCTGGGTCTTGCGGGGGTTTGTTCCCCCTTTTTGGGTCTGGCCGGTGGGCTAGCCTGTTAGCTTAGCAGCGGGCCCGCCCCGGCAGCCAATGAGAGCGCGCGACGTGGAGGCTGACGATTTTCCGGAAGTTGTCAAAATTGGAGAAGAAGAAGAAAAACTAAACAGCAACCAACCACCAACAAACAACCACCACCGACAAAAACAACAACAAACACCACCAACAAAGACAACAACCAACAAAAACAACAACCAATGACAACAACAACCAGTGTCTCTGTTGAATCAGTGTTCCCCAATTTATTTATTATTTTGTTATATCGGGTTATAATTGGTGGGATATGTGAGGTGCAATCGTATTTATGTTGTAATTAAAGGTTTCTCTCTCTAATGTGAACATGCAGTTGTCATTAAGCAGCCTCTTATTTTCTATAGTTTTATATCCACTCTTACACCTGACAGACCCAGGGGGATGTTTATAATAGGTTACCTAAAGTGGGGGCAGGGGTGTCAATCATACACCTGTCATTCTGTTTTCATTTTATTCTAAGTCATAAATGACAAGTGTAATCCAAACAGGGACTGTTCAAATGTTGTCCTGAGCATGTGTAGTAGTGTAGAGCCGTCATCTTGATACATAAAAGAGAACACATTGTGTCAAACTGTTCCCTTTTAATCATGAAAAGTAATTAATAATTTCCCTTGTAATTTAAACATTAAAACTATAATCCCCATGACTCCTTGGAATGACAAGCTTGTGCCTTTCTTTGGAAAAGAATTTCAACCTCTTGCATGGAAGTATATCTCTATAGAGGAACACCAATTGTCAAGAGGAGTTGTTTTCATTCAAAACATACAGGAGAATTCATGAGATTCAAGGACGGCTTTGAAAGTCTCCGCCATTGAACAAACCCAGCTTCAAAGTCATCTCGCTGACATTTATGTCTCTTTTGTGTGTTTCAGATCTGGAGACCACTGACGGCCACCTTTTTTTTCCCGACTGGGTTTCAGTATCTGATCAATCTCTATTTTCTCTACCATTACTCCACTCGGCTGGAGACAGGTGAGAAGACTGGCCCCGATTCCTCACATACACACAGTGACTGTGTTTAATTGCCCTAAACACTAATATGGTTTGATTATTTAGGCAGCTTTGGTGGCAGACCTGCAGATTATGTCTTCATGCTCCTCTTCAACTGGATTTGCATTGTTGTATCCTTTGGCTGGTGTCACAGGGGACAGAAACCCCTTGTTTAAATGGATTGTATTAGACTAAATATGGACCATTCCTCCTGCACATAAGGCTTTTTTCCTGTTACCTTATTTTCCTCTCCACCATTACTTCCAACTCCCTGCTGCAGTACTCTTTCATCTTCTTTCCTTTCTTTTCTCTCCCTCTCTGCGGCACTGTGTCATGTTATTGTGGATCTGTGCCAACGGTCCAGTGTCTTTCCGCTCCTACAGAGCATAGAGACCCAATCTAGGTCAGATGCAGCACCAGCGCTCTCCAGTTCTGACTGTTCTAGTCTAGATCAGGGCCCAATTCAACTATAAACAGCAGCTGTTAACTCAGAATTGGACTGATTAGTTCCATGTTGCTTGAAGGGGAGTGAAGTGTAAAGATTGTTCTGATGTAAAATTATTGTCCTCAACTCTTTCTGTAGATATCTGCAATGCTGATAAACATGCGAGTAAGGATCTTTTCTTACAGTCCATCAGATTCAGACCCTTTTCACTTGACTGTTTTTAATGATTGTGTTTATTTTGATAGCTGCTGATGATCCCAATGATCATGTCAGTACTTTACGTTTGGGCCCAGCTCAACAAAGACACCATTGTGACCTTCTGGTTCGGAACACAGTTTAAGGTAGCTCCTGCTCTTCCACCAACAGTCACCATATCACATATTAAAGTATCTCATGTCTAACATCAAATACATATTTGTAGTGTAAAGCCTTGACATAATATTGTCAGTTATTTTTACAAATTCTTTCTTCTAGGCACATTATTTGCCTTGGGTCATCCTGGTGTTCAACTTTGTCATCGGAGGATCGTAAGTAACCGATTGAACAACAAATGGGATCTCTTTAGACAGTTCATTTCCCACAAATGCACTTTTTTTTCCCTTTTCTTGCATCTAGATGTTTGTGGGGGTTGCTCATTATTCAAAATCAGTGACTTTGTTTGTGTTGATTGTTTGTAGTCACTACTGTGCTTGTTAATGTGCAGCTTTTTAAATGAACTGACGGGAAACCTGGTGGGTCACCTCTACTACTTCCTCATGTTCAAATATCCCATTGATTTTGGAGGCCAATCCTTCCTGTCTACACCGGACATCCTGTAAGTTAATGAAATTCGAGCCTGTCACGTTGCCACTTGAGTCTCTGGATAATTTCCTGTTTGCATTTTTATAGTAAAGACTTTTGTCTTACAAGTCATCTGTCCTCTTTACTTTAGGTATCACTACTTCCCAAATAGTAGGGGAGGTGTGGCTGGTATCGGAGTCCCTCCCACCAGGAGACCAGCTGCACAGCGGCCGGGGGGAGGAGGACGACACAACTGGGGCCAAGGCTATCATCTGGGGACGGAGTGAGAGGGGAAAGGAGAGCAACAGCCACTCGTAACAAACAACCGCGCAGTTGATGTTTCAGACTAAAATGCTTGTTTTACACACATTCTTTCCTGTCTGACTGAAGTCCTTGTCGAAATTCATGTAAAAATGTTTCATTTTCGAAGCTGTAACAGGAGGGGAAAAAAAGTTGAGGAAACACATTTTATTCGAAGCAGAACTGCATGATGGGATTGAGGCTCTGGCTCCAGGCCCAACACACCAACAAAATGCGGCTGTACTGTAGCGGCTGCCGGAGGATTTGTTCAGATTAAGAAACCCGAAGTTAAGCTTTCTGGTGATGGTTTTTCTTTGCCCATTTTCTTTCACTCCCCCTTTGTTATACTTCCTCACCTCCAGACCCCGCCATTGGACTGTTGAGACCAGAGATGCTGCAGCTGCACACCAGCACGTTTTGTCCCCCCCCTCCCTCCTTCGCGTTCCCCTCCCTTCATGATCAGATTACACTGTAATTACCAACGCACCACGAGCGCGTCGTCAGACGTGCAGCCGCAGAATTCGGGCCACATTAATGAGTGGATTCTGTCTTCAGGTCTGAATCTGTTCATGAAAAAATGTTTTTTAAAGCTTCTTTTTTGGGTTGATTTTGTAAATATAACAGTTTATTGAATCAGTGAGTGTGTATTAATTTTCAGACCGTCCAATGCGTCAAATACCAGTTACTGTTCAAATAATCTGGTGGGGACAGTCTAAATCAAGATTTAAAATGATCTACAGTTTGTTTTTAAAGAACCTCGATTTCCTCAATTCAACTGTTTTTTTTTTACATTAAATCTATAAAACATTCATCCATATACATTTTCCTCATTGTACCTCGTTAATGATTATTAAAAACATTTAATGAAAACAGAAAAGGAACTTGTTAACTAAAAACCATAACTTTATGGAACTACACTGATCACTAATAATACCACCACTAGAGAAACTGGAACAAAGAAACTGAACATTTGGTCAAGATGTACACTAATAAGGACTCAGTTGAAATGCAACGATTAAATGCACCACCTTTTTAATGATTCTCTGTTGCACAAACCTATTCGGTGCTCCATTCCCTATCAAATCTCCACTTTCTGATGCGCACAAACACAATTAACACAAAAGCGGAGGTGTTTGAACAGTTGGTCGTGTATTTATTGAGTTACAGCAGACCTAAAAGTAGAAAATGAGTCTTTTTTTTTTTTTTTTCCTGCCTCAGCCAACAAATTCAACAGTATCCCAGATACTCAGGTCAACAAGAAACTAAAGTGGACATTCAGCCACAGCTCAGCTCTTAAAAACAAATAAACACGTTTTCTTTGCACGGTTTGTGTTCTTGACTCAAAAAAAAAAAAAAAAAATCACAGGTGCACCTTGAAATATTGTTGAAAGTAAGTTCATGCAAGAGGTTTGTGGCAGGTGGGGGCTCCTAAATCCCATTTTCTATTTTTGCCTTCAATCAGAAACAAATGTCTGTGCAGAAGTGTTCTTCTCTTTTGAAATCAACCGAACTCAGTCCACTTTTGGACGCGACGAGACGTAAAGCCGAGAGGGTTCAGAGCGAAGTGCGTTTTACAGGTTACAGCCGAGCGAAAACGGACGTCCCGAGAGGAGCTGCTGCCGCCCGGTCATGCGGGAAACGCCGAACGAAAATGCTTTTGGCGAGATCGGTCAGGAAAAAAAAAAAATTCAAGTTTCCCGAAGAAAAGCGAAAAAAACTGCTGGCGCGGTCGACGCCGGTCTGCACCTGCTTCCGAGGCAGACGGCGAATCATCGCCCAAGAAAGCTGAAAAAAAGGCAGCATGGTGCAATCGGACACGCTCGAATATATCCTCCGTGTGTCAGGAAAAAATGCATATTCTGTGCTGCTTAAGCTCATTAAACATGCCTCAGTTACTGATGCAAGAACAAGCTGTTAGAAAGGTGCCGGGCGTTGATGTACAGTGCATTCATTCATGTCGCCACGCATCACGTGACCCACTGGACCGTGTTCTCCGGCCTCTCCGCAGCTGTGTTCAGGGCGGCCAGAGCGACCGCTCTACGGCGGACGCTCTCGGGGTGAGTCAAGGTGATGCGGCGGGGGGGGTGTCCAGGCGTGTGGATACAATCTAATGCATCTGAGGGGATGTTTGCAAGTGCTGTTGAGAAGTACCCATTAAGAGTAGTCCGCAGGTATGATTTAAAAAAAAAAAAAAAAAAAAGATTACGCCCTACTTGGACCATAAAACAAACAAAACAAAACAAAAATAAACATTCCAGGTTCAAGGGTGCGAGTCTGGCTTAAAAAAAGAACCCTCCCATACCTTTAGAGTAAATCTGTACAAATGTACTAAAGAAAATATTTACACAGGTCCGTCTTCAAAAAAAAAAAAAAAAAAAAAAGAAAGAAAGAATGTATTTTTAGTAAATCCATCCTGTCCAGCTTTGGCACCCCTCCCCTCAAGGTCTGCACCTGAAGCCCCATCAGTGCTCCAACTGCGCTAAACTCCCAAAGTTCCCGGTTGTAGTGATGACATCATGAGCAGTTACATCACCGGCTCCTCCTTTGGTCATCTTTAGTGCTCGTTTGTGACACGTCATGTCCGTGATTTCACCCCGGCCTGGAACAGAAACAACGCAAAATCATCAAGACTAGCAAAAAACAATTAATTCTATATAAACTCATAATGGATTTGAAACGCAACCAGTCACTTTGCTCCTATGTGTACACATCTTAAACGTTAATGGCCAATGGTGGTGTGACCCAAATATGCTCCTGCTGTCTTTTTTGAAGGATCAATTAGAGGTAATGAGACCCTAATAACTTCCTGCTTAGCTGGAGGCTGCAGCTGCGGCATCTTAAAGGAACCGTACCCCCAGTGGTTCATTATCCATTTATTCCAGTCACACTGGCGCTTCCAAATCTCCAGCCTCCGCGCCCCCATTATCAGCAGCTGATAATCCAGGCAACTCACAGGCAATTCATTCAGCATTAACCGCAACAACATCCGTAACGTTTCTGCTTTGGTTCGGTCTAGAACTCAACTCATCGGCGTCTAATCAAGAAAGAAGAGGGGGGCGTTCCCGCCAGTCCACCCACCTTCAACCGGTGACCTTCCCAGGCTTCTCTGCGCTCCGGACGTCATTGTCTGGTGCCATCCTCTGTCTGTCCGCTGCTTCTTTGCCGTCGTTTCCTGCTCCTGCAGTGGCATTCACCCACCTGCCAAACAAACACAGAGGTATAAATGCACCGGAAACATCCATTAATCATGCATCAACATCCAGATTCTCTTCCAGTTTTCTCCGATTCTCCCCCCCAGCTCCACGGGGAAAACACAGAGGAGCTCCATAACAGGACGGGAGACCTCGTCCCACCAGCCTGTCCTGGGTCTGCCTCAAGGTCTCCTCCAGCTGGACGTGTCCTTGAACACCTCCACAGGGTGATGTTCTACAGTAGAGGCATCAAGACCAAATGCTCCACCCCCAACCGGAGGCAAGGATTTTTTTATTTTTTTTTTACCCACCTCCCTTTCTCAGTGCCCGCGCTGGTCTGGTCCTGTCTGGTTCTGATCAGGTCCGTCACACTGTGAGCTATTCTGTCGGTCAACCACTGGACTTTGTCCTGCTCGGACAGCTTGGCCTGCACTGTTGCGGCAGCCACGCTTTCCCCAGGCTGGTCCGCTGCGGCGACAGCAGACGAGTGAAAAAAAAAAACGCGCAACCGACGGCAACCGCTTCACAAATCCGAATCCAAAGCTCACCGTTCGCAGACTTGACTTCTGAGGAAACGTCCTCGGAGCCCTTTCTGCTTTGGTCCTGGTCCGTTTTCTGTTTCAAATTCGGGTTTTGGAAAGCGCTCATCCAGTCGAGGGCTTCGCCGTTCTTCAGTGCCGAGCGGTGGTCCTTGAACCAGCGGACAATGTCGGTGCGTCCCAGGCTGGTTTGGACCTCCAGCTGGCTGTACTCCTCCGGGGACGGCCACTGAGTCCGACAGAACATCTGACAAGGCAGATCATCATTAAACTGAATGAAACCTATTATTAAAAAAATCTGCAACACGCATTTGCTTTGTTTACGGTTTGATATATGGATAATAACAGACTTAAATAAGCCACGAATCACTGGAATATATAGGTCATCCTTCGCTGTCAGCCCGTGAAAAGCGCATCAGAACATAAAGGGGGAAGATATCTCCTGGATATACGTTCCATTTATAGGCTCTGTAATCCTACGGGATGCTGCTATTTGAGACGCAACGCTCCTGCAGCTCCTCTCTCCCATTTTTTTTTCCTTCCTCCAACCCGACCTTACAGTTTGCTGCCGTCTTATTTCACTTCTAAAATTAAAGCATCAGCAAATCCCATCACAGGATGTCAATCACTCGGCTACAGGCGCAACGCCTCTCAAGGTGAATCACTGCCACGCATCTCACTTCAGATCTTAAGTCAACTGTGCAGTGTCATCAAGTCACCACTGTATTTATGGTCACGCCTCCTTAGAAGCTCTACACGATTTTAGCCCAACTGCCATTCGAGATTTTTCGGCTCGTGTTGAGTGTTAACGTGTCTTTCCTTACCTCTCTGAGCAGGGTGAGGGAGCGACTGGTGATGGGGGCGGGGCTCATGGAGGCCGAGAGGACGGGAGGGTGCGGGGAAGAGGAGGAGGATGACGTGAGAATGGGAGGCGAGGCCGAAGAGGACAGGGCCGGCGGGTGCGGGGAGGAGGCGGCGAGGACAGGCGGGGAGGACGGGGTGGAGGAGGAGGACGAGGAGAGGGCGGGCAGGTGGGGGGGGGAGCACAGATTCTTCCCGTCCTGCTCTCGGTGCGAGGCTCCGTTCAGCAGCGCCGCCGGCCGATCTCCCCTGCCGTCCAGGTTCTTGGACGCCATGGTGAGCAGAGCCTTCTCCATGTTATCCCTCAGCCCCCTGCGCTCCGCGAACCAGCAGTCCACCTCCGTCCTAGACAGCCTGGTCTCCTGAGCCAGCTGGTCTGCAGCACGACAGAGTTCAGTGAATCGGTCAGGCTATGCTACCTTGAAGGATTCTTTTTTTAAACCTGGGATTCTGTTCTCTCTCTCTCTCTCTCTCTCTCTCTCTCTCTCTCTCTCTGTGGAATGAAAACGGGCTCATTAAAACCATTTATGCTATTCCTGTCATGCTGGCACCATCCAGAGAAGAGCCAGAGGCTCGTCTGTGGTGAAAGTAATTAAGTTACACACTGCAAACTAGGAGAAAGTGAATCAATTACTAACTTTTTAAAAACAGAGATGTTAAAATCTGATGCTAATTTGGCCCATGTTTCTGTGGGAAAACATATAAATGAGCTCACTTTAAGGATTCACTGAATGTGTAGCTGACACCCAGCGGTTAATATGGAGGTCTTTACCTAAATCGGCATCTTTTGGGGAGCTGCTTCGCTGAAAACTTTCCTCCAGGGCTTTGAGTTGCTCCGCTGATTTGCCTTTCACCCTCTCCAGGAGGGGGAACTGGCTCGGCATCGCTTTCTTCACAGGAGCCTCTTTGGGTGCCGGCGTCACCTCTGCTTTCACCAGCAACGGCGGGGCGGGAACACCTTTGAGAGTCAGAGACGGGAACGAGTGACTCGAGGTCCAAACAGATCCGACACTTTGAGTATTCACATCTGAAGTAGCTCCACCCACTTTTAAGGTTGAGGAGCCTCTGTTCACTGAACCACTTCTTGATCTCCCCTCTGGACAGGCCAGTCATCTCTATCAGCCTGTAAATCTGAAATAAAACAACAAAGTTGGACATTAATTGCAACACAACGTGTGTCGTAAGGTATACAGTAATGCTACACCTGTTAGGTAAAAATAAACCCCATATGGTACAAAGAAATGTCATATCACTCACTTATTCTTACCTCATCTTCCTCAGGGAAAGGACACTGTGTGTAGCTGGACCTCAGGACTGACAGCTGCTCGGCTGTTTTATTGTGGTCAACGGTGAAATTGAGCACTTTCGAAGACACCAGCTTCGTCGTGGCTACGGGCGCAGATATGGTCTGAATGATGGAGGGTCGTTTGCTCTCTGTGGCGACGGCGGGAGAGGCCAGAGGACGTTTGAGTGACTGCACCACCTGGGAGGATCACGGGAGATTTGAACTTCGATCGTCATTCACACCGGGGTGTCGAAGCAGATAAACAACGGTTTCATTGGGTTTTTTTGTTTTTTTTTATACCTGGTTGGTCAGTGTGAGAGCCAGAGGCGCACCGGTGACAGTGGAGCCGTTGGCCACGGGGGTCAGGACCAGGCTGGTCTGTCCCAGCAGCTGGCAGGGGAGCGACTGCAGGACCGAGGCGCTCGGCTGCAGGGGCTTAGAGGCCACGGAGGGGGCGGTGTGGTTGGTAGACGGCTGCGAGTTGAGCTGCGGAGTGACGACGGCGAAGGTCTGAGGTGCGGAGGAGATCGTGCCGTTGAACATTTTCTTCCTGGCTTCTTCCACCTGTCAGGAGACGCAGGAAACCTTTTGAAATCCAACCGGGCCCATCAAAGTCTAGCTGCCGATGTTTAACATAACAAAAGGTGCCAATTAAATAGAATTATAGAACCATGAATTATGGATTTTCAGTCCTCTGATGTGCAAAAATATTTTTCAAAAAAGATTGTTTACAACATTTTAAAGGCAAAATCTTTATACGTTAGATGCCTGCTTTGATGCTTTTATTTTGACAAGTGAATAACGATCAGGCTGCGACACAGAATTCCAGCAAGAACATCACGACTGACTGCTACCTCCTCGGGAGACCAGCTGATGCCTTGCTTGAGCCTCTGGGTGGTGAACCAGACTTTGATTTGCTCCTCCGGATGCTTGGAGGCCGCGGTGAGCCAGGAGAGCTCGGCCTGCGTCGGGTAGGGGAACTTATTGAACGAGGAGATGAGCGTCAGGTTGTCGTCCAGCGAAGGGTTGTATTTGGTCGTGTTGAGGGGCACTGCGATCTTCGGCACCTGGGAACACGAAAGTCAGCAGAAACGCTGAGAAAACTTGGACGGGAGATATTAAACACACGGAAAGAATGAAGATAATGGGCATTTATATACACATTTTCAATTTGGGGATTTTCCGCTGAGCTTCCGAGAACAACGTGTTTGTATACAGCCGCTATTCCCAGGACACAGTGAGGTTATCTTGGCATAAACTAGAGCACAAAAGAAAACAAGTGCACGTCCTACCTGGGTATAGTTTAGAGGAGGCTGTAGCGAAGGCATGATGTGAGAAAGGCCGTCTGCTTTGAGCAGGGTTGACTCTGGGATGATGACGGTCCCGTTTACGTTCAGCGCCGTGATGGGTTTCTTCCCCAGATCTGGCGGGAGCTTGCCCAGCTGAAACTCTGTCCGTTTGCTTTCCAACACCGGCAGTTTGGGCTTAACCGCCTTAACCGGGAAGGGTTTGCTGGGCGGCGCGAGCTCCTCCCCTTTTCCGCCGACGGAGCCGGGGGCGTTGTAAATGACTGCGCTGTTGCTGCAGCCCTCTATCGTCTGCTCCAGGATGGTTTGATTGTTCATCTTGATGCGTTTGAACTTGAAGTTGCTCTCCCCCGGGTGACACCTCTCGTTGTGCTCCGTCAGGGTGTCGAACTTCTTGGTGTTGAAGTTGCAGACGGCGCACAGGTACAGGGGGTTGAGGATCACGTTCGGGTGGTTGGCGTCGACATGCTCTTTGAAGGTGTTGAGGTTCTGCGTGGAGAACGGGCAGTATTTGCACTCGTAGCCCCCCTGCTGCCTGCGCGGAGGCTTGGACAAGTCTGGTGGCTCGGTGGGGGGTTTGTCTGGAGCTGTGGGGGGGTCCATTTCTGCACACAGCTCCGTTTCTGCGGCAAGGTCCACTTCAATGGGTCTCTCCTCAGTATGGTTGTCAGATATTGTCTGATAGAGAAAGAATGTTAAATGAAAAGGACATTTTCCACTTAAATTCATAAATCATCATCAAATTGGTTTTCCACTCATTTATTTAATTGGAATGCATGCCGCTGCACGTATTTTAATACAAGGATCAAATCTTTCAATATTATTGGCTTGAATACCACACCTCTTCTGGGAAAAGCTCTCTCACTTTGCCCTGTGTGGCTATATGCAAGATGAGCTGGCAACAAAATACGATTCAATAAGACAAAAATACACAACCAATAAACAAATACCACCATGATCCTGGTGGAAATGTGGCCAAACCTATGGCCGTTACCACCCAGAGCTGGCTCAAACAAAAGCCACCGCCCGGCGCTCTTACCTCCATGTCGTGTGACTCATCAGCCTCGTCATCCAGCTCCACCATGGTCTGGTCTTGTCGGATCATACACGGCGTGGAGGCCTTCCGTCTGCTGGACATGATGATGGCAGTTCCTGGGTTCCTCTGAGTGAACTGCTGCCCTCGCTTGGAGTCTACGCGTGCCCGGTGCTGATGTTACGGAGGCCGAGGAGCCCAGGATGCAGGATTACGGCCGCTAAGTAACGGGCGGTTGGTGCCAGGCTCCGGAAGAGCTGCGGGCAGTGTGTGTGTGTGAGAAGGGAGCGGGTAGCTACAGAGTCTGGAGAATGGAGTCCTCTTGGGATGAGATTAATGGCTGGAGAGAGAGACGAGGGCAACGGAAGGTGAATGTCTGGTAGAGACGGCGCTGCTGTTCTGTGTTGGAGGCTGGGCTCGCCGACGGTGTCAGCTCCAGTGCTCGCTAGCCTGGAACTGCATGACAGGACGCTACCTAGTGGAAGAAAAACAGGGCAAAAAGAAATAATCAGAACGATATTCTTTATGACCTTATATTCATTTATGAGCTTTATTAAGTTAACCTTCATTTCCCCATTTTTGTTGCGCATTATCGTCTTGCTGTTGATGTTAATATGGCAGTCTCCTCATACAAATCACAGCCGGGATGGTTTCCGTTAAGAAAAAAAACACAATATTTATCATCTTCAAGGGCAAGCAGACAAACCAGTCTGGTCTGAGATCTGCTGGATTAGTTAAAATGAGGTGACACTCCACCGAGCAATTTTTTTAATTTCCTGTCAAATGCAAAATCGATACCGCGGCCACAGACCCGGCAGAGGGAGAGGCAGGGCGAGGAGTGGAAAACGTGTTATAGCGAGAGCTCAACTTATCTGACAGGGGAAAAAAAAAAAAAAAATGTTGTAGCCTCACACAGGAGCTTCATGTAAAAATGAAACGAGTTCACGCCGCGGAGGCCCCCCCCCCCCACGCAGAAGACAAGATCACGTGTAATTTCACACCTCATCCGTTTGCAGAACTGCAAGTTTGTGATAAATTATCTCGAATGGGATTGGAGGCAGCCATCAGTGGAGCGGAGCTTCAGGGTGTTGCTGCGGCTCTATAGGTTCAATCACGCTGGGGTCACGTACTTCGCCTAGACCACCGAGTCTTCATCACATGGCACTGCACCAAAGGCATGGAAGGTGTCATCCGCGAGCCGACTCACTGTCCCGAGATATCTCAACTCTTCAAACAACCCACAGAGGCATCATTAGGATGCAGACTCATTACCACGGTGTTGCTATAGCAACCGCGGACATAGAGCCGGGTGAGGTAACTCCTACGTTGCGTTACCGTCAGGAAGGGTATCTGCAGGGACGACCTGGCTGTACGCGGAACCGTTGGCGCTTTGGGGTGGTGGGGGGGTTGGGTTCTCAGTCCCCCGACTCTGCCCAAGTTGCAGTGATGCCGCCGAGTCGTCTGGAGACGCCTCAGCTGCAGAAGTTCTGCCGCCTCAGTGCTGACGCGGCTCCCAGCACTTTGTCTGTGTGTGTGTGCGCGCTAGCATTGGGCGAGGGCGTGACGGAAAGGAAAACAGAGAAAGATCAGAGCCGCAGCTGAAGTCTGTTACCTCCCACTGGTGCGTGTGCGCGCGCAAGAGCTAACTTTAGGTAGAGTCTATACGAGTAAGCAACATACGCAGCAGCCATGCGGCTTTATAACGGCTCTGCAAACGTTCGCTGCGAGTTATTGGATGACAAACCCTGCTGTGCATGCTAATCAGGTGCCCATTGAGTCATCAATGCAAAAGTGTCAACAACACAACAGACTCCAAAGAGAGTCTGAGTCAGAAAAGGGAGCGTTATCTTACATAAACACTAACCTAAACACAAATAGATCTGAGTCCGATAGGTTGCAGGCGAGATTGACGTGCACCACAGACGCGCTCTGAACAGAAAGTGAAGCTTGTAGAGGTTCAAATGCAGAAAAGCCTCTCTTCTAAACTGGTTTCGGTGGAGGAGGGAAGAGTGGCTCTCACACCGCAGGAGTCATCCACTACAGATGATCACGTACTGAAGTTTGGAATTATTTCCAGCGCAAAATTCTGGTCATCATGCGAGGAGTAAACTGCCCATGTAACCCCTTTAATGTGTCTATCCCAGTCACAGCTAGCTTCTCTGTGCAGACCAAACTGCTGTGCCAGAGCTACAAACTCCCTACTGTCTGAATGCTCATTAAACTTGTATGAATAGTCAGCCCGACAGCCCAGCGCCAGCCGATTCTGCCCGTCTGACTGTCCCCCTGATTGGTACATTATATTAGCATTCATCTTTTTTGAAGGACTTCAGTGCTGCCAGCTGTGGCAGTGACGGCTGAAGTTTGGATGATGCATACGTGGAGAGGACCCAGCGGTAAAACAACACACATCCTGGGAACTGTCGACCGTATGAAGGCAGACAGATGATCTAATAGAGAAAAAATATATAGTGCCATAGGAGGCAAAGATAGCCATCGGCTACGCACAGAGAACAAGCCTTAGATGAGTCAGAGCGGCACAACAGACACAGTCTATTTCTGTGCATCATTAAAGAGAATGTAACGCAGGAAAGTTGGTCTGTAATCACAACTGAATAAAAGAATATTCTGGATCAATCTGCAGCCCGTACAGGTCGGGAGCCACTCAGGTCCCGCGAAAAAATGACCAATATAATCTCAGCTTTGTGCCTTTAATTGTGCGAGTGATTCTTGTATCCCAGAATAAACTCGTAACCGACAATTGTAACGCGCTTTTCTTTTTAATGGATCGCTATGGTAACGGTTTGGGCTGAGCACCGACAAGAGACTGATGACAGCCAACAGCATCAAGGCAAACTGTTGTTTAAGACAGCCATGTGTGTGCATGTACGCGCGTCTACTGTCCTCCTCCTCCCTCGGTCGGTCAATGGCAAGTTTAAAACGTTGTTTATCTGTGCGGCACAAACACAACAGAAGATACACATCAGTAAGTCTTGGTAGCCATGAGCTCTGGTGAGGTCAAGTGCTTGAATTTATAGGGGAGGGAAAAAAAAAAAAAAAAAAAGGACACGCTGCTGGAGAGGCAGGATGAATCCAGAATGGTCATTTGCTCCACCAAGGACACGGCGAACGTGAAATATGTAGTGCTCTGAGCCACAGCGCAATCCTGCGCAGGCTGTGCAAGAACTGAAGCTGATGTGGAAGGAGGAGGGAAGGCGCCGAGGTACGCTGACGCTAAAGGCGGGCAGAAATCACAAACAGGTTGAAGAACGCCAAGCCCTGCAGCGTCTGCGCTGGAAGCCAAGCATGAAGTTCAGACCAGTGGGCTCCGCTATAGAGGTGTTGTATAATACATAGCACGCCACAAAGGGAGCGACGCAGGCAGCGAAAACCGCAGAGACGCCGACTTCGCGGCGGCAACTTTGGAACCTCGTTTTATTTCGCAAGGTAGAAAAGAAAAAAAGAAAAGGAAAAAAAAAAAGAAAAAACGCTGCAGAGAGAGGGACAATGAATGCGTCCGCATCGTGTGGGTGAGGAGCGGCACTGCGGCCATTAATACAGCGTGTCCCAGCAGGGGCGGCGGAGGCAGGGTTTCGGACCGTTGTGGAATTAATTTAAATCTCATCACACAGCTCCCCTCGGAGCCAGATCCACGCTGCGTTCGAGTGCTTCCCCGGCATGTTCTGCATAGCAACAGAACAGACCTACTTATCCTGGACGGGGAACGTGGCGACGGAATACTGGGAATGCAAAAATAAAGTGTCAATCTGGGAGTTATGAATAGTGGCCGCCGGTCACTTTCCGCGCCCGGCAGCCTCTGTCGCAAGTTGCGAAACTTGGGGGGTGGGGGTGGGGGGGGAACCCAGACGTGGCGGAAACCGAGACTGGTTGTCACTGGGTGACCTTGTTAGGGCTCCTTCGGCAGCCTACATTCAGCCTGCTGGAAAAGCGCCGCCGATTCCAGCCGACGCTCTCCGCTCCTCCGGTTGGTGTCACGCCGAGCGCAGACACGCGCGTCTGAACACACAAAGGGGGGAAAAAAAGCTACAAAGATACCCAAGTGTCACCTACTCCAGCGGACGCCTGTTACTATGGCAACACTGTAACCAACACGGAGCGTGCGCGGGTCTGCTCATGTCGGTGGAAGGAAGGAACCCAGCAGAGGTCACGACAGCGGCGGTGCCGAGCATCCAGCGGGAGGGGGGGGGTTCGGCGCTCGACAGACTCCGTGCTGCGCGCGGCGGAGACGGATTGGGCTTTAACGTGGTGATTTTAATAGCTACTGGTTCAGAGGCGAAGGTACGGTCAGGTGTGAGATACGAGCGAGGCGGGAGAAGGGTCACCCTGCAAATCAGGTCAATGCCACAGGCAGGGGAGGGGCAGATTCTATATCTATAAAGGATCGGTATTAAAGTGCCCTTTCATCCCACATGATCTTATAAACTGACATTTACGTGCGATAGTAGACGAGGGGGTGAGACGGAGTTACGTCAGGCAAAGTTTGCTGCCCTTTGCTTTGCATTAATGCTGCCGCGCACCCAGATATCCAGACTGCAGCTGGAGGGGGGTGGGGGGGCTGGGGGGTGGCGGTGTAGGAAACCGTTTCCTGATCTCAGGATGGGCGTGCCTGCGTCCTGCCGGCGTATTTCAGCGGGGCCCGTCCTCCCTTTTTTCTACCCCAAACTCGAAATTTTGCAGGGCATTGTGGGAATCGAAGAATGGGAGCCACTTCACACACGTCCTCGCGCTGGCACGAATGACCTACATCAGACACAAACGCCAATTGTGTGCAACTTTCGGCACGGTTCCGCCGTCCGCGCGGCGTTTTGAGCCCGGGAAAAAAAAAAAAAAAAGGATTCCAAAAAACCCCCCGGTAGGTGGACAGCAGGTGTTTCTCATTTCCTGCCTTCTTTCTCTCCTTTGTTCCCACATGAACTCTTACTCAGGTGCCTCTCCCCCTGCATCACCGCCGATCCTCCACCTCCTTCCGCCACCATGCCATTCGCAGGCCCCGCCTCTTTCCCTTCCCCTCGCAATCTTTCCCTCAGCCCCGCCTACAGGTAATGAGCTCGCATCTAATGGTTGTCTTAGTCACCGACGTTTAAAAAAAAAAAAAAAGAACAAAAAAAAAAAAAACAACCCCAACATGTCTGATGCGCCGCGGGGGCGGAGGGCTCAGCGAGGAGAGGGCCTCGACCAGGAAACAAACACAAGCGCAAACCAGTGATGTCATCAAGCAGGACAGGCTGCGATGATGGCGTCCCGCCTGCTCCCAACTGAGTCACTCGTTCTGCGGGAGGAGGGCTGCCTTTGTCGATCCCACAAAGGCAGCCGCAACAAGGTGCAACAACTGACAACCTTCGAGACTGGGGAGGCCAGGAAAGACCCCCCCCCCCCAAAAAAAGAACGGATCGACCGGCAGGCTCGCCAAGGAAACGTCTCGCTGCCATCGGAGTTATTTATTCTTTTTTTTTTTTTTTAAAAAGCACATTCAGAGCAATGTTGCTTTGTTTCAAAGCTCGCTGGAATCCGCCCCACACCGCGAGTTTCATACGCAGAACCCGTTCACGTCGCCAAATCCCTTCAGCACAACCTCTGCTCAGAATGAAGGCAGGATTACTTCTACCAGTCTGCTGCTGATTTGGGATCTGCGGAAACATCGTTTATTTAGATCTTAAACGTATAGGACGTCTCCTATTAAACACGGCGATCGTGTTGGTCGAGAAGCAATTTGGGCTGAGTCGGGCTGGTTCACATGAAGGCTGGTGGGAAAATACGAGTAACCCTCCTCATTACCAGAGCTCCGAGCCATTTCTAAGCACGTCCTGTATGGATGAACCCTCACATAATTAACCTGAAGACTGACGGGAAGACGGGGGGACCGTCGGCGGGATCAATTTCGCTTTTGCAGAAGCATATCAGAGGTTACAGCAACAAACATTAGTTGCACAGGAGGCTTCAGACCCCTTCAGTCACACCCGTCAGGCACCAATAATTGTCATAATTAGAATATTTTGGCTTGGATCTAAGACAGCCGATCCTCTTTGATGGGAACTCTCGGAGAATTCTTGGCTGTTTACATAGTGGGGGTAAGGAGGACTTATTTCAAAGTCAATTTTAGTGCTACATTTACGCTCAGGCTTGCAAACTTGGGAAAAACAAGAAAAAAAAAAAAAAATCACATCTTGATGTAGTCACAACACCCAAGGTCAACAAACACATACAGACACTGCGGCTGTTGCACAACAACCGACACAGTGTTTACTGTGTTTTAGAAGATGCTCTTTCTGGGCCTGGTGACGCCACGGCTTCACTTTCAAAAGTCTTTCTAACTTTGTTTCATCAACGTTTTCCTCCTCGCGGCCGGATAACGCACGTTCCGGGCTGCATTCGCCGCGTTGTTGACGGCGCCACGCGCGACGCCTGGGTGTCAACTGGATTTGTGACTGTATCCTTTGATCAGCGGAAGCCTTCGTTTTTTTTTTTTTTTTAAGGTTTTGTTCAAACGCTGATAAAAGCAAGCCGGTTGTCGTTCCGTATTACGTAACATTATCTGTGATTTGGCAGATCACAAGTGGAACCGGTGAGAAGAACAAACGCGGGCCTTTTCTCCCCCCCCTTCAAATTCACGTGGAGAGAGCAAGAGTGCGTGGTTTCACGAGAAAAGCCAAGCATAGACCCAGAGGAATCGCTGATAATGGGTATGAAGAGCGGGGGGGGGTTAACTACAGCGTTATGATCAAAGTTACATCTTCTACGGATCAGGCTCCACTGCTGATCAAGGAGCGTTTAGAAAATACAAGGAATACGGGAAATGTCATCTTGAGAACAAAATATATCATCGTTCACACCTTGCGAATGCCAGAGTAGCGTGCATGCGTTTGAGCATGTGTGTGTTGGGGGGGGGGCTTTACTTAAACTCAAAACACAGGACTGGATGCAAACAGGTGCACTACGAAGAAACAATTTATCACAAATAAGGAAACATCAGATGGTTCTTTCATTTCACGTCTTCATACTCCAGCCCAGACAGTCTGAGTGCGTCCCGTTTGCATCCCAAACTGTTATTATTCCTGTGCACAATGCATTATTTAAGACAACAGGCAAAGGCCAAAGGCCGGGCGCGCAGCAGTCTGAGGGCCAACGCTCCCCTTCCGCCAGAATTCGTGGAAAAATCTCGTAAAAGATGCTGCGGGGCCACGACGTCTTGATGTGCCAAACACAAAGACGATATGATCTGGAAATAAATAAAGCAATAAAGCAGAGCCACGCAGCTGCAAACTTACTCAGGAGGGGAGTTCAAGTGGCAGGTTTTCAATTTGCATGTTAAGAAAAAAATAAAAAAAAAAAGAAAAGATGGAAACGGGAAAAAGTTGCTCAAAGGAAATGGGAATGAAACCATGCAAGAGAAACAGATCCATCAATTACAGGAGTCATGCTATTGGCACGGATCGCGCACTTCAGCGCACTGGAAAAACGGCGCAAAGGGCCGGAGAGAGGGTGTGGCTTTGCACCATCCATGATGGTGGCGGGCCATCGGTGGCGAGGCCGCTCCGGTTCGGGGTTTGAGCAAAGGGTGCACGGAGGTAAAGAGAAAGGGGGGGCGTCCCTGAGAGATGCACACGTACAAAAAAACCAACACGCCAGGTGCACGGCTGCTCTCGCCACTCCTCTTGGTACGCCGTCGCGTGAAAAACCAGACACCAGGGGAGCTGATGCTGGATCAGGTGGGACGAGGGCGCACAGGCGTGTGCCTTCCCAACCTCCTGGATGGGGAGTTGAAATCCTGGATACCTGTCACGCACGGCCGGGTTCAAACCGAGCCGGCGTGGCAGGGAAACGTGTCGACTGACCTACCCACCGCCCAATAAGCGCCGCATGTCATGATCTCCGTGCGTGAGACGTTCAATGCAACCCCGTATGACCACATGACGCATGGGGGAGGAGGGGGCTGGTGGTGGTGAAGGCGGCGGCGGGGGGGGGGCGACGACTCTGGCCCCTGAAAGAGGCTTCAAACGGGTGAATTGAGGACATTCATGCAGCCGTCGGTCCGGAGCGCTGACTTCATAACCGAATTCTGAATAATCACAACCACGCCTGACTTTTTTCCCCCCGCATCGGGAGCCTCCAAGTCAGCTTTTCTGCTCCAACGCGGCGTCTGCGTACGCAGCCGGAGCCGCCGTATCGGATGGGGGGGTGGGAGGAGAGGAGGAAGAGGAAGAAGAGGAGGAGGAGGAGGAGGCGTCGCGGGGGTACGCCTACATCAGAGTCGCGCAAATCAAAGTCTATAAACAACGCCGGACTCTTAAAAGTTGCGCTCGAACGCCGCAGCTGATGCGTCGGAGCGGACGCGCCGGCGGAGGACGCCGAAACGCGGCCGCCGATGTCGTCCCTGAACCACCCCCCTCCTCCTCCTCCTCCACCTCTCCACCCTAGACCAGCCGATGTGTGACACACGGGGCGCGCAGGAAAAAAAAAAAAAAAAACCCACTCTCCCCAAATGTTCCCCCCCCTCTCGCCATCGACGTAACAACATGTCGGCAAAGGACGGCCATGTTTTGCTGGTCGTGTCGACACGGGGAGGAGGAAAAGTCGGCACGACGTTTCTCCTCCTCGGCGCCCTCCCGCACCGCCGACGCGGCGATCCGGAGTGAAACTCAAAGAAAAGGGACCGTTCCAAACTTAGCACGGACGCCGTTTGTTTGTTTTCCGGGCGCGCAAGGTGTCGTTAAACGCGAGGCAAAGTTCAAGCAGCGCCATAAGTTAACGCGTTTATTTCGCTCCTGGAGCGCATGTGGATGTTCCGAAGCCCCCCCAGGGTGAGCCCGGCCGGGGGGGTGGGGGCGCAAAACTACAGTTTTAAGTTGAGAGGGTGCTGATCCGAAAGGAGAGGGGTGGTGGTGGTGGTGGGGGGGGGTGCAGAGCAAGAGTTGATCCGTTTCCTTACCTGGCCTCAACGGTGGTGCGATGCTCCGGGTAGCGCGCTACGACCCGAAGGCGACCGCCGAACCTCGAAATAAACCCGACGCGTTCGTAGACGCTCTCACGGCGGTCCAATAGCCGAGGAGACAACAGGCGACAGGAAAGGAAAAAAAAATCGGAGATCACAAGGAGGATCTACGCCAAAAGCCACATGATCGCCGACGTCAGAGTACGTATTTGCATGCCGTACCGGAGCGTCGGTGTCCGTCCGTGGCGGGTTCATGGCGTTACAGCGGCGGAAAGTTCACAAGCGGGCCTGGGGGGGGACGTGACCCGGCCGCGGTCGGGTGACGGGGAGGGCGCAGGTGTCTCCACGCAGCGCGCACGCCGATGCGGAGATGAATGAAGCGCGTCCCGGTGCCGTCAACCTGTCACTATGTTGCTTCCTGCCTGCCGCTGCTCGGAGCTCATTGAATATGTAAGTAGCGGAAGGGGCGTCCGGAGCCCCCAAAGCCCCACCCCTCCTCTTTTTCTTTTTTTTTCCCTCTTTTTTTTTTTTTTTTTTTTTTCCAACACGCCCACCCCATGTGGAGTTGCTGCAGTGCTTCAGCAATGTGTGTATGTGTGTGTGCGTGCGTGCCTGCGCGTGTGTGTGTGTTGGGAGTGTGCGTGTGTGTGTGTGTGTGGTGGGGATGACACAGTTGCGTGTCTATATTGTCAGAGGTAAACCTGAGGTCAACCGTTTGTTCGAGGTCTATGCTGCCGGGAGAACCTGCCCTCGACTGACACCGAAAGAGGCAAAAAAAAAAGAAAAGACGACAAACAACAGCGCCACCTTCTGGACGTGTCGGGAAGCCGCGCTGACCTTGATCCGTGGGCGCAAGCGTGCAAGCGTGCGCCGAGGAAAACCAGCGTGCGTGCGGGGCCGGGGGTCCGTCTACGGCCGCCTTGCGTGACCTTCTCGAGGCTCTTGCTGATATTTGCAGACGCGGGCGGTCAAAACTTGCCGGTGGCGTTCCTTTGATCCTGGTGACGTCACGAGAGAACGAGACGCGTCCTCTCCTCTGTTGAAAGGTCAGCTCAAGGAACTTTGAGTTTTGTCTTTAATGGTGCCAACCCAAACATATCCATACTGTCGCAGTTTGGATAAGATAAAAATAATTTTAACACAATGTCAAATTACAGTTTAGAGAAAACCCAACCTCACATCTGAAGGTAGTTAAAAGGGACACATGGGTGTCATTGAGGAGGCCGATTTAGATTTCGAACTTTAATCTATATTTAATATTTCTCTCAGCGTTTTCGGTTTTCTGGCTCTGCTCTTTAATTGTTTTGAACTTTCGATGTTTTTTTGTTTTTTTTACGTCTAACGCATGCAACAGTGCGGAGGAGCTCATATGGTGCACGTATGATGGGCATTTTAAGACGTCAGATAATTCATTACGTCATGAATCAAGAGCGACTCTAAAACACGTGTAGCGTCGCTAAACGGACACTAGGTGGCGCCAAAGGGACGCAAATAACGCGTTATCTCAATGCATCTGGAATATTGAGGCAACTTCAAATACTGTGTGCACTTGGGAATTTACACATATTGTGGCCATTGCATTGAATTTTGTTCCACAGAAAGATAAACGCTTCTCTGGTTGTTTGGTTAAAATTTTTGTTTTTTAAATAATCTTAATCCACTACATCTCTTGGGTTAAAATACATGTTTGGTGAATTCTGCTACAGTTCTCTCAAGCAGCACTTTTGAGGACAGGAGCTGCAGACAAATTGGCTGAAAGGAATACAATGTAAGTCGATAGGGAGGCTAGAACAAAATAAAAGAAACTGACTTTTCAACTCTGCTGTCATTTTTATTCTTATTCCGGGTCTCCTTCTCACATTCACCCAGTTTCTTTAACCTCTGATGCTCTTTTCTGCATCCGCAGCCCACACAAGCACCGCTGCAGCCTTCTGTGTCCAAAATGGCACCTGTAAAAAAAAAAAAAAAGTCGAAAAGTTGAACTGACGTTTCTCGAGGGCGTTTTTGGTTGTGTTCACTTGTTCAAAATCCAAATCAATGAGCGAAATGTGCTGCAGTTCTGAGCGTCCATGCAACATTTGCAACAGTTAGGGAAGTGGCATTGGACAACGGTATTAAATGCACCGCAGATTAAATGAAATACATGTATTATTTCTGTGGTAAATGATTTAGCTTTGAACCAACCAAAACAAACAACAGAAATCAACATTATTTTGACATATTTCTACTTGCACAGCATTGTTCTTTTGTTCATATATATATTTCTGGTTAGTGACTCCCCCCACAAACCACAATTAAATACAGAATGTTTCTGACGATTATTCGACACAATGGTCTCCCCACGAACATTGCGGTTGTAACCAGCGCTGAAATAAAATCCGGAGTCCCTGCTTGTCTGGGAGAGATGTGGGTCCATTCAAGACAAAACTCAGACCTTCAAAAGTGGTTTTGAACCCAGTCTCAGCTTCAAAACCAGTCTCTACTACTACACCCGTAACATGTGCTTTTTATTCACTGGGAGTTGAGAGAGGAAGAGGATGAAGCTGTTATCCAGGCTCTTTTTTGGAGGGGATTTATCACTGATTGATTTCAAACAATAAAGCAAATACTCATTTGGTGACTTGCCACAGAATGATTTCTCCAAAACATCCTTGATTCCCGGGGTTATCCACCGCCAGCATTTAAAACATGCGTCTGTAAACCCGGAGGGTGAAGCCGTGCGGTCCCGGTGAGTGGGTGTACTCGTGGCTGTGTCTGCAGGTACTTCCTGGTTTGTGACCCATCCGGGAAGCAGACGGTTGGAATCTCAAGAAGCTGTTTTGTAATGATGCATTCATAATCATCTCAAACAGTGGGAAACTGCGATGCAGCCGCAAATGGTCTTCCCATGTCTGTGTTCGACCACAACAGGGGTTGTTAATCCATCTGTGACACAGCAGAAAAGAGCAGCGGAAGAGGAAGAGATTTAGAAAGTCGAGTGCCAGTGATGGGGAATTATACAACTCCGTGCTAACACAATGTCCGGGGTTGAAGTTTGTGTGTCTGTGTGAGTGTGTGTGTGTGTATATGTGTGAGAGAGAGAGAGAAAAAGAGAGAGAGAGAGTTGAGAAAAAGCACACAAGCACACCATTCATTTATTTAACGACTCTGGACCATCGGAACAAAGGAGGTAAAGTTTCACCCCACTCTCCTGTTTGATTCAGCGGCTTGTGGAATTGTGACATTAGCGCAGCCTTTGAAATGACATCCTCAGGCATGTGTGCGCACGTGCGCGTCTATCGGTGTCGGCGCGACGTGTCAGATCCGACTTTCTCAGGGTCTGACAGAGCTGCAGTGGTCAAGCAGACACATGGTTACAATTGAAACATGTGGCTTTGAGTAGGGGGGGGAAAGTGAAAGCAGAGGGAGATAGCAGAGGCAAAACAAATCAGCTTTAAAGAGGGGGGCTAAGAGTGAAGACAAGAGAAGAGGGGAGACAATGGGAAAGCGTCATATGCAGGGAAAGAGATAACGACACTGAAGACAAGACTGAAAGATTAAAGTGAATCTAGGGAACTCTGGTAAACCAAAACTAAATTATTGCATATGTTAAAGGGACTTATGGAAAAATGTGTGGTGC
This sequence comes from Lagocephalus sceleratus, assembly GCA_911728415.1. Classification (NCBI taxonomy): domain Eukaryota; kingdom Metazoa; phylum Chordata; class Actinopteri; order Tetraodontiformes; family Tetraodontidae; genus Lagocephalus; species Lagocephalus sceleratus. Next base: position 8,139,792 of record CAJVRN010000126.1, read on the forward strand.
ATCTGCGTCTGGAGAACTTTCCTACCAGTCCCCACATCACTGGTGCATGGAAGAAGGTGCAGCTGGACCCATCTCACCGCCTCTTTATTCAGCTGCACGAGTGAATGTGCACATCCTTGTGCACTTAAAAAAGGTAGCAAACCACATTAAATGCGAAAATCGAGGCCATTCAAAGACCGCTCGCCGGAAACTCGGTTTAAAAAAAAAAAAAAAAATCAAGTTTTGGGTGAAAAATCTGACTCTAAATGTTGTCTGTGATTGGCTACCAGCACGGCTGTGAGCTGCAGGAAGTCCCGTGATTCTCGGTTCACCAATCAAAGATGGGCTGTGCGCATCGAAATCCCACGTTCCTCTGTTTTCTATTGTTTATTGGCCATGTTTGCATGTGCGTGATATGCTCTGTAATCAGAGTACACTGGGGCAACAGCGTGTTATATGTAGCAGTCTATGACGGGGGATGCGTCCTCTTTTGATTTGTAAGTGTTTCAAAAAGCCTCTTCCTGCTTTTCCGTCACTTAGCATGCACCCCGCAGCAGATTTAATCCAAGGCTATAAACAAGGCCGTGGATATTTAGTAAATAGTTTAGACTGTGTTTTCACTGCACAGCTTCTACCAAGGCTATAATCCCCACGCACGGTTCTCCACCTTCTATGTCGGAAATCCTGCAATGTTTCAGGCCGATTTCTGCCTCTGCCCTTTGCAGAAACCCAAACATGCACTGTCCAGCTGAGCGTGTTGCGTGTTAAGGCAAATTAATTGGCCCAAAGTAGCTTAACGACCCCACCGGCTAATGGTGTCCGTTTACAGCCGAGCGTACCCGACCAAGCCAAGGCAGCAAACGGGGGGCACTGCTGTGACCGCAGCCTGACGTGGTCAACTCCAATCGGACTCACCTGGGAAGCGGGCTTTTCTTTTCCCAGCTTGTTTCCCTCAGATCTACTGGTTTAATGAAATGGCTGACCCACGGTCACCGGCGTGGCCTGAATAGCTGCCTCAGAGGACTTACGGGAACAGGACCGAATGGAAAACGCGGTCGCTGAAGGGGAAAATCGTTTGAACTCGGAACATTCTGTTTGATGTCCAGTATGGGACCAGGGGTGTTGCCCCGACTTCCTGCCGCTTCCTCCTTGTGTTATGCAGCACTTTCAGTTTTGCCCGGTCATTTAGGGGCTGACCTCGGTGCACATTAGCCCTCATCCAACTGATTCAAACCCCATATATTCATTCTTACTCAGTGAAACTGAACTTTAATCCCCCCCCAAAAAAAATCTGTCTGGGCCTCTGTGGTGTCGTGACCGCAGACAGTCCCCTCTTCTTCACTTTGTAGTGGTCCGCAGTGTGTGAGTCACAGTGTGTGCTCAAGTACGTGTGTGTGTGTGTGTGTGAGTGAGTGGCAGCCAGAGGAAGCTGAGCAGCGGTCCCGTTTCCTTTACCCGAATCCATAAAAGCGGGGAGCCCATTTGTTAACTGTCAGTTGGTTAGCCTCTGTCCCTGCTCTAACCCGTCGTAAAAAACCCCGCTGGGCATCTGAACCAGAGGGAGAAGGTGGTGGTGCTGCCGGAGGGGCGGGGGGCTTTTGGTGGTTTTCTTTGATGTGAAACGCTCCCTCGGCTTTGATCCGAGGGTATCCGCCGACTGCGCTGTAGTTTCGGCCAGAAACACGGGTAACTCACATCTGATTTGGGTGAAAAAGAAAACCATTGAAGTCACTTTTGTTTCTGTCTTTCATGCATCGCGGTCGTAATGAAACCCATGTTCAGCCATCTTTCTGGTTTTAAGTCATTTCCTCTTAACTGTATATCTCAGTTTACAGCTCTGTGAAAGTGGTCTTTTTTATTCCTCTGTAATGAACTAACATTGTTCTCAGCTGTAAAAAAAAAAAAAAAACTAGATGACATGAGGAATTATGACAAAAGCCCAGCCGCCCGGTGCTCGCCTGGGTCCCTGAAGGGCGGCTGGGTTCCTTGACCTCAGATGTCTTGAATGCCTCCCTGGTAAATGCTTAAGGGCACATGCAGTTGGAATCAGAGCCCAAGGGAGACCCAGGATGTGCTGGAGAGCCTGGAAGGCCTTAGTGTCTCCTGGAGGAGGTTGAACAGATGGCTGAGTCGAGCGGAGGAAAGAAATATACGATCACACCAAAAGTATTTGCCAACAGTCCTACGCAGGACACACACAGCATTCACACCCAGGGCCAGCTTACAGTCTCCCACAGTCCAGAGGTAGTCGGAGCGAACCGGCGCAGCCACGGGGGGGAAACACGCCAGCGCCACATGAAAAGGCCCACAGCAGGACTCAATCTGAGCCTGTTTTATGAGGAGAACTCGCCCCGCCGTACCCTGAATGTCACACACTGCCATGGCCCTGACCCTGATGGCATCATCAAGGTGCGTAAATGCACCGAGAAAGGACCCGAGTAAAAATTAGAACAGTAAAAGGGCCCGATAGAGGCCCTGGCGCTCTGTGCCTGTGAGAGTGAATCAGGATCAAACCAGCCTTTGATCCGACGTGCTGACTGCTGATGCAGCGAGGGGAATATGTGAGCGTTTACAAAGTTTCCTGAATCCTGAACTCCCGTGCCCCACAGAGGACTGACTAACTGTGGGGGCTTTGTTCAGCCTGTGAACTCCTTAAAACAGACTGGGGGGGTCCTGCCTTGGTGGTGGCTTTTTTTTTTTTTTTTTTTTTATGGAAAAAGCCAGTGGGAGGTTAGACGATCACACACGCACACAGACACACACGCTCTCCAGCGTCGACTGAAACGCTGGTAATTGCGACAGATATGTATTGTAGCAAAAGGGGCTGCAGGAAAAATGGATCTAGAGGGAATTCATGCTAATTTGAGGCAAATAAGCAGCAGATGAATCCAACCTACATGACATCAGCTCTCAGACGCTGCATTCATTTGTCACTTTTTAGCGATTCATCCCTTTGAATTTCTTTATTTGATGTACTAATTCACAAAATGAGAAAGACTTTAGCTTGAGAAGGCTCTTTTGATAGCTGGCAGCTGTTTTCATCAGCGAGAAGCTACTGTGATCTATCTTTTGGTCCTGGCCACACAGAATATGGCGAACAGCTCGACGCATCCCTCTTCTCAACGTTGCCTCCCCAAAGCAACATAGGGCGGAAGAGGGCGCTGCCGATGACAGTCCGATTAAACATCTGTAGCAGCTTCCGGCAGATGTTAAAGGTCCTAGCCCTCCTCAGGAACTCCCTTCTTGAATAAGATAACAAACAATAAATCAAAAAGTACGTAAACTGCTAATAATGCGTTCGCAGAACTTCCAGAAAAACACCCTCCAACGCGGAGGAGAGAAAGACAAAACCCACCGGGAGACATTGCTGTGTGAAAGACGTAACTGAAGTGGCTGTAAAAACGATCAAACAGACCTGGAGAAAAACTATAATTTGGTGTCTTCTATCATGAAAGAGGTTAAAACACAATCTCTCAGCCAGCCACTTAGAGGTCTCTTTACCTCTCATCTCTGTATTGCAATATAAAATGGCAAAGTTTTTAAAATGCGTGAGCAACAATGTTCTGGAGAGTTCGTCTGCTCACCGTGTTTGCTGGTATCTGTCTGTGTTTGTGTGTTTTCAGGAGGGAAAAAAAAAAAAAAGCCTTCATCACGATAAGAATGCGAGTAATTGTGTTGATCCAATTAGCTTTTGACCTGCGGTGTCAGAGCCAATCAGGACGCTGCACAGCATGGGGCCTGCAGATAAAACACAAAGGCCGGGGACTAATTAGCCCACCGGTTAGAAGGCTCTGTGTGACAAGAATGAACAGAGAAATACCTGCACACAAGCGGGCCCGCTTCCTCCGGTACTGACGCAGAGGAGCCTGAAATGCATAATCCACCATTTCTGGTTGACATGATGATGAAGGTGAAGACCAAAATCAAACAGAGGCTGCGGAGTACCCCACTGTGGGGAGGGGAGGAAACATGTCAAAACTGCTATCGCATGTTTTTAATGGAGATTTCCGTATTTATTTCATCCACCCGCTCGCTCTCTGTGAAGCACTACTTATTCCTAATGAGGGTCACAGGGGGGTGCTGGTGTCTACCCCAGCTGTCTCCAGCCAGAGGACGGGAATACACTCCGGGTCAACAGTCCGTCACAGGACACACACACACAAACCATTCATTCATTCACACCAAGGAGCAGTTTAGAGCCTCTACTCCACCCAGTGCGCATGTTTCTCCTTCTTTAACAATTAATTATCACTTTCTTCTGCAGTAAAAAAATGTAACGTAATGCTACATGGAAAGTTTAAGCAGGCAGTTCTATGGGGCCCAAGTTGAAGTATTTCCTTAATGTTTTAAGTTTATATTTTAAAATAATCAGTGTTATATCCAACAGGGTGGACATCAATACTATAAACTGCTGTATGTCAACGCTTTCGAGTGTCCCAGAGAGTAGGATTGCACCTTTAAAAATCATCCCCATCAAAGCAAAACCTCTGCACAATGGAACAAAGTGGCTTTTTGTGCACTGAAATTTGTTTTCTTTGCTTTTCCTCCAGTTTCCCTGCATTATACATGGACCTCTGTTTTGTTTTGGATGGATTTCCATCTGAGAAACTGTCGTATGACCAAACAGCTCCAGGCATCAGTGATGAAAGCTGGCCCCGGCCTCGGAGACTTGAGCCGTTGCACTGTTCTACAGTGTGCAACACTTCATTTTGCACAAAGCGACTCGCCTTCCCCTTTCCAGTTCACTGAGGCCACACTAGCTCTCCTGGGGGATCATTAGTGACGCTGTCAGTGCTTCGGTGGGACATTTTCACTTTGAGAATTTTATAAAACAGACTACAGCGCATTACTTCAGCTGTCAGTGCATCACGGTGGTTGTTCTAATGCACTGCGTGAACTGTAACGTAATAAAATCCCTCCCTTTTAAAAAAAATTCTCCCCGTCACGGCTGGATGTCAAAGCAGTGAACAATAGTTTGCATTAAATCCCAAAGAGGTCTTCATTTATGATGACATTTATATGGGCATCACTGGGGGGGCGCTGTGGATGAGGGCCACTGCATTTTTAATTTGATGACGACAGGATGCAAGAGGATCTGCACACAGATGTCAGCAAACAACTAACTGGCCTTCCAAATCATTGATATTACTCACTATGGGATGTTTGCGATGGTGATGACACACATACACACACGTGGGTGAGCACCTGATACTCGATTCGGATTGCATTAGACTAGATGTAGGCCAAAAATAGCTGATTATAAGATGCCATTAAATGGACACAGTTGTTTGAATGTTTATCCGATGTTAAATCCTTTCAGGCTATTTTAGCGATGACATGTGTAACATGAGCCAAATGAGCTCTGAATGAGGTGCTGCTGGAACCTGCTGCTGATGTGGGACATGTTTTATTTTCTGCTCTAACATGTAAACATGGTTCTGAGCTCAACTGTAAGATGCTCGGGTCAAAGGTAGAACTGCGAGCATGTTTACTAAATAGTTTACAACCACAAATGCAGGATTTCCTTAATCAAAAGCGACCTGAGCCTGGTTCTGTTCAAGGTTTCTTCCTGTTAAAATACAGTTTTTTTCCTGCAACTGTTGCTTGTTCAGGGATCAGGCTCTGGTTAAAAGAACTATATTGTATAAATAAAGTTGATTTGATGTTGAAGTCAAAGAAGTGGCCTGGGATGTCTTTTAGTGCTATACATCATAAATAAATGGAGCTATGATTCATTTCCATGTAACCGTTGACCCTCTATTATATCTTCACATTTTCCTGACACTAAACGTACAGCCTGTCTCCTCCTGAGCTGGCACATCGATCCTGAATGTAAACCATTAGCTTTCCAGCTGCATGTGACCCGGCAGCTCCATCAACAGATGCATAAAAGCGTCACTGCACGTGACGTTAGCGATCTGGGCAGACATAAACTGGAGAGAAACTCCGACTGGAGTACAGTACGAGCGTGAGGTGGTTTTGTCCCGCTGCCTGCAGCCGTCTCAAACAAAGTTTCTCTCATCACTGACATAAACAACCACATACAGAGAAGACAGAACATTCATTGTCCTCTTGTGGAGTGTGTGTGTGTGTGTGTGTGTGTGTGTGTGTGAGACAGAGAGAGAGCAAAGAGGAAAAGAGCAAAGAGTAGTCTGCTGTTATCACATATATGTTAGAATGGCATTGTGTTTTCTAGGTGTTATTGAAGGTGTTCTTTTTTTTTTATACCAAACTCCCAAAGATGCTACCCAACATAGATCAATGTGTTTCAGCTGCTCCTCTCAGCTTACAGCTCCACGCGAAGCCTCTCCGCCACGATTGCCTAATGATGGCGAATTTGTGCAATAACACACAGAAAATTGGCCCTCGCAACCGCCACCGGGGACTCACATGGGTTCTATAGTGCTTTAATGTGCTGAGGAGGCCGTAACCGCAGTGTGTATACAACCCTCTCGGAGAGAGTGGTGGGCTGGGTGGGAGTCCAGCGAGGGATGGGGAACAGTGTGTGTATGTCCTAATTAAGGATGTTATCCTGTCAGCCAGATTAAACAAAGGTGCTTTCACAATCTTATGTATGAGTAACCACCACTCCACTGCCAGCATATATAGTAAGTCTACAAAACATCTGGAGAGAGATTTTGTGTTTTTGCACCAATTAATCTAATTTAATTTAAGACAACCCCTCTGTTAACATGAGCCGCTGCATGATTTCAAGACTTTTCTTTCTTTTTTTTTTTTTTTTCCTCCTTCATAGATGTGAAAAACAGATGATGTTTTGGATTTACATTTTGCATCTTCTGGCCACTTTGAGGAATAAAATGAAAATAAATCAACATTTCACAGACCACTGCAGACTGTGATGTGCATGAGATCAATGTTAACATCCATTAGATAGGGCAGACATGCTGGAGCTGTCAGCCGCGCTGACAGACGGCACACCCTGGAGTGACGCGCGGAACCTCCGGACTGTTAGCTGCAGCCCGTAGCGCGTGTTTACAACAGAAGTGTTTCATCCCTCTCTCCTCTGGTAACTCAACACTGGGATTAAATATTGCAGCATCAGCTCTGGACTGGGATGGTTTTCCCTCTGTCACCATGGAGATGCTCGCTTGTTAAACACAAAGTTTGGCAGCTCCTTAAATGTCGCACAAGAGCACGTCACACTGTTTTGCTGATGTTTTATTGATTTTCAGGTTTTTATCTGTACATGCCCGTACACTTTTGTCTGTATTCTGTAAATCAAACACCGCTTGCTGAGAGTGAAAACGGGAACCTGTGAAGGTAACTGAAGGTAACAGAACTGAGCCACATGTGAGTATAGATGTAGGGGAGAGACAGGCGTGCCGCGTCAGGAGTGATGCCCTGGATCCACTGTCGGGAACCATTAATTTCAGCCCTTTGGATCTGCACTTCACAGTAAAAACAAAAACATTGCCAGCTCTGTCCTGCTCTCCCCAACAGCTTTATCCATTCTTTAGAAAGTGTAAATGATCTGCTCTATATTTATGTTTTCCCCAAAATGACCTCTTGAGGTTAACTACTCTCTTTAGAGTTTCTTTCTTTAAACACCGTGACGTATTTACAACATCGGTGGAATATTACGATGTACGATACACCATATATTTCACGACACATGTGCAAACTGAGGTCCTCTTTAATGTACGTATGCTCCTTTAATGTGTTCAAAGTCTGACATAACGAAGCTGTGGATCCTCACCTCAGTAAACACAATGCAACAGCTGCGTCACTTCCGAAGGAGACGGAGTCCTTTCAACATCTGGGTTTGGTTAAAAAGTGCTGAGCCAGCATTTGCACGCTGGGAGTGACCTAATAAAAGAGATGATGATTCAGATTAGCCTCCCTGATGAACCCCCCACTCCTTAAAGAACAGCAGTGGAAGACTTCAGATCCCCCTGAAAGACAAAGACGAGCCTTACATGATGACATAACCTGGATAAAGTTTTGATTAGATTAACAGCCAAAGAGCAGCTGAATGATGCATCATCCATACAATCCTGCTAAACACTGCCTTCGTCTTGTTCGCTGAGCATTTTGTGAGTTAATGGCTTTTTTAGCTGCTCGCAGTGACGTGCTTGAAAAATGTGACGACAACAAGCCCAAACTTTACAAAGACTCTCCCTGTACGTTTCTCTCTGTCTGAATGAGATCTGTTTATCTGTGAGCAGTGACCTTTGGCATGAGGGCAGCCACAGTTTTGTGGCCTTGAACCCGAATTGCAGAAACTTGGAATGGAACAAAGGAAATGGCTTCAGCCACGAGGGGACTGAGCTGTAAATGGGCTCCAAATAGCCTGTTTTCTGTTTTCTTTCTGTTTGTGTTTCTGTTTTCAAAGGCGGCCTTTCTTTCCTTTCTCACAGTTTAGCAGCTTCTCATGATAGTAAAATCCAACTTAAACACATTATCACATTTAAGGGTGAATATAGTTCTGTAGACGTTTGGGATTTTGAAGCTAGTCAATACTGAGAGCAGGGATTCTAAGTTTTCACTTGTGTGAACTGACTACACACTGTATATATGTGTAGCCCCCAGTTAACTAAGGCAAATAAAAGCTCACCCAGTATATGTATTTTGAGCTCCATAAAAACATGAAAACACGTGAACTGGAGCAACCGTGTTTACATTTTTGTGGCAATGAGAACAATATTGGACCATATGCATCATGCTTCCAAAGGAAAATGTGAAAACAGCAGATACCCTGAGGTGGAAAGGTGCTTTAAATTGCTATAAAATACGTGTGAACTCCACAAATCAAAATGGATGAAGTGTAAATGGATGTTAAAGAGACACGTGTGTTCAGACACGGTGACCCAGGCCTACTGAAAGCTGAGCACTTGCGAAGGAATCGCAGAGGAAGTGTCTCAAGACAAAGTGAAAACAGCTCCTGTGAGCATCGAGGTTCAACCGTGCGCTTCTGAACATGCGCATGCCGTTCTCTCCACATATTCCGGAGCATCAAACCATCTTTATGTCCAAATGTGACCTTTGGCCTTCTGATGTTTGTATTTGATCCATTACGGTATTATATATATATATATATATATATATATATATATATAATATATTTCTTTCTGTTAAGCCCTTGTCAAACTGGACAGAAAAAAACATTAACATTGTTTCAGAATCTCACATAAGAGATGAATGGGTGTATTTCATTCTATACTAAATGTACTCTCAGTCACTGGACCCAATGCGCTGAATAATATAATAATTTATATATCCTTTTCCTCCATTTTGGTATTTTGGACTGCTTTGCTGGTTCACTCATGTGGAAAATTAACCAAAGCCGGAGATTGTCTTTTTTAATTAAATGTTATGATGAATATTTTGTCTGCTGGAAGCAACTGGGGGAAAAAGTGGCTGCCATGTAACTTTACAAGGATGATGTACATGTGGCCCACCTGGGAGAACATACACACCCCCACACACACACACGCGCACACACTCTAAGGCCATGGAAACTAGGGCAATGGAAAGCCCCCTCCCTGCCTTAACTCCCTCCGTCTGTGTCGCTGTGTCGACCGCAGCGTTATCGTCCTCGTGCACCAGCACAGCGGCCGTCGTGGGAGCGCCGTGGGTGCCGCTGCTCTAATCTGTTTCCAGCTGAAACCTCACAATACATCAGACGATGAATACATCACCAGGCTGCAAACACAAAGACCGCACCCCACCTCGGGGGGAAGGACTGTACAAGCACGTATGGCTCAGCTGTCAAAGACAGTCCTCCTCATTTGGAGAAATGTACATCTTAATTATGAATGAATTATGGATCGGAACAAGGCACATCCCTCAAAATATTTAGCTTCACGTGGGGCAGGTGCAGTTTCCAGATGCGGAATCTATTTAACATGTGTTTTCTGCACCCTTTGAGTGTGCAGGCAAAAGCAAGCGAGCAGGAAAAAGCAAAACTGCTTCCAGTGAAAGAGGAAATAACAAGATGAGCGTCGCATCAAAATACCAAACCGGTTCGGACAGCTTCTCAGAATGGTTTCCCGATGGTTTTCGGGGAAAAACTCGCCGAGAACCGATGGAACCGAACGCGCACAGTAGTTCCATCTCGTCAGCCTGGTTCCCAGGGTGTCAAACGCTGACTGTGCTGTCACATCCTTCGGCATCTCAGGCAAACACAGAAGGTAGCCATTAACACATCAGCCTTTAAATGACTGCCTAACCCAAGCAGTGCAATGATGTCTGCCGAAGGGTGCAAGCTATTTTTGAGCTGTGGGAAACCATCAGAGATCCTATCCAAAAGCGAACACCTCCGAGCATCTCTTTAAACATGCAGCTTTGCATCCTTCACACACAGAGTAACGTACGAGTTTGTTGTTGTGTCGTCTGTTCATTTAATCCATTTACTTTGTTGCTTGGATATATCTGCGAGACTGCTTCGTCTCATTTACGTGAGATGTGTCAGTCCTTTCAAAGTGCCACGGCTGTTTTACTTTTATCGGCAGTCACATCACTCATTCCCTTTGTGCTCTTGAAAGCTAACCATGTGTTAATATTGAGCCGTTGTGTTGGCGCACATTCTGCGGTCAGTATTACTTTCAGCAGATGTTGAGCAACATGCATAAACACACATCGTGTTGCCATTGAGCGCACTGAAATCCCAGTTCTGGCCTCCTCCCTGAGGGAGACCCCTGATGCCAGGCCTTGAAATGGCAAAATGTAGTGGTCCCAAGTGACACATCACTGTTATGAGTGTAATGAGACATTTTTAGGACATTTTTAGTAAACACTGATGGTAAGTTGGGGACTCTGGGGAGTTCCACACACATTTTTCAAATAACGTTGCACGGGTCTCTTATTGTGTCCACTGTAAGATATTAAAGAAACATTTTTATTACAAATCTTGTGGTCTTTTTGGCACGTTTGGTGAAAATCCCGCTGCTCCGATGCCTTTAATAACCGTATCAACAGCTTTGCTCTTAAATTACTCCAGATATTTAAGAGCCATTGCACAGACACAGCCCTTTCCTGTGGGGCTTTTCCTTAAGTGAGTCACTGTAGTTTGTCAGCCGGCCTGGCTTGTGTCTCTGATCCACGCCTGATAAACCGTGAGGACCTATCTAAAGTATTTTTCTTGACGCAGTTTGCAAAGGGTTGATAAGTTTAATTCAATAGCAGATCGACAGTTTTTATTTACGCTAGGATGATAGTGGTTCATTGGTGTTTGATTCAGCTGCATGACCATAATTGGTGTTACATCAGGAGATGCGTAAGAGTCTGAGAATGGCGCGACAAGGTCATGGGCCGCCAATCTGGGTTGTCTCTTAGATAACGCGGCACCTCCGGACAGAAAGATGAAGCAGATAAACATGCAGAGAGAGTTCATTGCCGACTTCCCAGCATGGCGCTGGCGTGGGTGAGTGTGTGAGTGTTTGAGTGAATAGTGTGTGTGTGTGCGTGCCCTGAACTAGACTGGCGACCTGCACTTCCTGCCCCTCTCCCAGTGACTGCTGGGAAAGACTCCAGCACTCCTGTCTAATTAGAAATATCTTGCTGTTTTCCGATTGAAAAAAACTATAAACCAGGCAACCATTAGTAGCTTTGCAACAGCTCTAGCTTTGACCTGGATGTCATCTTGATAGCGGGAAATAAAGATTTAACTCAATTTTTCCCACCGCTGATGAGCTGATACGTGCAAGAAACCACTGAAGAGGAACGATGGTGAACTACAAACAGCACAGGGCAAAACTCATCTGCTTTGGCTTCAGTTTTAGCTTCACTTCGGTGACAAGGCGCAGGTGTTTTCCGTTACGTGACGAGGGGGCGGCTGATGGGAAACACCTGCCCAAAGCAGTAATAGGTGTAGTCAGTGCATCAACTTTTCTCCTGCCTGGAGGTTCCGTGTCAACTTGCACCTCTTGCAGCCTGGTTTCCATCCAAAAGTTAAGTGAGTTTTTTGAAGGTTTGTCTGAAAAAAAAAAAAAAGGTGGTAGCAGTTGCAAACTGGAAACTAAACAAATTTGCCAGATAACCACAGATAAACTGGGCGACTTTTATTGGCTTGGAGGGAAATTTTTAAGTATTCAGTTAGGTATTGATTCAAGGCATCCAGGAGCGAGCCCAGAGCCTTCCAGCTTGGGTGAGTGCGCCACCTTCCGCTCAGAGAAACAAGTGTTGGGTTCACTCCTGGTGTCATCGCTCTGCAGACAAACGCATAAATCACACTTTGTTCTCTGTTAGCTCAGGGCTAACATACAGTAAAATCCTATAAGCCCATGTGATCTCTTGAACAACCACACATGGCACCACTGTGTCCACAAAAGTGCGGACCCTAAGATTTGGAACGTGTTTGACACATGAACTACGAGCGCATCTAAAATAAAGCAGAGCCATGTGATCTTCCAAGTAAAAGGGCTCATTTTCAAATGAAACATCAATTCTCCAACACACTGTGGACAAATTATGCAAAAACAAATTACCACTCCCCCCTCCCCCCTTCTCCTCCTGGAAGAGTCAATCTCTCAAGCAGTCCTCTTGGATTTTAGACACAATAGAGTATTGTGGGAGCAAAAGCACTCGGGGTTGTTGCAAAACCTCTGCCTCCAATGAGAAAAAGCAAGGGAGCACAGAGAGGAGGCCTTATTTGCTCTCTGCATGCTTTATTTATTAAAATGTGCTCAGCGATTGCTCTGGTCCCTCCAAGGATGCAGATACCAACAGTTTACGCATGCTGATTTCAGGCTAGTCAAACACCCGCTGTCTTCATGCTCCAGTTCTGTCCGTTGATGAGAAGGTTCTAAACCTGCTCCAGACGTAAATCCCACAGCCACATGTGTATGTCTGACCCTTTCTCAGATTAGAGGACAGCCTCTAGACAAACGGTGTAAACCCCCCCGAAATGTTGCATCATTGCACTGACAGTGAGGGAAAACTGCAGTTGTGTGGCTGCGCTCACAGCTAGAAAGGATATGTCGGTGGTGGGTTTTTTTCTTCTCTTGGACAGATTGCTGAAAAGCGAAATCCCGCTGACTGCAGTGCTCCTCTTACTTTTTGAATTCTGCCTGTGGAAAAGCTTCGAGTATCCACTGAAATATTTCAACATCTCTTGGACTGCGCAACAAATCTGGTGCACAAATCCAAATTCATATTGGAACAAAGTGATAGCGTGGCGTAATAAATCCTACCTTTGAGTAGGTGACAGCGGTCTGTGTCTGCCAACCCTTTACGATGACTTTAAAAGCTGCACTTCATGCTGTCAAACAGTGTTATATTATATTGGGAATTGTTATCTGATCCCCTGACTTATTCACGTAATGCAGTATAAATCAAAAGTCCTTCAATCTACCGCCCCTAAACGGTTGTAAAATGAAATAATCCAATTACAATGGAGGACTATTGCAGAATGGTAGAATAATTCTTTATTAAATTTTGAACTTGTTGGCACGTCGCTGTTGTTCCAAAGCTTGACTCACAGGGCAGCTGTGTGTTTATTCTTTAGCTATCTCTTCTTGTATATCAACTGTTGCCATAAATTACATTTGGATGTCACCACAAATACAGTTCAGCTGACAATCACATGGTTTGGGCTGGTTGCGACAGTGTCCTCGTTAAAATTGTTCCATGACAGAACCAAGATGGAAACCATTTTATGGAAAAACCAGGCCAGAGTCTTTGACAAGCAGGGTTATTTTTTCTCGTACCGCACCCTACCACTAGAGAGCAGCAGATTGATTTGATGTTCATTTTTCTTAGCGCTCTCATCGGTCGTGGTATGTTCACTTCTGCTGTTTTTCTGCTGCATTGCACCAGCATTTTAACACAGATTGAATGGCCATGGTTGTGTTTAAGGTTTCTTTCTGTTAAAGGTGAGTTATTCCCACCACTGCTGCTTGTTTGGGGGTCAGGCTCTGGGTTAATGTAATGCAGCTTTCATCCCAACAGATGCTATATAAATAAAGTTGAATTACATTGAATCATACGTTGTTTTATTGTTCTTAAATGTTTATGTTGTGTTTTCTTCTTTTTTTAATTTAACCTCAAACATCTTTTTAAAGGGGAGTTGACATACTGGGACTGTGGGAAACTTCTAATACCTTCTCTCCAGTGCCAAGGCCATGCGTAAGTTAAAGCTAACAACCTAATATTTGTTCTATTTTTATTAATCTTAGCTTTATTATTACATTAGCTTATCCTGTGTATTTAAGATGAAGGGCTAGCGGCCATTTAAGTTTCTGAAAAGTAGGCGTGCATACGCTTGGGCCAGAAAATTAAATAAAACACGCTTTGCATGTACAAGATGTAAAGCAATTTACATCAAAACATTGTCTGGGGCTTTCCGTGGCTATCTTGAGAATCACAACGCGTTATTAAAAATCAAGATGTTTCTCTTCTAATACATTTTTTTCTCTCCATTACAGCGTCTGTGCGCCCTCTGTTTAACTGCCGGCACAGATTGATCTGCGCTGTACAGTGAGCATTAAAACAACGTGATATCATTTAATTTACACACATGCGCTTCATTAAACTGGGCTGCACAAAATGTGACGTTATCCTTGGTGCCTTAACTTTGTAACTTCACACCACGTGTTGAGCTGGAGCCGAGGCCGAGCAGATAGCTGTGCTGCAGATTCATTAACGGTGTTTCTAGCATTTGACGACCCTCCAGTTGCACAGGCCAGTCCGGGCCCATCTGCACCAGTCTGCAACAGTTTCCACGACGCTGCCGCACGTGCGCACGTGAGCACGTTCGCCGGTTTAGGTATGTGTCAAGCCCGGCTGGGTGTGTTTCAATATAAGCGATGGAAGAACGTGAATCAGTCTGTCACTCACACGTTTTTCCCCGTCTGAGTCACGTTAACGTGTAGCATAAAGTCACACTGTCCCCTTTGTCACAGACAAATGCTCAGCGACCCCGCGGGGCCGCTTCAGGTGTTGGCACCGGGGTGACATCGTGTTTCCAGTTGCAGTTTCTCACGTTCCCCGCGTGACGCAAGCGCCTGGCGACGAGCTGGAGAAAAGAGCGAGTTCTCGGGGCCGTTTGATCGCCCAGGAGCCGTCAAGGTGGCGACTCCTGGAAGCCATACGATATCAATAAAGCGCAAAGATGGTCAAGCCGGCTTGCACAGGCCACAGGGAAAAAACTGCGCAGGGCTGAAGTAAAACAACAATTAAACGCTAAACGAATTTCAAAAAGTAAACAGCGGGGGCACGTGAAAATGTATACTGACCCACATTTTCTTCGTCCGGGGCCACACTGACAGTCGCGCAGACTGTCGGCTGCCCGGCGAGATTGAGTTACACATATGAAACACAAAACCAAAGATCAGGACTGATTAAAGCTAATAGTTTGCTCCACGCTGACCCCGTTGCACTCAGTTTTCCCAGGGAATATTATAAAAATCCTAAATCACTTAATCATTCCCAGCCATTAGGTACACTCTCTATATCCTGGAGAAAGTTCATTCAGATCATTTTGACAATCCCTGTCTTCCATGCCTCCTTACGCTGCCCTTCTCTCTCTTTACCTGGGGCATTAGTATCACATATAAGATGGTTTGCATCTCCCATGAACCCACAGACGACCCAATATGTTGCCAACGGTTTTAGCCTCCATCGTTTCCTACTTCTGCCTGCACCTCTGCCCCCTGCAGAGACTATTTACTACTTTCCCCTTTTATGTAACCCCCCCCCACTTTCCAACCGGACACCGGATAAACCCAGTGTGGGAAAACTTAAGTCAAGGAAATCTTTAATTAACATTGAAGACATAAATTATATTTTACAAATTCTTTTCTCAGGTTGCTGTTGGTCACGCCTTCTGAAGTTAACATTAAAAGAACGGAACCTGGCTAGATGACATGAGGCTGCTTCGACTTCTTGCGTTTAGCAGAAATTTTTGGCTGGATGCAGCTGACCTCTGACCTCATCTGCTGACCTGTGGGGGTCAAGGAAAAGAACTGGAACTCAGGAGTCGTCCAACATACCATCATGTCTCCTCAAGGTTTGGCTCCCACCTGGGCATGTAGAGTGTCCTCCTTGCATTGAAACTTAGAAATGGGTTATTTCATATAACTACTTGAACTAAAGACAACTAATCCACATAATGACTCAGGAATTTTACACTTTACAAACAGCTCTAACAGATATCTGCAAGGGTTTAATAATTCATGCTTTTGAAGAGTGCTATGGAGTCACAGACGACCAAATAAGGAGACAGATGTGGGTATGTTACATGAGTCAAGGCCCAAGTCCTTACTTTAAAAATCTAAACAATCCCATTTCTTAAATAGTTACTGGCACTCTCACTGTCAGGGTACGCTGCTCGTACAGGACACGAGACGAGAAACACAGCGATGTCATAAATGAACGTCCTCACGGGTCCTCACAAAGAGGTTCTGTTAATCACAGTACCGCAAACACTGGGGTTCGAACCCTGAAGTCCTCTGGTCATGTGATCTGTCTCTCTCTTTGTCTTTGTGAGGGTTTAACGTAAATGTCATCAGTTATGTCTGTCATGTGTCCCACCGCTTCCTCCTGACTTTGTGTCATATATACCTACACGTCTGGTGAGCACACGGGTTCAAGTAATGTAAAAGCTAAATCAAATTTTCCCATGGCTGTCTGCACACACACACACACACACACACACATGCACACGCACACACGCATGCTCATCGTGAAACCCCTCTCTCTGTGGTCTGTGTTGCCTTCATTACTGAGAAGACAGGAAGTGGGAATGTAAACCGAAGCGGGAATACGGGCCACTTAGTGTGAGGTCACCCTGTGGTTTCACTCACTTTGGTGATAAGGGGTATTGAATGTAAACATTATGGTGGATGATCAAAGCAGGCCTGTTCATGTCTGACTGCGTTACGTAAATGTGAAAGGCCAGATGACAGCTCTGTGAATGGATACACCCTCTGTACATTTAAACTAGTTGTTTTTTCTCCACTTGGAGTTGTACAATATTGCAGTAAAGATCAATACTATAAGACTATACGCTGCTTTTGTCACATATACATTAAACTAGTGGTTATTCTGGAGGACAGCAAGTTACAGGCCTCAGTTTTGCAATGTGGGCTCAGCAAATTGTTGGTTCGACGGGGGTCTGCAAATCAGATTATACATGTCAGATTTACAAGTCCAGCTGGCATTCCAGAGGCATTAGGCCCACAAGATGAATATATTTCTGCAGTAATTCATATCATATTTATAGCATAACCCTACTACAATACATCAGCCATCACAAAATTGACTTAGACAACAGGGCTTTTAAGAGAAAGCTAGATCAGATTATATTTCTTGCTTAAAAACGGATTGTATTTGCATGCATATATGTAAAGAAGCTCTCAATCCATTGCAGCGTACAGATGCAGATTTTGGCAAAAACAATATGTTGAGACAATGATCGTTCATTTTTTCACTTTAAAGGCCCAACGGTCAGAAAAAGGAAACTGAAGATTTACTAGCAACCTGTGGGACTCACCATATCCTTGTTCGGGATTATATGCTAGTCTCCGTGCTGAATTGGTCAATGCAAAACTCGAATGCTTGCACCTTGAAACGACACTGAGGGATCACTGCATCATACCATGGCCTGTTTGATGCTTTAAGAGTCAGTTCAGTGGCTTTCACAAACCGGCAGCTGGCAAGTCAGCTTGAACCTCGGAGATGGAATATTCACACAGACTGGATGAAATATGCCCATTGCTGTGATTTTGCGTGGAGAAGAGGACAGGAGCAGTGCAGTGTTTAACACAAACCCTCCAGCGAAAACAACACAGCAGTGTGTAGCTAGTGGAGTTGAACCCCAGCAGCGATCTCGCTCCCCAAACAGGAGTTCAATGGCGAACAGACGCTGATGGAGCAGGAGACCACAGAAAGGAACCAGAGAGGCTCATGGAGGAACTGTGATGGATGAGATGTTGATTTCCAAGATAGATTCTTGATTTTTTTACTCAGGCTCAATAGGGAAAACACCTGTCTGGGACAGCATCCAATTCCCAGGTAACAATATTTAGTATGACAGATTGCCCACAGTTCACAGTTTGCTGTAACTCTGTGAGACTAGTGCTCTTAGAAAGAAGACACTGGAGCCAGAACTTTAACAAAAGAGGATGAAATCACCAATTTGTCCATGTCATTAAACATCTCCTATATCTTAAAATCCATATAAAACTAATAAACATGCCTGAGCCTAAATTTTCTTTACCGCAGTTGTGCTCTAAGCCGCTCAGCTGCCAGACAAAATCCTTCCTGATATTTTATCCAGCGGTGAACCCAATAGGGAGGTGCCTCAGCCCCCGTGGGTCAAAGTTTGACCACAAGACTCATTTTCTAGCCCCCCTTCTGGGCTAGGAGCTACTGGAGGCCCAGAAAGCCTTTAATGAAGTGGGCCAGGGCCCACCGGTGGGTCTCAAATCATCATCTGGTGGGCCCCAGAGTGTCTGTTGTAAGCTTTGTAATCTAGCTAAATGGACTGAAGAATCTATGTGAATGAAATTCTAAATTAAGTAATTTTTTTGAATGATTTGACCTTTTACCCTCAGAATTTCTGGAGAAAGATGGAAATCCTTGGGATTACACTGTAAAAAGGCACTTAAGTGTTTGTGTCCTTGCGGGAGATTACGTATCAGTGATTCCATATCTTGTAACAGTGGGGGAATACTCCAGACTCAAATTTTGGCCGTAGATCCTCTCATTTGTATTCATTGTCTCCCTCTAATCTTTGCTGTAAGACCGTAACTGTTGTTATTGTTTCGATCCATCACAAATAAACTTCCTGTATTTACTCTGCTCTGTCATTTTCCGGCTTTCATCCTTCTCATCCATCATCTGTCGTCCCTACGGCACTTTTACACTCACCACACTCATCTCTTTTTCCATCCTCTCCTTTGTCCGCCCTTCTCATCTGTCCGTTTACTCAGAAGTGAATGATGAGGAGGTGCTGTTCAAGTGGCACTCAAACACTGTTGATGTCACTTCAAATTATTGCACTAAAGTGAAACAGGGACTGGATGAAATGATTGCAACGTTTACCAACAAGTGTCTAAAAGAGATACATGTGTTGAGTAGTTTACAGAAAATTACAATTTTGATACAGCGTGGATTTCCCCATAATTTGGGTGAGATATCGACGGAGCGTTTGACCGAGTCATTTCTGCCCACACTTCCCTCTAAACCCAGTTAATGAGCCTCTCATGACTTATCCTTTTGGCTTAACGGGAACATCAGGTTGACCCTTGGACCTTGAAATTAAACGAACTCCTGTAGGTGGCCAACAAAAGCAAACAGATGCAGTTTAGTTAGGCACAAGACTCAGTAATGCAGTATTGTAAATACAGAAAGTTGACATCATGTTGTCTAAATTTAAAACAGTGATGAAAGCTATTGAATAAGGCTTCATTGATGTGTGTATAACTGCTCTATTGCTTTTTTCCTCCTCGGGAAACCTTGCGCTTAAAACTGCAGAGCCACAGGCAAGACCAAACTCTGGATGAAGGTAAACAGGGGGGTACAAAAACAGACCAAAAAAAAAAAGCTGTAAATGATCAGAATCTGCTCCAGGTCGCAAAAACACAGGTCCCCTGCAGATCAGGATTACCTCTGCTGTGGTGACCAGGCGGAGGAGGAGTGAAAGGCACAACCGGGGGTGAACTAACAACCCCAGAGACTCCACTGATGTGTTTCTTTTTAGCAGGAACCACACATGTAAATGAATCTGTATTTATCCCTCATATTTGATGTTCTCTTTATCTATCATAAATGATCTAATTGAAGAAAAGCTATAATGAGAGATTCATGCATTCCTCATGTGAGCTTATGCACATTTCACCCCAGGGGGAATAACCATGGTTGAGACTGACCATTCCAAAGTGGGAGAGAGCCAGAGGTGAGGGTGGAGGTGGTTGGCTCCCCTTCCAGACTGGGAACCAGCCATGCGATCATCCGTGCGGATGTCCAGACAGACAACATGCCCTGTTACCGCTCACCCTCCAGGTGAATGAGGTCAGCGCCTCACCCCTCTGTGAGTGAGAGCGCTCCCTGAGATCCCACCACAGAAATAATCGCAGAGCTGGAAGGCTGCACTGCCGACTGAGCAACAGACGCTTCACTGTTGTGACAGGCTCATGTTGTCTGTCTGAAGATCTATCCTTCACCTGGACTGAGAATGGTTAGCTACATCTGAGCTGAAAATTCTCCAACGTGAAGTATTTCACATGTGTTAAACTGCCCGCCTCTTAAAAGCGCTGTTTTATTCTGTCTTAGGCAACTATTTATAAGGTGTGTGTGTGACCCGAGCCCCAAAGCAACAGGTTGTGAAAGTAAATAAAGCAATGAACTTTTAAAAGCCTTTTGGCGCATCACTGCAGCATCGGGAGCCAGATCTACGGAGCCCTTCGCCCCAGCAGATGTGCTGTACTTTATGCTTAGATGCTCGGTAGATGAAGAACCTTCGCGAGGCATTTATAGCAGCAGGAACTTTGGCTCATGAATGAAATGTTGACAGTATGTGTCTGCTCAAAGGAAACACCTGCCTGGTGTCTGTGGGGGCCTCGGGGCCCACAGGCCGCCTTTTGATGTAGTGGAAAGTCACACACAGCTACAGACAGAAACATATACAGACCATAACTCTAACCCACATCCAGTTTGTATCACTAAACAAGGTCAAGGGTCACAAATATTAACGTATAGATGCACGCTAAACGATACAAAACCTCGAGGAACGGCGATATCTGTGGCTGTGGTGACACGTTGATGACCTCACATTAGAAGATTCGAGTCAATGCCTTCAAACACCTTCTCCCTCGCCTCCCCCCATAACTCATTAAGTCTCCCCTTGTCACTCCCCACTTCCTCTTTTCGCATCCACTCCTTGGGGTCAGTGGGTCAGAGCCCCAGATTTCGCCGCGCAAAAACGCACGCCCTCAATTTGTCTTCGAAACGACCAAAACACACTTCAAAGTTCTGATGATAGATGAAGACCTTGGTAAACACTTCAAGTTCCAAAACAGCACACTTCCTGAAGAAGAGTTAATAGTTCAGTCTTGCCTTTTTAACCCCTCCTGAAAAGAAGAGGTTTCCAAGAAAGCAGATAGACTGAGCAGCAGAAAAGTGTCGTTTTCCAGACGCACAGGCATGCTTGAACGATGGGAAACTATTGCATCACAAAATTAGGATCTCTGATACTGTTCTACTTTTGCTTTTCGCACTTAAATCCGTCCATTTTTATGGACGATCTGGCTACCGATGCATGTACTACATTAGTCTTTTGCCATCTCATGATTCAGCCGTAAAGGCCAGAAGAATCGGTTGCGATCAGCAGACTTTTTTGTTAAGATCGCAGTTTTCCATGAGCTCACAGGACACGTCGGAGGTAACACATCCTGGGGCCTCGCTTCGACCCTTTCCCAACATCACGCAAGTTCGTTTTTTCCACTGTCCTCCTAGCAACCATTAAACTGTCCTTTTAAAGTTAAGATTTGATCTTAAACTCTCTCCGAACAATTAGTTCGTAATTGTTTGTGTTGTGTTTCCCCGAGTAACGCTAACTGTGAGGGAGCGGCTCGTTGTTGATACGTCGCTTCTGGTGTGGAAATGGCTTTAATAATTCAAAGACGCTCCCTGGGTGTAATAAAAACTTGAGTTGCGCCCAGATGGAAACGGCTCACACGTCTACCTTTAACGTCGCCGACGTGACGTTAAAGGTAGACGTGTGTTAAAAAACCATATTGCATTTTATAACTTCGAGCGGAGAGGGCCGTGGAGCAGTTCTGCAGGGGTGTGTGCTTTTTCACAGTGTCCTTATGAGGGTCAGGGTCTGTGTGGATATGCATTAGCACATGTGTTTATTCTGCTGAGTGTCCGTGTTTGTACTGACAGTGCCCCAGTCAGTGTGTGCGCCTGGGTCACCTCAGCCAGGGGGGTCGAGCGGGAAAACACAAGTTTATTGATCATTTGAATTTGTCTCAGTTCAAAGGATTTGAAATGTGATGAAATCAAAATGAAAATTTAAGATGTTTTATAAAATGAAACCGTAAAATAAAGTGCATTTTCAGTGTTCTGAATTAAACTAAACTGACGTTTATTTCATGCACATGTCAGTGCAGAAAAGCAACACAAGAAGCAAACTCCACAGGACAGAGAAATTTCTCCACAGTGACGAGATCCCGTTCAGTTGTGTGTTGTGTGAATTGAATCAAACCCAAGAGTCTTTTAATGGAAATACTGATAAAAACCTGTTATTTTCCCCTTTGATGGCACATTATTTCATTATTTTATCTGCTGTCATTTAACGTGCTAGCTTTTATTACTTAATCAAACTGCAGACTGTGTATCATAACGTCCAGCTGCTGCTCTTTAATGCTGGATTTTTTTTTAATATCCTTGGGAAAAAGAGAGTCTGAGTGTTGCATGTCTGTGATTTATGCTTCCAATCTTCGCTAAAACTGACCAAGCACACCCTCTCCTGAGGCAAGCACTGCTAATATACAGTATTTGTGCATGAGCAGACACTGTACACTCTACAGTGTAGAGTAAGAGCCCCACACGCACACATGCACACACACACACGCACAAACTGTACATGTTAGCTGACACTCGGCAGTTAAACCTCCCCAAATACAGCAAGAGTGAGCTGAAGTGGTGCTACACAATACTGTGATCAGTAGGAACAACCTGACACAAGCTTATGTAAACCACTCAAAAACACCAGCCGACAGTAAAAACCCTGCAACATGTGAGAAGCCAGGCTGACTCCCAATGACCAAAATAGGCTTGAAGAGTGCCCATGACCTCGTGGAAGTTTAAAAGAATAATGTGACAGTGAGTGAGTGATGCTGTGTCGCTCCAGATTTGTTATCTATGCTGCGATTAAAGCCTGACTCTAATGTAAATAATGCCAATTTCCCCCAAACTACCATCCTCCAGCATGTATGTCAATTTAAATTTAGGGTTACAACACAGACAGCTGCAAATACAGACTCAGACTAGAGCCGGGGCTAAATTAAGACATGAAGCCTTGCATCGGTCATCACTCCATCACAGGAAACGCCAGCAAACTAATTTGCTTGTAACTAGATTAAAAATGTAAAAACAGGAAAAATACCCTTGAAAACCTTCATTAGGTCCCACAGCAGCATTGTTTCAGCTCACTTGACCATATTTTCCCTTTTCTCCAGGGAAGCATGAGTGAATCTGGAATATGGGACCACCTTTGACCTTTTTAACCCCACCACGCCTCGGCCTCGTCAGTTACGTGGGGGTGACACCTGGTCAAAGCCCATGCTTACTTTAAATCTCTGCAGGGAAAAAAATAGAACCGCTGTGGAACAAAGTCAGCCACAGCACCTCGTTCACACGACTACAGCCTTCGTACGGTTGACACAGTCGGGGTGTCTAGACTTCAGGTGCTGTCAGGGAGCAGAAAGAAGGTGAGCTCCTCTGTGAAAACACACATTTCTGCTCCGCAAAAATCAAATTGCGATGCACTTGACAGTCGGTTAACACAACCACAACCAAGTGGATAAATAGCTGTCTGCTCTTTAATACCCCATATGCAATTATGCAACGGTTGTTTTGGAAGGAAGGGCTTTTCTCTGAAGTGATCTGCGCCATGGGTTTGTAGGAACTGCAGCCATAGCAACAATGTATTTGTTATGGCAGAGGGGGGGGAGGGTGGGGAATCGGGGGGGAGGGTGGGGAATCGGGGGGATAGAAAAAAAGACATAAATAAGCATTTAAAGGGAGAGAAAGAGCTTCCCGTGCCAGCTGAACTGAGTTAAACTGACATTTCTGCGCTGACTGGTGACACCTGCACATGTGCTGCCTGTATAAATACCACCAGAGCAGCAAACAGGTGAATTTTAAACGGGCCCAGAAAGAGGCAGCGGGGGTAAAGGCCAGTTTACTGACGTCAGGAGGAGTTTTACCTCATCTTTACCGCTGGGACTTTGTGCTTTCTCGTTTTCGTACAGCTGACATGTCAACCCGCATTGAGACATAAATCTGTTGACATTTGACTCGACTAAACCAAAACAGACTCTTCATTTTTTCCCCCCCTAACCGTTAAAACACGAGAGCCGTAAAGCTATAAAATCGCCTTGGCTCTGGAAACAACGTGAAACTCTTTAAGCATCAAACCCACAACTAAAACAAATATGTGTCTGTTCGGCTTGACCATGACAACTATTGGAGTCGTTGTGACAATGTGCAGATCTGCAGGAGGAGCTAATTCTCTCTCTTTTTTTTCATCGCTGTTAAGACTCTCACTGGCTCTCTGTGCTCGCTCATGCATGGAAATCTGCATTCAGCGTTTATTGCGAGGCTTCAGCGTGGCTGTAACCTTGTGCTTGCACAGGCGGGGGGGGTGGCTTCTTCTCCATTTCGCCTCTTCCGTGTCTCTGCAGGGCCAACCTTGCAGGCCCTGCACAGGTACTGTCGGTGTGCCTGCTTTATTTCTTCAAAAACGAAGGTCTGCCCGCGGCAAAACTGGAGTCGTGCCTCGTCTCAATGCCCATTCAGAACTTTACTGCTTTTCACACGAGTTAGAGAACTGGTTGAGGTGTTTTTTTTTTCACCATCGGTAAATATGATGTTTTGTGTTTGGTTGCCATAACGATCAGAATCGCTTTCTTGCATTTGGGAGGCAAAGATAACTGCTTTAATCACGCTGAGAGAGCTGTATAGATGTTTTGGAACTGATATATGTAGATACAACTCACATCAGGAAGCTTTTTAATGACAAACATCAGGTAAAGATGATAAAAACTCTGGCCAAGTTAGCGTGGGAACACCTAAAGCCTGGCTCGCAACCACAGGCATTCCATGCTGATTTAACCCCAGCTCACCCTTCATGACACCTGGAAGGCAAGGCTGCTCCATGGACCTTGGATTATCCTGTAATGTGAGAGGTTAACAGATCCAGTATTAAAAGTGCCCAGTTGCTTGCTTCCCCTCATTTTCAGCGTGTCCAGCATGTTTGATGTAGGATTTGCATTTTAGCATGTTGTTACCATTAGCGGCATTGCTTTATTGACCTTTATTGACCTTCCTCTGGACTCTTTATGAATACACTTCATTGTCCGATGCGTAATTATTGGTTGAAGTCTTATGGTAATTACATGTTTTAGGTCATGTGTCTCACATCAATCTGTTGTCAAAATCTGCTTTTCTAATTTCCGAGTTCACGTTGTGAGCTCAAGCTCGGCTTAACAGCCTATGTTTGTTACAGGGTCTTGAAACTTTAGCCTCTGTGTGTGTGTGTGTGTGTGTGTGTGTGTGTGTGTGTGTGTGTGAGTGAGAGGGAAAGAGTGAGAGAGAGAAAGAGAAAGAGAGAGAGAAAATCAACTTTACTGGGTGTTTAGAGAGAAGAGGGTGGGGAATGTTATTGATCAATGTCACGGCAATAAATTAAGATGTGTGCACTTTGTGTTGGGGAGAGTTTCATGTGTGTGTGTGCATGCGTATGTGCATGCATGTGTGCACGTGTTTGGGAGCAAATCTCCGCTCTTTTATTGCCATGTACAGTGCAGGCATTCAGCTGTGCACTTGTGAACATCTGTAGAAGGTTTCATGTTTATGCATGAGGATGCAGCGGTCCTGCCGAGGTCCAGATGTGCAGATCTGCTCGATAGTCCACCGAAACAAAGGACCCAACACACAGGAAGAACTGGAGGGAGCGCAGTTGCCATTGCATGCTTCTTAAACCATTTAGCTGAATTTTTAAAAACACACACACACACATTTAATGAAGTGTAACAGCTGATGACCTAAATTCAGTCCCATAAAATGCAAAATAAATTCAATTTTATTTCTTTTTATAACAGTGCAAGGAATAAGTGTAGATAATGGTAGCGCAGTTTTTACTCCCAGGTTCATTAACATGTACATTTACCAGGAACTGATGATGAGTAACTTGTGCTTTACTCACTCAAATTTGATGGCAGTCCAAGTAGTGGCCCCCAAGAGAAGACCCGAGCTGAGTTTCAGCTCAACTGTCTATAAATGTACTCACTTTTCCTGGCTCATCCTGCACGACTGGAAGCCAGAATATCTCACAAGCGACAGACTTTCCTGGAAAACCCTGGCTCGCGAGCTGTTGTAGTTGTGGTGCCATGAAAGCAGATGGGGTCTTTAAATCCTTACCAAAACCCCCCCCCTGAATTTGATTTAAATATGGCATGTCATTTGTACAGTGGAGACGTGCAGCATCTGTCTGTCATCTGTCATCGTTTTTCAGCAGGTTTCACTCTCGTCCATTCATATGTATGGGGCTTCCTGTCCATGTGTTGAGAGTTTTCTCTGATTAGGAAGCACAAATTTCACCATAAATAAAAAGAAAACAGTAACAAACCTGCTCTTGGCAGAATTCTGCCTGTGCCATCAATGATACGCTCGCATGCTTTCATTGTTGCAAGTGAACATCAGTTTCAAAGTGGTCTTGCACCATTACAACTCACTCCACAGACACTGCGTCAGATAAATCAGCATTTTATTTATTTGCTTGTTCATTTAAGCCACATTGAACCAATTTCCTTTGGCTGGGACTCTGTAATGAGAGGGCCCAGACTGATTCTGAAAGAGGGCATCTGTGCAGGACAGGGCTGCTTCCACACAACTTGATGTTTTAGACATTAAACTGTTATTACTTTACAATGTCTATTTATTTTGTTGAAACACCGCAATATTTCTCTTTGGTTCATTTGCTAATGTCAGTGTAAATGCTGACATTTTCATATTCCTGTTTCTGATTAAGTGAAATATCAAAGGACAGATCATAAAGCTGTCATATTGGAAGCACATGGGACATATTTCCAGCTTTCCTTTTGTCTTTGTTTGATCTTTGCATGTCATTTGAATTAAGGCTCTGGCTCTTCTGTAGCTTGTCTGTGTGGCAACAGCATTTATAGGCTCGCCTGAGGGATTCTTTTTTAAACAAAATCATCACTTTGTTCGTAGCTTTTGCAGCTACATGACTGCTCAACCTGCACCAGCGCAGCATCAGAGAGGATCAGCCGGTAAGATCACAGCAGGCTGTTTGAGCTCACTTCAAACCTGCATGAAATGAGCATTTCACTGTGTCAAAGATTAAACAGACATAAACCTTTGCAATTACATTACCTTCTCCCAAACAATGCGATATGAGCTATGAAAACACTGCACAGCTTTCTTGTAAAAGTGGGTCAAGCTCTCCATTATATAAGGCGCCGCCATGGACCCTCACCTACATTTCTGCTTAGTATTAGCCAGCATGGCTGACTTTTGCCATGCTTATTAGACAGGCAGGATGTCCAGGCTTTTCACTAACTAGCAAAATCTGATTTCCTCTCACAGGGTCCATTTTTGGCCCCGCGCAGCTCTCCCTGTGGTAGCTGGCCACATGTTCCTGATGTACCCAATTTCACGGCCCCACCTTAAAACTGTTTGTTTGGAAAACTTTGCCACCAACGTTCCGAGGAGCACTTTGTGTCGTACCATTTGAAACTCACCCAGCATGCAACGAGCTTGCAGGCTGTTTAAACCTGCGCGAAGCTCTGCAGCGTGCTTGTTGCATCTCTATTCTGTCATTTACTTGAATCTTAATTGGTTGGTACTGGATGACACTGGTGGCATCTGAGGACAGCTGAGCTCAAACGCCAGCAGGCCTCATCAAATGTACAAAAAAAAAAAAAAAAGTTCCAGAAGTTGAATTCTCTCTCCACTGGTCTCTCCAGAGTCAGTGACACTTCCTGCATTAAAGAAACCAGTGCTGGTGCCCAGAAAAATAAACCTACCAGCTGCAGTCGGTGAAAAGCCCAATTTATTCTGTCTGTCAACGTGTCATCTGGTACCAGGGGCTGCTTTCTGCGATGGTAATGACGTGAACGCTCATCCAGAAAAGCCAGTTAAGCGATGATGAATGATCCATCACTTGCAGTTTTTCATTTTCCACTTTTTTCTATGCTGCAGATGTGTGTGCAAAATCACAGGTCAATGTACACTGTGCAATTCATTAAAAAAAAAAAGATAAAGGGGGGAAAAAAAAAAACCTCCACCAAAACCATTAAAAAAGCGATTGCTCAACTGTTTGGACAAGCCTCCCCCCATGCACCCGACACCTCCCGCCCCCACACCCACACCCACACAGACAGAGGCTCCATGAATGTCTTTGTGGGTGATCCCTGTTGCACTGACTCACTGGTTGACCCGGCGCTGATGACGCATGTATTTTTGTGTACGAAGTTACCCCGAAGACTGTCGCGCGACGTCCGAGAGGGTCTGGAATCAGTCAGCGCAAATGACTGTTGTTTCCAAGAATCATGGAAACATCGCCTCGGAGCGTATCCTAACAGTGTTGATAATAAACCTTAAAATGGAGGCGTTATCATCCAGCTTGTCTTTTCAATCTCCAGAAAATTAGAGAAATGGTGTATGATCCGATCCTCGAATTGGGACAGTCTTTACAGATTCCATATGCACCGGGCCATGGTTGCACAAGATGTTATCTGAAACTGCCTGGGCCGATATTAGATAAGGTCGAGTGGGTGGTGTTGCATAGAAATATGTCCCTCTGTTCCCAATTCCATATAGCTGGCCATGTTTTAGGCCCAGCTGGATGCGTTTTGGACAGGCGCCTCAAACCATCTCGACTGGTTCATCACAGAGTAGAGAGCCTGTATCCACCCGTGGAGCTCTGTCACAGCGTCTTTGAGAGCCCGGGGTCAGCGATCGCCGATATCCATCACAGAACATCACAGTTGAGATAAAGAAGAATGTGTGCAGTCTGCCCATTAGAGCATCGTTACATGTCAAGTAGTGGCGATTTCCCGGACATCACCCAGGGACGATCTTCTGTGCACCCCTGCGCCCCCATGGAGTCACAGAGGGTTAAATAACTCAGCAGAGGTTGATAACTAATGTAATGGCAGGTTGGTGAGCCGCTAAGCTCCTATGACATCATCATGGGACTGAAGGGAGTGTGCACCAACGCAGCAGATCTGTGTGACTCATCACCGAAGTTATTTATTTAACGACTGGTCGAAACCGACCTGACGCTGGCGGCTTTTCTGCGTCTCCATCTGAGGAAACGCTTTTGCGCCAGCTGCTAATGCGCTCGAGCATGACTCCACGCTTTCTGACGGTCGCGTAGCTCCCTCCCATCACCGAGACGTAGCGCAACACAATAGCGCACGCATGTGAGACCAACCTGGTTAAATTGCAACATGCGCAGCTCTGCAGAGAGGTGTGTGTGTGTGTGTGTGGGGGGCATTACGCCACGCACATTACACGCCATGCTCTGCGTGCGTTTGTGGGAGATGTGCTGTAATAAGAGGCCCTGCTGACCTCAGCGGGCGCCGCAGGAACAAGGGCCTTCGGAGGAATCAGCACGGTGACACCGAGCGGAGGCTTAGCGCTTCGACACCAGCGGGATCGCACCGGCTTTGTTTTGTCAGCACGTTTCCACGACGATGATTGCTCAGTTACGGTTGGCGCTCACACCGGATGGGACGTGTGCCACGACTGGAAGCGTAACTAATCATGGAATCACTCCCCGTGGTGAAGTCATCCTGCAGTGTTGTTTTTCCAATTCATCTTTTTTTTCAAAAAAAAATAATGCTCCTCGTATGTGCGCGCTGTCCTACTGTATGTGTTCCCCGTTCCAGACTGTGCATTTTCGACAAATTCCAACATGTGTTGCTGTGCTTACATAAATCAAAGCTGCAGGAGAGAGAGAGAGAGAGAGAGAGAGAGAGAGAGAGAGATGTGTGGAATCAAACACAACAAATGTGTTGCGTAGCAGCAAGTGTAGAGCCCGGTATTGATTTACATACGTCCAGAGCACAGCTGGTGAACCGGTCTCCTGGATTTCTTCCATTCCAGCCCAGTGGGAATTCTTGTCTCAGCTTGATTTCAGGACCACATGAATTTTCTAGGAAGCGGTGACATCCTGTTTCGCCCTTTTTTTGATTCATTGTTTTATTTATTAGGGCATCCTCCGAAATACAGTAATAATGATTTAATAAATCTGTTATTGAGAAAAAGATAATTACACTCTAGCTGGTCATTAATGAGCATTTGCTAATGGTTTTCTTATTGAGTACTTTTATTACATGTATTTTCTGCTGCAACACATAAAGACCAGAAGTGATTTATCAATAAGCTTCTTGTTTATCTTATCTTAATTTGATGCAACAGAATATCAAGGAAAGGGTGAGGACTTAAAATTGTGAATAAACTGGACCCACCCTTTCACGCTCAGTCGTGTGACAGTGAAGCAAACCAGATCAATCCCCGATCATCACCTCACACTGCACATTTGATATGCTGTTTGCGTTGGAGCAGAGAGTAATAAAACATCACCAACAATTATGTGACACATGTTTCTTGGGAGAAAAACGTTCCTGAAACACACAACACAGGATATTAGTCACCTGTAGGAGCAGGAAGTATCGTTACAGGCCCCGTTTTTTCAGTGCCTGTGTGAAGACAACCACAGAATATGATGTATTACAAATCTGCTTGGTCCATTAATTTTTTAACAACAACTTGTGAGTTTGGGTGTGCGTGCTAGAGCTAAAAGATAAAAGTGAATCTGGAACTGGAATTGTCCTTGAATGACCTGATAAACAACAGATGCAAATCAAAAGGATTCTTAATTTGGCAGTTTAATAAATGAAAGCATAACATTTGAATAAGAGAAGATTATTACTTATGGAACATTACTTATTACTTACTGGAGCACAAGGGTGAGAAGCAGGATGAATTAAATAATAGAGACATACAGTATATGTAGGCGTACACACCCACGCGCACACACACACACCCGCACATGCACACATACACACACACAAACACACAAAATGTCTTGGTATGAGATTGAGAGAAGATCAAGTCGTTTCAAAGACACTTCTCCCTTGTGGTGAAAAGTAAATTACATTTTGGCAATTTTTTTTGACACTGATCATGAGAAAACAATAGTGAAAAATAACATAGGCCTTTTCCAGTCTGGTTAGAACAGTCCCGGGCTGACACTCTCTGCTTTACACAATCTGCTTGTTTTCAGTCCTTTATTTGAGCATCTGGGATCAATTTCCCTCTTCAAAAACACTGGGAACGGCACATCGAGTGTTGGCCAGAGCTATTGGAGAACAGTTTCCTGATCGAGGGGACACTTCAGAGCCAGTGAGGCCTGGCACAGAGTTGGCACCAGGACATGAAGTGGCTGTTGTGCAGGGAGTGTGCGTTTCAGAGCTGGAGGGTGTTCAGATGTTCAACTGACCATCAAATTAACAGGGGAACACACACATGCAAATGGAATGCGATGCTTCCGCCTGGAAAAGCAGTACCTGTAACACACACCTGATGCATCCACATGACTGGCGCCAATCTAATCTGAGGTTTAAATAGATTGAGTCAGGATTGAGTATTAACTGGAGGTATGCAAAAACACAAGAATCTACCCATTTAAGTCTTAACATATGAGTCTACCTCTGGGTCATGGGACTATTTACTTTAGGATCGACCTTTGACTGATTTCCTTTAGCATCGGTGATCCTTGTCATTATTTTACGGTATTATCTTCATATCAACATCAGTGCTCTCCAAAGCCTCTCCTTGTTTCTCCTTAGCACTGAGCTGTTGTTGATGTTCATCTCCACTAATTCTGCTGCTCTGCCTGCAGTCGGCCCTTGTCCTCTGTTGCAGTGTCAACATCGGTTTCATCACTATCCTCTCCTCTTTCCTTTAAAGTTTAAAGCCCTCCTGCAATCAGCTGTGCAGCTCAGTGGGGAAATCCCCTTAAAATTACTACAGGAACTCCTCCAAAACCAATCTCGCGTTTGGTTGCAGGAACCCCTCCCTTACTTGTTCCTCTCTATCTCTGCTTTCTCTCACATCTGTGAACATTATCTATGTTTTGCTAACCCTTTTTTGAGAGATCTGTGTTCTCTTACCGATTCTTTGGAATTTTTTTTCAGAATTGCTGACATATTTGTCATTACTTTGGCATACAAATAGTCAGTTATTTTCCCTTCTAACAGCTAACAAGACAGCATTTTGAACACATGCTGGAACTTAAAGCTTGCTAGCATCTTTTTGTGCTATAAATCTAAAATACATACAATACATACAAAGACTTAGCCAAAGCAGAGACTTTTCTGGACATGCTGGTACAGCAGAGACTAGATTTATGAAGTTTAATAGAGGGCAGGAGCACGCCCGAATA
Organism: Lagocephalus sceleratus; assembly: GCA_911728415.1. NCBI lineage: Eukaryota > Metazoa > Chordata > Actinopteri > Tetraodontiformes > Tetraodontidae > Lagocephalus > Lagocephalus sceleratus. Next base: position 8,171,941 of record CAJVRN010000126.1, read on the forward strand.
TCAAACATTATAATTAAGCAGTATCAATGTAGCTGCAATTACGGCCACAAGGGGGCGACTGCAGATTCTCACTCTCTATTTATTACTGACACTTATTGTTGATGCATCTAATGAGAGAAAAACGTACATATTGCTCAGTTGCACGTCTCGTTAAATCAAGGTCTGGTTTTTCAGTATAACTCAGCACATCTGAACACCAGAATCTTTCACAACCTCACATGCAAATTGAGTTAAAGTTTACAACACCAGTGTCCAAACCAACTGATATTGTTTCTGCTCACACATTTTTCTCCTGCTGTGATGTATCGATTTATAGAGGAATGGGAGTCAAAACATTGTTTTTTCACAGACAGAGAACTGCATTGTCTATTTATGAGACAAAATGATTTAAGAGAAATCTGCACCGATTATTAAAATGCCAGTGCCGAGAGTATGTATATTTCCTTCTGTGTATTTGGAGACTAACTAGGAGAAAACTGGTTCCAACTCAAAGCAGATAAAAATACAAAGATTGTGCAGATAAAAATAGGTAAATGTCAATACGAATCAAGGCTGTAAAGATAGAATGTGGTGAGATTATTTCAGTTCAACTGATCCTAACTTGAGTCCTGATTGGATATATGCTTTGGCATCCACAGCACCAATTACAAGTTCAAAGTACTAGTTCATGTCACTGTCAGTGAACACACAACATATATTTTCACTTGATCGTCCGCGAAGGGCTTGTTGCTGCTGTTCTTGCTCCAGTGGCCCCGCCGGTCGACTCCCGATGTCAAACTCTGACCTCCAGTTTTTACTTGAAGAAAGTAAAACTTTCAACGTTAACCTTAAAAGACACTTGACCCTGACCGAACAGTGGTGCGTAAAGGCAGACAGTTCAAATTGTTTGATGTTTCTATCTGAGAAACAGCTGTTACATGTATAGACTCCCTCCACACACACACACACACACACACACACACACACACACACACACACACACTGATACACAGACACACAAACCCTCTCAGAAGCTCTGTAAATAAGATGACATTTTGGGATGTATGACAACCATTTTCATCTTCAGAGGAAAGGAAGTAATCACATAGAAAATTGCAGCATGAAAGTTAAAGGAGGGATCTGCAGAATCAGGCTGTAATCATTACGGAAGGAGGACGCAGAATGTCTGCTCAGGGCTGTGGCACATGTTTCCACCATTTCTCCTCAGTGTTTCAAAGGTTCACAAGTTACTGAGCTTAATCATATAATTTTGCATGTGTGGTCTTTAGGCAATGGTTTTCTTGGAAGAAACGAGTTTAGTTCAGAGAAAATGAGTGCCATCTTGCTGTATCTATATGGTTGTAGGTGGAACAGTGCAGGTACAGGTACATCTAAGTCTCACCAAATCTGGTAGTAAAGAAATAGGACAAAATGTTGAAAATTTTCTTTGTCAAATGATGCAGTTTTGTTTAACTTTCATTGGAAAATGGGGCACAAGATGTTTCCATTCGTTGTTTTATAATTATTATATCTACATTGACAACTATTACTTGGATTTCTGTGACTAACAAGCATGATGGAACTGGGGGACCAGGGGGAGAAAGAAATTAAATGCTGTAGAATTCTTGTAAAGATTAGAAGTAAAGTCAGGTTTGTGAGTGGTACCACCATAATAAGTTGATTACAAAATACAACTGGATTGTTGCTTGTTTGTGGAAAACTATTACTTGACAAGCGGGATGAGAGAATATTTCATAAACACCACTTACTTGCTGACATTACGTTGTCTTTGTTGTAAAATATGTGTGGATTTGACAGTCAGAGGAGGAAAAGAAAGCTTGGCGACAGAAAAGTTGCTGTTCTCTATCTCAGGTCTCTCAAAATGAGATACGGCCACGTTTCCGTGTGTTTTTCTCCCAGACTCTTTATCAGGCTCGGTAGGCGGCAGGAAGAGCTGCAGCAACTCTCAGCTGATAGACCATAAGAGGGACTGGAGAATTGGGTGCGTGTTGTATTTTTCTATTTTTAAAACAACCACAAACTGAATTATTGGCTGATAATCTGCGATTGGACTAATGTGTGTGACTATGAGGACTGGCATGCAGCAGTGGGTGGTTATTGCTGGCAGACAACGCTTAGCACTAAGCAGAGACACGGTGGTTTCAAATGTTGATGCATTATACGTTCCTGGAAATTTTAATGCTCTGGCAACTTTTGCATCCTGAGCAGCACAGTTCTTTGTCTCCGTCTGCCACCAAATATCAATAACTCCACAGAACTGTCCGTCCAAACCATGTTCTGTGGATCTCTTTCAGCCAACGCAGATATCTCCCACATTGTCAACGTTTGACAAAACCTGTGATCACCAAAACAAGACCCCCATTGAACGCAGCCATACACTGGCGCTCACAAATGGCAATTTAGGCTTTAAAGAATGTGCAAGGCGAGCAGCATTGCGTACAAGTCTTGGACGAGATGAATGATTTACTCTTCTGTTGAAAGACTGTTTGGATATATCAGCTCTGACTGAATCATGACCATTTTTCGGAGAAGTCTGAAAGTCACATCTGTCACTCATTTATGAGACATTTATATTGATATGAGACTTCACGAGGCCTAGGTGTGGCTGACTTCTGCAAATAAAAGTGGACAAGAGCCGCTAATCCAAGTATGCAGGCGCAGATTGAAAGTATGTACTTGCTACTGTTACCACTGGCTGAGTTGAAATGCATTGTGGATCAATTAGCTGTCCCAAGGAAACACAAACCACATCTTTTGCATATGGAGCCAGTACACATCCAGGCACTTAGAGTTGCTTGGCAGATTGTTCATTTAGAATGCAATATGTGCGTTATCTTTTCCAGTGTTTAGATAAGGCAGCTTGGGAATGTCTTTCTATATGCGGTGTTGGCCTTTGGAGAGAAAAAGTATGAAAACTAATAGAATTTTGCTGAAGACATACACTGAGGGACACAACCGTGCTCATTCCTTCACAACTCTGAAACGTTTTCCATTCCATTCACCTACCTATCAAGTTGAAACTATTAAATAAATTTATTTTGCCAATAAAATATGTGATTTACAAATCTTATGGTTACTTCATGGAACTGAAGAGGCTGTGTGCGTGTGTGTGAGTTCATACTCCATGAGGATGGCCTGAGGGTACCAAAATCCTGCAGTGGTACCTGTTCCTCACATTAAACCTAATGATTACACCGGCCCCTTTGATATGATAAGACCAGGCTCACACTGAGCTGATATGATAGCCATAACACACACATACACACACACACACACACACACACACACACACACACACACACACACACACACACACACAAAATGTAAGTTATCTTACCACGCTGGCGTTATGGCAGGAAAATGTTTCCAAATCTCCAGAAATCCTTGTAAAGAAAAAATAAATAAATCAGCTAATGAAGGGTTAGCGGAGGCTGTCTCGCTCCCACATTGTCGGTGAAAGCAACTTTGGCTCCTGCGCATCCAATTCATTTTTCTGTCTGTGAGCACACAACTGTTGGGAAATTTTCATTTTTTGGCATTGGATTACCTGGCGTGGTGATCTCCAAAGTGGGAGCAGGAGGCTCTGAGACAGAGGATTTCACAGAAAGAGTTGCGCGTTGCGGTTCCCCTCTTCATAAGGGAACAGTACACTCACTCTGTAATCTTAAAGTAAACCAACAATTACAACCGCTGTTGTGAGCATTTCTCGAGTATTGAATGCCTGAATTGCAAACCATGTTGACACGAGTAAACACATAAAAAGACTTGATTCATTTGTCAGTGCGGGAACCACGACCAGTCATTTGCTTCATACCTTAACCACACAAACCCTCAGTGTGTCATTTTATTGTTCTCAGCGGATACTCATGCATTTGGTGAGGATGGGGTGTTTTGGTTAGACATTTCTGGCATCTTTCTCCTTGCAGCTGGTAATAAGACTCACACTGACTGTCTGCAGAGACACACTCAATCCCTTAAAAAATGCTGAAATTGGACACGTCTTTTCAGTCTGAGGGAGGTCAGACACACCAGTAATGAGACTTGTGGACAGCCTCATTAACCCCGCGGACGTGAGAACTGACATGGAGTCAATGTTAAAGCTTGGTCGACAAGTATTACTGTGTGGTTTGGCCCCCATGCATAAACACAAAGAGCATCTATGTAAGTCTCTTGTATAAAAGACCTTGGTCATATGGTTAGATTTCATTTATGGTTAGAGATCCATTTGTATTCCATTAAATGTTGGATGAATTTATGCAAAACCTATTGTGCAATTATGGAAGCTCAACTGTATATATATATAATATCAGGAAAAGGCTACATTTTTTTTTACTGTAATATGTATTTTACAGTATTTTGATAAACATGAGATAACATGAAATTATTTTTTGAATTTCATGCAAATTCAAAAACTATATTTGTGCCAAGAAGCAATTCAGTAATGGATGATAACTTACTTATTAAACCACATGCACAATTAAAGTAAATAAATTATGGATAACAGATAACAGCAACCAAAAAAAGACATACAGCTGTGAGCAGATGTGCTGTATTGTATTAGACAGTTACATCACAGTGCCTCTCTTCCCGTTTATTGATCCAGAATAATCCTACTTGCTCTCAAGTCACTAAAACAAACATTTCACGTGTGGACTACCAGGCTGTTAGTTCAGGAAGTCAAGTGTGATTTTCTTAAAACTGTCTCAAATCAGCACAGTTTCCGACAAGATAAAGAAGGCTGACTGGATTCAGTGGAACCGTTCTTCTTATGAGATTAATTTTATCTGGGAAGGCAGAACATAGAGCATTTGAGGATAAATATTTAAATAGTTGTCCAGTGATTTTGAGTAAGTATTTCCAGGATTGAAATAGCTTACAACATGGAACAATTTGAAATAAAACCTGCCATATTTAATGGACACATCTGAAGATCCCACCTTGGGAAACCTCCAGGACCAATTTATTCTATAAGCCCTAAATGTCATACAGTTAAAGGAAGCCATCAGGAATAAAATTGGATGCTTTACAAAAGGTTCTTTTCCATATTTGATGTACAGTCTTTGGCTTTTGGGCATTTTTGGACATGTAACATAAATTATGGTATCAGCAGGAGTGAAAATCACCAATGTCCTCGTCTGGCTGCTCAGCAGATGAGTTGCATAAATCTTCAGCCAGAGTTTAAGACTGATGGTACTGTCTAAACTACCTTCAGATTGACCAGAATGGCTACAGTATGTGCTTTGTTACTATTTCAGGTTTTGATTATAACACACCCCAACAAAGTTTGTGAGGCGCTGGTCATTGACACCATCCTGAAGTGCACCTTTGTGGTGTGGACAGGTAAATCAGAAGGAGGCAAACAAGTCCAGGTGTGAGCAGAGTTGAACTGCTCACCAGGGGAGAGAATACTCCAAGAATACATTCAAGATTTAGGTGAAGAAGGTCATAATGGTAGCAGAGGTTAGTGAGATTCACAAGGAGTTCCTTGAAAAAAGAGACATCAGGTGTGAAGAAAATCCATTCTTTAGCCCAGCAAATCTTCTGGGATGGCTCTGGGGAATTAGCTCATGCAATATGTAGCTTCTGTGAATTTAGAGAAACCCAATAATGATGCTCGGGAGTCCTGCAGGGATTACCAAGGGTCAATGGTGCACAAAAGCTTTTATCAAGTCCCTGAATATCTGCACCAAGTCATACAACACCCCTGTGGACTTTTCCACTAAAGTCACCCTTTGGTCTTTGGGTTTTATCGACTCAGAGGATCTTCGTGCACAGCTGTGGCTTCTCCTCTCTGAAGATGGTTGTCTGTTGTTCATCGATCCACAACCATCAGCAGTTCACGAACAAAAATGGAACTCCAGGGAACAGGATAGTACGAGATGAAAAAAGAAGAGATGAAAATGTAAAAGCAATAAATTTATGCGTCATCTGTTTAATCAAATTCATAACATTGCAGAATCAGATGGAAGAATTTAAAGACGTGCTTGGCTGAAAATTCAGCAATATAATTTTGACCCCATGGGCTCTATATGTGTTTCTTACACGCTGAACTCTGGAGACACCTATGAGCACTATGTATCATTAAAGGTATTATCTCCATGTGTGTTTTCACCCTCTGGCCTGCTTTCAGATGTTGGGATTCGTCGAAGGAGCAAGAGGAAAAGAGAAACATAGCAGTGATCCTACTGGTATCCAGTTCTGATTAAACAGACCCCTTTCTCCTTTTATTCAACCTTCGGTGTAACGGAGCTGTATGTGCCTGCACATCTCCCTTGTCCTTGCTTCTTATATTTTCTTTCTTTTTTAACTTTGCCCTGTGTCACAGGTTGTTTTCCAGCAGTGCTGTTAAAACTGATTTGACTGCATGTTATGCAGAACTCAATAACAGTAGCTTGAATTCCGAGAATTGCAAATTGCAAATCACTCAAGTAATGTCATTGTCAAATATTGGAATAAACCAGGTTGGTTGGAAACTCTAAATTTGTGTGTGAGCCCAGACCGAGTCCTGTTCCTGTTATGGTCCTGCCCTTCCCCCGATGACTTCTGGGAGGGGCTCCTGCAGCCCCTGTAGCTCTGATTAAGAAAACACAGTATCAAAAGGAATAATTACACTGCTTTCTGATGTCTGAACCTGGATCAACTTTTCCCAACTTTCCCTTTTCCCTCTGACTACTTAAGCGTCCTTTCATTTCTCCTTTTCCTTTCATCATCTCCCTCTGTCTGCATGAATTATATAAGTCAGGGTTAACACTACATAGTAACTCAGGAGGTGGCTTGTGCCCCCTCAAGCGTCGTAGCTTGTCAATCTCTCTAACTCAACACAGGCAGTCCCCAAGATCGCCAACATGATTAGGCTGTATAAAGTAGGTCATATTTAGGGTGCAGTGATGTTATATTATAGCTTCCATATACACAAATTTTGTTATTCTTCGGGCAGGCTCATGCAGCTCTATGTGGAGAAACTGCGATTTGACAGATTGATATGAAGAACAAAACCCAAAGACCAGAGAACCAGAAGTAAAAGAGACATTTTATACCATGTAACCTACAGCCAAGTCTGTCTGGGGAAGTTACGCAACAGAAGGTCATCCATTGGTCGCTGGACCAAAATCCCTAGGATATGGAGATAGTCTTGATTCATTGTGTTCTATTTGTTGATTACATTGGTCACTCTAGTTGGCTGTGTCCACCTTCTGCTTTAATATGCTTCTGAAGTCAATGTGTCTATAGATTCATTCACAAAAATCACATCTACTGCTCTTGTGACCACAATAATAGAATACTGCTTCCAGTTTAATTCAAAAGTTTGTTGCATAGATTTGCATGAAACCAATGGCAGCTGGTTATGACCAAAGGATGAAATGATTAACTAATGGTCTTGAACAAATCCTCATAAATTTATAAACCTGGACATGATTTGACAGAAATTGAATGATTTGTGTGTGTGTGTGTGTGTGTGTGTGTGTGTGTGTGTGTGTGTGTGTGTGTGTGTGTGTGTGCCTGTGTGAGTGTGAGGAAGTCTGAACCAATGATTCTTTTAGTACAAGCTGTTAGACATTACAAACTCTCTCTTTTCAAAACTTGGATGAATTTTCATGAAAACAAGTAATGGCTTCCATTTGCAAACCAAATTTATACCTGTGTCAGCTTAAAGTACTGGACCTTTCCCAAACCCGATTTATTCATAAACCAAACCAGGTATATACATCACCAATTTTTCTCATGCATTTCATTTTACTCCAACCAAATGTTTGAGGTCAGAAGGGATAAGCCGTTAGACACAAAAGTGCAGTTAGACACAAAAGCACACTCTGTGATTTGATGACAGCATGATGGAAAGACACGAATAATAGTATTACACCTTTCCCCAATCAATCCTCTGTTCCAACAATGACTTAATTATAGTGATTCTGACAATAAATACCTCGCTGCTGACTCAACACTGTTGTGTCTGCTTGTCTGAGTGCAGCACATTTAAGGTTTCTGTTTACTGTTTCTACCAGTTGCCTTTCACTTGTCTCCTTCTAAATTCCCCCATAGTGTCCAACTCACATTAAGCTGCATTTGGATCCTTCTGCTGTCAACATCACTACTAAATTCTATGGTGGAACTCGAGCACAGAGTTGATTTTTACAAACATGGTTCTCGTTACTGACTTGTGTAGGGATAATCGATTTTGCCATGGACAGGAGGAGGTAATAAATCCCAAATGGCATTGTGTTAAACACGGTTACACTTTTCAGGTTGGAGTGCTTTTCCCTAATTTTAATTCATAAAAGATGCGGAGATTAAGCTTAAACAAGCCTTTTTGTTTTTTCCTGCAGTGATGACCAGTTTGGGTCAAGATGCAAACATGTAAAAATAATTTTCACCTTCGTCAAAACTGTCCATCTGATTTACTGTGTAATAGTAGATTAGATCTGCTGCATGTATACATTCCGGTACTATATGCTGTTTTACTTTAACATTATTGAACAATTGTATTAGTGAAGTATCTGTGACTGATTCTCATTTTTCATGGTTTCATCAAGGGGTGAAGTGCATTAAGAACAGGTAACGGGGCCAGACGTCATGTTAAGAAGTTCCTGTAAACCAAGTATTATGTAAAATAAAATCAGCAAACTGTGGTCAGGCAGAGGGTCTTGGGTCCACAGTCCTGAGAGGGTTAAAGTGAGAGCAGAGGTCAGAGAATTGGGTCATTTCATGGTGGAATCCAGGCTTGACTCTGCAGGATTTTTGGGCCCTGGAATGTAAAACTGACACCGTTTTTATACGGTCAATTTGGCTTCAAAAATCCTGGGAGCTGATGCAGTGAAAGCTGATCCTTCATCAATTCCAGTACCTTTTTTCAACTATCAAATTCAAATAATTAAAAGGGGCATTACATTGACTTACATACTAAACATCACAACTGACTTTTACTGTGGCTCTGTTGGTTTTATGTTTGTTAAAACACGATTAAACTGTCTAAACTCAGAGGTCATACATATTTACTGTTGTTGCAAGGTTTCAGTCCCTGAGAACTTCACCAGGCAAACAACAGTAAATCCATACTGTGCAAGTTTAGACACTGTGTGGGAGTGAGTGATTTTTGGGCTCTTTTCACTTCCTATATACACCTATATTACAAAACCACCAAAAACTCAAGATCTACCAGTGGTGGACACAGTTACTCAATGGAAACATTATTACAGATGTATTTAATTTAACACAAATGAACCAATTAACCAAGATAAACCACATTTTTTAGATGCAGAAAGGCCAGACTTGCCCTCTCTGGTCTAAGGAAGTGTGTTGCTCATGGGTCCTGCCCTGGTATCACAGACAACATAGTGTACAAAGTGCCAAATTAAACTGGCTACATCTGTTTTCCCGGTCGCAGACTTGTTTTATATCTCGGGCAGGTTCTTAATCTCCTATTCAGACTGTTATTTTAGGCCATTTGCCAGGCACAGGGAACCATTATAGACTAGTTTCCAAATAAGACGAGGTTGTGATCTCACTTACTTTTCTGAAGAGTTCTAAAGAACTCTAGCAAACTCAGCAACAACTGGATTTTTTTTATTTATAATACATTATGAGCAAGTGCTATTAGCCTATGTTTAGTCCTGCAGTGATTAATGAGCTGACAACATCTCTGCCACAGAAAAGACCAAAGAATGATGATAAACCACACAGATGCTCTTAAAGGTAGGAGACTTTTCAAAGGGAAGTCAATAAAAACTCAAAGGGACTAAAGAAACAAGAGGGAATTCTCAGCATCTTTACATCTGATTCCTTTATCCAGCGTATCCCCTCAGACACAGGTCAGCCCACACCAAACAGCTTAAAGCTCTTCATCATCAGCTACCCTTCCCATCATCATTTGGCCACTCGCTCTGACTGCTCACCTCACAGCTGGCCCAGATGATGACACTGTTTATCCGTCAGGCCACCCTTCGCCTACAACCGCATTTATTTTATCATAACTTTGTTTGACAAACCGTTTGTGTTTTTCCACGTTCCGCATGGCGCTCTCCCAGGGAGACATGACCCTCACAGGATTATGAGGGTAATGTATCGGCCATGTGATGAGAGAGAGTACACTCGAAAACTGAAGCGCGGTAATGATAGCAACTTGCAACATCTGTCAAAATGACACTATCATCCGCAAATACAACAAGTCATTAAGGACGATTTAAAGCCATCCCTGCGTCATGACCCAAGTTTTCCAGATGGGAACCATGATATTTTCCTGGCAAGGTAAAAGCAGACACACTCTTGGAGTCTTTAACCTGGAGATGACCTTTTTAAACCCTCTGTTGTGTGCTGCCATCCTGACCTACATCTATGAAAGAGGTCCGTGGAGACAGTCAACCATTTATCCGTGTCTGCATACACCCTAATGTCTGTGCTTCTCTGTCTTCTGTAGAAAAAACAAACTCATCTTGTCTACTGTCTGTTCATTCAGCGATATAAAATAATAATAATTATTATGTTTCAGCAGAATGGCCAATTCTTTAAATGAGTCTGGCACATTCTTTGACAACTTGGTTGTCTTGAAGGGTGTGGTGCTACTTCATTCACAACCTAACCTAAATGTGTGTGTGTGTGTGTGTGTGTGTGTGTGTGTGTGTGTGTGTGTGTGTGTGTGTGTGTGTGTGTCGCTGTCTGGCCAGCATATGTCGAGGTCTGGCAGAGATATCCTCACCGGGGTGTTCCTACTGGACAACTGTGAGAAAGTGTAGAGGCCCAGAGGAGAGCGCGTATTTCTCAAGCTGAGGGCCAAGTTAGTCCAGCTTGTGTGTCATCCTGGTTTTGATGGATGGTGGTGAAGGACGGGAGCTTTTGGACCTTGGTTACATAATTCCACTTAAAAAAAGGGAAGGGAAGCTGGTGGTGAGACATGATACCTTTTGGTTATTTTGATGTCGTAAAAAAAATGGAAAGGTCTCCTGAAGATCACAAGACGATAGTTCTATATTTCCAAGGTTTTCCATGTCTCCATAAACAATTTGCAGTGACAAATTGCAATGTTTTTATTAGAGATTTGCAGCCTGGAAATGCACCTGGACACACCTGTGTCCAGGTGGTCTGCTTTGTTCCTCAACGGTTGGAACGGTTGGTGCAGAAAGGGGCACTTAAATGTGATGTTGCTCAATATCTGTCTGATTGTCCTTGTGCATGTGGATGCATGGCACCTCTGAAGATGACAAGTGAAACTGTGACCTCACGTGAAATGCAGCTAGTTGCAAATTGATATCACCAGAGAGACCCGTGCTGATTATTGATGGTGTGGATATTGAACCTGAAAAGGTGGTGATCATAAATAAAAGGAATCAGGGTCATAAGGGCTTTTTTATTCAGTTTTAGCAGGAATGTAATATCCTGTTGGGAATATATCTGCTGTTATTACTGATGGTGTAAAGTAAGAGTTATGGCATAAACAGAAACATCATCCGAAATGATTGACACCCTGTTTTCATGAGAAACTAATCCTTTTTGTCTAGTAACATTGTAAGAAAGAAATGTTGAATGAAAAGATGAATGCAAAAATCCTGTATGTCCCATGCCAGGCCACTAGTCGGCAGTGTGTTTTGAAACCCTATTTCCATGTAAATTGACAGCCCTTATGTGACCGTTTTCACCTGAAAATATTTTTGGGCCTTCATTAGTGACACTTCAGCTAATAAGCTGAGATCTGACAATGAATGCATTTAAACATCAAATTCATAGTGCACACAGATGTGTGCTGAAGTACATTTCTATGCCTTCAAGACCTTCTGGCCTTGGTTCAAGTAAACACATGCACACACACGTGCGCACACAGACACACACACACACACACACAGATAAAAAGCAGCGATTAAAAGACACAGTTGGTGGAAATCTGCTGAGGTTTTTCTTTGCATCCATGAGGTTTTCTTTAAGCATCCTCTGTGATGAAAGGATGTGGTGCGACTGAAAATGCTGTGGATATAAACACGCCAGGGAAGCTTCTACAATAATACACAACGTGCCGTTCAAGGTCAATCAGATCAGGCCCCCACTGGGGGCGTCTGTTCCTCACACTGTGGGTCTGGGATGTGTATTGATTCCAGGCCGGGAGACACGGAAGCATGTTGAGTTGGGAAGTTACGGGATAAATCTGGCTGCATTATAAACTGAATTAAGTCTGACAGGGACAGCTGGTACCAGATAGAAACAACACTTCCAGATTTTCTCTGGCTGTCAGATGCTGAACACTTTGAACAAAGTTATCCTTTTTCTAACGCTGATCATCAGTTCAGGCAGGTCCCTGAACGCATCATGACTGACAGGAAGATCTTCTGACATCATCTGAAAATGCAGTGTAAATAAAAAGTCTGTTCAATATAAAAATTCCCCACTTTAACAACAGCAAAGATGGAGGACGCCGAATCATCGGACACATTTCATGGGTGCTTTCTCTTTGTCTCAGGTTAAACACAGATAACGACGGATCACGCGCTGCGTTTTCCTCCCAGTGGGGGAACAAAATCCAATATGTCAGCATGGTGTCTGCAGTGTAGAGAAATGGAGATGGTGATGACTCTTTACTCTCACCTGCAAAATCAATCAAGTCGATCCCCCAAATGCAAACATATCAATGTGAACACTTCTGTGTTTCAAAAGAAAGATAGCAGTGATGCTGTTTCAGACCCGTGGGAGGGTGGAGAATCACTTTTATCATGTCATGTCCACATATAGAAAAGAACTAATGCGTGCAATTATCCAGTTATAAAGCAGGTAGTGATTTGAGATAAACACGCACACACACACACACACACACACACACACACACACACACATCAATTTATTAAACATATTTAGTGTGTTTACACTGTACAGTACTGAAGGTGATGAAAAGATATGTTCTAACCTGAGGATTTAGCCAGATTTGTGAGATCTGCTCGTCAAAGGTTCCTGGATGTGAAGGAGGCAAACACCCATAAATCTCCTCTCTGCCTCCTGATTCACACAGACACACACAGACACACAGACACACAGACAAACACACACACACACACACACACACACACACACAAGAAAAATAAGCACACACAAGGAGCTGTTGTGATATCTGAGCATTGTCCCAAGGTGACCTGACCAACCCATCAACAGAACGAGGTGATCAATCTGTAAACTCCACAGCTACGTTTGGCAGCCATTCCCACACACAGAGAACTGTGTGTGTGTGTGTGTGTCTATGTGTGTGTGTGTGTGTGTGTGTGTGTGTGTGGTATACTGTATTCCATATTTGTTGGCCAACCCGAACACATGTGGAGCTCACGTCTTTGTTTTTATTGTTTATGATAACGTGTTTCTCATAGTTGACATGGTTGTAAATAAATCCGTGCAATGATTGTGTGTGTGTTTATACATGAGGGCCCGTGTGTATGTGTCATACCCCCTGTGGAGAAGAAGGAAGCCATTTTTCCCATGAATGAAAGATGACAGCTGACAGTGACAACATACATTTACACAAATTCAATACTTCCTCTGAGCCATTCACACGGGCAGGCACGCATGTGCACAGACACCCAGACACGCACAGAGACACACACACACATGCCTGTGCTTCTGTGTGTGGACTTTCACTGACATAATCCATTCCCAAGCCCCTGACCCTCACCCTAAACATCACCATTACATGTCTGACCCTAACTCTAACCTTAACTAAACCCAATTCTAACCTTAAAACCAAGTCTTAAACCTCAAACAGCTCTTTGAAGTTGTGAGCACCAGCCAAAATGTCCTAACCATGCAGGTAAAATGGGGATTTTGGCCAAATACTTGCAAACAAACACACACATTATTGCACAGCTGTTTTTGATTGTTGTTTTGGAAGCATAACAAACAGGCGACACACCCATGCAGAGAGTAACCCGACCTTTGACCTTTGCCTCACTGCTTTAGCTCATTCTTCACTTGGGGTTTCAAGTGGTTCCTTTAACGTGCTGGGAACGGGGCCAAAACCTGCATTTCTTTAATTCTGTGACGCAGATGGATGTAAAACAACAGACTGTGTTTTAGAGATCGGATGTCTTTTTTTGCGTCAGACACCAAAGGATGCCATGGCATCCGAAAGGCTTCGGACTGCTCGGCCGTCACCACGTTCACCTCAAGTGTTCCCGCTGTCTCCTGCTGCTTCCGTGGGTCACGATGAATGAACAGAGAAGCAGGGATGTGACTGGCTGACCCCGCTGTGCCACAGGGGCCACTTAGAAAACGCTAATCAGATGTCACTAAAGTGAAACAGCACCCTTGGGGCATCAAAAAAGTTGGGTTTTAAGAATTTCTTTATGATAAATGATGGTTTACTCCATGTTAAACAATATTTAAAATTACTTAGAGTCCAACAATCTTTGTGTTTGTTCTTCAAACCCCATTTTTTTGGCAGCCTTCTGTGGGTAGTTCCAAATGTAAGTGTTTTGACATCAGCGGCATCATCTCATTGAGATGTGTTGATGGTTTCCTTTAATCCAATGACTAATCTTTTTTTGTATGCAAAAAAACAACAGTGAACTGCACTCTCAATGGCTATTATGGCATTATCAGAAGTCAACCCAATGGCTACGGGATGCGTAAGAACGTTGCTGATCCGCTGCGGCTTCTTCACGTTTATATGCGTCATATAAGCAAGACAACATCTGGTGGGATCGCGCACATGCGGGTGCAAATGTGAGTTTATGGGTTAATTTGACTTTTGCGGCTTCAAATGCCACGTGAGATGTTAAAAATATTACCATCCTGTTGATGATATCACTTTAAAATTAAGCATAGTGGAATGTTTATGGCCACATGCTATGCATTTGTGCAGCATGTGTTTGTTTTAACCCAATTTAACCCACAAACGAATCAGCGCCATCACTGCAAGACAAAACCCCGGCTGTTCCCTCATGACCCGACTGTAATTTTACATCACATGTAAATCCAACAATTAATCCGGTCATAACTTAAATCCTGACAGATGATTTATTGTCACTCAGAGACAATAAACAGTCACAATGTTGGAAACGATAGCTGCAAAGCCCCATATTTCACGTGTTTTCTATTTGAATACTTATAGGCTGTCAAAACTAACATTTTTAACTAAAAAGTGCTTTACAGTTCAATCACCAAAACTGGAATCTCCTGCACGCTTGCATGTTACTGTTTCTAGTTGGTGTGTTCAGAGTTGAGCTGAAAATATTTAAAAAAATCTTTAGCAGCTACAGAACTTTAATTCAGCTGAACTGATGCCACCATACACGCATATTTCAAGGTGAGATGGTCCAAAGCTTAATTCTCTCCTGCTTTTCTGTCCCCTCTGCCGACAGTCTGCTCTCGCTGAGATGATTTATGGCTAAAGTGTGGACAAATAGCTCCCGCATAAAAACTGAGAGACAGTAATTGTTACTGTCCTGCTGGGGAGGGGGGGGGGCGGTGAAGAAAGGCAACAAGGCTGTAAGCCGAGGCTGTAAAACAGCGGAGTAAAAGTCATGATTGTGAGCGCTCCAGATAACGTGATGTGGCAGATGACCTGGACGAGGATTGCTGATGGAACAGGCGGCTTTTATGTGTATATTTTCACTTTAATATTATTAAATTACACCACCAACCTTGAAAAATCCCCCCACCCTCCTGATTAGTCTGCTAAAAGAAAACATCATCATCCCCGATGCCACCGGGTGCGGACAGATTTATCCAGCTGTCACAGAGCGCTCTGTTTATTCATGAAGGAAATGGAATAAGCTCATTATATTAAAGAATTAGCTGTGTGATTAAGTCATGTTGGGAAAAGGGTTTTATAGACGTGTTGTTGTTGTGTTGCTTCTTCAGATGATTTTGCAGAAACAGCAGGAGCCTTTTTGTTTTCCGGGGTGGTTGAGTCGACCTGCGGACAGCGTGACCCCTGTAAATACACGAGACAGGTCTTTACGCCCTGCCTGCAGTGGGTGCGGCCCACTGCCGAGCTTTAGCCCTTAGCCTTGCATTCAGCTTTGAAGCTGCCATTTGACCGTCTCTTCCCGCAAGTGTCGTTGTTTGTGTGTCCAGGTGTTGTGGGAGGAGAAGACAGTGACAGGAAATACTCCCTGATAGCCAGAACCAAAAGGTGTTGACTGACTGAGCCGACCCGTCTCCGGCTGCCTCTGAAGCTTGACCACTGACCTGTTTGTTGCCCTGAAGAGCATATGATCGTCCAGCTGAGTGGACGTCCTGGACTGCCGCTGGCCGGCCGACGGATGGCGTTTGCAGACTGTCAATCAGGGGAGAGGGTGTTTGGACGCTGGTGGTGGTGGTGGTGGGGGGCGCTGGGTGGGGGGAGGAAGGCTGTCAACAAGGCTGAAATAACATGATCACCCACTTAGTTTCCTCCTGATATCTGTGTGCCGCCACGCCTCACAGCTTAAGGAAGCACGCAGGAGACTTTATCTACCAGATTAGACAGTCGGGCGAGCTAAAAATGGTTAACTATGGAAAACCTGTATCTGTTTTTCACTGAATCGTACTGTCTTCCCTAAAAAACATCAAGGGAATCCTGTTTAATCCCAATCTGCTTTTGTAGAATATTTCTCTTGTGGCTTCTCAGGCTACGAGGCTTGTGTCAACCACGTCTCACTTTAGGCTAACCAAACCTTTGTGAAGTAAGGAACAAATGGAGCCCTGATGAGTCTAAATAAAGGCTCTGTCTTCCCTGTGATGGATTGTGGAGTGGACTCTGTAGTCTATAATCCATCATCTCTGTGGGAGGCGTCTTTCCCTCAGTGCCAAGATGAAGTCGCAACAACAGGCCTCTCAAAGCAAGAAAACAAACCCAGATATCAGTCATGCAAAAGCAATTTGAAAGAAATTAGTTTGAGCGCTCTGGTGTCTTCAATCATATTAAACTAGCTTTAGCTAAAGAGCTGCCATTATAGCACAATTAGTCTGATAGTTTATGTAATCCAGCAGGATAATCAGGGGTGAGACATAAGAATCTGGGACGTTTTGTGGCTTGTAAATCTGTCACGTTTGTAAATTGCATGTGTGCTGCAGAGGAGAAGAAAAGAGGAGAAGAAAACTGTAATTAAAGGGTGCAGCGCTCAACAAATGAAAACCCAAAAAGACAGACACTATTATTTGTGGAGCAACCCCCTCGTTTGATCGCTGCTATCTTGAATTACACTGTTATCCTTTCATTTTAAGTAAAGCTGCTTTAATTTGATTTAGGAAACGTCCTCCGTGTCCAAATATGACCGCAAAAAATCACGGTGAGTGAAAAAGCTGCTCGCAAACAAAACCGGTTTCAGCGGCGGGGAACTCTCACCCTGAATCATAACAATCCTGTCGAGCTGATATTTTGTAATCGCCTCAAATTTATTTGGCAGAGTGCTCTTCCTTCGGAACAGCAGCCTGTTGTTTTACAGGCTGGGTTGGCTTCCGTCTCGTCTGCAGAGGGAACACACAAATTGAACAGCTTGAATTTTCTCACCGCCGCTTTCGCCCAAACGATAACAGATCCGATTTCCCCGCGCTGGACGCGCTCGCAGCAAGCGGGAGGATCTCGGCTTTGATTCGTCAGTGTCTGCGCACCTCGAGGCCGCCGCCAGTTACAACAGCTCCCGGTGAAACGTGGAGGAGGTTCTGGGTGGTTCTGGGCCCGCGGCGTCAATGTGAAATCAAGATAACGGACTCTGATCCAAGCACTTCCTCAGAGTGATCGGAGCCATATTGAGTTTCTGATTTTTATCAGACTTGTTGATAAGTGCAGCCACTCCTCTTTTACAGTAATGCTCCGTCTCTCCCGAGGCCGCTCGTTTTTTCCCTCAATGAAAAGGCTCTTTGTTGCCTTTTCTCTTGCGGGGACCTATGTTATCTTTAGCACGCATGTATTTTTTTGAAGCTGAAGCGTGGAGCCCTCTGTCTCCGTCCTCTGTGACAGACGAAGGTGTGACGGGAGTCTGAGCAGCGTGTCGACTTCTGACTTATTCAGATAAACCGCTTCAGTGCCAGCTGATAAGATTGCGCAGCGGCGCGCTTGAGCTTGGGTCTTGCGGGGCCATTTGCATCCCCACGTGCGCATTTCCTTTATCAGATGTCAGAAATTAAGAGCGACACTGGCTTCTTTCATTTTCCCGGGCCGTGTGAGAACTGCGGGAGGGTAACTTCTGGCATCTGAATGTATTTAGAGGCATGAAAGCTTTAGTCTGTGTGCGTGTGGGGCTTGCAGACCTCATATGACTTCTTGTAGTTTTGCTTTGAGGCTAACGGTCTAATGAACGGAGCGATTGTGCATCGCGCTCTCTGCTGCTCCTAGTTAGATTGAAATGGATGTAAGAAAGAAGTCTGCAGACAACTGTTTAAATAAAATGTAAATTTGCTGAACAGCACGAGGCCCCGATTCATTTACTGAGTCATACAGACGTTACGTTAGAGATTAAGGACTTGTGCGGGCGACGGTTTGATATCTGTGTGAAAGAAATCAAATACGTCACCGCTGTTGGGAGAGAAACAGTTTCCATTATTGATATCAAGGTGAGTTTCCGTTGCCCCTTACCCAACAACATTTCCAGGAATTTCATTCCCTGGGTTCCTTTCTTTGGCTCCATTTTTCAAATGATAAAACAACAAAGAAACAGGGAGCTGTAGGCATGTTCTAACAATCTACAAAGCCCTGCCCCTAAAAGGATTCTGTCCTACCCCTCTGCCAGCTAATTTTACACAGTGTTATGGGATTCAGTATCTTTATTTAAATTAAACTTCACCAGGCACATTTTAGATTGATGTTCAAACATCAGAGACCGAGAACCGGCACTGAAAAAGAATCCCTCTAACACTGACCGGAACATAAATATGGGGTCCCCGTGAGGTCTCTGACAGAGCACCTAAAATCGAGACCAAAAGTCAAGACAGCTTCGGGATTATGTTCTATGGTTTCATGTGTAGGACATGACAGATGGTTTCACATCTATTACTGAGCTCCCTGTGAGACTCCGCAAAGGGATAAATGAAGCATCGCAACAGTTTTTGGCACTTTTAGAAGCACTTCCTGCTGCATTTGATGACACGTATCTTATATCAGAGGTTAGAGCCCATGCTGATATAACTGGATGGTTATTTGGGTTTTAACAGCCCATAAACTTCCTCCGCTGCAGCCTTTGACCGTTAACTTTGAGTGCTTTTACCGCTGTGGTCAGTGGCAACGGTGTAAAATCAGAGCTGCGTTTTTCCTGCAGAACCCTGAGCGTTCAGGAACCCCTCTGCTCCCGTCATGCTGACAGACCGACAAATTTGCATCAAGACCGAACACCCCATCAGGGAAGCCATTTCACGCACTTTGACTTTGGAAGCACGCCACAGGCAAATGCCTGGCGTGACGGTTTAATCAGCATCGCGGCGCGCAGAGCCACTTGGATCCACAGCTCGACGATGGCGACTGAGGAGACGGGACTGTAGACCATCAACGGGTGGTAATGAACCATTTTTGATTGGGGCGAATAATGTTCTCGATCTGGTTGATTGGACTGGCTCCAAGAAGCCACCTGGGTGGTAGATGGAAACAACACTCTGGAGCGTCGCCACATCTCCATCCCATCGTGGAAGATTCATGGTTGACGTTCACGTTTTGTTTTCTTTTTCCCCTCTGCCAGAGCTTTGTCAGATCAGATAAAATATTAGCCACTGTAGCAGCTACTGGCTCAACCTTTGTCTGCACTTACTGTACATCCATTTATGGATGCAGCCATGTGGAGGTCAGGAGGTAAAGCCCTGCTCGGAGGCTTTCAGCCAGAATTGTCACACAGATTTCATTAGAATCAAATTCAAATGTTTCTTTGATGATCTGATGTTATTTTCTATCTTTGACATGGGTTCTATAAAAGGAAATATTCATCCTGGAATTTTGCCTCTTCAAAGTCTCAGTTATTTTTATTCCTCTAAACGAGGGAATACCCTCACATCACAAGCTTTAACTTGACGCACAATTTAAACGAGTTGTCTGTTTCTTGGCCACAAGACATAACATGCTGCACAGGGAACATATGAGCCACGCTGGAGCCAAAAGAGAAGAAGGCAAGAGGAGTTTTTATAGGGGGAATCCATACATCCATCTGCTACTCCTCAGCTGAAGCCTTTAGGTCCTGGACAGCTTCTAGATCTCTACACATGCATTATGTGGAATTCAATCAGGTCACTCCTTGTCGACTCTAATCCGCAGTGTCTCCGTGGAAACCTGTGTGCAAACATTGACCTCTGTTCCACCCGCCCTGATGGGAATTATTTATTTGACCCTGTTCACACGTCCGTGTATTACAGCACTTATAATTACTGAAATATGTGCTCAGTGTCATGTCTGAGGACTTCTGTCTTCTCTCTGTGGTCCACTAATGACTCTTTTCCGAAAGGTAGCGTGAAGCAGGCGGGAGAGATGATGTCCAGACAGAAGATAGACAAAATTGGTTGAAAATGTGTTTTCCATTTCTGCACTTCTGCCTCCTCGTCAGGTCTCACCTGTCTGATTACCCTGATGTTGGTCACCTGTGTCTCGTTCACTCTCACCTGTGTTTCATTGTCTCTCCCCCTCCCCTTGGACCCACCGTGCTCATATATAGCCCTTCTATCCTGCTGCCATCTTCCTAGTAAACGTCATGTTTGTCAGTGTTACTGTCTGTTCTAGAACTTTAAAATCTGTTGTTTGCGTCCAAACCCTGGCTGTTAGCGTTAGCAACCTCCAAATATTCCAGTTATCCAAATATTCAAACCATCAGGGCTGTCAGTTTGAAGGGCAGCAAAATTACCGCCTGTATTTAAGATAGATCCGCTTATTCTGCAAATTTATAAAACATTTGTCCATCAGATGACATCAATCCTGCTGAAAAAATGCACTCATCGCTCTTGTGCTGCACGCAATAAAGACTTTAACTTGAACACTTCTGACATCTGATGAGACAATATAGAAGATTGATGCTGGATGTTGAGCAGAAACAGCTGCAATTATACCAGTGGAAAAGAAAATGTTACCCATACGATTATGGGGGGAGGAAATGCACAATCCTTGTGTTTCTATTCAAGTTAGGTAGCATAAAGTCCCAGAGCCTCTTGAGGAATGGCATAAGACCACCCAGTGACGCTCTTGTCGGACTTGGAAACGTTTCCTTCCTCCTGTGAGTTTATTTGTTTTCTGCTTCTGAAAATGAGATGTTTTGATACCGTCCCAGCTGAGAGGAAATAAAATGGATTCAATCAGTGGGTTTCAGGAGTGATGAGGTTAAAGCTGAAAGAGGAGGAGCAGCCGGTCTAGCCGTCTATGCTCGAGACAATGCGTGAAAGTTAACGCTAAAGTTAACGTGTTTCCAGGAACGCTAGGGACTGACCAAAAGGTGAGGAGGTGGAGGGGGCGGCGAAGCAATGAAAGTGCTCGGGAGAGGAGAGGAGATGAAAGGGTGGCGGGGCAGAAAGAAGGATGTGTGGAGGTAGAGGGGTGAAAAATAGTAAATTGAAAGGGGAAACCTTAAAACAGGAGATCACAGGAGAGGATGTGGCCTCAAATATGGGGCAAAAGTCACAAAGTAAAACCCAAAGTCACATTTATTAGGTGGTTAAAAAGTTTTCCTGGAAAACCACATACAGAGTTTTTTGTTTGCATGCATGGCCAAGTTTTGGTTAAGGTTTTAGCCTTTGTAGACATGTAGCAATTTCTTGTATGTTCTTCCTTTAAAACCTAGCCGATCAATCAAATTGTGGTTATACGTTTTAAAATATGGATATTTTATACCAACATGTTCAAGTGTAGTAATCTCATAAAAATGGTAGTTAATTTTAATGTGTTGAAGAGGTTTTATTTCAGATTAGATAGAGGAAGCAGGCGATTGTAAAATGTTTTTTTCTTTTTGTACGTGTGTGTGGAGGGGGGTATTTAAAGCATCATCATAGCACCGACCTGCTGAAGGGGATTTCATTTAGGGGATTTTATTTAGGGGATTTTTTTAGGCATGTAAAACCCAAAGAAAATCTATATCACAGATATACAGCTGCAGTAGGCTTGGTATGTATGAAAGCTTAAGAGGATTGATTTTTCAATCGAAAAACTTAAGATCTTAAGCTTTTGTTCTCAAAGTGTGTCTACGAACACTGGAATAAGGAGTCGAAATCGAGTGTGACTTCAAAAATGTGCCTACAGCGTCGTACACCTTCATCAGCCTTCAGGAAATGTGTAAGCACACTCAGAAATTCACCATTAATGCTTTAAGCAATCATGCTGAGTAAAACCTCTGTATAATTATCAATAATCATCTCATGAATAAAAATGTAACCCTGACAAATGGATAAAATACAACCTCATATCGTGCTTTTGCGTCAGGAACCCTTCGTGACTTCCATCAGATGCTTTCTTAGAGTCCTCTTTAAAACCCCTTTCAGGCTGATCACAGAATTTTCATTACACTCTTATACTTTACAGCCTGACACTTGCCAACAGTGGTTGTGCCACAAAGACACAGAGAGCAGAAATCACCTCATTAAACTCATCTTAACGACATCCATTTAATCTCAGAACAGTAAAAACCTGAAAAAGCCCTGTTTGTTGCAGCAGCTAAAGCTTCTTTTGGATAAAATCAATCAGTCTCTTGGATCATGCGGAGGACATTTTCCCTCTGCTGATCACTGAAGCATATTCTCTGTCATAATTACACTTTACATTAACATTCATTGCAGCTTGTTCAGTTGCCAGTAATGACGTGGTGATATAAGTGACATTTAAAACATAACATCAGTTCTAACAGTTCATTAGCCCGGTAAGAGCAGTGGGCTCGCCATCCCTGATGTTTTCCATGACTTCATAAATAATTGGTGTGCACACGTGGCCAATTTAAGGTAAAGCAAATGTTGGACGGTGTAAGCTGTGGGGAAATCCCATTAGCAGAGGAGAGCAACTTCTTAGAGGGGGTACTGGTCTTTTATTGATCCCCAGCACCCTCCCGAATGAAAGTGATCGTCATGTCTCAACCCATCCGAGGCACATCAGTAACTTTACGGATAATTAAATCGACTGAGCAGCAGATTTTCACCGCGCGATCCAAGTCCAGCGTCAGGAGAGCGTCCGCAGAGAGGATCAAATATGACAGGCTGCATGATTGATGAGGAAAAAGAGAATGAAATGATCATCCGTAGTTCCTGTTCTTTGCATTCGTTTGGATGTGAAACGCAGCGGTGATTGTGCTGCGTCTCACACCAGGATGTGCTTGCCTGACGCTGAGTCTGTCAGCTGGTTTTATCATTTACATCTGTGCTCCCATTCGTCAGAGACTGTGAAAGCGACCTATTGGCCTTCACCTTGCCTGTCCTGAGTCCTGCCAGCCACGGTTGCGTAATCTACGGACTGGCCTCAATTAAATCCCTTTTGATGAGAAGATTTAAACACTTCCTTCACTCGCTGCTTTTGTGACACAGTCTTTCAAGGAAAAAAGAAACCTTTGTCTTTTTCGAGTGACTCACTCATTAGTGATGCTTCAGTTGCAGCCGTCTGACAGCCATATCGCCATGCTGCGCGGTCCTTCAAATCCCTCACAACAGCAGCAGGTTTGCGCACACACTGGAAAATGTCTATTTCAGCGCGCCCGCCTGCCAAACACGGCGCTGATGACTGGGAGTGTAAAATAAGGCAGATTAATGATGTGACGGCTGTGAATTCAGCTCCTGGAGCTTTACCACCGGCTCCGGCCCTGCTCCTGCCGCACACAGGCAAAAGATGAGGCCTGCAGGTTTAACTCCAGTTCAGAGAAGAACCTGAACGCTGCGCCAATAAAAACACAAAAGACTGTGTATGAGGCGGGCAGAGGCTGCTATAAATCACGTAAAAAGAGGGATATGCTTCACTCTTTTGTCATGATTGAATCAAATAACTGCAGGGTTAACCAAACGTAACAATCCAGGCCTTATAACCCCCACCTTGAGGTTTTACTCACGAGAACCGTAGCTCCGCGTGTTCCTGAGCCTCTCTCCATCCACCACTAAATCAAATCCATCTCCAGCTTTAGCTGCACGGCTTTGCTTAATAAGCTTGTTCTGGTCCCAGTTGTCCCAGATCTAAAAAGCCTAATCCTCAGGTTTGGTAGTCTCAGGTTTTCTTGCTCCACATTCTCCACTTTGCAGAATTACGTCGAGTCAAGCCAAATTCATCGCTCGGTCCAATCTAAACAAGGCCCCAGCCAGGGTGCACTTTATAAGGTGATGTCAGCTAGCAGCAAGGACAGATGGGACTCTGTGCTTTGGGCATCCGAGTGTGCACGTGCCCGGGCGTGTGAATTTTGAATGCATGTGTCATTCGGACCGAGTCTCCATCATTCATCAGCTTCTGGAGAGGAAGCTTTGAACCGGTCCCATGGGAAATATTTGAAGAACAGCATCATGGAGAGAGGCGACAACAGTCAGAAAGCACCTTTCTGACATGCCTAATGACTGATTCTTTCCTTCAATTTCCTGATTTTTAAGTATCTACTCAGGAAAAACCTGCTCAATGTGGTAATGATTTGGTTCCTGAGATTATTGCTATAGCTACGGTAGCTCTTGGACGAGCTCTTTTGTTTCTGTGGTCAGCAGCGTCGCTCCTTGTGTCATTTTTGGCTGCAGCCCACGGCTGTTTTAAGCCCGCTGTGCACGAGATGGTGAGAGCCAGACAGCAAGCGCACAGACAAGGATCTGGGCCTCTGCAGTGGATGAACACGACACTGGATGTAGGGAAATGGAGTGTATTTACAAAATGATTAATTCACAAAAAATGTGGACAAACAAAACATGACCCGTTGAGAGAGAGAGACAGGGTGGGGTGATGTCTGTGGATCCAGCCTGCCATCAGCAGCTGCCTTTGGTTTCTTCGTAGACCTGAACATAGAAGGAAATCTGAAAGTATTTAATGCAGAAATGCTGCAGAAATGCTGCAGAAACAGATACATTAAAAAAAGCCACTCCATACAAACCTGACACACCCAAATCTCACGAATTTAACACATTTTCTGTCCACGTGGACTACCAGAAGCACTAAATTCATCTACTTTCATTTTTTCTTCATTGTCTCTCCTTTTCCTGTAAATTCTCATTTTACAGCTATCCTTGCATCTCCTCCCCTCCATTTCCCTTTCCCCACTCATCTTTCACTGATTGGGACACACACATGCATGCAGTTAGAGACATTTTCACAGAAATTGAAGGGCCACACCCTGGTGGAGTCATGGCTTGATGCTTTGTGGGGTTTACGCCCTTATTTGCTCTGGATTGTGTTCAGATTGGACATGGTGGGCAACCAGCAATTTTGCCTTTAACTGATATTGATGAGGGTGATTTGACATTTTCAGCCACACACAAACACAAAACAGAGGCAGACACACATAGAAATGAGGTTTACAGTCAGATGGATTATTTAATTCACCACATTACTCTCAGATGCTACTTTTGATGCATGTTTTTTTTATTGTTTTGTGTGTATAAACTGTCTTTTCCACTCTGTTTGCACAACAAAGTGTGTTTAAGGCGACAGAACTGCCCCACTTTTGATTTCAAGCAGGTGCAAAGTTGTACAAACATCTTTATGTCCCTGCATTTGAGTGAAATGGTTTAAATGGCAGATTAATGTACGCTAAAACTGCCCATCTGCACGCTGCTGCACAGCCCTGTGGAATATCAAGCATCTTGAAGCAGCCTGCGTCATATTTGAGCCAGCATACAGGCAGTTTCCAGCACCCCCCGAAAGTGTTTCCTTAAAGGTTAGCTTGCTGATCTGAACCTGCTGCTCTGCTGGTTGTTTGGTTTGAGAGCCGGAGATTTTCCCCGGCAAGTTAATTAGACCAAGCGATGATGTCATAAGTGAACCTTGGGTCAGCTTCGTCAGGGTGGCTGGTACTGGAGTGAGCAATTTCAACAAAGTTTAGTTAAGTAATTGCAGCATTTGACTGGTTTGGTGGACAGTCCTGCTACAAGGCGCCCAGTAACAACCTATAATTCAGAGCGTTTAAGTTCACCTGCTCCACATACTCACCCTTAATGTACATTTTAAGTCAGGACGTTGACATAAATAGTATTTACATTAAGTCATTAGCTGTCCTTAACTTACCTCTTCCCTTAAATTCCCCCATGTGTGAGTGCATTGCTGTAGCCACTCAGACACCCTCTGCAGGATGTTTCTGCATTGACGTAATTACAGGAACAACAATGCAGCTTTTCTCTCTAAACTAAAGGTGCTATAAGACACACACACACACACACACACACACACACACACACACACACACACACACACACACACACGCATGTGTACGTGCTTCCCGATGTGTTCCTTATTTCAGCAGGCAAAGTGACACACCACAGACCTTCTATCTCCATGCACACCAGAACGTTCTCTCAAACCCGACTTCTTTTGGATCTACACACATAAGATGAATCCTGTCTGCTTCTAATGTAGCGCAATCCAGTGCCCATGTGTACTGCAGCTTCATGAGATTCTAATCTAACAATGCAAAACTACAAAGCAGCATATGCAGGTTTGATGTTAACTGTCTCTGGCAGATTCCAGCTTTTCCCACTACCCTCTTATGGAAAAGGTAACATACAAACCCCACCAGGGAGGGAAAAATGTATACATTACCCCCAGAGGAGAGACCCTCAGGGGTAATTAATAATTCATTCAGTGTGCAACAGCAAAAGATTCTGAGAGGAAAGAAGAAGAGGTGACGTTGCTGTTTGTTGCCCTGGCTATCAAACTGGAAACAACCTGGTTGTGATTTTACAACACAAAAGGTAGCCTGTTTCTTCCTTACACAAGTCAAGCTCTGCAGTTAAACAATGCACTTCACTGCATGGACACGTCGATGACATAATGGCGTTGCTGGGAAAGTGGAGGAGAGGCGCTCCAGGATGAGGATGGGAAAATGGAAGTGCACCAGAGATGCATTTGAAAATAATACCCAATTTTAACTGGGGAGGGGGGATGGGGGCACTAACATCTGGCTTTTGTCTGCAGTGGGAAAGGGTACAGTCATCCATTCTGGGTCATGTGATCCAAAGAGCAGTTGCGGTTCATCGCGTCGAGCTGACGTGATGCGACACCCAGGTGAACATGCAAATCTGAGCAAGAGCATGAAGCAAAGGAAGTTTTATTCATTTGCATCGGTGTGGAGATATTGCTAGTGGAGGAAACATACATCTAGCTGATGTGGAGGTTATTTTAAATCTCCTTAATGTCATACCAATTACATTTGAGACAGTACATCAGCTCTTGTGACTATTTAGAGACATTCATCCTCATATGTAGATGCATTGACACTACTGTGAGAACTCATGCAGCCAACAAAAGGTTCTTCCATAAATGAAAGTGCTACTTTCAGAATAAGATGCACGTGACTCTGCTTCTTTGTAATGACTATCGGTCCAGAATATAAACAGGACACCTTATCCCATCACTTTATCCAGCGCTCATGTAAATACTTTGGCGGTCGTCATCAATTATATCTGGACAGAAAACAGTGTGTAACCACAACAACTTCTGACTCGTTTCAACCTCTGAAGCCAAAGTGAATAAGCTCAGGCTGTCCTGGGACTCCCGGGCCATTAACACTTGCTGAAACCCCCTCGCATGTTTGGCCAAAATGCAACCACGTGCAAGCCAATCATTATTCTCCCACCGTCTGACAGTAAACTCAGACGGTGGGTGTCGCCCCATTTTAGCAAAAGAGCTAAAATGGGGCGAGACTGCACACTGATTGATTGAACCGTCTGACAAGATGGGATAACAGGGTGGGGGTGGTGTCTTTGTTGAACTACACCTTCATCGTTGCTAAGACAAATGAGCCGTAAATTACAAAAAGGCTGTCATATTTCCTGGCGTTCTGCTGTCCTTGGGCTGAGAAGCACCAGATTTAGCCCGAGGAAGACGCTGCTTAGTTTCACCGCTGACCTCCAGCACGTTTGACATGGGAAAGTGCATCACTGTCGCCAACATTTCTGTGTTGGCAACCGTCTCGGCCGTGGGAAGACACTCTTCTGATTGGTTTGCTAATAGAGTCGCGTGTCACAAATTAGCAGCACGAGTTCCTCGATTACGCCCTGAAAAGGGGAGACTGGCGAGGTTTAAGGGTGAAATGGCTTGAAAGATGCTCTGCGGTGGTCAGGTCTTCCTTTGTAAAATAAACACAAGCTGGGCGGTTTATTTTCACTTTGCCAGAGAAGGGACAGACAGCGAGAGAGAGAGGAAGGGAGAGAGAGAGAGGAAGAGAGAGAGAGAGAGGAAGAGAGAGAGAAAGGGAGAAGAGAAAGTGGTTTATTTATACTGTGGCAAAATGGGTTTGTTTTAACTCTGCTTCATGAGCCGGAGGGGGGCAGGAGAAAAAGGAAGGTGGACAGAACCACGAAAAGGAGTAACACAAGAAGGCAGATGTGAAACTTAAAGAAAACTTGGGAAGGAGAGGAAAAAAGAGGCTTGTGAGGCGCATATGTTCATGCTTAGCGTTGGGAAATCGGAGGATGAAACGTCAAATCCCGAGAGGACCACCCCTGTGTCGCAGCCAGCTCTCTTATCCTGAGCACCCCCCCCCCCTCCAGTTTCTGTCTTTTACAACACACACACACCCTGGGGTGAGTTACTATTACTATGAAGACAATTCAGTTATTGATGCATTCGCGTCAGCCTGACGTCACTAATCAGAGTGCTCCCCGCCTTGGCATGCGGGATCTTAAAAATACCTTCCCTGGGAGATGTGCGAATGCCCAAATGTGCATAAATACCCCGCTTGGATCTCAGAAGGTAACGGTCACGTTTAGATTTGACCCCTGACCTGTGGTCGTGAGCAGATGGTGGTGACTGAAAGAAGATGATCTCAGTCACAAGTGGGTAAAATGTGTTTCTTCCGTCTCGGAGGAAGGAGCTCAGACTTTCGAGGATGACTCAGACAGGCTCCTCTTCCATGTCAAGAGGAGCCGGGTAGGTGAAGATTGCTTCTGGTTTACTCCCTTGGGAGGTGAGATCTCTTTTACCCTCTTGTTGGATTTATCCATGCTGATTATCCCTCCACCAGTGAATTTTGTGTGAATTTGTGAATAGCTGCAAATGAAATCCAGCCTTTGCTGCTCTCAGGAAGTGAAGAGAATACAACATAACCTTCTAGGCAACAGTGCAACAATAATATACATTTTTAAAATTGACACCTTAGTTTGAGATTGTAGATGTAGATGACACCTCTCCACCCTCCATGAAATCAAAGGAAACAGTGACTGTTGCCAGTCACATTCTCAATCATCTGTATTTCAATGAGTTCATATGAAATCACATGGAAATCCTACATGTTTAGTGGGGGAATACTGGACATGGGGATTGTTGGGAGAGAAACCAGTCATTCAGCTCCATATTTACGCTTCTGGATTTGCTTTTGATGATCCTTTGATATGTATGGTAACAGACTGAGAGGTGGATGGAACAGATTATATCTCAAGAGTTGAAGGGGAGTCATACAGCGGTATCTGAAACACACCTGCAAGTGTTTATACATGTAAATAAGAGCATATGTCATCTGCTGTATTGTTTGATCTTAGATATGAAGTAACAATGTATGTCCAGGATAAAGGACAAGTTAGAAAACATCATGGTTATATCAGACTGTATGCTAACCTTTGAAGAACATTGATACTAGCGTGGGATATTTTGGCATACTACGTGCCCTTTATTGCACTTAATCAGCTCAGCTCACCACCAATGTCCTGCGTATCACCTCATGGGGATGCTGTCAGTTGCAAGATCACCTTAGCTTGTTTCAAACAGCACCTGACGCCACACACTTCCATTTACTGAGGCAGAAGACCTGAGTAGGCACCATAAAGAGCAAAACTAGGTATCAGCCAATCAAAAAGCAAATATTTCACTGAGCAGATCCAGCAGATATAATTCACAAAGCTGTGGCTCTGATGATTTAACATGTCTTTTTACTGGCTGCAAAGGCCCAAAGCTAAATTTTATGCACTAAATGCCAAGTTAAATCAAGGTAACACGCGTGTCAGCTGGTGCTCCAACCAGGCCGTGACCTTGTCTGGAGGCCGCTACAAGAAATATGGCGTGTGGTTGAGATGCAGGCTGCATAGTACCTGAAGTAGTACTTCACTTGAAAGTATTCCTCTGGGTTTCATAAAATAAAGCAGAAGTAAAATAAAGTTGTGGAACTGTAAAATGTTGATTTCTCGTGGCCCCAGAGTGTGATTTGTTCGGTTCCGTGCTCTCTCGTTACAAGACCCAGGTTTCCAGGCACCTCTGAGCCAAATTATGCTGACATATGTATGTAATGTACTGCCTCGGATTTAATCACCGTGCACGGCGCTGCAAGTGACAGTGTCCAGGATCATTGACTTAAACTGCTGTCATCTTAAATAGGACCGATAGGTTGCTAATGTACAGCTTAGTGAAATGATCCAGAGGCCCTCAGGAGATGCAAGGAGCAGGAGATCTTTAATCTCAATCAAGCAAAAAGTGAAAAACATGTTTTTAGCAGTGGACCCACTGCAGATCTCCTCTAGCACAATGTTTTTCACCTTTATTTTTTTGTCTTTTAGTGTGAAGTTGACCTGCTGCACTCTTAACTGTGGTGTTTACATTATTTTTATAGGTAAAGTCTCTATTAGATCAAAGAAAAGAACTCTTTGATGTGGGGTGACATCACATTCGACAGCCTCAACCCTGCAGCTCCGTGCGGCCTGCTTATGCCCAGTAGGTGTTTAAACCAGTGTACCCTCATCACTGTTGCACTGGAAAACTGGATGACACTCAGGTCATCAGACTCATAAGAGCGCCGATCTTTAGAAGATCTGTGCAGCTAATCAGTGGATTTTAATTCAAAGCATTCTGTCTGAATTTCACCTCCCATCTTTTACAACTTCAATCAAAGGCATGTCACATGTGCATTTGCATGTTTGTGCTGCACCTTTTTTCATGCCTTGTTGCTATCACATGTCAGGAGGTCACATGCCGCCTAATGCTTATGATCGAATAATTTAGCACTATCAAACCTAAAAAAGCATTATCTGTAATGTTTTCTTTAATGCTTTGCTTTGCTCGAGGTTTCCTCCATGGTCTGACTTGACCAGTACCCAGTACCAGTGCACTTGTACTGGTGTTGCTCTTGGCATGTCCTATATGATTGTCCAGCCTATTTTTCATCAACTCATGCCAGGTTCCCCTTGGCTGCCCCAAAAATTTTGGTCAGTCTGGGTCAAACCTCAATTGGAGCTCATTTAATTTAATCAAATATGGGCGGTGGGTGATCGTCTGTGGTGTCCCACCCCGGCAGGTCCATTCAGATGTCATGAGGATCCCTGAATAAATACAAGTAATCTCTCCCCCACATATATGTGTTTATAATCACATTTTATGCATCAGATATTGATCCTGTTTAGATTTCAAAGTTCCCAAGGCAAAAATCATTTGATTTTAATCCACTTTGAAATTTATCTGGGGCGTTGCACCAATTATCCTGTGAAAAAAGACATTAGGTTTTCTCATGGCTTCCATTACAAGCTCCACATTTCACAGCCCTGCCAGCACCCAGCCGCAGTCCAGTCGCTGCCGATGTAATTGGTTATGCAAAGTTTGTTTGTCGGGAGTCCCCAGTGTTGTTCGAGATGGGGACAAAAACAAAAGCTCCGGGTGGCTCCTGTAAACTCACAGCCTAAAGTTGCGCGTATGCTAATCAAGGCCGTGATGACAGAGAGGATGCAGCTGGTAGCAGTTAGCAACTGAAGAGAGAAGCACACGTGTAAACTTTTAAACCCCGAAGAACCAACATAAGTTTCAGGGTTCAAAGAGAAACCTGACTTTCTATTTTCAATAAAATAGAAGGCAAAGCGCAGCAACGGAGGATGCTAAGCACATGGAACGAACTCAAGTTAAAAGAAAAGAGAAACTGTGACTGAGAGAATTGGGTTGGAGAGAATTGGTGTGAAGGATCAGATAGCTGTGAATGAGAATATCTGAGAGACACCAGTTACAGATCAGCAGGTCAGCGTCTGGGTTTGTTGAGGGGAGGGGTCGGTAAAAGATTCCCTGCGGTCATTTATCACTTCAAGCAGCCGTCCATCTCTCCCCGGACAGCTGCGGCTCTTCCAGACTGACCTCTGCATGAAATAAACCTGCACTTCAGCCGCGTAGAACACAGCCTTGGCGCCTTATCTCCCCCAGACCTGCTGGGAAGAGAATGAAAAAGACTGACAGGCCTTCTCTTTAACGGCTGCAGCACAACCGTAAAGCCTTTTAACTTGAAAGCTGAAAAACTGCAATTTAAATACCAGCCCCATTAGCAGATATGCATTCTTGTGTGCAGGATGCTGGCTGCAGCGCGGTGGTTTCTCTTTGAGCTTATCACCGACTTAGCAGGTATTCTGAGGAACACCTGGTCAGAATGACAGCACTAAATGTTTCCTTTGTAGTGGGAAGTGATGCATGTGGAAGATGAGCTGATAGGCCTCTCTGCGGGTGTCCTCTGCTCCCTACGGTCGGTACGGGTGGGCTGAATCACACAGGGGGACAACCTCTTGAAGTCAAAATGCTGAATTTCAATGACAATCCTGCACAGAATACCTGTAGCAACCATGTTTTTTACACTCTCCCTCTTCGTTTCTCCATTGACAGATCCAGCGCAGGCAGTTATCCCTTTACCGGGAGGGAGCACAACCAACGGAAGCCAGAGAAACCAAAATAGATGGCTGGGAAACGTAATAATGATGGCTGGTTCCTAATAAAATAGAGGAACCTGTTTGCCAGAAACAGAATTGAAATGCTTGTAAAACCCCTAGGGAGGTAGAACTCTTCCTGCTTTCCAAAACAGTGTCCAGAGAATCATAATTGCCAGTAATTCAATGTGTAATACAGTCCAAACATAAATGTGTTATAAGAATTGAAATCACTCTTAAAATGAGAGCCCAGAGACAACAAATGGCCTTTTCAGATACTTTTTCTTTCTTTTCGCTGGAGGCTCAGGGCTGTTCGCTGCCCTTTCATTTTTCCAGCTCTGTCATATTTTACTCTCCAGCTGGTTCTGCAAACAGAGAGCAAAGGCCAAGGTTGACCATCAATCTGGGCTCATGTTTAGGTGATAGGTAAGTTACAGTAATGGCATTTTAACACTCCAGTCAGCAAATCAAGTTTAAGATAAAATTAGGTGCAAATGTACATAAACTCTCTTGATTACTTGATTACACAGTATTTGAGAATGACTGTGATTGTGTTATATTGATAAAACATTTATGGTGTTGATGACTCCAAATTGGAATAAGCATAGCCAGAAATTATAACAATGTCTCCAGCAACATTATCACGCACTTATCATGCACTCCTGACCCTGGTCCAGAGAACATGGCTGTCATCTTAGCATCTCCCGTGGTGACTGTTTCTGGAACATGCACGTCTGCAACGACGCTCGATCCGTGGCTCAGACCTAATTTCTCTTCCTTGTTAGTTGAATTTGCTCGTGGGGGGCAGATGGTAGCCCTCCATCACACAGTCCCTGGATTAAAGAAATAACCAAACATATTGAGCTGGAGAAGATCAGAGGCTGTTTGGCTCCCCGGGGAGATTCTACGGAACCTGAGACCCGTTAATGAGCAATGTCGCTTGTCTCTCAGATCTGGCAGCATGACCTTACATCATTATTGTGTTGTGTCCTGACTTTAATTTTGTGTTTTTGTTCAGGTGCTCTCTGGCTGTGAAACATGTACACATTGACACGCGTCTACTGAGGTCATTCACACGGACACGGTCATTTTTCTACTTGCATTAACACCACCAGTGCGACCTTTGAGGTGACATGCTCCCCCCACAGCTACTCCTCATCTTGTGAAAGCAAAGTATCGGATGTTAACTAATAAATGCACAAAGTGGTGGTCTCCGGTGGAGGTGCAGTTTGTCTTTAGAGTCTTGACAGCTGAACACACGAGCTGAACACAAACAGAACATTTGACCATTCCTGATCTTACCTGAAGTTGGCGCATTTACTATTGCCTGGACAACAATGTCATCTCACTGTTGCTCTCTTTCAATTCCATTTACAAGATTTATATCTGAGAAATAGCTGTAAGAAGTCTGGAATACATCCTCTGTTCCATAAAGAGATGTTCATTATCATTAATAATTTATTTTAGCTGTTTAGCTGTTCATTATCATTAATCACTTATCAAAGTGTTCACAGCCCACTGACACAATCAAACACCTACTGGGAGTTGGTATAAATCAGTTAATTAAACAGCAGGAATTTGTCACGTGGAAATGTGGTAAAACGTGTGCACGTTATCTGTCCTGTGCAGCAGGCAGTTATCAGGTAGGACAATTATGTAAATGTCAACACTGACTCTGGAACTCATAATTTAAATGGCAATTGCTTTTTTCCTGCACTGAGCAATTAAAGCCCACGTGCAGCATCTGCCCTGTGCTAACAGCAATAAGTGACTGGTAATAGGACAGGCGGGAAGCGGGTGCACTTCCTGTCATACTCAGCACATAGACTTATCTCTTCTGCTCTTCTTCTGCAGATGTTTGGGGAATCTGAGGTGAGTGCAGCCCCTTAATGAAGATGAGCTGAGGCTCTGCCGTTATCAGTCCCCCAACCTCCACCAGGCTTTGTAGATTGAAAAATAAACAATGGATTCTTCAGGCTGTGTTTCCCTGGCCTGATAACACAAACCCAAACGAGGGACAAAAGAAAAATCTAAAAAGAGAAATGAGTCAGCAGGTAGGAGGTTCTGGCCTTCTTGTAATCCAATTATGGTAATAAGCAGCCATTTTAACTCAGATGAAAGCACATGAAAGGCCATCATGTCTTCTGACACTCACAGTCATCATTTTAAGTCATAATTCTAATGGAGTTCTTGCAGTATATGTTACAGGAAGCAGTAGAGGTCAGTGCCTGCTTCTCTTTAATATCCACTCTGTTGTGCTCATTTAAGGCTGGGATTTCAGGGCGGTGTCTGGAAGTGCTTTCCACCGACTCTCAGCTTCAGATGCAACGCTGGACTGAAAGTGTTTTTGCCCGCAGAGGAGAGACAGATCTATCTGCTGCAACCTGAGGGGCCTCAGGTTGCAGAGACTTTCAGAGTGTTTACAGATTTCCTGAACAGTTGAGACTGGATCTAAAAATCTATGCAAATCATTTCCCCCAAAGAGTCTGTGGTATTTACGCAATCAGCCGCATAACATTTTCCCATGTTAGAGTTGGACAAGTTAGTAAAAGAAACACGATTTTGTTAAAACACAAATTGAGCAATAGCTGGTGCTGAAGCCACAGGATTTGTTGTGATTTTGATCCTGGCTCCATCAATCAGGATGACCGGTTCTGTAGCCTCGGTAACTCAGCGCTGTCATTTAGCTGGCAGATAAAAGCGACGTATCCCCCTGAGTGGGCCCATTAGTCTGATAATAGCTGCTCTTTGAAGCAGCAGAGGGCCGAGCAGAGGCAGTAAAGAACGAGCGAGCCACTTCCTCCTTCACACATGTCCAGCAGACGGACCGACTGACAGTCGGGGGCCTTTAACACTTTCATCTCCTTTAACATCAACCAATTGTTTTACTTTTTTTATTCCTGTTTGTCTTCATTAAAATGCTTTGGTGTTTTCTTTTTTTAACAATATAAATTAATATGAGGCAACTAAGACCCACACAAATCCAACACTGCAACAGCATTACCACCAGGAACCAATCAATGCCTCGCTGTTGAAACAGCATCGTTTTACATCTCTAGTGTAGGGCACTGCCTTATGGGACTTCATGATGCATTCATGGACATATGGG
The DNA here is from genome assembly GCA_911728415.1 of Lagocephalus sceleratus. NCBI lineage: Eukaryota > Metazoa > Chordata > Actinopteri > Tetraodontiformes > Tetraodontidae > Lagocephalus > Lagocephalus sceleratus. The sequence continues at coordinate 8,207,705 of CAJVRN010000126.1, forward strand.
CCCTGGGACTTTGCAGTGACCTTTGAACATGCTGACCTACATTGGTTAGTTCAGTGACATCTGAAATTCTTGGTGTGTCGGACCACAGAAATTGTCCCTCAGTGGACATGAAGGTGGAACCCTCATCATGGAGCCATCGATCAATCCGATGCTTCAAATCCCATGTTGCTACGGAGGCTCGGGAGGTTATTACTCATCCCACCGTCTCGCATTTGGGTGGAATTTACAAAATATCACATCACCGGAGCAACGGGGAGCACACGCTTTTTTTGCCTCTTCAGTTGTTACTGATGGGTTTGATGACAAAAAGAAGAAATCTGATCAAAACAGTTGGGTTGCATTTTTTTTGTGTGTGTGTGTGTGTGTGAGTCAGACAACCCCCGACACACACTCTTCTCTGAGACCTTTCTATCCATCAATAGATTGAAGCAAAAAAAAAAGAATCTTAAATTAAATCACTCCAGATTAAAGTAAAACTTAAAAGTAATAACAGCCTGGACCCTGCCGGTAAAACCAAAGGACAGGGTCGTGGTTGAGGGGCTAAAGTTTAATGGGTCAGGTGAGGGTCAAGGAAAAGGTTGAGATGCCTGAAGGGCGTACTACGGCAGCAGTTGTGCTACTTAAAGAGCGGCTTAAGTGCGTCTCCCTGCAAAAGTGTCACAGCTTGCATTGTTAGTTTTTGCATGTGTCGACACACGTTCTCATTTTAGGTTAATGAAAGGGGACCTTAACATGTTTTCTGAGTGAAGCAGAATTTAGTGATTCCTCCATATATCATTTTCCTTGTCAAGAATAAGGAAACTCATCGGTTTAGACATGATTAATCAATGAAGGGGGCAGGCAGGTCCAGTTCAAACATCTTAACAGCACTGAATCACATCAAAAACCTCGAGGAGCATCTATCGATGGCAGAGTCCACCAAACATGTCAGTCACATCTGGCAGACATGGACATTTGAATATTCCTTGGCTGATAATCCTATAATCTGTCTGCGCTGCCATGTTGCAAACATATGGATCTGATGTCTGCTCATTGTCCTGGAGGAACGGGGGAGCATGATGATTGAATACATGAGAACTGTAATTCTCTGGGGCTGCGGCCTGAGGTCTGTACGACCTCAAAACCCACCGTGCAGAGGCTGGGATGTCAGGGTGAATTGGAGGGGGGGTGGTGGTGGTGGTGGTGGTGGAGGGGTGTGCACTTAAGGATAACGAGAGGGTTTTATTTCCTCGTGCAGCAGCACTGTGGGGAAACAAGGCAAGATGCAGATAGATGGAAGGAGGGATGTGTGTGGAAAGAACCATAACCAGCCTGGTGGTCTCCTCTTCTTAATCACCGTGATAACAATACCATGGTCAGTTTGGGTGGGGTGTGCCCACATTTAGGCCTTCATGCACACTTACTGGTCAGCCAATTAACACAAGTACCTTCCTGATTACTCCCCCACAATGAAAATGTCTCCCCCTTGCAGATGAAAGCGCCTGAGCAGACCGTCCTGGCATCCGTGGAAACTCTGAGCCTGCACTGAGGAAGGTGGGAGCAGGAGGAAGATGAGGACAGTGCTTTCCTTTTCAGGTTCAAAGGTTATTTCTGTCCATTACACAGACCGGTCAACCTCAAAAGAAGGAAGAGATAAAGGTGTGCACGTGTGTGGTTTCTCCGCAGTCCAGCAGGAAAATAGGCCATCGTTGCCAGTTCAAGCTTTAGAAATGTGTTTCCATCACCAGCATCAGGAGCTTTTCCTCTTCAGTTTTGCAATGCTTTTCCTAAATCATGATAAATAATCTATTCTCAGAGGAAAAGCAACCCATGACCACACAGCCCTCACGGTGATGCCCAAGATTTGTGGGTTGTATTTTATGACCTCTGTTCCTCAATTGATTTGTACTATGACGGTATTCCAACTGTCCAAGACTCTCACGCACACTTGGATTCTTATTTACTTCTCTTAGAGTCAGGGTCTCCTTTACTTTATATGATGGTGTTGGGGGTGGGTCACCTTGTTGCATTATATGATAGTTTAATCGTAATTGTTTGAATCTAATTTTACAACTGTGCAGGAAAGATTGATCCAGAATGATCGTCAGCATTTCCATCAAAAGTTTCCATCAAAAGTTTCCGTTCTAGCCGAGTAATCGCTTATTCCACACAGGGCTGAATAATTAATGCCCGTCTGTATATACAGTCTGAGAATTCCCTCTGCAGGGGTCCATGGGTTAAGTCCTCAGAGGCAGGATTTCGGACATCTGGAGGGCTTCGAATTAGAGCCGCTGCTCCTTCACGTCAATAAACGGTTCAGGCATCATGATTTGGACGCCTCCCCTTGGAGGTCTTCCAGGCACATCCAATTGTGAAGGGACCCCGGGGTAGACCCAAAACTTGATGGAGGGATTATGCATCCCATCTGGTATGGGAATGCCTCGGGATCCCCCAGGAAGACCTGGAAAATGTTGCTGGAGGAGAGGGAGGTCTGGAAAACTGGGCTTAGCCTGTTGCCACCATTACCTGACCTCGGATAATCTGATGGACTAATGGATGGATGGGTGGATAGTTAGAAGGAATTCCCTCTCTGCTGTGGCTGTTACGGGAAGTTTGTGGGTGGAGGAAGCATTCTGCAATGTGTTGTTTAAACTGAAAATGAATGTCCGTGAATGAAGTCAGGAATCACCTGATCCATGTTTACATGGAACAAAGTTGTTGCTTGACCTTTGCCCTCACCGAACTCTCCCTTACAAATGAGTGATTATATTTGGTGTAAGCAACTTTTCTCCCATTTCGCTAAGTTTCACAGGGAGCCCACCCCCAGAGAGATGTGAGGAAATCATAGACTAAAGGTTGCAACATATTTAAGAGCAGGAACACGTGGTACCAATTGGACCTAAACTCCTGGAGTAGCACTGTTTATGTCAGGAGAGAGGATGGAAACCAAACCAACACAGACTCCTCTGTCTTTTTTTTTCTTATGTGTGTGTGTTTGTGCTATATACACATGACTGCGTCACGCCCAATTCGTTTTACGCGCCTGTGCGTATGACATAATCTCTCATAAAACGTGATGTCATCGTCCAATCAGTCGGCTCCTTTTGGTGGTTTCGGATAGAGCTGTCTGGAGAGTCCCTTTCACGCCCTAACACCATAAAGCACTCCTGACTGGTGAATGCGGTTAAACTACAAGGCTCTCGTGGACCAAAATAACCAAAACAAACCAACATCTTTAACTTCTTTGACAAAACACCACCACAACACTGCACAGCCACAATGACCTGGCTTAAAGTCCAGTTTTCAGAGGGTTCATTCATGACAATAATTGTAATTTCTTTTTCTACTTTTGCCAGATAAACAGATTTGTTGGTTCACTGGGCAGCGAAATAACATCCGTCGACTGTTTCTGTGGGCTGTGTTTAGACGATACATGAGGTCTCATCTTCAAAGCTCTCTTCAAAGGCATCGCTGTAACCTGAGTGTGATAGAAATGCATGCACACACACCATCTGAGGTGAGAGCAGTGTGACGAGGCAGTCAGCGACAGGGTTTTCAGCACCGTCACACACCTGTAACCTTTTATCTGCACATAAATGTGTTGCTAATGAACCAACTGAATATGATCTTGCATATTACTTGAGAGAAGATCAACAATTTTCCAGGTTAATCTATTTTAATGTTGACTGTGTAAACAGGACAGTGGATTGGCTGCACAGTGGGGGTGTCATAGTAAGTGTAGTAACCTCAGGAGGCCCTGCTGCTGTTCTGCTTTATGCTTCCATCACTGGGACGCCTCTATTGCCATTTATATGTTTATTGGGCCTCTTCAGCTTAGTGCATCACATCCCAGTTACTTGTTTTTGTGATCCTATTGTGCCCATGAAGGAAACAGGCTTTTTGATTGGCTGTTTAACAAAAGACGTGCAAAAGATGAGATTAGTAAGTGACCAAATCAATCAAACTAGCGCCAGACTAAAAAATCCAGTGTGTAAACAGTAAATTTGTGCAGGTTCCTGCTCATTTAGGAGATGGGAGATTAAGAGAATCTTGTAAAAACTGTTAGCACAGATGTTAGTTCCAACATTAGATTCAGAACAAATGATGATAATGATATTTAGTTGACGCCAAGTAAAGTTGGAGCCGAACGGCTGAAGCTGTTTGAAGCCTTCACCCCGCTGCTGTCAGTCTGCTTCTGCATCTCACCTCTGATTGTGATCAGCTGGCCTTCTCTGATGTCTCTGTCCTCAGGTCTCACTTCACCACTACCACCACTGTCTAGACTCTGGGGGTCAGAGGATTCCTCTGTAGGATCACTAGTCAACTTCCTTTGGAGAGCTGGGGGCTAAAATCGATTCTAATAAAATCATTGAATTAGTGTAAATGTTGCTGCTCGTGGGAATTTGACTTTTTCCCTCATCCAGTGTGTCAACTTCAAAACCAAGCTGTGACTCGCACCCCTCTCTAAAAGTCCCTGGATTCTCAGCACGTTCACTACATGATTGTGTGTATTTTGAGGGGTGTGTGTGTGCTCCTTTCCTGTCTTTTTGACTTGAGCTGATTGAGTCCTTATCTTGAAATAACAACATCACTTTCTGGTGATAACAAAGAGAATGAGGAAATAATGGTGTTAATAAAGTCAGGGCCTGCAGCGTGACCTCTCCCTGCCTCTGCGTTTGTAAAGTGATCGGATTCCTCACTTTCAAACTTTCCCATGATGCCAGGCTCTCCTGCACTGCATTAGCTATACACCTTCATCCAGGAAGCCTTTGACTCTGCACGTGATTGTGCGTTTCCCTCTTTAAATAAATACTGGACTGAATGAGCTTTTACAACAGTTAAAAGGCAGAGAGTTTAGGTCTAATTTGGCCCCAAACACTGGATGGCCTCTGTGACAATTACGTCGTTCTCTGAGCGGTACAGTCACTGATAGGTTCACCGGGGCTTGGAAATTGTGTGTTTTTACAGCAGCCTGTGTAAACGACATAGTTCTATGGGAGGTTTTCTGCCTCAGGATCCATTTCCTGTCATCGGCTTGTTTAGTACATGCTCACGTTGAGAACACGGGGGTTTTATTTTGTTAAATATTAATGCAAAAGAAGGTAATTATGCATCAGTTTAGATCTTTAGACAAATACCACAGAGTTTACTCAAAGCTATGATCAAAAACCTCATGTATTGCAAGCACTTGTGTAAGCTATAAGCTTTATAATCAAACATTTGAGTATAACATAGGCTCTATATGAACACATGACAGCACATTAGCAGAAACATGCACCTTAACAATTTAATTTGCAGAAAGTTTCCAGCCCCACAAAGAAGCAACTGTTCCTTTATATCTCAAACATGTTCACCAAAAGCAAACAAACTTTGTCTTCAGTTTCAGATTATCGGAATGATTCAAAATGAATCAACATTTTTCTTCATGGAAGAGTTCCGGACGGCTGTGGCTCACGCTTTGACTCATTCGTAGAAGGAGCAACAGGAGTCATTCTTCTTAACTATTCCCTTCAGATTACCTTCCAGAAAAGCTACTGTACTCCATCCAGCCCCCCCACTCTGCCCGTCCGTTCTGTGACGCACAGCACTACCTGCTGGTCGCAGCTGGGAACTGCATCCCGCTGAATCAATGAAATGACTGAAATTCCATAACATCCAGCATCCAGCAACCACGTGCATATGTGCAGGGCTTATACAGATGTTTGGATCCAGTCACTCCTCTCTGTCAATCACGTCTCTGTTGGTTCATCTGAAATTACGCGCGTCACTGTCGAGGTCAGTCAATATTAGCCGACAGAACTAATGATTCATTTCAGAGGCTGTGAAAACAATTTAACTTGGAAACCATCAGACTCTTCAAAGATGCGATAAAGTTGAGATTTGTAGCTCTTGAGCCTGCTCTTAATTTAAGACGAGCATGCACACACACACGCACACACACCCACACCCACACACCCACTCGCTCTTCCTCTCTCTCTCTCTCTTCCTCTCTCTCTTCCCCCCTCTCTCTCTCTCTCTCACTCTCTCTCCCTCAGGAGTTTGAATGAGTTTGGATGAGTCACCCCCTCCCCTCCTTTCCGTCGCTCCTCCTCATGTCCCCCAAACCATCCCCTCTTATTAAAACAACACGCCAATATGTTGCCCGGTAAAAGGGGTTTGGGAGCCGCAGCAGCCGTAAAGGAGGCTCCACGCACACTCGTCTGGAAGGCATTAGGTTTTTGGCCACTTTGCTCTGTATAACCTGGATGCTTGGGGGAACTCATGCCTATACCCACACGCCCCTCAAGACAGCAAATTCTGAAGAGTGGGCATGATCAGATTTTTATTTTCATTGCTGGAAACCTTTGAGGTTATAATGACTGACGCTGCCACAACTGATGGCTTTTTTGGCAACTAAACTTCAATTAAGCCGCCCAAAGTTGATGGGGAAAATATTTATCTTTTTTTCCTGCTTATTTTACTTTTAATTTATACTTTTTTCAAAGAATGAAACCAACACTGACTGACATGTCCCACATCTGAGCGTAATAACTAATGAACTGAAACTGAACGTTTTTTTTTTTTTTTTTTTTTTTTTAGCATTATTATCTTTTTTTTTTTTTTTCATCGTCCAGCAAACTAAGAGGAACCTGCGCCGGTCCGATTTCATTTTCTTAATGAGGCTCGACTCCGGCGGATTCATGAAACACATCACCGCAAAAGCATCCCCAGAAGCTGCTTTCTCGACCCTCTTTCCCCCTGTGGAGCGGCTCCAGAGCCGCCGGAGCTGACCGCATCCTTCCCCAAGGACGAACGAGTGGGCAACAGCTGCTTCAAGGTAGGCGGTCGGTGACCATTTGGTCCACGCAGCCCGCTGACAGGCGGCAATAAAGACTTAGACCTGATTGAATAACGTCCCTTTGATGCGCTGCTGCTCCCAGTCATTGTCTGCACGATGTTAGACGCCAAAACGGGCAGATAATTAACGCGATCTGAGGGAATGATGCCTCCGGGTGACAGTTATCCACAGAAATTTCTGTAGTTCTTGTCTTTACGCGCTTTACACAGCGGTGCGTAAAGCGCGCAGATCCATGAGAGGCACCAGCGTTATGGAGCCGAACAACAGTGAAACGTGCGCTTAAAAAGTTTGGCGACATCCAAATCCGTCGTGACTTAAAAGCTATCAAGCCGTTTCAATGGCTTATGAGAATAAACCCACCTGATGACGTCTGGACGAGCGACGTCACCGTTTGGGCTGTAGGGGCCAATGGGGGCGCTGCCTTTGGACACGTTGGACGCGCCTCGTGGTGAAAGCGCGTAATTTGATTCCATTACTGGGATGGAGTGATTGCGAGGAGCGTTTCCACGCAGATAGCAGCGTTGTCACACAGCCCGGGCACATTCAACCCACTTTGCTGAAATAAACATCTGCCATTTTGCTCTCGTAATCCGCCCTGCCACAGTTGGCTCGCTTCAACCCACACTAAGCGTTTGCAGATCTGCGAGTTTGAATATGAAGTCATTCCTGTCATTCCTCCATAAATGTATGAAACAAAGGAAGGGAAAAAAAAGGAAAATCTTTGCACGAAGGTGCGAAGAAAGCTGTACTTCTTCCTCAAAGAGTCGGTGCCAACCTCACTTTTATCTCTCATGTGCAGATTTAATTAGTTTTGCCATAAAAAAAACAAAAAAAAAACAGAAAAATGTTTCTTTCTGCTCTCTTCATTTGGTGACCCAGTGGTCTAGTTTACTGCAGACTCGCTGCTGCAGGATGTTCTGCTGCTCAGCAGTTTACTGCATAACAGAGGAAGGGCATTCCAGACTGGTCTCCATTAGGGCTCGCAACCCTCACGTGCCGCTGCTTCTCCCAGCATGAGCTCCACAGCTTCTGAGCCTCCAGGCTGACATGGTGCAACTATTTAAGCTTGGAGAGAGTTTTTTTTTTTTTTTTGTCAGCCTGCGTTCGTTAAAACGCAACGATGTGCCGCCTTCAGCCAGCAAAAGTGGAAACTTGGACGTCGGCGAAGTCTTCCCTTCGACTCCAGCTACTTCCTAATGACTGTTTCACGGGGGCTGTGCCAGTGTTGGAACAATTTCTCATTATAATGCCAAAAAGTAGCCCAGAAACGTTTAACCTGATGCGCTTTAGCAACTCTCAGTAGTCATGTCCATCCACTCAGGTCGGGGGTCTCCTCTCTTTTTATCTCTCAGCTATTTTTGAGAGTGATACAACGGCGCGCCAACTATTTTAGAAAGCTGTAATCAGATAAGGGAAAGTGCCGGTTGGATGGGTGACGAGGTCAACCCATCAATGATCGCAACCGCAATAATCATTTCATTATTGTTCGTTGTAAGAATTCCGAGAAGCATCTGAAGTGACACAGATCTGTGCAGCTGCAATAGTGTGCAGAAATCAAACACAGGGCCAGGCGGAGGAGCAGAGCTGGCCACAGTGGCTCTGGTCCAGGGCCTCTGCCGGCAGACACAGCTGAATCCACCACCCCTCCACCCCTTCGCTCTTCACACTCCCTTTCGACCCACTTCCCCTCTCTTGGCACCGAATATTCCCCACCTGATCCTAAGAGTTGAGACTCGAGGACAGAGCAAAAGACCCGCCCCCACCACCACCCCCACCACATCCTGTAACATCCTCTGTTCCAGTGGTGCAGCAGCGTGTGGAACGGTGGGTGGCGCCGACCCTGTGACCTGCCAGTTTGTTCGCAGCACATCTCCTTCCTTACATGACGGCCCTCAACATAAAGACGTGAAACATGAGCGCATAACAGGTTTTTACCTGGCTCCCAAGCATCCATCTGATGTATCTCGTATACACAGAAATAGTTTTCATTCCTTTTAAAAACATCTAAAACGTACACGTGCTCCGTGTGCGTTTCTCATCCAAGTGTGCTCATCTCCTTCTGTCTGCTTTTCATTTCTCAGCGCTTCATACCTTTGAGACTGCGGCGAACATGACTTCAGCACATCTGGTTTTACATGAACGCAGTGCCCTGTGGCTCAGTATTGATCATGTTCTGCAACGTTATCTCTTGTGATAGACCGTGTGTTGCTCTTCCTGTTCTGGCCACCACTTGTTCTTCTGAGCAACATAAAAGTAGTTGGGGGAGAAGCTCTTTTGACTGATAAGGTGCTTTTGACATGTGCCTTGTTTTATTTTGTAGTCCAACACAAGCTTTTTCAAAAGGGGTATTCTCCTTAACGGGATTCCACTGCTTTCCTGCGAGGGTCGTGGGCTAATATCTACAGCAGACACACATACTTGTATGTATGCTTGTGTGCATGCTGGCAACGCTCCAACCTGTTTAGTGCTCCCACATGGCTAGCATTAATGTGCAAAAGCAAGACTTCACCAAACTAAAAACGACATGACAGCTACAGTGTCTGGTATCGCTGAGCACAGAGCAAGCTGACCAGCTTTACATAAAAAAAAAGCCCTCGTGAGACCACACCTCATGTCAGGGGAAAACACTGACGCTGTCTGCAGAGATGGCAGCGGGACAAACACTTTCTACATCAAGACGGTTTCATTTAAAATAAAAAAAAAGTTCTCGGGATGTTCGTCTCATTTGGGGTATGAGTTATGGCGTTTGATTTGCTCCACTTCCGCGACTGAAACTGGCCAGATGTGCGCAGTAATTAGAGGCCTTTTAGCCATCAGTTGCTCAGCTTGAGTGTGAGAAATAAGACCTAAACAGCGTTATTTGAGACCAGTGACCTTTTACAAATTTGTGGCCTCCTATCAGCAAACCTTGGATAAAAGCAGGTCTCAGTGTGATTCTTCATAATTCAGTATTGTTCATAAATGCAGAAATGCTAACATGAGGTTAGCCGCTGCTAAATCATTTGGGGGAAGAAAAGTTGCTTGATTATAATCATAAATATGCAACTTTGGCAATTTGTGTGTCTGAACCTCAGGTCTTTTATTGCCTCAGTTGATTCAGGCAAAATGGAAGCACATGATTTAATATCAAATTAAAGTTTTAAATTCATTGTTGCATCCTGTTTTGGAAAAAAAAAAAGAAATATAACATACTTAAGTCATTTAAACCCAATCTTATTTAGTGCTGTTTTTTGCATTAGAATTAAAATCAGTCTGTTTTCCCCAGAGCGTCTGATTGTCCTCGTCTGGCCTGTCCATTACTCTCCTCTTCACAGCTGCTTATTCCTGGTCAGGGTCATTGAGTTGCTGGATCTTATCACAGGATACATCAGGCGAGAGGTGGGAATACAACCGGGATAGAGTGCCAGTCCATCGCAGGCACACACAGACACTGCAGAGAGATTCCAGATGGCATAATGAGCGTGTCTTTTGACAGGAGGACATGCAGACCCCACACTCAGAGGGCCCGGCCATGCCTCCTCTGGTGTGGTCCGAAATGATCACTCCCACTGACAGGATGTTAGCGCTGCTCAATGCAAACCTGTGTTGATGCACCTGTATCTTTGTTGAGTTGAACTATTTGGGCATCAAATCAAATCCTCATGATGTAACAGAGTCACAACCAAGGGTCATTGCCATTCATTCATTCATCATTTTATCTCTGTGCTTACTCTATTCCATTTCCACACAGCATCCCTGAGATGCAGCCAGCACGTGTTTCACTCAAGAGACTGCTCGCGATGTCATGTGGAGATGGATAATGCAAAGAGGTCAGCAAAGGGTTTCTCTCTCACGCCCACGAGGCGCACAAGCAAATCAAATGACGGGTGATGGTGGTGGGGCTCCATCACATTCTTCAAGAAAATAAACAGAAAGCTGGGGTGATAACATCTGCAATGATAATGACGCCATCAGCTCACTTGTGCACTGACATCCCGTCCACGTACCTGCTTCTCCAGGGGACACACACCAGCTTGCGTGTCATAGATGGTCTTCGTTATCTCAGGCACAATGAGACCCAGTAATTAATTCTGGGTCTCTCGCACCCGATCGGGATCCCGCCCAAGTCTCTGTGGCTCGCGCCGGGGCCCACGTCTGAGCTTTATCTGTTAGCACTCTATTCACGACGCTGACAGCGTCTGACATGGCTCAAACGGCCCAGAATTAGAAAGCACAGGATGCGTTTTCAGCCTGGAAACCTGCTGTCTGGGTCTGTGTTTTAAAAACAAAGATTTAAACCAATAAATGTACTTAAGTCCAGACTCAAACAAGCTGGGGAAATGCAACAGAGGCTCTGAGAGTTCCTCTGCGGGGTAGGCGAGCAGCAAACTGGAAAGTCCACAAAGGTGTCAGCGTCTGCACTCTGGCCTGTTGTGGAGGCAAATTCAAAGATTTGGGGCAATTTCCTGTTACAATAACAAGGCAGTTCTGCAGCAAATACTGAGCTTTAGCTATTCTGTTCACGGTGAAACACCTTTTTTTCCTCCCATGATAGGTTGTTCTGCCTTATATAGCTGTGAGACCTGCACTTCGACATACAAACTGGTGGAATGTGAAACTCTAAGCTCTATAAAAATGTGCTTTTTAACAGACTCGTTGTCTCTCTTCCTCCTCCTTCCTCTCATTCTCATAATGAGCTTTTATATAGTGTATATGAGCGTGTGTGCAGGGGGTGTATCGGGGGTCTTGTAAATGGGCGGCTGACGTTAAATGCTTCGACACGTGCCAGAGGAGGCCTGCTGCACTGGCTGTGGCTTTCACGTACGCAACCATCAAATGAATGAGACGTTCAGTCGGAGTCAAGGGGCGTGTTGTTCGGAAGGTCTACCCCTCACCCCAGACTCACCGTGTCCACGCCCCCCCCCCACCCCCGCTCAGCTCTCTCCTGGTGAAGCTGCTGTATCGCCGGCCTCTGATATGACCCGCTTTTCCCCTTCTTCTGTCTGTTGCAGCTCTTTCTCTTTAATCCCCTCTCTGCATCACCGCCCCCCTCCCACCATTTGTCATGCATTTAGGTGTGGCGTGAAAAACACTTGCCAGATGACAAACACTGCTGGATTCTGTCTGCGCCTTTTGCTCGTCTTTTGGCAACTTCCAGTCCCGATCTGACTCACTGCGACGGCGCGCACACGTTAAACGTGCGTCAACAGGTGGTGACCCCCTAACTCGGTGACCCGAGGACTGGCCTTTGACCTCCAATATGCCACACTCCCTTCGCAATAAATCTCTCACTTTATTTAATCCAGCAAATTATTTTCCTGTTGTACTTTGCATGGGGTGTAACCAAGGGGGAAGAGGCACACGTGCAGCATTAGAGAATCTGAGAAGCTCTTGTATTCCTCTTCCCACGGAGATGCAAACAGATGACATCACAGGGTGGTCCGCTCTGTGTTGAGCCGAGCTGAGCCACGCTGAGTGGGTCCCTGATGGTCTGCCAAACAGATGGCGGTAGCAATGTAATGAAGGCTGGATCTTTAGTGAAAGTTTTTTTTTTTTTCTTGTTTTATAAAAGAGTGCCACTCAGAGTGTGAGCACAAAAGCACGGGGCCGTGTTTCCAGATAGAGCTGCCTCCATCAGAGGCCCAGATATTGGATACACGCCTGCTTATATTTTAAAATCCTTTACAATAGAGAGAAAAATTCGAGTCCCCCCTGCACAGGTATTAAAAGGCCTTGGATGGCTACTTTAAGCAGGCAGTTTGTTGGTTAATTAGGTCAAGAACTCTTGTAACGTGCGCCCACCCACACTAATGGAGGGCTGGAACAATCGGCTCCTCAGATCTGTCTGACATTTAGACAGATTTTAGGGAGGGGGAGAGAGTAGCAGGGGGAGACAGGAAGAGTGGAAAAAAAAGCGGGGTGAGAAACTTTACTGCCGTCTCTACCTCGGCTTGATGTAATTAGGCATGATTGTCGAACAGCTCCAAACTCGTGAATAAGCACTTTGATGCTTTTGTGCTGGTGCTTTTTTTTTTTTTTTTCCAGCCCCTCCAAGGATTTCACTGACTGACAGATTCTTTCATATTGTCTGCTGTCAATGCGGAGCTGCAGGGCAATTTGTTACAATGCATTTGGGAGAAATTGTGCAACTTTGTGCATGAAGTAAACATCCAAACATTCCCGGAACCTCAAAATCACAGTCAACCAAAATATTTAGAATTACTGTAAATAGTAGCTTTTTTATGATGAGGCCTTGCATAATTCCTTCATTTTAAATGCAAAAACCTTCAGGATTTGTATGCATTTATGATTGTTGATGGTTGCGTCATCGTCTAAGTTGGATTCTTTTCTGCTTATTCTCCCCCGTAGATGAGGTATCAGAGGATTCTCACCTACCTGAGGGTATTTGGAACCACTATGTTTGGTATCTCCCTCCTGGTGGGCATCTCCACCGCCTACATCATGGGCTACCAGTTCTTCACCACGGCTGGCCATCACCTCTCTTTTGGCCTTTATGGTGCCATCCTGGTCATCCACCTCCTCATCCAGACCCTCTTTGCACTCTTAGAACACAGAAACATGCGGCGGTCTTTAGAGACACCAATCAAACTGAACAAATCCCTGGCGCTGTGCATTGCGGCATATCAGGAGGACCCAAACTACCTGAGGAAGTGCCTGGTGTCAGTGAAGAGGCTGACGTACCCGGGCATCAAAGTCATCATGGTCATCGATGGCAACACGGAGGATGACAACTACATGATGGATATCTTTAAAGAGGTGATGGGACGTGACAAAGTCGCGTCATATGTGTGGCGGAGTAACTTTCACAACAGAGCCCCCGAGGAGACAGACGAGAGCTACGCCGAGAGCGTCCAGCACATCTACAAGCTGGTGCTGAACAACAAGTGTGTGTGCATCATGCAGAAGTGGGGAGGCAAGAGAGAGGTCATGTATACACCCTTCAAGGCACTGGGGAAGAGCGTGGACTACGTACAGGTCAGTCTAAACCTCTACATATTAAGTTCAGCACTTTAAGACCACTTTAAAACCAAACTCACCTAATAACTTGTCTTACCCTCACGCTAATCTGCCTCATCGAGAATAAATGAAAGGTTTGATGACAGAATGGGATTGTAGTTGAGTTGTCCTGTCAAAGCAATTGAGTGCATAGGGACAGAGAAGAACTGGCAAACATTTCTCTAAAGCAACGATTTTTAATTTCAAATGCTCTCCATGGCTACCACAAAGGTTGCTCCACAAACACAGGCAGCTGTGGCTAACTAAATAACCAGTTCATGACTTGAATACTATCTGTGCGGAAAAAACATGCACAATATTAAATGATTTCATTTTCTGCACTGATATCAATACCCTTCACCATACTATTGGAACTACAGCACTGAATAAAATGGTAATATGATAGGCACCAAACATAGGCCATAAATCTGTGAAATGGACTGAATTATTAAAGCCAGGAGTGGGACTAATTATTGAGCTGGGCCAGATTTCCCATCACCACTGGTCTGAATGCAAACTGGCATAAAAGAAAGACATGAAAAGAGGCAGCGTTGGATAATGGCTAATATATTCAGTGCTATACACCCGCGTGAACACACATAGTAAGACACGGCTGACAAGGATTCGAGTGAAGATAGAGGGGAAAGGGAAGAGAAAAAGAGGCGGAGATGGCCAAAGTGGGGTGGGCAGCGGGGGGTTCTGCCAAGCCAAACATGGGGTCCACAAAGAGCCTTTTGTGTTTCTTTGAGATGGACAGTGGCTGTATGCAGGTTGGAAACTTAGCGTGAAGACGGGCAGCAGTAGCTGATGTCTAATTGTAAAAACAGATCTGTTTCACAGAGCTAAGCGTTACATCATCGACATGGATTCAGGATCCAGCACACTGAAAGCCTGCTTAGCTTTTCTCTGAAAGTGTCTCTGTGTAGAAAATACTTAAATTATATCTTAACAAGCCAGCTTCTGAGGGGTTTTGGCAGGCTAATGCGCCCCAATAATGCTGACGTTGTCTGGTGGTTTATCTAGCAGTATAAATGGGAGCACAGAAGCACCTGTTTTTACCCTGCAATCAGGAAATATTTAAAAAAGAAGGCAAACTTAAAAATCAGGAAGCATAATTCCTTACTGCAAGTGCAAATGATCTCATGAAGAGGAATAATGCAGTGTGCACACAAAGGATCTTGGCTGCTGGATGTTTAAGTTGGCAGACCTGGTAGAATAAATGTCAGAAAAACCACCACCGTGTGAGATACTTTTTGCCATTAACAGATGTCCTTTGATCTACTTCTCGATGGATTTGATGTATTGAAGATATGGGGCAAAAAATAATAACCTCAAAGAGAGAGTTCCTGGTGATCTGAATGCTGCGCTTTTGATAATAGATTATGTGCTAAATCGAATGCTTATGCATCTTTAAATAGTTTAAACATCCTCTGTCACTCATCTTTTTGCATTTACTGCCAAAAACGACTTCAAAACAGGATGAAAGACCGTTCAGGTGCTGAAGTAATTACACCACAGGTGATTCTTGACACAAACTTGGAAATATATTCAAACATCAATTCCATCCATGAGTGCTGCTTTCTTTCATGTCATTCTGCTTTCCAGTTGTGTGTGAAGCCAGTCAGCATTTTCACCAAAACTTTGGTTCTTTCCTCCCATAAATCTGCACATTTCTGAAATTGTCTTTACATATTGCCATCCTTGGTTATTGAATGTAGACTGATCAGAGATTATTTGATCATTTTAATCAGGTGTGTGACTCTGACACCATGTTGGACCCAGCTTCATCAGTGGAGATGGTCAAGGTTCTGGAAGAAGATCCGATGGTGGGGGGTGTTGGTGGAGATGTTCAGGTTCGTTTCGAATCAAACACAATGTCACCCGACGGCTCCTCATTGATCCTTCCTCAAACACTTTTCTTGCTAATCCTCTGTAGATCTTAAACAAGTATGAGTCGTGGATCTCCTTCCTGAGCAGCGTCCGTTACTGGATGGCCTTCAACATAGAGCGGGCCTGCCAGTCCTACTTTGGGTGTGTGCAGTGCATCAGCGGGCCTTTGGGAATGTACCGCAACTCCCTCCTGAATGAGTTTCTGGAAGACTGGTACAATCAGACTTTCATGGGATCCCATTGTAGTTTTGGGGACGACCGCCATCTCACGAACAGAGTCCTCAGTCTTGGGTACGCAACCAAATACACAGCACGCTCAAAGTGCCTCACCGAGACACCGATCACTTACCTGCGGTGGCTAAACCAACAAACTCGCTGGAGTAAGTCATATTTCAGAGAGTGGCTGTACAACTCCATGTGGTTCCACAAACACCATCTATGGATGACGTATGAGGCCGTGATCACAGGCTTCTTCCCATTTTTCCTTATTGCTACTGCAATCCAACTCTTCTACCAAGGGAGGCTCTGGAATATTTTGTTGTTTCTACTCATTGTGCAGGCAGTCGCACTGATCAAGTCATCATTTGCCAGCTGCCTCAGAGGTAACATAGTCATGATATTCATGTCGTTTTACTCAGTACTGTACATGTCAAGCCTGTTGCCGGCCAAAATGTTTGCGATAGCAACCATCAACAAGTCCGGATGGGGAACATCTGGGAGAAAAACAATAGTGGTGAACTTCATCGGTCTGATTCCCATCTCAGTTTGGTTCACCATCCTCTTCTTTGGGATCATCTACACAATAGTCCAGCAGACTAGAAAACCCTTTCCAGAAACAGAAAAGATCGTTCTTATCGTGGGGGCAGTCGTCTATGCCAGTTACTGGGTCATCCTGTTGACGTTGTACACAGTTCTAATCAACAAGTGTGGGAAAAGGAAGAAGGAATCGCACTATGACATGGTGCTGGACGTGTGACTCACAGGCTGGGGTCATCACATACCACTGAAGTCTTTTTTTTGTCCTTTTCACTCTCCGAATGCCGTTGAGATGCTCTAGAGGCAAAATGGTTCAACCTAAACAGCAGCATGATTGCTACTTAGTTTAGTAGAATATGATCTTATGTTTATGTAAAAGTCAACTACTGTAAGCTAAAGATCCAAAAAAGATGTACATTTGGTAGCAGAAGTGCAGTTAGATCTATGCAGTTAGAGCTACCTCTTCACCCTGTCTTTTTCCACTGGGCTTCAGTTAAACATGCGCATTTGAGCCAAGAATAAAACATCCATCCATCGGGATTGAACTTGACCGGGAAGAATCATTTTCCTCCAGAGCATCATTGTGCCTGCACAAACTTATATTACTGCCACAGCCAAAGAAAATCATCTCTGCTTTGCCCAGATTTCAACTGAAATTGTGCCTCTCCGACTGTCTCAGCTGTTCACTGCTTTAGATTCTTTGAAATGGCATTTCAGAAAAAAAGTAAAATCAATAATTGACACTTCCTCAAGGTCTGTGATTACACGTTGGAAGTTGGAGGGTAGCCAAGGGCAATGCACTGGTGTGTGAGCATTTGTACATCGACAGTATTGCTTTACAAAGAGTGAAATGCTACAAAATAGACTTTAAAATGGAAAGCTGCTCTCTTTCTTTTGCTGCATGCATGTCATATGGGAGGAACATGAACATTCTGAAGACATTTTTGTCTTCAAACACAATCAATTTTAATTCAAGTTAATTCTGCAGATTTCCTTCATTCATGGACAGCAAGTATTACTTGTGTCGGACATTTTAACGATATTTCTATTTAAAATGAAATATAAAGAGAAGAAAAAAAACACTACAGATGCATTGTGTCCAAACATTTGTCTTTTCCTAAGGCATGAATGCATTTTTTTTCCTCAATGTTTACAAAGTGAAGAATCTCAAACTGATCACTGATTGGTCAGTTTATCGCCACCGGATCAGGTGACCAGGTGAACACGTGACCAGAAGAGAGATGGTGTATCATTGCTGCTGTGATATTTTATTCTGACAGAGACGATGCCTTTTTTTTTTAAAATATTTGTTGTATGTGATGCATAAACCATGCGAATGTTTTTTCCACCAAGGTGAATGATAACCCCTCGGCAGACCCGGTTGGGCAGGTTCTAGTCCAGAGACTTGCCCATCCATGTGCCTTTTGCTCTCGGCCTCTCTTCACATACTGTATTGAGGGTACTGCAACAACAACTCTCAGCTCCCCTGCACGAGGTTCAACAGCCCCCAGGGGGATGCATAAATGTGAGAACAGACTTTAGTGTATAAAAGTACTAACAGGAATGTGAAAAAAAACAAAAACAAAGGTGTTTTTAGTGGAAAGGAGAAGCATTTTGCAATGGAACAAGTTTTGTGTTTGTTATAGATGACCGGGAAGAGACATGAGTTTTATTCTTATGCACTTTTATGTCTTTCCTGTTGTCCGGCATGATGCTTGACGTAATCAAGATGAAATACCTCAGTGGTTCCCTTTGCATTGCAACAAGGCGTCAGGATTCTGGTTAGAGACTGACGCATTTGTAAGGCCTCTATTAATTTATCATTTTATGTTATTGATTACAAAAGTGTTCTTTTTATATGCAGTTCCATATTAAGTCAAAGCTGGAGCTCCCTGCCTTGTTGTCCTTTTGCTGTAGCCGTTTACTTATTGTCTACTTTGTATTTCAATGCATTTTATATATAGACATTTTTATTCTATTTTTGCTTATAGCTACCAAAGATTCTTTATTTTCAAGTTGTTTTTTTAATAAGAAAAATGGGAAAATGTCTTTGTTGTGCTTAAACTGTTCTGACATCGACTTGTGTATCTGACCAAACAATGTGAAAATATGAGCTAGGTATTTTTTTTTAAATCTGCAATAACAACAATAAAAATGCAATTTGTAGAGGTAAGTTATTGATTTCAAGAGATGATGAACCTGTGTTTTTATACTTTGAGAGATGAGGAACCAGCATATTTATATTCAGTCTGTGCTTAGTAACCTGTCGTCTGGTGTGTCGTCTGGTATTTGTCTATGTCTACGCTGCAAAATCAACCAACACAGTGTCCATATATACCCAGAATTGCTAAGTTACAGATTACTTTGCAACGCCAATGTGGAGTTGTACTTCCTAGTTTCAGTTTTTCAAACATTTGAAAACAATTTGCACAAGAAAAATGGAATCATCTGCATATGTTTTAAAGCTTTGATGCCACCAACAGTTGTATCATGAGTTTGTGTTCATGTCAAAAACAGTGTTATTATGAAGCACTTTTGTCTTTGTGCCAAATAAAAAAAAACTCTTGTTTTCATTTGCTTCGGTTGTCATTGGATTATTTGGTCAGAACTGAAATTTACCATGGAATCTGTGTGGAAAAATCCCACCTTCCCTCCCTGTAGCCCCTCCTCATCTGAGAGACAGTTGCCAGGGTACAAGCGCTTATTTATGGGATAGACAAGAGCTCAGGCAGCATCAGGACCAGGAGAGGCCGATTTGTACTAATATTCTTGAACTCTTGTTAAACTCTGGTGTTAAATCACTGATAGTGATCTGAATTACATGGTCAGAATCTGTCAGCTTTCCTCACATGGCTCTCATATTGGAAACAGTCTGCTCCAGTTAGCATTTTGCAAACGGTCAAAAAAGAAGTCTTGTTTTTCATTTGTGTTGATAATTGCACAAATTAGTAAGTCTGGAGACGTTCTGTATATACTGATATAAACAGCAAACTGCCAACAAATAGCCTTGCTGCTGCAGTTTTACTCTGCTGTGCCATTGAGCTCCAGGTTTTGTTTTTTAAATATTGAAACCAATGAGTCACACTGTTGCACTGGAAACATGCACACAACCAGTCCATTGCAAAACAAAAGGGAGGTATTGTAATTGGAACATTCTATTTACTTTTTATTAAGGTGTGCAGGATGTTTGTCATATTATCTATCACACAAACCCAAGAGCAAAACATACACATAAGAAATGGAAAAAGGAAGTGTGGGGGGTTTTGGAAAAGCAGCAGATTTCTTGGGAAGGTCTTTGCCATTCAGAAAGACCAGCTGGACCACACTGCAAGGACAGGAAATAAGTGCAGGATGGGAGCCAAACTAGCCCAAAGAGGACTGAAGGCTGCTCTATTTATATGTTTTGTTTTACATTTGAATCACCTGTGTACGGTTCCCATCAGCAGAAACCGTTCAACTGTGCAACTTTGAGTCCCCTTTGCTGTAATCTATTCATTGCCTTCATTAATTCTCCCGACTGTGCTGCTTCCTCAGCACTCTGCCACTGTTCCTCTCACTGACACATCCCAAACAGCATCCAGCAGCTGACTGTATAATCCTGTTGTTACATTCATGTTTTCTGTAAACCATACTTGGAAGCTCCATCAGGAGCTGCAGGAGCAGTTGGTGTGCATGTGTGGTGATGGTGGTGAGGGGGGGAGTCCGAGTGGTTCTGGGTGCACATGAACAATGCTTTACTATACTGTGGAATAGTAAACCTTTACAGCTATCGTAATGTTAACAGTTATAGGTTTAGGGAAAAATTCTAGAGTGCTATCTTGCGTTCAAAAAGCAGGGTTTTCTTGCAATAAAGTGGATGTTTTGTTGAGGTTTTATGAGCTCTTTTATGCAGAAAAAAGCTCAAGTGAATACTGAATACTGTGTTACCCTGATTACAGTCTAAATATGGACAAACACTCTAACATGTTTCACAGGAGACAAATGTTGGAATATCGATAAGAACGTAATTCACTTTAACCATCACAATGAAATCAGCATGTCATTATTGTAGAATATTTTTATATCCGACTATTAAATTAACGCTTCAAATTTGAAAGTCTGAATCTGCGACACAGTAATATGCTTCATTAGAACAGAATGAACTCCCAAGCCTTCATATTTACCCATTTTGGCTGAGTTAAAGATCTAAAGTTTATGACTCCCATGTGGTCAAACTCTGCCTAATGTGTGTTTTATGAGTTGGATCACAAGCTCTGGTCAGTTGCAATGTTGCATCTGAAGGATTTAATAGGTACTTTTTGCAACAACCATGTGATTGGATCACGTTCTGCAGCTTTACAGGTGATGCTAATGTTTGCATCTCTTGTCTAAACCAGTACATGGTGCAGAATCTAGCCTGGAAGCAAAGTCTGCTAGTTAGGATGTTAATATGTGAGGTCATTTTTCTTCCAGGACAAAATATTAAACAAAAACACTGTCCGCTCTTGGCTTGTACAGAGCATTTTTTTATGCAATTGTTCCATTGCATCTGTGTGCTTCTTTGTTCCACTACAGTAACGACATCAGCTTTTGATTACTGGCATACGTGGTCATCTATAACAACCCAGTAACACAAAGACTGCCAGTGGAGCGTGGTGCATCTGTGCCAGAAAAAAAACCTGTAAAACATCACATCCAATTAAGACTTTTCAATGAAATAATTGAAATTTTTTTTCTGCACAATAAGTTCTCGGTGCATAGGAAAAGAATACCGCGGTCAGCAATGTGCAGGGTAACTCATGCACTGCACATATGCAACGTAACCTTTAAAGCCCGATGAAGTAAGGTGTTGATAAGCAAAAAATGTGCAGCGTGTGTCGGCATCCCATCTGACGGAAAACCAGAAAGCCACGGCACAAATTCTCTGATGTTGAATCTGTACAGACATATCTCTCATGAGTCCACTGGATGGCTTAAATTAAGATCAGGGTCGGTTTCTCCCTCAGAGCCAGCCACATGTTTGCAGGAGAATGAAGGACTCGAACCTCCGCCAGCAACTGATCCCTTCAAAGTCATGATGGCTGTTTCTTGTTTTAGTTACTGATAAACATTTGTTCATACTTTTCTTCTGCCCAAGCTACAACTGCTTAGTATATAGATATAGCTATAGATAGATACATAGATAGATACATAGATAAATAAATGGGTTTTCAGAGATTTGAAAATAGAATGTGTGAAAGTCCAGGGGTCATAAATAAACATGTCAATGTGGGGTGTTTTTAACTACCTGATATATCCCACACCTCAATACCCTAGGGAGATGGTGATGTTAAAATAAAAAAGCAAAAATAATTCAAAACATCCTCCCTCCTCACCTCTTAAACTCTTCCTCTCTTGCACAAGTATTACTCCTCATCCCTCCAGTTTTTGCGCTTGGCCTCTCGTTTTGTCCCTCCCCTCCTTCACCTCACCGTCGTCTTTCACCTCCTGTCCCAGTGTTCTCCCTTGCTCCTCCTCCTAGTCTCCCCCCCCTCTTCTCTTTCCTTTCCTCTCCTCTGAGCCCTCTAACTACATAATGAGGCACATTTAGCCGGGTTAATTGTTTTAAAAACTCCCATGTGTTCCCAGGGGGGGGCTAAAAATGGTCATTGATGGTGGTCAAACCTTCCTCTTGTTCCACGACACATTGAGCACCAAGGTCCGCATAAGGTAAGATATTGCTTTAAAGCTATTAAAGGGGATTTCCAAAAAGCTCTGGAAAAAAAAAAAGTTTGGTGGGTTAGGAGTGATGACTGTAGCCCTGCAGACAAATGACTGGCCACCCACCACACAACAGGCGCCACCTGACAGAGAAATATACAGTTTGATTACACATCTGATGTAGGTATAAATAAATTACTGAACAATTAGCATCACCTGGTGGCACAGTAGTGCTGGAAAAGTCTGTGAAGCCTTGAGATGGTGCCATTAGTCTGAGAAGTGAAAGGTCTCTAGTTTTTTTGGTGTTGCAGATAAGCTGGTGTGGCTGGCATTCTCACCGCAATAAGCAGATGATCAGAGGAGACGTTTCTCTTGAGAACTCCTCATCCAGCTTCAGACAAACAGAGCAATACCAGCTGCTTCGCATGCTTCAAAGACCTGTGAACTCTTCTGATTAGCCGTCACAGAGATTCGAGTCAGGTGTTTTCGGAGGACAATCGGTGTGCAGGCGTTCATGTTTCATCTGAAGAACGATGATTTATTTCCACATTCGTGAAAGGATGACATTAAGAAATCTAAGAAAGAAACATTTTGATGCTTTTCAGACTTCAAAGTTTTAGAAACCATCTGTAAATTGTAAAGGAAATTCAAGATCATTGCTGTCAAGGAGTGTTTTACCAGCATAAATTGCTTCGAGATAAGGCGAGGAATGAGGTCACAGTGGTCCTTCCAATGAATGGAACTTTTCTTTTACTTTCACCTTACTGTGATGAACCCACTGGAAATGTGGAAGGACCGGATAAAGAAGGGTTCCCAAAATCATCCCAGAAATAAACGTACAAAGATGTCTTTGAAGCAAAGCTGGATGGATCAGAAAAACATGGGACTTTTTCACAGGAGACAAAGGCTGGTTTTTCATATGTTGATTGCTTTGAGGAAGTGGCTGTCTTTGACCTTAACCGCACTCTTTCCATGAATCTAATTTGGTGCCTTATTGGAAACATGACATTAGCAGAAATGATTCAAAAGAGGGTTTTATTTTGAGAGCCAAATCATGTGTAATATTTATATCCCAGTTGTCATTCCCAGTTAAGTGAAATATTACTGTTACATCACAGGTATACGAGCAAGTTGGTACCAGGCTGGGTAACAGGAAGGCTCTAAGTTGACCACTGATGGCAAAGGAAGACATGAAGAATGAGAATAAATCTACTTTTGTTCTTCAAAATCTCTCGGAATGATGGTTGAGGCCAGTAGTGTGAACATTTTTAATGATGCTATAGTTGGTCAATCAAATATATTTTTGACTTTTGTGGATTTGTCATTCATCTGAAGGCAACAGGGTCTACTTCATGTTTGAAGTACAATATGGAGATAAAATGCTCCCACGTGTCCCTGAATAAAATGTTAGTATGCAGTGTTTGTCTAAATATTACTTTTAGCCAATGACCCAACAGGATCTTTAGTTAATCAGCTCATCCTCCATCATTGTCTGCAGAGTGTTCTCTGTGTCGTCCCACTAAAATGTAAAAGACAGGATGAGAATCCCAAAGGAGTGAGGGAGGGGTGATGGGAAGATGGGGAGATAATGCATTACTGCCTGAGAGCAGAACACAGCTGTGTGTGTGTCTATGCTTGTTTATGTGTGTGCGTGCGTGCATGTGTGTGTATGTGTGTGTATTTAAATATAATGGTTTCACTGGAAATGAAAACTGGTATTTTATGCAGCCTGTTCTCATATTACTGTACTGTATGCAGTAATAAATGCTGGTGATCGCAAGGAGGTCACTGGTGGTGTGAGACTCATGTTTGTGAACGATGGTGTGTGTTTCATTGTGTGCCTGATGGTTAATTTTTGATGTTCTTACCATATGTGATTGCTCTTACCCAACCTGTGTGTGCATTTACACATAAAAGGCATTAGCTGAAATAAGATTGGCATCAACCCCCTGAGGGTTTTGTCTATTACTGCCTTTTAGGGAGTCAACATATGAATTTGGCGTGTTTGACATGCAAAGCTGTAGCTTTAAAAAAACAAAAAAGCAGGATTTCCTTTCATCCTGAAGGAGACGTGATATATTTCTGTTCCACTGAGAGTTAAAATGCTGAGACGGACAAACTCAAACAGTATTTTATGTCATCTGTAGGAGGTGCAGCTTGGTTCTGTGTCTGTTTATTGAGGATTATGCAAGAACTATGGGACTGATTTTCTAGGAACCTGATGGAAAATGATGGAAAATGGAGAGTACAGACAGTCCAAAGATCTTGAATAAAATTTATCTAATTTAAACATCTATTTACTGCCCAATTTATGATTGTATAAAGTAGAACATATGTGAGTTTATACTGTAAAAGCCCAAGGTCTCCTTATGGGGCATTTGTTTATTCATGTTGTCCCTGACGACAGTTTGGAGACTGTGCAAATACACAGTGCTAGAAAATAAATCTATAACCAAATGGAGTGGTGGGTGGCAGTGGGAACATTTGTTGTTCAGCAATAATAAGAGTAATGTGTTTTCGCTTTCTTTTTTCAAGGACGATTCTGGTGGTAATGCAATAATTGGTTTTTCTGTGCAAACACAATCATGAAGCTGATGGCGGTGACAGAGAGAAAAGGAGGTGGGGCTGTTTTGTATGTCTGAGCATCAGACTCCCTCTGGGATAAACAACAAGACCATTATTATGGCAGAAAACAATGTGGAGTGCCTGGAAAGCCTTGAGATGAAGGGAGGCATGGGGCACGCACATGTTTACAACAGACAGTTCCAATAAAACTACAAGGAACGGATTCAGCTTAATTTAAAAGAGAGACAGGAAGCATTGACGCAAGCTTAGCATCCCTGTTCCTGATTGTTTCAGATAGTCACCAATAACTTGAAGTATATAAAACATTTAAACCTTTAGATAAAATTGAAATAGCTAACAACAGACTATAACACAGAGTAGAGCTATAATGGAACCATCGTGGAGTTTCCATCAGAATCAGAGACAAGCGAGTGGACAATGTCTTTGACCAGCAGCTGAGGGACGCAGGACTTCTACTGATGTGGACAGTCAGGAGGTCCGAGACGTGGTGAAGAGGCAAAGTCTGCTGCGTCTCATGAGTAGAGTTTATGACCGATACGTCAGTGCACATGAACCTTGACCCAAACACCATTGAAGTATTTAATCTAATTGTGACTTGTTAGCTGTTCATTAGTATCCAGAGTAGATCTACAGGTCCAAATGCTCCACTGCATAAAGCTTGAATTATATGGATGAACAGGGTGTGGCAGCGTCACAAATGGTCATAAATGTTTGGCCTATTTTTTTCCCATGTGAACAATCACACTACTCTCTCCTGAGCTATCTTTCAACCCTCTAGGCCAGAGGACTTTTCATCTCACAAATCAAATTTGGTCATTTTTTCCGTCACAGCGGACAGCTGGTTTTAATATTCACACAAATGGAAGTCACAAGTCAACATTAAAGCGATGCATTCCAAACGGAAGCCTCCATTCGCCAGGCTCGGATCAAACTGAGGTTATCCGAGCAGTAGAACGTGACTGGAGTGTGATTGTCACATGAGCATCAATCTAAACATTTTCAACTTTGGGCTAGATTTGGACTGATGAGTCACAATAATCAGAAGGTTGCGCAGCTTTGGTGGTACGACAGAACATCATTGATGATTCAGCCTGTAGTTCAGCCTGTCTCTACAAATTTCCCTCAACGTTGTCCGGCGTTGTGCAGATGTTGCTGTTTAGCATACTTTTCTTTTCTCAAAATGCCTCCAATTTAACACAACACAACAGCAGGGGCTGATTTACAAAACTTGGCTTGAGAATGAAGAGGGTTTCTTGCGCTTCTTCCATTTCTGCCAAGAGTGATAATGAAGTTACAGCCAGGAGCTGACAGGCTTACCTCATACACGAAGGAAACAGGTAGCCTAAATCAACCACCAACCCACAACTACAACAATATTTAACATAGCACATGTTTGGGTTTCTTTGAAGGCACAAGCCTCCATATGTCAACCATGTTAGAAAGAAACTTCTGTCCCCCAGAGTTCATACCTCGATCTGGTTCATGTCAGGTGGACCATGGCTAGCTAAGGATTTCATAAACACACATTAACACCTTAAAATACCAACCGAACCTTACTGAGAGCCAGAAGAGGCTGACATGAGGAATTATCTCTGGACATCTTCTGGATATCTTCAGTCTCCCACCTCTGTCAAAGTGATGTAGGAGAGATAAGCGTGACACGAGTCAGTCCAGCCAGTGCTGATAGACTCCCATTATTAGATCAGATATGCCATGATGGGGAATTCCCAAGAATAACAGCCTGCTGTTGGAACACGGCGGTGAGAGAATGCATGGAAATCCATTACAGACTCCTATCAATGATTTGTCTGACAGCCATCACTTCATCAGGTCATAAAAATGTGTTTTACAGGAAGTGGCAAAAGATTTAATAAGGTTTGCATTAGATTACACTACTAGAACTGGAAAAGAAACTGGACGAAAATGTGGTTTCTGTCTTTCACAGTGGTCCTCAGACAGAAGCAAGCTCGTCCTTTCTCATCCATCTGAAAGCATGGATAAAGGGAATCAGCTGAGGATCCACTTTGGTCTTGGTGGATTTGCACCTAAAACAGAGTCCAGAGCTGCAGCAGAACACATGAAATGAAACGAAAGAGGTGAAGCTGTTTGGGTTAAGCCCTTCGGTGGCGAGTGTCCGTGAAAACAGACGCAAACGCTCCAGCTGTGGATGAGGTAATTTTGTCTCAGTGACAGGCTGGAATGAGGGTGTATTTTGCAGGTGGATGAGCTGAGACGTCAAAGACAATGGGGTGACGATCTGAAGTGGTGGAGTCAGAGATTTCACTGGTGGGAAATTCCAAAATGTGTCTGAAAAAGCTCTATTTCTGCTTTATGAGAGGTAAAGTTCCAGTGTTTTTTATTTTCAAGGTTAGGGTTAGAGCTATTTCTGAGGAGATTAATAAATGTTTTATTATTACACGTGGTAGACCAGCACCAGATGCCCCTGGACGTCTCTCTCGTGAGGTGGTGTGGGGATGACTCCTCAGGAGGAGAGCCTGGGGAAGACCCAGGACACATCGGAGTGATTATGCCTCTCATCTGGCCTGGGAACACTTAGCAATCCTCATGGAAGAGCATAAGGAAGTATCTGGAGAGAGGAAAGGAGGGTCTGGGTGTCACTGCTCCGACTGCTGCCCCAGATAAGCAGAAGAAGTTGGATGGAAGAATGGATGGATGGACAGACGGACATTACTCATTACTATCATCCTCATGAAACAGGTTACAAAGCTTGCTGGTCGGTGTCTGGTCTGGAGAGGTCTGTCTTGACCACCATGTCCTTTGTCCTAAACACATCTGCACCTCAGGGATGTGTCATCAGCCCTCTGCTCTCCTCTTTTTTCACCCGCATCTGTGCTACCAAGCAACCAGCATGGTATTTGCTTATGACACACCCATCCTGGGCTTCATCACAGTCAGATTCTTCACAAAGAGGGGGTAAGAGCACTAACTTGCTGGTGCCATGGGAAAGCAGAGCAGACAATGGTGGATTTTAAGAGAGAGATGGGCAGACATCCTCCCATCCACTTCAGGGACGGAAGGGTTAATGGCTTTAAAGTCCTTGGTGTACAGATCTCCGAGGACACTGTGACTGGTAAAGTTGGGCAACTCTACCTCCTGAGGAGACTATAAGGAAGTTTTGGCAATTACACCAACAGCCGCACAAACATCTACTGTTGCATCAAGGACGTAGTGACAGGCTGCATCACAGCGTGGTGGAAATGCTCAGAGAGAGCAGTCAACAAGGCGTGGCACAACACCGGCCCCAGAATGTGTACATTAGCACGGCTCAAATTAAGGCAGGATCCTTGTAATCTCTAATTATTTTCCAATAATTCAACAGACTATGCTGCTGTTCACCTCCAAGAAAAGCTTTGCTTGATTAATGTTATTTGGCTTCATCTTGGTGGAAATAGACATGCTGCAACCCCTGAAAAAGCGAATCTGCTCATAGTTTCCCATCATCATCATCATCATCGTCTCTTTGTATCACGCATGTGCTGCACCTGCCGCCACACTCATTAACGCTGTCCTCACATCGCACCAAGGAAAGAAGTCATTAACTGTTCAGCAGTTACTGTATTTGATGACAGAATGATTGTGGGAGCACAATTTTTTCCCCCGACTACTATTGCAAAGGCTTTATCACATTTTAGTTCACATTATTTAGTTATCAGGAGGTACCACAGAGAGTCATTATATAGAAGAAGAGGAAGAATCTGTCTTTGTTTTAAGATTTTTATCTGCATGGATAGAGTCCAGCCCGGGATTAAGTTGTAAAAGCCTGCGTGCGCGACTCTGCAATGCTGACGTTGTAACTATAACACGCCCAGTCTTTGTTCTTGGGCTATTGGTTTTAATTCTCTCAGAAATCAGATGAGCTCACACCAACCCCCGGCTTGAGCACATGGGTCATTTCGACAGCACTTTCATTTGTGGTTAGCTCCTGGGTTGTAGCAATGCTGCGCAATCCTCCATTGTCTTAGCTGCCTCTGTGGTGTGCTGTGTCGTCTTGGCTCCCTTTTTGAACGAGATTGAAGGAAATGAGTCAGAAACACATGGCCGGCAGAATAAAGGAGAATTTGGTGACTCTCTTTCAAATGAGATTTTTTTTTCCCCCCCAAAAAAAAAATCTCATTTGAAGTGGACATCATGTTGGAAAAGATGTCTACACAGCTAATCCCAAAATGTAAGAAAGAATTAAAGAAATAAATTAACGTTTGACCAGCAGATGTCTCTCCTTATTCCTTGACGGGAAGATTAAGAGGAAATTCTCAGGGCGAGAGTACAAGGAAAAGACCTCATTCCCATGGACAGCCAAGCCTCGTTTGGTTTCCCACTGCACACTGGGGGCTTGTGGAGGCTCGTCTATAAATGCATGTGCGCCTGAAAGCGTGTGCGTGTCGTTTCAAAACTGAAAACGAGTAAAAAAATCATGTAAGCACTTACTCGGTGTGCAGGAGTGGCGCTGGGCCACCTGAGAACACACTTTCCAGCTGTTTGCAGCATCATGCAGCCGCCGCAGCCAAGTTACGAAGTGCTGCAGGATCCTGCGTCTGTATCCATTAAGCCAAATGTTTAATATACGCACACAGGCGTGCACACGTGTACACACCTAGGGCAGGCAGTCAGCTGGATCTTCGTGTAGTGTTGCCAAGGGAACTGTGGTCTCAGGCATTCTGTGCTCCAGATGTTTCATGGACGCTGAGGGAAGCTCCTAGTTCCTAAAGGACAAGAGAATTACGCTTGAGTGCATGCACACGTATGTGTGTGTGTGCGTGTGTGTGTGCGCACGTATGATCTGATGCGTTTCTTAGAAGTTTGAAAAGTTTGTCAGCTGTAGTTCGACCGTGTGACATCAGAAAATAAATTTTTCGGACCCACCCCCGCCCAGTACGGGACATTTTCTTCTCTCTCTGGACAACCAGGCTGACACAAAGGGCGACACACCCACCCACACAAACACACACCTCCAGACAGACACAGACGCAGACAGATCTTTCTATTCCCAGTACTTCTATCTTTGTTTACCCAGCTCCTTGCCTGAACCCTAACCATCTCAACTAAGCCCCTAACCCCTCACCTAAACTCAATTCTAATCTCAATCTCAAAACCTGTCTTGACCCTTAAACAGGAGGACCAGCCAAAATGTCCTCACTTCCCAAAAATGTCCTAACTTTGTTGTTAAAATGCAGACTTTGGTACTCAGTATGTAGCAAGTACATATATTTAAATATCGTTTAATGTTTCTATAATCTGCTGAGAGTCCAGCAAAAGTGGATTTATCTGCAGGATATTTATTGCCTGAAAAATCTCTGCAGTCACATCGGCCCTCTTCATCCATTAGTCACATGTTAATAATGGCCGCTTGCGCTGGGAGTTTAGCGTACAGAAAAATGTCATTTGGATGTTAGGACCATAAGCGGTGCCACATTTTTACTGTTCCCTCAGTAAAACTTTTGTCTGGTCTTCATCTGTCCCATTCTTACTACTCACCAGAGATCTCCCACATCTCTGTGATGGCTACTGAAACAAGCTTTATGCTCACCCCCCTACACACATACACACACACACAGGGAGACCTAGGGAAACAGATCCTGCCTAGTGCGTTTATATCGGTCATAAAATTCAATGCCAAGTCAGTGGGTTCAGGTCAGAGATCTGGCCTGTTAAATTATCCTCTTTATGACACTTCAGACACGGTGGACAAAAAAGGGAAATGACTGTAGACATTAAGGGGAGATTATTCTGTTTATGGAAGATACAGCGCAAAAGGAAAGGCTGAAATATTTAAAGGGATAGTTCGTACAAAGATTATAGTGAATGCTATCTCTCTATGCAGCTGGTAGAGGAAATGGGAAGACTGGGCAGGTCCGTTTGGCCGGTTTAAGTCATACGACATATCGAACGAGCCATCAGCTGATTCAGGTTGGCTCTCGCACTACGGAGAAAAAAAAAAAAACACTTCTCACTCTGGCTTCTCTCTTTCCTGACAGAGATTTACAGACCACCGACAGCTGCACCCTGCAGGAAAAAATGGAGCGAAGTAGCCCATAATCATGCAACTAATATCCCACCAGATGATGGACCTGCATCACCCGACATCTGCTGAGCTCAGTCTTCCATCTGACCTTTCTCCATATATCTTAACTCTTGGCTTTTTTATCTTTACACTTATCACTACAGAAGTCTAGTTTTCTTGAGCTATTCGACTGCATCATGAATGTTTGCTCTTACATTTTCATTGCACTATATATTAGTAGGACGCCCCTGAGCACTGGCCAAGAGGAAAATGCATTTTCCCCTCACATTCCTGAAAAGATGAGGTCATCCTTCAGGGATGGAGCCTTTTCTTTTTGGCATTTTCTGAGGTCCTCTGAGGTAAACTGATAATGGTAGAGCTGGGATTCAAACAGTTGAAGAAAGAGCTTCCATCAGTGGAACTTTGAGTGATGAAATGTAATATTTTCGGCTTTAATTCAGCAGTTACTGACACTAGCCAGCCGGTGATGGATGTTTGGATGCTCCTCACGGTATATCTGATGTTCCTCCTGGTGCATCAGATGCTTCAGTTTTCGGTCATGCTTTGAAGGAGTGGCCGAAGACGGACGGCCACCCAAGTGTCTAATAAACGAGATAAGCACAGGAAAAGACAGGTTGGACGGGACTAATTTTACAGTTTGAGATATAATCTTGGTCGGTTCTTGTGGGACAGCAGCTGTCAGTGGAGACGTCTGTTTCTCCTCCCTCTGCGTGGAAAAGCCCCAGTTTAACAGTAGTTTCATGCTCTTGCTTCCCCTGCTACCTTTAGGATGAAAACCTTGTTATTTATTCCGAGACATGGAGTTTGTGACATTTATTAGCAGGATGTTAAATGAAAAGAGCATTTATAGGAGTGTTTGACGATTTAGAGAGTTTTAAATGTTTGAAATACTCGACTGTGGAGAAGCGCAGTGATATGCAAGGTTACAGTTGCACCCTGCTGAGAAACTGACACAAATAAAGCTGCTTTTTGATCACTTCCCCGTTATTCGAAACATAACTTCAGCTCAGCTCTCTGACTTTGAAGAACTTTCCATCTTATCTTTTTTTTTCACATGTTAATTTAAATTTAGGCTGACAACAAAGACAAGACGTTTAAGCAGATAAGAGCAGTGACGTCTGCAGAGGAGCGGATACACATCACCCTTCTGCCACTGGATTTAACTGTAAGAGGTGGAAAAGAGTGATCCCTCTGGGGCTTTTAAGCAATTTTAAGAACACACTGAAACCTCTTCCAGTCAATCTCTGGGCAAAACTTAAAATACCTGAGACT
The DNA here is from genome assembly GCA_911728415.1 of Lagocephalus sceleratus. NCBI lineage: Eukaryota > Metazoa > Chordata > Actinopteri > Tetraodontiformes > Tetraodontidae > Lagocephalus > Lagocephalus sceleratus. The sequence continues at coordinate 8,239,741 of CAJVRN010000126.1, forward strand.
TATGCTGTCAAGGCTGCGAGTCTAAGTCCTGACAGATCTTTATCTATCACTGTGGATAAACCCACAGTGGGAAAAAAGCCCAAACCTCTCCGATCATTCTGTAAAAGTCTTTCCATTCATTTTGGATTAATTATAGTGAAAACAGAAAAGCAGTTTTGCAACTTGGGGAGTAAAACAAAAGCTAATTGTAGCTACTTTAATCTATATTTTCTAAATACAAAACCACAAATGAAACTGAAACCATGAGGGATCTGTCCTCTCTCTCTTCTTTTCTGTTGCACACATACAAATGTTGGAGTAAGCTCGAGCGCAGGAGCCAACTTTCCCAAAAGCTCCATATCCTTCGTCGTCTCTGAGCAGAACAAAAGCCTGAAAGAGATCAAGGAATTAAATCTGTTTGGGAAACTCACCCCTGCTCTCTCTCACCCTACTGGGCTGCAAAATGGTGCCTATTCAAGTGTTCCACTGTTAGACATCATTCATTACTCCGTATTTATATTCCTGATATTTGCAGCACTTTACAATGGTGACATTTTGAGGTTTGCGACTCCTGGCCAGCTTTGGGGTCTATTTTAGATTTAAAACGCTGAACTCAGGCTGATACAAACACTTTAAAAGTCAGTTCCGTACCCAAACTCCAGATATATCCCATCATGTAGACATAAAGGTAAGATCTGCCTTTCTCCCTGTGAGAAGGTTTTAATTTCATTTATTTATTGAAATCTGGTCTGGACCTTATTTTGCCTTCATTAACTCCTGTTGGCATGATAACAGTAACACACCAGCTACTGTTACACACCAGTAATCCCATCACATCCCAGGGTGCTCTGATGGACTGAGCTCTGGTGACGGCGGACAACATTTGAGTACAGTGAACTCATTGTCACGCTGGAGGAACCAGTTGGAGATGGGTACGCACTGGTGAATAAGTGATGGACAGTGTGGCTGAAGCTTCCTGTGCTTAACTGACAGGAGCTGTACCTGGAACCTGCTGCTGCTGTGGGTCATCAGTCCCTCTGGTCTCTTCTACGTCAGCTCAAAGCCCCCCCCCCGGACCCGCTCCTCTAACCTCTGCCATCCAAAACACAGTTGCATCTAGAGAGCTGCCAATCAATTGATATTCAATCTTTTCAGACCTATTTTCTGTAAACCCTTCAGAAGCTTGTATCTGCAGATCCCAGAAGATCACGAGCACCAATAACTTCACATTCAGAGCTCTGTCTAATCGCTTCTATTGACCCCTTCTTTTGCCCAGATTCCACTTCAGATGATTATTTTGAAGCTAGATGTCGTAAAGGTATGCAGGTGTGTCTGATAAACACAGACAGAGTCAGTTTGATTCATAGAAGACAGCCTTGACTTTCAAAAAGATGAATGCCAGCTCTTGGTCTGTTTGCTAACAATAATGCTACTGCAAGCAATTAGTTCCTTCAGCTTTGGGACAAATGAGGAAACAATTAGTCTGCTCTGCTCAGTCCAAAGATAACATTCTCCAAGTCCTATATGTTATATCCTCTTGTATATTCTTGTTTAAAACCAAGGCGTAAGAACAACAATTCATTGTTTAAAAGACAAAGTCTCCTAAAAATCTCTCAGCTAATTACCTAACGACTGATCCCGGCCAAGATAGGCTGCACATAAACCTGTGCATGTGGTGCAAATGTGCATGTGCTGGAGTCAGGCGGGCCCTTTCTCTCTGATTGTAGACGTGTAATGCTTTAAACTAAGCTAAGACAACCAAATCAGTCATCAAGGGACGTATCGGGTTTCTCATCAGAAAGTGAAAACTGGTGTCTCCGCGTTCACATGTGAAGTGTGTGTGCAAGAATTTATTACAGCGTACAGCGCGGCCATAAAACTAGTTTAGAGGCTTCAGGACCATTCGCATATAAGATGTTTACATGTACGCAGTCAGCAAAACACACACATGCACGCATGAATGCATTTACAGTGAGTCACAGTCTCTCGGTTTGATGTAGCTGTTTCTGGCACAAAGCTCTCCAAACATCAGCTGGTGAGGGTCCCCTTGAACACACACACCCACTCTAAGAGCCAACTATTAATGGTGATCGTGTGTGTGTGTGTGTGTGTGTGCGTGTAAACGTGCTTGTTGGGTGTGAGTCCCCTTGTATGGTGTTTTTTTAAATCTGCAAAGTGTGTGTGTGTGTGTGTGTGTGTGTGTGTGTGTGTGTGTGTGTGTGTGTGTGTGTGTGTTAGGGCAGGGCCTCTGAGGGTTCAGCCCTAACACCAAGTAGACGTCATGACCATAATCACCCTCGCACACACGTGCACACGCGCACACACACACCTTCACACAATGATGTAAACCTACACAACACATCACTATGCAGACACCAGTTGAGCTTCGCTCTGAGACTCTGAAGTTATGAACTCCATATGGATCGTCGGCAGTGTTGTCTGGTAATCTCTTCTCACCTCAGTTTCATCCCAGTGCTTTCTGTGGAGGGAAGTGGTGATTCTGGGAACCTGCATCCATGCTATTTTTTAGAGAGGTTTCACACCAGAGTCCCTGGATCCAAATCTCACGGTGGTCATGGTCACGAGCTGTGGGTAATGACAGAACGAATAACAGAACAGCACCAAGGACACGGGAAATGACTCCCCTCCAGAAGAGAACTGCTGCTCCTCCACGTCCAGAAGACCTACATGAGGTGTATTTGGTATGTCAGATATCTGGTTAGGGTGCGTCCTGGATGCCTCCCTGGAGAGGTTTTGCTGGGCATGTCCCAGTCAAAGGAGGGCCCCACGGAAGAACCTGGCACCTTGTCTTTCACATTCCAGACTTGTTGTTTGTTATCACATTCATTTCTCTAAGGTGTGTTTGAGTCCATGGTAGCGGTCAACAGACAGTCCTGAATCACAGGAAACAAACACACACGCACACACACACACACACACACACACACACACACACACACACACACACACACACACTCACACACCATTCAATTTATGCTCCCAAAGTCACCTAGTATCTGGAAAAAATCCATGCAGTTACTTGGAAAGTCCTATTAAGCCCCAAGCTTGAATCAAATCCAGAAACTCCTCATTATGAGATGTGAGGGATCGCACACACACCCCTTCATGCAAAACTACACAATAAAAATGGGTTCTGACCATATATAGGCTAATAATGAGAGGTCTTGGCCAAAAGTGAATGTAAAACTACTTAATCTTGTTCAGTATTTATCATTATAGGACAGGTGACAACAGCTTGAACTCCCTATGTATGTGAAGTATCAGTATTGTGTTGCGTGGGTTTTTATTACCATAAAACACACTGGTATTGTGGCTGGAAGGTTATCTGAGGTCCAGCAGGGAGAGATTTCAGAGAAAGCCCTCTCAGGGTAATTCTGTCTCTTTGGGTGGGCTCACAGACTTGTAAATCATGGCTGTTTGACTGCTGTTGTACACAGCCACTCTCATAAGTCTCCACCTCAAACATGTTTATTTGAGCGGCAGCAGTCATAACGCAGTGACTTATGCTCTCTGAACTTCATAATTTTGCCAACAGCTGCCTATTCTGTACGAACTATTAGCAAAAGTATGAGAAATTCAGTGTGCAAGGACACGCTCTTGGACTGTAACAGTACTCCAAATAGTCGATAAATGTTCCAATATTACATGAATGTAGGAATAGAATCAAAGTACTTCTGGAATAACAATTCAGTTATGTTGTCTAATGCTGACAATGTTGGAAACACGTATCAGCTCAAGACAATATGGGCGATATATGTATATCGTGTGTTTCTTGTTTAAGTGCTACGTGTCCATCCTATACCAGAAAAAAAGGAACAACAATCAGATTAAATCTGATTATTGAAAGAGAGCAGGAGACGTTTAGACATGGCTTGTTTCAAGTGAGCAGGGTTCTGAGGAAGGAAAATCAGAGAAGAAAGAAGAAAGAGGAAGATAAAGCCTGCTGGGCTCCACCCAGAGTTGTTTAAATGGCACAAATAGCTACACACACACACACACACACACACACACACACACTCACACGCAAACTAAATTCCCCAGGTGATACCCCTCGTGAGGTAATAATTCTAGGAAAGGAGGGAGGGATGGGGCTGTCTGGTGTATGTGTGTGTGTGTGTGTGTCAGAGAAAGAGAGAGAGCAGAGAGGAGGTTTGTGCGCAGCTGTGCGTCTTGCGTTGTGTTGTGGTGTTTTGTGCCAGAAAACCAAGGAGATCCCACAATGAACTTATCATCTGACTGTTTCAACTCAGACACTCCCAGCGAATAAAGAGCCCCGAGCATCCAGACGCCGGCCGCTCTGGTGGCGGTGGTAGCAGCCGCTGCAGTTTGATCCCACACACTCCTTCTACTTACCTGAGACCCTGAGAAAACGGCTTCATTTCTACCCCACAGAAAACCTGATCCGCGCACTGGCTCCTGGTCTGCAGAAGGAAACCTCGGAACCTGAGTATAGGGGGGATTAAATAGGATGGTTTGAAGGAATGCTACTGCACATGTCATCCACCTGGGATGCGGAGATCAGATCATAAACGAGGACAGTATAAAATAGAACCCTTAAATAAACTCCTAATGTTGGATGTAAATCACGCTGCTGGGCTCCTTTAAAGGCTCCAGAATGGCTCTTTGTGGTGGATCTACTGTAAGATAATGCAGGTCACTGAAACGTGATTGGAAACACCTTTGATGCGTGTATTGTGTTTTATACCTCACAATTAACCCACCTACCCCCATCAGACCTAGATTCACCATCTGGTTGGTGCTGATGCATTTGTGGCTGCCGGGAAGTCGTGGCATTTGACAACAGCCGGTACGACAAGGGATTTTAAAGCTCACAGGCACACCTCACAACCAGAACAGCCACAATAATCAACTGTGGTCGGGAGGCGGGGCTGCATTCGCAGGCCTGTTGGCAGGACTTTTCCAAGGCAATTCATTGGGTGCCTGAAACAGGCTCAGAAAGTAAGATGCAGAGCAACAAAAGACAATTAGTGCAAAGTCTTTGGTAAAGGCTGTGGGTGCCTATTTAAGTTCCATTTATGGCTGTCTCCATAAATTCAGATAAAACAGACCCTTACTTGGTAACACTGTCTCTGTAATTGCGATTGTGTATTTCTTTCCCTTCCTTTTTTTTTCTTTCTCCCTTCATTTCTATTCCCTGAAACACAATAAACACCATTGCAGCATTATCACTTTCTGGCAGGAGTCGGCTTCTGGCAAAATGCTGCTTTTTTGTGCGTGTGTCTGTACGTGTGTGTGTGTCGCGCCATAGCAACAACCTGGGACACATCTCTTTCTCTTTCTCTCTCTCTCTCTCTCTCTCTCTCTCTCTCTCTCTCTCTCTCTCACACACACACACACACACACGCATACACACACACCAGCTGTAGTGGAAGAGTGCCAGGTTGGAATATCGTTCTAATAAATGTGAGAATCGCCCCCTCTAGCGGTTTACTGCAAAACTACATGTGCACTTGTAGAGAAGGTTTATCAGGATGCATCAGGATGCGTGTGCGTCAGTTGTGCTTGCCAGGTGTTCCCGCTCTTTAAAAGCACTTTATTCTGTGTGTTCGAAGCTATTCATGAAATAAGTTTAATGAATGAAGTGTGCATTCTCCCCATCGTTTTATGCCCTTACTTGGCGAGGTAAAGCAACACAGCGGCTCATTTCAAATATAGTCATGGCATCATCCGGTGCTGTGCAAGAATGCACGTTTGGCACGTCTCTACAGCTTTAGAAAAACATTGTCCTGTTCCGAAAAATGATAAGCACCTCCTGCAAGGAGACCAGAACGCCACTTGGCTCTTTGCTATATTTTCTGAAACCAAGTTTTGATATGGTTAGATGACTTTGCTTCCCAGTCATCTGTTTTGCAGTAACTCTAGGTTTTGGCTCATTATTGGTAGCTGTGAGAACTGTTGGGCTTACAAATGGAATTCAGGTGGAGTTTTGGCTTTTGGTATGGCTTGTTGAAACTGATGCTTTGGCTTATCTTTTGAAACAATAGTTGTACTTGTCTGCCTGTCGTTGTTCTAAAATTATACACAGACATAGATAATAATGTGTGTCAGTGATGAACAGATACCCTCTCCAGGGTCTGTTCCCTCCTCCTGCCCAGTGTCGGCTGGGATAAGAGTCCAGAGCACCCCTGTTGTGTTGTTGGACTAACAAATGTTCCAGGTTTTCAGCCCAGCAATGTTCAGTTCAGCCTGTTTCCATTCAGAGGGTTTGTCAGTGAATCATCAGCTATCCATTCTGCATAGCGATGGATTATCGTCTGTCCGATAAGGACAAGCCCGTGCTGCAATTTCTCTGTCCAGGTACTTTCCCGAAACCACATAAATCCTAAGTTAGTGCTTATTTGGTACCGAGTCGTGTCTTCTGTTGTGGAGCAAGGTTTGACACATCTGGGTTAATCTGGGATGCAGGTTTTGTTCATTTGCATATGTCCAAAGTTTCATGAAAGGCTAATTCCAGTGGTGCGCTACTGCCCAGAAGAAAATGTTCTTCTTTTAGATTTCAGTTGGAACTAAATCTGATAGGCCAGCTCTCCCTCATAGCAGAGGCTTTAGTCACCTGTGTGATGGGGGGATGCAGATGTTCTGAATTATCCCCAATGATTAACTCTAAATCACCCAAACTCCTTGTTTGGAAAGATTAGGTTGTAATTTCATCCCAGCCATCCCAGCAGTAAACGTAATCTCAGAAATGCTTTCTGAGGTGTCAGAGTGGGAAAAAAAAGCTGATGTCACTCCTGGCTTTTCTTTTCAGTTTAGTCTCTTCAGTATTTTAATTTTAATATTGTGCATAGTGGTCCATTGTCCTACAATATTAGGCAATGATATTAATATTATTACATTTAAATTTGCTGATCTAATTGGTAACATCTGTGGAGTCAGCAAAGTTGTGAATATGCATTTTTATTTTTTTTTATTTTTAAAGCCCCATTAAACACAGCCAAATGCTGAGAAATGACTTATCAGAAAAAAACTAAAAACATCTGTGTGGATTTTATTTTATGGCAGCCTTGAGGTTTTATCTTCTTTACAATGAGTGAGTGTGTGATTTAACTGGGCATACCTGGCGTGTTTTCTTGTTTATGGCAGCAGCACTGACATTCATTTAAAATGTTGAAATATAAATACTGTGGAGGGGGAAACTATGTAAAAATATGACTGCAGTAGAGAAAATAAAAAACATATTCTGAACAAGATGGGGGTCTTAAAAGAAACATAGTGGAAGCATAGTCAAACAAAGGCAGAATTTTACTAGACAACTAATGGAAAAATGAATAATGATCCTAATGAAAAATTGGGGAATGTGGAGGTGTGTGTGTCTATGTTTAAAACAATTTGTGCCATTTTCTGACTATGATAAATTAAAGAAAATAATTGCAAAGTACACTGGATATTCATTGCGGGCGGTGTCATTTATCACCTTGTGACCCGTCACACTGCTTAATCAATTAATGCCTGTGCCTTCATCCATCTTCAGTCTTTCGACAAAGCAAACATCGGATGTCAAATGGAAACGGTGATTCATCACAAGCTGGTATTTTAAGACAACCAATATCGTCTCTGTTGAAGCCTTATGCTGATGCTGCAGGTTGTGGAATTATTAAATCACATTTCTTATCCTTAAATGTAAAAACAACAACAAGAACAGCAACAACAAGAAAAAACAAGTGCAAGCCACATTGCCCCACTGTTAACACTTCTCCTAAAATATATTTTAGACTGTCAGGTACCCTGATGAATCTGACCTAAAGCTCGGTTTTCCCACGGACTTAAACGTGTCATGTGACCAAATCAGCTGATGCAGAGGACGGTTGAGTCGGCGCGCGGGCCCCAGACGGCCCGCCCCCCCGTGACGTCAGGCCCACGCTACGGTGCGCCATTTGTGACCAGCAGCAAAAAGCGCGGAGAGTGGAAATTATCGTTTAACAAGAGGTAAGATGAACTCCGATGGTCGTTTAATCCCCGAATATTGTCTCTATCTTCTCTCGCGATAAAACAGATTGGACTTCGGGATGATTTCGAACGCATTTTGGGGAAATTGTAAAACAATGTCAGCGGTCGGTGTTAGCCTCCTTTTTGGGCCTCTGTGCTGCCGTCGTTTTCCTTGTCATGGAGCCTTCTTAGGCCCGCCCACCCCAGGATCTGATTGGTCGATGCTGCTTATGCGGCATTCTAATTGGACACGCTTTTCAGTATCTTAAAGTTGGAAAACATGTTAGCGTGTTAGCACCGCAGGCAGCAACAGTTACAGTGTCTATAACTTAATAAGTGCCTTCAGGCTTTTAAAAGACACTTTCGGGATATGTGTCGCTTTTTGTCGTTGTTTCTACACCAACGCGTATCATTTGTTTTCATTCAGTGGGCCGTCGGAGCTAAATTAACTCTACGCCGAAGCTAGTGTGAATGAACGTTTGTAGTTCGAGCTGATCAAAACATGTGGAGGAATCTATCAAGCAAAGTTAACAAGACCCGATGATGAGGGCAGAAAAGAGAACGCGTTTGGCGTCATTTAGAGCAAGTGTTTTAACCAAGGCGCCTACTCGTTCCAATATAGTTTGCCCGCATGCAACAAACACAATGTAACATTAAGTTACATTACATCAAGTGATCCCAAAGTTGCAACATCTAAGACTTTAAACGAACACAGTGCACCCAAATACTGCATATTTAATCATCATTATTTTCCCCAATCGAAAGCATCACTATCACAATGGCTCAGAACTTTAACAGAAGTGCAGAAGACCTGCACTTCAGCAAATAAAAAGCTGTAATGCACTGTGATGGAAGGAGGAAACATGAGGGAAAATACTTTATATGCAAGACTGTGGTGAACACATGAATGATGTCGCACGTTGCAAAACAAAGGTGATTAAATATTAAAAGTCTTTGTCATTGTACCGCAATATGTTGGTATGGAGACAACAATCCAAGCAGAAATTCAAAACATATATTCAAAAGTCAATAAATAACTTACTTTGACACACAATGATGACGTATTAGGTTACATCTATGGGGAAATTATGAATCAGGGACACCTGTGTACCACATCAGAACTATACTGTTTATTTCTCTTACATATATAAAAAGCTTGCATAGTGCGTCTAAATAGTATTTTTAAACGACCTTTTGCAAAGATATCAACAAAGACTAATTAAACATTTATAATCCACTAGGAAAAACATAGATGGACGAATGCAGCATTTATTGTATTATTATTGTCCACTAGATGGCGGTATTTACCTTTTGTTAAGCACATATTTGTGTTGAAAGTCGAGTTTTCTTATTTTTTAATATATATATTACTTGAAAGAAACTTTAACAATGCAGCTTGTTATTGCTACTATTATATACTTTTTTTTACCCCCCAGGGAGTTTGATCCAGTAACAGCGACCAATTCCGCTGTTGAATTGAAGCGGTCTTTGGTATGGACACAACTCTGAGGTCAGGTAAGGTTGCTCTTGAGGACAAGAAGCTGAAAGATGGCACCAGAAAGAAAGAACAGCTACATGATGTGGAAATGGAGCAGTCAGCAACTGACTCACCAGCTAAACCTGACCAAACAGCCATGGAGCTCAACGTGAGACTCGAACCAGACTCTATGGCTGAAAACCTCTGTACAGTTTGTGGCTTCTCTGCCAAGTGCTCAAGGTCGCTAAAGATTCACTTTGCACGAAGGCATGGAAACAGATCAAAGAATGCCCGTAACAAAGCAAAGTCTGCTGAAAACGCCTCTGACACGGGTTCTGTTGATATCAGCCCGGAAACCGGTGTCGGGACGGCAAGCAAAATTAAACAAAGCCAGAAGTCTGATGAACTGACTGTATCATCTGATGACCATGGCAATGCAAAGAGCTCACCTGAAAAGGAAACTGAGTCAGACAGTCAGCTGACCAATCAAGAAGAAATGAACCAAAAGAGGAGAGTGAGCAAGCGAACCCCAAAACCAAAGATAATCCATTCCTGCAACTACTGTGGCCAAGAGTTTTGGGGCAAATCCCCTCTGGATTTGCATGTCCAGAGATACCACGCCAAAGACACTCCATACACATGTAAGTGTGCGTCGCCCTTTATTTCATATGAGATGTCAGAGTATTAAATTTTATATTACTATTTTTAGATGTCCATTTTGTAATCTGCTTTTGAGGAGAACTGAGAAGATTTGTCTTTCTTCCAGTTGACAAAGATGATGACATGGACACCGAAGAGGACCCAAAGGATGCTGGCATTACCGTGAAGACCACTCCGACTCGAGTTGTAACCAAACATGAGCCATCCAGGCCCCAGCTGAAGTGCGTACACTGTGACTTTGCAGTTGGCACTGCAGCTCTGCTGGAGAATCACGCTCGGGCCAAACACTCGGACCAACAGTGGTTCCGTTGCAAATTGTGCAATTTTCTCTCGGCGACATCAACTTGGATGGAAGCTCACCTGTCTTCAGATGGCCATAAACAGCAAGAGAAAGAGGAAAAGAGCCCAGAGGCATCGGCCTTTGAGTTCTATGTTGAGAGCACAAACCACGACAACTGCGACCCCGGGTTCGTCCTTGAGGACGTAGTCCAGACTGAGGCGGACGAAGACATGGGCGCTTCTCTGAAAAGAGACATGGGTGCTGACGAGACGGCAGACGATGCTGCTGAAGAGGAGGATCTAGAGCTGGAACCGCCGAAAAAAAAGAGAGGGAGACCAAAGCTGGGATCCACGACTACTTGCGGATATTGTGGCCTAGTGGTGTCGAACGCCACCAACCTCAGCGTCCACGTGCGGCGCAAACACAGTAAGGAGTACGGCTACAGCTGCACGCTGTGCAACTACAGCTGCGTGACCAAAGGGGACATGGACCGCCACTGTATTACCAAGAAGCACGTGAAACGGATGCAAGGGTGCGCGAACAAGAACCTTGTTAACAATCACGCGAGCGAGTCGAAGGAGGAGGAGGAGGAGGAAGAGGAGGAGGAGGAGGAGGAGGCCATGGAGATGGAGGCCCAGGAGCCCCGAAAAGATCAGGACTCTGACGTCACCAGGCCCGCAGAAGGCAGCGAGGATGAGCTATCTCAGGCGGACGGGAGCCGGAGCCAGACTAACGTCAACGCCTGCAGCCACTGTGATTTCGTAGCCCAGTCACTCTCGTCACTCCAGCTCCACATCAAGAGGAAGCACACCAAAGACTTTGAGTACGTCTGCATGGCCTGTAGCTACTACGCTGTCACGGGCAGGGAGATGTCTCGCCACGTCAACACCGAGAAGCACAAACAGAAAAGCCAGAAATACCTGGACCAGCTTGGAAGTGAGGGCCAGAGGAATGTGACATTTCCCTCAAAGGTGAAGGAAGCAATCGGATTAGAGGGGCCGAAGCCGGAATCGGGACTTCCGGGTGACGCGGACGAGGCCGAATCTTGCTCCGACGATACCCAGGTTGCAGAGAGCGAAGATTCGTCTGCGCCCGCGGTCCCGGTCCAGCCTGGTGACATCGTGGCCGTTTTGGTGGGCGGCGCGGGCGGGAAGCAGGCAGAGGACCGCGCACCCACGAGCGGCGGCGATCCAGACCCGGCGCCACCCGAACCTCCACAGACTCTGGCCGGGTCGGCGGCGGAGCAAGCCGCGGACCACGCCGAGGAAGACGGCGACCAAGCCGAGGACGACGACGCCGCCGATGGGACGGGCTCAGAGGCTAAAGGAGACGGTCCGGCGCCACTGTCCAAAGCCCCTCCTTTCGACGGCTGTGTCGTGTCCATGAAGTCTTTCGTGGTGCAGGAGAAGATGCTGCAGGAAGGCCTGGCTTTAGAGGGCGAGGCGGCTGTCATATGTTTGACCGGCGGATCCCCGGTGCCCACCACGTCTCCCTATGTCCGAAAACTCAAGCAACCTAAAGCGAAGGCGAGGGAGGAAGCTAAAACGGGCAGCTCCCACATCCGCTGCGACGACTGCGGCTTCATGGCCGATGGCATCAGCGGCCTCAACGTCCACATTTCAATGAAGCACCCGTCGAAAGAGAAGCGGTTCCACTGCCTGGTGTGCGGCAAGTCCTTTTACACCGAGAGCAACCTGCACCAGCACCTGACCAGCGCCGCCCACCTCCGAAACGAGCAGAACAGCGTGGAGGAGCTGCCCGAAGGGGGCGCCAGCTTCAAGTGCGTGAAGTGCACGGACCGCTTCGAGACGGAGCAGGACCTGTTCGTCCACATCAAGGAGAAGCACGAGGAGCTTCTGAGGGAGGTCAACAAGTACGTGCTGGAGGACACGGAGCAGATCAACCGGGAGCGGGAGGAGAACCAGGGCAGCGTCTGCAAATACTGCGGCAAAGTGTGCAAGAGCAGCAACTCCATGGCCTTTCTAGCACACATTCGGACGCACACGGGTACGTGTTTTATAAGTGGTTCATCACTTTTCCAGAAACCAGCTCTCACGTCGTGAGTGATTGTACATACTTTTGCTTTGTTGTTTAGTTTTTATTATTTAGTGCTGTTCCAGTCCACCTTCAGCTCTTTGACCTCTCACTCACTCATAATAATTCACCTGAGTCAGTAAGAATTAGGACAACAATGTGCCTTATTTACAACACCGCATTGTCCCACAATGTACAAAATCATAAGCCCTGTTTTATACCCTATCAGCCGATGTTTGCAAATTCCCAGCTTAATCTTTGTGATAGTGATCAGCAACGGGCCCAGGATTTCTCGCCCGTCTTTGAGCTTAAGCTAATGTTAAGGCTACTATCTGCTGCAGCCAGGTACGAGCTGCTTCAGCGTACGTGAAGGTAAAGACTGATTGAGCTTCGGACCAGCAGGAGAGACGCTAATGGACCACAGATTGGGATTCCCTGAACAGCGCTTGGTCAGAGACATGTGCGACTCATAATTGATGTGTCCATTACCAGGACTCACTTGTAATTATAGTCAATAAGTCTCTGTAAATGTGTTAAAGCTTAGGCTAAAAGCATTGGAAGTCCAAAGAGAGGTGGGCTAATAATTTAAAATAATCAATGCAGACGTATTCAAAGCCTTTAATTTCCCTTGTGTCTGCGTATCCATGTTTGTGTATATGTGTGTGAGCGCTGGTGTGGCTGCTGAACGCGTGTACATGTCAGCCTTCATGGGTTGCTGATTATGCTCAATCCATTAAGATTTATCTTGTCATTTATAATGCAAAGCAGGGCCGCGCTGGCCGGGGCTGCAGCCTCAGGAGCGTCCAGCAGGTTAGGAATGCAGGGCGCTCCATTATTTTTCCCTGACCGCGTCTATTAATTGCTTTTAAAATCAACTTAATGCAGGAACGAGATGTGAGAGCACCATCGATAACTGCCCTTCTCTGTCTCCTCTGGTTCAGCCCACTTCCTGCCCAAACTTTAATGGCTCTTAAACTGGAGTCGGAGCTGTGTGTGTACCATGCACATGATTGTGTGTGTGTGTGTGTGTGTGTGTGTGTATGTGTGTGTGTGTGTGTGTGTGTGTGTGTGTGAGAGAGAGAGAGAGAGAGAGGTTTCCCTTCAGATTTAAGGGATTTGGCCTGCTGACTAACTGCACAAAGATACATGCAATAAGTACAAAAGTATTTTAAAACAGATATTTTACTACTGAAACGTCCCGAATAACAGATTGGTCTGAAAAGCGCAGCAATAAATTGTTCCTATTTGTTAAGTTGCAGAGGCGGATAGATCAATTTAGTTGTCCTGATTTTTAGTATGCCACTCACCTTGGGTGATGGAAGTCAAATTGGAGGTTAAAATCCCGATGATTAACGTTGAGCCAGCACTTTATTAATAACGATTAGTATATATGTATTCATAATTCTATCCTGCGACATAATTCTCGAGTTTTGAGGCCACTTACTTAATGTTACTTAAGAAAATGAAAGCTGTGACACTGAGGTCCCAACAGATAGCTTTAAGTCAAGGGCACATTCTGAGGTTTCCGATGATGAATCCTTTTTCAGGTTTTCCTGCTATTTTGAGTTATGTTCTTGTTTATGAGTCTACCTCTGTGCTTTCATTTACGCTCTTCTTATTTGTGGAAAGTCCATATTTTTCATCATTTTGACAACATGTGCCAGTTGTTATTATCGCTAACTTCCCTCATTATGGTGAATTATTTACCTTTTACGCCATGGTCATTTATTCTGGGAGTTTGTTTGTGGGGACGCCGAGCTGCACGGTGGGGGTCTGTCAGTTTCTGGGCCGGGAGCACGTCCAGATCCTTTTAATTAAGACCTAGTTTTTATTCGCTTGATTAATCAGTGAAATCAGCAGACGTATTGGGGAGGCTGCACACAGATTTGTCAGTTTGTCCCTTAAAGGAACATGCTTGTGTTTAGCCAAATGAGGGTACAGCTAAAATTTGCATTTCGAGGTAAATTGGTCACTTTTTCATTGGAGCGAGCTGTCTGACCTCAGAAAAAATGGAGGCACATGTGTCGCACATGTGCACATTTAAATACACAATGGATTGTGTGTTTGTAAAGGTAACTAACGGTCATCGCGTTGTCGTGCTCTTGAGAAATGTCATTAATTATTGCCCAATTACTGTTCCGATTCAAAGTTCACAACCTGCCAAGTATGCTCCAAAAGTCCCTGTTGTGTTCTTGCTCCGGCCATTTTTGCCAAGAAGGCATCAGATGTGACTTGTGTGGACTTGGGACATCCGGATATCCCCGCTCCGGCCAGCAGGAGCAGCCGCAGTAATGGTGGAAAGTGTGGACTTCAATGTAGCGATGTCCAAGTATGTACTACAGAAGTTCACAAGACCATGCTTGTGGACTGTGAAACCTTTCAAATAGACCCTGAGAGGGTGAGAGTGGCCCCGCCTCACTGGGAGTTGATGTAGCCTGAACCAACAGCTGTGGAAACCCGCCTTCCACATTTCAACATTTCAAAACATATTTTTGAAGGGGCATTTTTGAAAACAGCAACAATAGATTGTTAAATTAGAGGATATGGGGATTTAAAATCATTTACCATGTTTTATTAAGTGATCGTACCTCATTCTTTACGTGTGTACCTGACTATTAAAGCCAAGACTATCACAGGGCTGTGGGGCTTATGCAAGGCTTAAGACGTCACCGTGCATGTGCGTGCGCGCATACTGAAACATTGCATGAGGTTCACTTCTCCTCTCAGGAAATGAATTAGTCATTCCCCGTCACATCCGAAATGTGCAGGAGCCACATCGCCCCTGTGTGGATGGCAATATTAATTTAACATGACATCGCATTGATGGTCAATTTCAGTTTCACGGCGGCTGTTTAAGTGGAGTGGTGGAGTATTAATGTGATAAGATGTGAGAACTGAGGGACGTTACATCTCTCTCCTCTCTGCCATGTCTCATACTCAGCCAGCCATCTGGACAAATCGACTCCACACATGCTTCCTTCTCACCTTAACTTTCGCTCGTGTGTGTGTGTATGGGTGTGTGTGTGTTTGAAGGAGACAGAACGCTGGCATCTCCTTGTGTTTGTCCACAGGGTGATTATGTCTCGTGAATTTAATGCAGGTGTCTGCGTGCACCTGCATAGGTGCTGCGAGGTGGGCTCTCCATCACTACGTAGGTGTAACTTTTGCAGCGAGTGTGTATGTCAGTCTTCTCAGGTGTTGATTGTGTCGTGTGATTTGTTTGTGCTTTAAACACGCGCGAAGGAGTCTGCACATTTAGGTGTGAAGTGTCTAAGTACATATAGTGTTTTTCCCTCTTTTGTTTCGTCTTTGCATTGTGTGTGCGCGTGTGTGCGTGTGTGTGCGTGCGTGTGTGTGTGCGCGCGCATGCGTGCACGTTATACTGTATGGAAATGAACGTTGCCCGTGCTCAGACACCCCTCCCCCCCGTGCCCCCTGTGTTTACAGGCCTTGTTAGCGCCGGCTTGCCTTTCAATCTTCGTTACCAGCTTAAAATTCGATGTGTCGTTCTTCCTGCTCACAGCAAGTGAACCGTGCATGAACGAATTAGTAATCTACACAAAGTGCTTAATCAAATCAGCAGCTGCCCCTGGAATAAATATTGGAGAGCGTCTTGGGATATTCACCACGCGAGGGGCCAAGGTTTGCTCAAAAAATGCACATGTGCCTGAGATCTCAGATCATATCCAGCAGTCACTTAGTTTGTCGTCTGTGACTCTGGCTTATCCTGACAAACACAATATACATTTTGTACATGCATTTCTTTAAAAATAGTATATGTGTGTATGGTACTATAAAAGCAGTAGTGAAATAAATTAAATGAAATCAAATTATTTATTAAAACCAGTGAATCAAATGAATCTGCTGAGGTACTCTGACATCATATGACATGATCTCTGTTTTTTTTCCAAGCAAAGAATCCGTCTAGTTTCTGACCTGCTTTGAAGTTGGTGCTTAAAAGTATGTTCTTTCTGCCATTGTCCGTCCAAAGTTGACACAAGCCATGTCTCATGCATATTTGATCAAATGGGCAGAGCAAGTACACGTCCAGGAAGTTGGCAGTACACGTACTGGGACAGCACTTGATGATAACGTTTCACAAGAATGAGAGAACAGAAGTATAGAAGTACACAGATTGAAAAACGGCCCTGGATTTTATCTGCTTCCTGCTGCAAAATACCTAAATTGCAGTGTTTTGTTGTAGAAGTGTTCTGCCTTTGTGTTACTCTTGCAACACGATGATTCAGGGTGTACCCCACCTCTCGCCTGAAGGCAGCTGGGACAGGATCCAGCCCCCCTGCAACCCCATAAGGATAATGTGGATAGAAAATGGATGGAGGCAGAAGTGCAGCATTGGCTGAGTGTGAACGCAGTTCCATTTATTAACGTGGTGCTGACGTGCGGTTGTGAGTTCTGTGAATGCTGATGGAATCAACCATCACCTGCTCTTAATGACTGATTGCAATAAGACGCTCTGACACCCTCTCACAAGCCACCTCACCCTCCGGACTTATTAATGACGATAATTAGGAAGAAACCTCCCCATGACGCCCGCCAGAGTGATTAGGGCTTTAATGATGGAATGGGAGGTAGCGAGCACACACAGAATTGATTTACGTAGCTGCCCTGACCTTTGGAATCCAATTTACGCATCCACAGGCAAAGAAGGAGCAGGTAAGAGATGAGAGAGTGACAAGGATGGATAGAGAGTGAACAGAGAAGTGTGACTATAGTTTTTATGGGGATGAAGTACAAGTGTTTGTTTTTTATAACATTGAAGTGGGCTGACGTCCTCACCCAGAGCTAATAAAACAGCACATGGCGGACATTGAGAAAAGAGCCGTAATGTGGAACCACATTCCTGCCCAGCATTTATTCTTTCATGTTTTATTAAAATTGCCATGTATTTCCCTAAAACATAAACGTTTCCTCCAGGATCCAAGCCCTTCATGTGCAAGATCTGCAACTTTGCCACGGCTCAGCTGGGAGACGCCAGGAACCACGTGAAGCGACACCTCGGGATGAGAGAATATAAATGTGACATTTGCGGGTAAGTTTGGTATTTATAAAATAGAGTAACAAAAAAAAAAGTAAAGCATGAATTCTTCACGTTTGCAAAAATGCATAGCTCTTTAACCTGCTAGTATCTTTAAATGGTTAATGATTTTAATTGTTTTCTGAGAGGCACTTGTCAGGCTCTGTGGGCAACTACAAACCCGGCAGCAGCCAGTGGTGCATGCTTACAGTTGTTTTCCAACTACCCCCTACATGCCACACCATATGTTGCGTTCGGCTTGCTCCCTTCCCCCGGCATGCCGTCTCAGCGCCTTGCCATGTTCAAATGGACGCGTTAAGCTGTTTAACATGCGGCCCGGGAATCGAATAAATTGTGGGATTTCCAGCTTTGTGCCACCGAGCTTCCTCGGCTACGCGCTTGCTAAGATGAAGACATATGCGGAGTTATTAGTCTCTCCCTCTGTGTAATACCACGCAAAGTGTTTCATTTAGTTCATTCCTGGGCCGATCCTGTTCTTCCGACGCCGAACACAGCGGACGTGTTTACTTGCTCCAGCTGATGTGTGCAAACAAGTGTAGGTTTAAACACAGCTTCTTCTTTAATGAGAGGAAAGCCTCATGTTTCACAAACCCCCCAGCCAAAAAGCACCCCCCCCCCTCCACATTTGAAACACCCTCGCACACGCATGCATATGTATACATAAGGAGTCTCCTCTGATGATCCTTTTAAACAGGACCACTAAATACGGCCCCCGGTTTCACAAATCATCCAGATAGAGGAGCTGTGTGCTGCCAGTGCCAGCCGCTGGTGACAAATTGACCCGGCATGCAGTCCTGACTGATCACAGGGCCATCTATCCTTTTGACTAAAGACAAGCAAACACAAAGAAACCCCCAGAAATATCTTCATTAAGGCCACAGTCGCACATAAATGCACATAACTTCCCCCTCCTCAGCAATCAGATTATTTATCAGATGCTTCTTTATCCTGCGCCTAAAGCGAGACGCACTGTAGCCCCAGTTTACATGAGATTATCCTCTAAAGACGGGGCATGGCTGCCCAGCGGCGTACCCCCGCTGCACCCCCGCTGCACCCCCGCTGTACCCCCGCTGTCATCGGCTGTAGCGTTCCCCTCACCTCGGCTCTGACACCGAACAAATGGATGTGCTGCACCTTGGCTGTCCACCTCACTTTAGCTTTAGCTCACCACTCTCTGCTCTCTTCTCTGGGGGGGAGGTGGGGGGGCGGCGGAGGCTTGTTGATTGTTAAAGATCATATTGTTGTGGCATTTAATTAACAAATGCAAATGCGAGGCCGGGACAGATTGGAACCCTTGACCACGCTGCCAGTCAAAGAGGAGAGGCCCGGTTAGCGCCCCGCTCATCATCGCTAACATTTTATAGGCTTTCTGTCTCGGCTCCACCACATCTCCTGCTGCTCCCAGGCATCCGCGTGTCCACATCGGTCTTTCTGCCTCTGTATGTTTTGACGCTGAAGTGGGATGATCTGTCTTAATTTGCCTACAAAAACCAAGACAGCACATCAAGAAAAACACCAGTTGGTTTCTGACATCTAACATAATATTTCTCCGATTTAATTGGTTAAAAAAACCCACCAGCATGTAAGATGGCTTGTATTTCCTCCTGGCATGTTTTGTCCACGGTGAGGCTCGGCCACTTAATGAGCCTCTTCCTCCTCTCCTTCATCATCTCGCAGAAAGGCCGTGGATTCAGCACTTCCACCCTCCCGCTTTCGTCCTCCCCAAAGATGCGGCGGACATCTATTGCTGTTGTAGGTGTTAAATTATGCATAAACAGTGTAAATGCTGTGAGGCATTGGTTTAATATCTCAAACACAGGCCTTAGAAGTATTAACACCATCATGGACATTGTCCTCATGTGGACCACTGGTTTATGATTATGGGTCATAAGCTGCCCATTTCCCAGTGTCACTTCAGGAATTTGAACAAAACTTAAAAAAAAAACAAAACAAAAAAACTGTTTTTTCCTCACGATGCCAAAAGTTTGCAGCGTGTTGAAGTTCGACATTGGTTCCTTTGTGCTTTTCCTTCCTTTTAGCCTCTCGATGTTTCCTGATTTAGTGTTTGCGGGAGTATATATAGTCGTGATTTCACATCGAGTGTTGTGCGCCTGTGATTTGACTGTTAACAGGATGGGGCTGGCTCATGTCAGGGTTTTTATGCCCCCCTCTCTTGTGAGATTGTCTGGTCTTTTCCCAGAATAGCCCATCAGTTCCGCCCTGCGTGGCTCATCCGCTGTAATGTGCCTTAATGCCCGGGCCTGTATGAGCAGTGTGAGGGTTGGCAGTGACAGTGGTGGAGCATCTTAACTTGCTGCTTATCCAGAGAAAGCCGTCACTTAACTCAGCCCCTCCATTGTCTGTCCACACCCCTCTTCTTCTCCCCCGACGTGATTCTCTATAATCCTCAAACAGATTCTGGTTAGAACTCCCTGAGAACTATTTTTATGTTTTTTTTTTTTCTTCCCATTTAAACATTAATGGTTGTTGCAGATGAAGAGAGGGATCCCTGTGAGGATGATTATAATGTCACTCCACTGATCTCCCGCCGCCCAGAAAATAATTGTACATCATTGCTTCATAACGTGTCAGAAGGACACGTTGGTGGCGTGCAATTAAAACCGCAGAATATAATACACCAAATTACTGCCTGTCAGCTCCGCGAACAACACATTCGGTATTTGAGTTACACTTAATCATCACGTACATTAGCGATTTCGCTAAGATCATCGCAACTCGCCCTGCGCGCACCCCCCTCGGCTCGTATGGAAAGGGCGTGAAACAGGCTGGGAGAGCACGTCTGCGAAGACAACAGCTCCGGGGGAAGCTACACGTTTATGTTAGACCTTTCGAATGCTCATAATGTCTCAAATCATTTAGCCATCCAGGAGCACCATGTGTTGGCAAGCACTGAAGGCTGGAATTCTGAATTCATTAGCACACAACAGATGTAAACACTGAATATTTTCCCTTAGAAGATTCAGGCCCAATCAGCTGTGTTTGCATATTTCATTAGTGCTTTTATCAGCTTTCAGCGGCCTGCATGTATGCATTTGTTGGCATGTAAAACAACTATAAAATATAGTAAAACGTCAAACTAAATTATCCCAAATTCGCACCTCTGAATTGGTTTCGGTTTTGTAATCTATAGAATCGCTAATCTTTATGTGTGCTGCCCCGGACACCTTGCGACGTGTGTCTGCGTACACGGTCCTTGTCAGTCAGCCCCCCCACCCCCCCACCCCCTGCCAAAATAAACACATATTGCTCTGACGAGTTTAACTGAATTTAGTGCGCCATTATCGGAAATGAAATAAGTAACGCTAAAGGTCATTTGGAAAATAATGCAGAAAGGCTGGTCTGGAAAGGTTAAGTATGGGAGTGAGACGTCCGGACGATAACGAGGGCTGCCTATTGCTCGGAGAGCCAGGCATCCCGGTTTGACTCGGCACTCTGCGATCGCTCTTTATGACCGAGACAGCTTTACAGCCCGTTACCCCCCCATAACACGATAAAGCGCAGCATAATGGATTGGATGTGTTTAGTAGCCTTGGGCTGATGTTTGTGAAATTAATGTTTTTCGCAATAGAAATACGCTTGTGCGCGTGCACACAGGCACACACAGGAAAAAAAAAAGGCAAGAGCGGCAAAAGAGAGGAGAGAGAAATCAATTTTCGACAGCGTCCATGTATCAGTATAAATCCACCCGTGTACACTTTTACACTTTTTATACTTGTTTCTGAGCCGGGCTGCCCAACTTTATTTGCTCATAACTGACGTGTCCTTGCAGATCTGTCTGCCTTGAGAAGTTGACGGCAAACTTGCGGCTTCATTAGACACGTTTGGATTGCAGACAGAAGTGCACAAAGGCCGTAAATGACGGCGGGACTGAAGTACTCAACAAAATTAGTTGAAGCGGCCGCAGTTAGCTTGCAGGGTTTGTCTCGAACCTTTTGAGGAGGGGACTTTGTGCGGGACCCCACTCAGCATCTCAGAGACGCCGCTGTCAGCAGACCAGTGTTGGAGTTTAATAAGAGGCTCATATCCTTTAGTGAGCCTCGGGGCTTTGGAATCGAGAGGACTTGACTTTTAATCAGGCGCAAAGAAAACAAACATTAGGACCAAATGCTAAACAGCAGCACCGGTGCTTAAGCTAGGGAGCAAGCGCAGCACATACTCTCACGGCGGTTTGTTGTTCTCCCGAGGATGAGGCCATTGTCTCGGCGGAGCGCCATATCGATAACGTTTTTCCTAAACGCGCGCCCTCGCCCTCGCTCTCGCTCTCAGCATTTCTCAGCGGGTGCTTCCTTTTTATTAAATTGCGTCTTGCAGGACAAACTTGAGGAGTCACGGTTTGATTTAGGAAGCATGTCCCCACTAAATTCACTATTTAGATTAACGTCAGGCAGCACAAAGCACGAGTAAAGTGTGTGCCCATAAACACAAACCAGAGATGCACACTCCATACTATAAAGTTGTTTTATTAAAAGAAAAAGGGAAAAGTTGCTGAACAATCTAGTCTTTAAACCTAATTGTGTCATGGGTATATTGTAAGAGCAAAAAAAAAAAAAAAAACGGGGAGGTTAATAAGTGATTAACAACAGCAATTAAAAGATGAAGATAAAGTCAGATGAAAAAAAAAGGTTCTTGGGCTGTAATTAAAATATCAGTCCCGTCAGTGTCATCCATTGTGCACTTCTTTAAAAGCTGGGTGGAGGCGAAGGGGTGAATGGCGTGTAATTCTCTGAGCCCAAAGTGTCTGGGTAATCTACCCCTGGATGGAGCTGAGGGGGGAGAAAAAAAGGGCTGTAACTCAAGTTAAAGTGTTGGGCCTGTGTCATTGCAGGTTCACAGTCATGCATTTCCGTGTTGACACCCATCAGGGCAGGGGATATTTGGCAGTCAGGAGTAATTTAGCTTAATTAATGGCATGCATATTTGATGGAGGAATAAAATATCCAGGCTCAGCAAAGTGGAAAAGGGGAGAGATTTAGTGGGAGTTAAAGGTGGAGGGGAGAGTAATTTGTGCGTACAGTTAGTGGCTGCTCCAGAGGGAGAGAGAGGGAGGGAGAAAGAGGGAGTTGTTGGAGGGTGAGCGGAGCGGGGGAAAGCATGGGGAAGATGAGAGATGGATGGTTGACACGGAGCTTTACTGATGTGTGGAGGGGAATGGCTGTCCCTCCATTGAGAGGGCCATCAGGATGACAAGGCTCTATTTAATTGATATCCCCACTCGGAGTCCTTCCGCAGCACAAACACACACATTACGCTGCTTTGTGAACTTGTAGCGGAGCCGCTGCCTGCCAGAGGCCTTCTTAATATTCATGAGGGGGCTTTTAAGGATGTTCTGCAACACCGTCCCCTCCGCCGCCGCCCGCTCACGAACACGCGCGCGCAGAATTTACCTCCCATACGCTGGTCCCTCCCAGACGAACCCGTGGCCTGACGAAAAGCTGTCACGCTGCTCTTAATCTCCCCTGGCACTTTTTAATTGACTTCCTGTAGGTATAGATTATTTTCATGGCGAGTCTGCCACAGAGATGTTTGATACCGTCCCGGAGACTGGCATCTGGGAGCGCGCGACTCACCGAAGATGACGCCGGCCTCGCCCCCCCCCCTCCTGCCAGTGATGGCCAGACTTATTGGGGAACCGGGAGAGGTAAAATGCAATCAGTCAATGCCATCATCATAATTGAGCTGATGTACCTGCTGTGAGTGCCGGCGAAATGTTGGCTCGGTGGGAAGGGAGGCTCTTTTTTCGTCTGACTGAAGCTGTTAGTGGCATTAGACTGATATGCTGGGCAGCTATTGGTCAAACCTGGGCGTCAGCCAGCGCCTGCTGTCAGATTGATATGATGGATATTATGTAGTTTGTGATTTTGAAGACAGCATTTATTGTAGTACTAATCATCACAATGTGGCTCTAGAGTTGACCTCTATGAGAAGAAGAACTCAGCAATTTGTATATTAGGATCATTAACTGTTGTAATCTCAGGTAAAGTCTGTTAAACAGCTAAATTATGGAATATTTGAATGGCAGGTACTATCAGAGCCTCAAGCATAGAAAATACTTCACTTCCCCATACATTACCATAATCCTACATATCTCATCTACTGTTTCTTTACTGTTTCAAGCATTGGGATCTCTAATCTCACATATCACGCTGAGCATAGGAAGTCAAAAATGCTCCCTGGAAGTTAATTTTCCTCATTCTAACTCAAGTTATGGGAGTCGGAGGCCGTGATTCCTGTTGTAGCCGTACATTCTACAGTACATGCTGATCTTGGGTCGGTTTAATTTTCTTCTCATCCTCTCTCCTCCATCATTTGGTGGCCTCCTTCAGGCTTAATATCACAAGATCAAGATGATTCCCAGATTTATGAAGTGATATTGACCGTTGTCTACGTGGAGCAGATAATAAGCCGTGATGAATGGGCGGCATTAGTGATGAAATTACATCAACCTTAACAGGCCATTGTATTAACACACCTAGCCCATCTCCACCCCACCCCCCCATCCCCCCCACTGCCCGTTTAATTGATTAATTGCTGACGTGGATGGATGAGGGGTTGTGGGTCCTGAATCGGTGGCTGATTGCTAGTCAACCATAAACAGGAGCCGGCACAGTGGGCCCTCAAGGGCAATATTCATGCTCCCCAACCTTCTGGTGATTCCTTATACAGCTCTGACAAGAGGAAAAATATTCAGCCATAAAAAGGCTGGTATCACTGGGCTGACATATAAAGCCCTCTGTCACTCTCCGCCCCCCCCCTCCCTCCAGAACCTCCGTTTCTCAGCACACCCATCGGACTCTGAAATCAGCCATCCTCCTCTGCATGTATGGCTGCGGTCCCCCAGGTAGCCCCAGCTTTAAATATGAGCGAATAATGGTGGAGTGAGTGATGCTGACTGTGTCCTTGACTGGGATCCTGTGTGCACTATATCCACCTCTCACTGTCTCCGAGCCCCGCGGGACGAATAAAGCATCCCCGCAGAAAAAGTTCCAAAGCTTGTTGATGGCATCCTCTGGATAGATGCAGGGGAGGCAATAAGGTCTTTGTGTGTTTGCGTGAGCGCGGAGGGGGGGCAGAGGCTGTTTACACTGCTGTGTGTTTAATGAGAGGGGCCGTGTCCACTTTCATGTGTTTGTGTTTCAGATGTGCTGCAACAGAGTTATTAAATTGTTATATGGCGTCTCACATTTATGTCTCGCTGTTGTTTTGCGCCGCTGTTTAGCTTTAGTTATGAAAGAGGTTGGGATTATGCTCTGTGGCTGCAGCTGAAGTCATTATCGGTACAGTCCTCACCCAGCCGCGCTAATGCACCCGACAGGGGCAGATGGGGTAATTTTTTAAAGATGGTGAATCGTAATGTGGGGGGGGGGGTGGTCTGGCAGCCCGTGAGCGTCGGACCTGCACGATAGAGGAGTGGATGGGTCCCCGGGAAAATAAAGGAGCCCACTGTCTGCCTCGTTTTTTGTCGCCCTCCCTGATGCTGCACCACGTTAACCCCCTCACCGCTGAGCCGTTCCAGACCGAGGCCCAGGTCCAAACCCCAGCAGTCAGCCATGAAAACGCTGACACATCGATTAGCCTGCAGGGAGGGGGGAAAAAAAAAAGAAAAACCAGAAAACATGTTGAACTTGATGAGGAAGAGCATGCCATGGGAAGAGGAAACATTTATTCATTTATTCTGTTTATTCAGCAAAACAAACAGGGGTCGGTATTATGCCGCAACTCTGATAACTCTGTTGTCATTTACAGTTAAATTTCAAATTAGGGGGTTCAGTTTGCTCACTTTTATGGTCATTTCAAAGCCTGCCTACTGCTTACCAAGCCCCCCTCCAGCAAAATGCGATTACTTGGACTTTTACACAAGCTTCAAATAGGAGGAAACGAAATAATTTCCCGGAGTCCAGAACTCAAACACTTACGGGTGGTCCTGACCTGCGGTACTTATACCGGACGTTAGATGGCGCCATTCAACTTGCTAGTAAGCCAGAAACACAGACTCAGTTCCAGCATTCATGCAGTACGTGTGCCTCTCTTGCATGAATGAAATGCAATTAATATTGTATTCATTCTGGTTAAAGGATTTTGGTCAATTCTTTGACTTTTTAACATTTATCTCAATTGATATTTGTTATACAGCTCCGACTTGCACTGGGTATAATTATACTGCAGGTTTGTGGCCGGACTGGAACAGATAATGAAGTGAAACTTTGTTAATGGTTTATTTCAGATTAGCAAAAGGAAAAAAAAGTTCAATTAATTACATGTTTGGCAGACTGGAATGGTTCATTTAAATGTACAGTTCTGTTCACAAGTGGAGATGGAATGTTTCTGTCTTTAGCGAGATGGTGGAATACCAAAGCGGATGTAAGTGTAGCTGTAAATGAGTGGAGCTGGGGCAGATGTAGCATTCAGACGGTTGTCCCTACCGGTGCTGCTTTAACTAGGACAAGCCTCTCTATACAGGTGTACCTCAGGGGCCGATCAGCAGGTCTCAGGAGAGGCCCCGCGCACCACCGTCTAACCAGGCCTGTCACGAGGGGGCTGATTCCAGCCTGGTTGGATGGGTGTGAGGCTGCTGTCGCGTTGGGAGGTGGGTAGCGGAGAGGCGTTGGGGGGGTGTTGGGGGGGGGTGGCTGACATGCCGAGAGGGCAATTACAGCAAGGACAAAGACTGCACACTGATAAGTCCCCACAGCAGCCTAATGAAGAGAGCAGGTTAGCCTGTTAAGTGGACTGGGGAAACGAGCACGCTCTCATGGCGTGTTTGTTTGCGTGCAAGCGTGTTTGTGTGTGTTTAACCTACCCGAGGAGGATACATTTTCCGAGGTCATGTTGCTACCACGCTCGCTAACCCCACTGACTGATGCCTTCCTAAGCTGCAGCTTTTTTCCCCTCTGCAGAGCAAAAGCAAACAGCCACATGAAACTGGAAACCAGTACATCTTGGGGGAATACTATTCCTGTATTTGTGCACAGTGAGAAAGAAAATCCCAATGCAAGCTATTAATAAAATGAAACCTTTAAAATATCATGCCTGAGGTGGGTAATTGTTGCACATTAGTAGATCTACAATTTGTTTTTACTGCGCCATTTAATGATTTTTTTTTTTTTTTTTTTTTAATAATGTCCCGATTAAAAATTCAGCACATTCTAACCTGCATTTTCTGTCTTCCATGAAATGAATTGATGAGCCTGTAGGTCAGCTGTAGAAAATGCATTTGGTACAAGACACAGTTTAAAAAAAAAAAAAAACAACAGCAGAAAATGAAAAACAAAACATTTCCGGAGACAGATTTGCGGCTTCCCTCTTTTACATTTTCAGGCTACAGTAAATGTGATTAAAACTTGATTCTGTTATCAGGCTCCAAATCCTGGACGCAACAACGGCTCTCTTTTCTTCCCTCTCTTGTTTCCTTTCAAACTTTGTCTTCTCTTTTTATTTTAAGTGGAGAAGAGCTGTTTTTGACCTGATAGTGCTGTGTTGGCACATGTCGGGGATCTGATAAGAGAAGCTCTGGAGCAGCGCTTATTCAAATCAGCGCATGTTCACAGTGAATGGGAGCAGGTAAAGGGAGCGAGATACAACACGATAACCTTTCTGCGGAGCTAAAGAGGAGAGTTTTACACACTCCTCTGCACTCGATGAGTGGGGGTTTCTGCAGAATTAGCTTCATTCTGATTTTAACTGCAACACAAATAAACAACCTCAGCGAACCTCCTAAGATTTTACTTTTTTTTTTTTTTTTTAAATTTGAATTAAATTGACTTTCAACCCCATCACTTCTGCAGCTTCGAAGTGTTGTTGGTCACCGGTTGCATTTGGATAAAGGTGATTTTTTTCCTGTTTTTATCTCTTCTTGTATGTGACCAATTGACATGAAAAAAAAAATATGACTCCTGAATGGTTTTAAAAAAATCTAAATATTCTCTCAGATGTGGGTGGTAGCTGCTTCATGTGCTTTTCTCAGGCATGTGCAGATGTCACAACTATAAATGCGGCCTCAATTTCACTCAATAACCCTTATCTGCAGGGATCAGTTGTGCAGAGATATAAAGGCTTCTGCTTGTAGAGGGTGGCGTGCCTCAGTCTCGGGGGATGGGGATGGTCGCAGCATATGTTCCGTGCACTCAGTGCAGAACTCAGTGATGGTGAAACAGTGCGCTGAAATGCATCCTGCAAGGGCAAGTGTGTTAATGCATTTGACTCTGACTGAGCTCAGCCCGCCTCTCGACTCCCCTGCATTTAAAAAACGGCGGCGCGATAAAAAGCGTCGCCCACATTGATCGTGTTTTGATGAAACATATTATCAACAAAAATTGAGAATGGCCAGGGTAATTGCTGCGGCCGCTGGCGTGATATGAAAACATAGAAATAATCATCTTTAATTTATCAGCTTAGATTTTAAGTACGGCTTTAATGCATAATTTTTTTTTAGTTTATTTAAATGAAGAGGGGAAAAAAGTGCGTGGTGTGTGTGTGTGTGTGTGTGTTCGCGCACATTGTACAGAGAAGGATTCTGTTCCAGAATGCGTTAAAAAAAATCCATAAATGGAGACTTTCATCATTTTTTGTCAATGCTATTTTAATTGTCATTTAAGCTTCCTTCCTCTTGACTTGACTCACTAAACACACACACACACACACACACACACACACACACACACAGACACACAAGACAATGCTGTAGTGTAACAGTCTATTGTGGATCCTTTTATGGTCGGAGTCTAATGTGCCACCTTCCTTCCTAAATGAATCTCCCCTCTGTTTCCCAGTAACACACCATACCAGGCGAACAAGATAATGAAACGCCACCTCTCCCCCTCTGCAACCAAACGCCACTAATCTAATATATTAGTCACACATGGTCGTGTTTGGGTGAACAATTATTATAAAAAGTTTCCGCGCCGTACCGAGGTGACAAAGGGAATATGGGCACGGATTACTGCAGACACTCCTGACGGCTGCTCCGTGACGCTGATAGGCCAAATGGTGGTGGGAACCCGCCACTTTTAATCAGGCAGACGGCGACTGCTTTCATAAGAGCACGCGGCGATTCTGACAATTCTAATAAGGAGAGGTGACAGAGAAAGTTTTTGTGTTAGCGGCAAAATGGGGGGAAGGACGTCTTGTTTTTCTTTTTTTTTTTTTTTTTTATTCCAGCTTGTGTGTGTTTCTTTTTTGGTTGGATGTAAGGGACGAATTTCACTATCTGAGACTGGATCTGTGGTGAAAGAATGTCAGCATTAATAAAAGGCTTTGGGGACAAGGTCACACAGGTCTCTGTACAGCAGAGCACCCCGAGTCTGTTTGTGGTTTTTGAGAGAGGCGAAACACGCTAAGACGTCTCGCTGCGCATAAGGTAGCCGACTGGGGCTTTTACCCATCAATGTCTCATCTCCCAATCTAATTTATGATTCTTCAGCCCTTTTTTATTCAAAGACAATCCCGGCTCTGGAAAAAAAGGCGTGATGCTTTGAGGATATAATTAAAGATATCGTTCAAAGAACAACTTTTTGCATATTTGAATTATTACCGTCGTTAAAAACCACACAAAATATGGAAATATGATTGCCGGAAGCACATAAATCAATGATCAGCAAGGCCTCAGAGCCCAATAAATACGGGGAGTTAAATACTTTAAAATGCAAATCACATCTTAACATTTGCATATGGGTGAATTTAAAGGAAGTGTGCCTCCTTAAGACCCTCTGAGGTAGAAATGGTTGGAGCTGGAAGAGGGGGGGGAGGGGAGGGGGGCAGCATGTTTTTTTTCTCCCTCCACATTGTCATTGGTCAAGATGTTGGATCGCTCTAAATGATAGTAGCTGAAGTGGCTGACAGACACGGCTGCATCTCTTTTGCGGATCCAGAAAGTGCCTTAAGTGATCTGAATAATTAGGAGTTAATTATTCTTCATCCATCTAAATCAGAAAGGGACAGATATGGGGATGGAATTTATAATTTTAGCCCGACGTCCTGTCTTGTTCTAATGTGGTAAACTAAAGTGACTGTGAATAATACCTACTGACCTTCGAATAATTACGCCTCGTCTGGCAATTTGCTTGCTGTTGCTAATTGAGGGTATTGATTCAGTAAGATTCATATTAAAAATACATATGTTTTATGGCGGCTCATTTTTTCTGGTTGTCTTTTAATGTATTATTAATCCTGATTTTATTTTTTTAACAATAATTAGCAGACAGGATGTGCTTCACCTCGGGGTTGGAGCGCTTTCTTTGTCGTCCTCCTAGCCTCTGTTGCAGGTACTTTGCTGAAGTTTTGCTGAATCTAAATGAGTTTTATTGTCGATTATCAGCTTTTTTTCTGAAACTTTCCCCCCAAACTGCCAGTACAGCTAAAAAACTGTTATTTTATTAGACAGTGATGAGTGTAAATGCCTCTTGGCATAACCCCTACCCTTTCACCATGCTCTTTTTTGCCCTCGTTAGATGTTTAAAGACACCCTGACTGTGTTGGATAAGCAGACAGGGGGGGTCTCTTTGTGTTTTAACACTCATGCTGTGGCTAAAAATGAGGACTGAAAGAGGGAAAAAAAATCAACTGTCCCTGCAGAATTAGGGATTTTCTCTCGGTCCTGTAGGCAACATGCACGTGTGTTGTACCGTGGACGGTGGTTTTGAACGTTTGCATGTGTGAATGCAGGTGCTGACCACCTCGGAGGACAGATGTGGCCCTGCTGAAAACCTCTCCACCCTTTCTGCCTGTAATATTTTAAGCCCTTTTTTGCCCAGCAGAGCTTCACTGGCAGCCTCGTAATAACCTCAGATAGGGATCGATGGCCCCGGATTTAGGCACTTACCCCTGCTAAAACTGGTAAACCCGTTTGTCTGTCCTGACCAGTGTGGCATCCCTTGTTTAAGCAGACACTTAAGAACAGAATCCTCTGAATTAAGATAATGTGACTGCCAGTGTGTGATCAGGCAGGCTCAGATGAAACGACGAGCAGCTTTAGCTCTTTTATTAGCTCTCTGTTTAAGGGGCCATACATGTTTTGACGGAGTCCAACTCCCTTTATTTTATTTCTGTCATGCCGATTAGTGTGCCAGGGAATGCTCCGCTCTCCCACCCCCCTCCCCACTGTGGCAAGTGTACGTGTGTGTGAGAGGGAGAGAGTGTGTTAAACATGCCAGCGCTAAACGAGATGGACCAAAGTGTGATGGCCCTGCTGCTCCTCGTACTCAAGCCTACATGAATGCCTCAACGTAAATTCTTGGTGAAGGACTCAATGGATGCTGTGAAATCATATTTGCTGTACAGCTAATGGCATGGGACTGGTTCTGCTACAGTGTTCCTCAGAGCAAGAAAACACATCATTTGGCTTTAATGCACAATGACCATTTACACATTACCATGGAGACGCAAATCTGCAGCTTTTCTTAGTTAAGGCTTTGTGTTTTGGGGAATTCTAATGAAAAATGTTTTTTAAAAAAAAAAACCCCACAATATTTCCAAGGATTTTTCTTGAAATTTGTCGATTAGTATTTTCGGTTTTCTCACTACTGACTGGATTATTAGGTTTTAGTTGGAGTGAGAAGCAATCTGAGCCACCCACAGAGCTGCCCAGGAGCCAGCGTTTAGCACATAAGCAAGAGAAGGAGGGAGAGGGAATGAGGGTACACAAAGGAAGGGAGCAGGGAAGGGAAGGAGGCATTTTCAGTCAGAAAAGTGACCTATTAACAGAGCTCAAACTTTCCCGTCACGTTTAACATTAACTCCTGCTCTCATGCATCATACAGGCACCCCTGTCTCCCCCTTCTTGCATCGGCGTGTTAAACCACAAAGGGCCGTCCGTCCGGGCGAGCCACTCTTCCACGGGTGCCGCGGGCGGCTGCTGCTGGTGGTAATTAGGCGTCACAACACTTAGGCCGGGTGTCTCGCACGGCGCTGAATTCCTCCTGACGTGACAGAGGGATGGAAGAGTTATTCAGTTCTGCAGTTGCTTCTGCTCTGCTGGTCATCTGTCCTCTTCAGGGCCCATCAGACTAAACAGCTCACCCGTTGCTCACACCCCCCACACACACACACACACACTCACACAAATCACACACACCCTCTGACCCCCTCCCCTACCAACCCATCCAAGCACCCCGAGGCAGAAGAGAGAGGCAGTGCGTTAGAAAGAGAGCTATCAAAGCCCTTAAGGGGTTAGCAGAGGGTAAAGTGTGTGTGTGTGTGTGTGTGTCTGTGTGTGTGTCTGTGTGGGTGTGTGGTCTTAGTCAATACCTTGCATCACTAACCATACAGACAATATAGATCAATGTGAGGTGAAGGCACATATATTTTACTAATTACTGCAATAATTAAAAGGGTCTGTAGTGATTAAAATAAAATCAGTGCGCGGTCAATTTTTGCCTAAATGGATTTGGACACAGTGGACTAATCCTGTTTCAGCTTTGTTGCTCCCTTGTCATAAAATCATTTGAGAAAACAACATTAGAGAGGTGAAGTTTCCCACCCGTTATCTGCTGTCTGGGTTGGTCAGTGCTGGGGCGATGGATGTTTTTAACGTCTCAAACATACCTGACTGCTGCATGTTTGGCGACATTAAAACCTACAGTAGGCTTCACCTACAAAAGTGATCGAACAATGATTCACACTGGGCCGAGATGGAAACAGAGATACAGCAGAAGGGGTGGTGGTGTAGGCCGGGGGGGTGGGTGGCAAGACTGGAAGAAATGTGCTGTGGCAGTAAATTCGGAGTTTGTATGGCGTGCTGAGCATAACGCAGGACTACAGGAGGGAGAGACGTGCTGCTTTCATGTCCCTAAGCCATGTTCACGTTCACTGAAGACTTCTGTTTTTACACAGGTAGGCAGTTTGGGGACTATCTCAGTGAGGAAGAAGGGGGGATAAAAAAGTAGACATGGGAGAAATCAAAGGATGTTCCCCCTTTTAATAATGTAGCAAATATTCTAAATTCTAAAAATAAAACCTCCTCTACATCCTTCCTGCTAATCTGAGCAGTAATTTATTCCAACCCAAGGCCATATTAGTATGCTAGCCAAGGGCAAAACGGTTACGACAGGACCAAGTTCCCTCGCAAAAACTTAGACACATAAAATGAGAGTGAAAAGATCAGACAGCAACTTGCAGACCTCCCGAGTTCAGGCTCGACTGGAGCAGGATGGGTTACAATGGCTTACAAAGGATGTTAATTCAATTTGAGATGTAACTTAGCTTAATTTTTCCTATTTATTAACATGGGAGCTACATTACGTATGTCCAATATTACCACCACAACATGAGGAGCAGTAGTAGAATTTAAAAAACAATCCTTAACTAGAGATAAAACAAATATTAAAACAGCAGTTGGTTCCATTTTTAAAGCTATCCAATAGCCTGTGAGGCTTCACTCCTGTGTGCTGGTATCCACGCAGTTCTATCGAGGCCATTTTATGACACACCGTTGAGCAATGGGACTTTGTACCAACCATCAAACAGACACTTCATTATGGGCGCAGTGATAACAAATACATTGTGTAGGATAATGATGGCAGCGGTTCATATTGTTCATTATACGTCTGGGTGTCACACGACGTTTAGAATTTATGCATGCACGCGTGAGTCTTTGTTTATGTCATTTTACATCATGTTTCAACAAATTAACGTCTGAACCACCGGGAAGAAAAAATACCATCATTTGCCACCGGTGACAAACAATAAATTTTGGATAATGATTGCGCCTATTGGCTCCTGCTTTTATAAATGTGGGGTAATGAATTTTCTTTGTGAGCAAAGAAAGTAAACAGAGATATTATGTCACCTCGCTTGAATGGGCTGACTGGATGCATGACCAAATGTCATCTGATGATAAATTCAGGGAAAAAAAAAACGCTTATTTTTATTTTTTTATTTTTTAGCAAATAAATGGGGGAGAAAGCTCTTTCTCCTTTATTCCTGGGATATTTGGAGGTGGAACTTGTGGGGAAACGGGTGGTGTGTGATGAGTGAGTGGGACTGTTTCAGGCCTCAGGCGTGTTGGCTGCTTTTGACCCGTGGGCCTGTCAGAGGATTTGGGGCATTGGACTGAGTCGACGTCTGCCACACACACGTCATGCCTCCCCTCCCTGATGAGCCCTGCAGTTAGGCAATCAACACTATTATCGCTGGGAAATGTATATATTTAATTTGTGAAACGGAGACAGTTTTGCTTGATTTATGGTGCAAGGCGAGGTTTAATTAAGTGAAAAATGCATTTTACCCCGTGACTTAATTATTAGCTAATTAATGACTGGGTGTTCATGCTTTCCTCTGCTGAGGCATATTTCTGAGTCTGTCTGACACTTGAATTTGTTCCCAGGTTCATTTGTGTGAGGTCGTGCTGTTTCTGGATGTGTGGCCTCAGAGATGGAGAACGTGCACTGTGAAAAGCCTTTGGTAAAGAGACACGCAAGGGAGTCAGGCCGCGAGTCTCAAATATTAGTGAAAATGTCTGTCAGCATCCGATGAACAGATCAGCCTGCTCTTCAAACCGGTCCGAAGTTGATCTGAGCTGGTGGTTTTAAACTAAATCGATTATGTTTTATATGATATTTTTTTGTTCTTTAGCCATTTCCCTGCCTTCGTTCCTGTTTACAATCATTTACTTATGTCACAAAGTTAAGTGCAACCAGTGTGAAGTCAGTCTGGAGCCCTGGCTCATTGGTGTTAAATTATGTGTCTTTAACCTTGGAGACATGACTGCGGCTTTTTAATGTGGCAAACCTGAGAACTCACAGATGTAAGGCTGCACATGCATTAATACTCACTCACCCAGTGACACATGCATTCACAAATTACAGCCTTCACTTTACGCTCTTCTCGGTGAAAAGGACAACAGCTGGCTTGTTTCACACATAGACGGTATTCATATCTTCTCAGCTAGCCTTGGGAAGCACAATTTGCCAAAGGTGTAAGCCAACGCTTGGGTTGCGGTCAGAAGTGGTGAATAAACGTTTGCCTGTTACAGCTGTCTGTGTTTTAACTCTCACTGGTGGAGGGTCAAGACAGGAGTGTTAATACAGAGGGAAAGCGTTGGCCAAGTTGATCAAAAAAGCTAGTCTGCAGATAGCTGCTATTAGGAAATGAATGGGAATATATAAGATATAAACACATAAGACAGAGAGGGGAGGTTTGGCTGCTGCTGGAGAGTGAACACCTAAACTTCCAGCTCCCTTCACTCAGTCTGCCTGGCTACTATCTGGCCCCCCAAGTGTCCGCGTCTGGTAACGGTAAGCATTTTAAACTATTAGAGCTGCTGTGAAAAAGGCCCGTTTGAGTGCTGAGCTGTCAGTCTGCAACGAGGCAATTGGGGGTGGTGGGGGCTGTCACGGCTGTCACTCAATGGGAGGATGAGAACTGTTTGGCCCTAATGGATTCCTCCAGGCGGACGGCTTACACGGCGGCTGGAAGTAAAATCGATGCCTTGTCATGAGCGAGTGAGGCATCATCAAACGGCCAGGTGGACGGGGAGGAAAGGAAGGGGAGGCCTGCCTGGGTAGTTACATCTATATCTCAGCCTGTGTACACTGTGTGTGTGCGGTTTGGAAAAGGAAAGAAGAGACAGACAGATGCTTGGCTCAGCTTTACACGCCCATTGGGGCCTCCGCTATGATTGTGAGCATGAAAGGGGGCTCTGACCTCCATCATCTCTGTTGCTTTTATTTTCCGGTTCTCTTGGAATCAGACACAGATACTCACAGACAACATCCACGCACACACATAGCGCACAGATAAACGTGATGCTGTGCAGACAGGGGTGCGCGGCCTTGACAAAAGTCAAACATCATCTCATTGACAAAATCGCTTTTTATAGAAGAGTTTTCTGTTCAGCAATTCCAGGTTTTGACCAGAACCTGCAGAGAACCCGTCAGGGAGAGCACAGAGGAAGACAAAACGGTTTAACGGTTTGAAGACAGGATTTCAAGAGCGTTTTCCTGAAATATTTATAGTGGCAAGAACAGTTGGGAAAATGTTGACAGTGGGAGAGGAATGTAAGCAGACTGCAGGACAGACGAATCCACAATCTGCTGCTTTAAGACCTGAAACAGCTCACTCTCTAAAGACTATCAGAGTCTGGATTATCATAACATCTGAGCCTACATAATTGAAAAAAAAAAGGAAATACGGCAAACATACTGAAAACACAATT
The DNA here is from genome assembly GCA_911728415.1 of Lagocephalus sceleratus. Classification (NCBI taxonomy): domain Eukaryota; kingdom Metazoa; phylum Chordata; class Actinopteri; order Tetraodontiformes; family Tetraodontidae; genus Lagocephalus; species Lagocephalus sceleratus. The sequence continues at coordinate 8,275,361 of CAJVRN010000126.1, forward strand.
TCACTTTGTGGTACACTTCCAGGAAGTTGCTTTTTCAATGGAAGTGAAGCTCAATGGTAGTTCTGGAATCTAAGTCTCACTTTTAAAATACAGTGTTTCAGCTCATAGTAACCCCAGGCCTCTGGGGACATAATGGGTTCACCCCAGACCGGGCCCCTGGGGAAAAGTTCGGCTCCTTTGATTGGCACATAGTCCTGGTGCAGATTGCTCCAAGCCAACTGTGGGCAAGCTGCTGATCCTGAGCAGGGATGCTGGTGTTCGGCGCGGGCCAGCCAGCCTTACTGTCTGGGCACGGGCGAATTCGCAAATTTCACTTTGAGTTTATGGGATAAATCTGGCCTGGGGAATTATTTTATTTTTAGCTTCAAATACTACAAAATACCAAAACAAAGACAGCTCTCAAGTGTTTACTATATAAGCCTGTGAATTCTCTGAGAGCTATTATTGTCCAGAATGATCAAAAACACTTTAGAGAGTCAGACTGCTGCTCACAACAAACATGACTTGGACAAAAGTCCTCTTATGTAACTAAAGCCTGAATCTTCTAACTGCATCATTTACTCGTATTAACAGCGTCTTGTAAAACAGAAGCACATTGTTTTGGGGGCTACTTCTTAAAGACTTGCTGAGGAAGATTTAACCCATTTTCCTGCATGACTATAGAAAAACTACATTCGATGGTCTTGTTTCCTGTGTTTGATTTCTTTCTATTTGTGCTGAACTTTTCTTGAAATTTGTTATTTTTGTTTGCTCCGTACCGCCGGTCTCGAGTTTGGAAATGGAGCGGAGACACTCTGAATACTCCCCTTGTTAGCCTTTGGAAACAGGGATTTCTTCTCTTTATTGCTGAACACATGAAAGAGCTGGTGTTGATTAAGGAGGCCTTTTAAGCTGTGAAAACCCTAAATGTGCTGTGTCCTTAGTAAGATGAAAAGAGTCTAAGTTAGCCTGAGTTGTTTCGTACCTTAACTCCTTTAGTGGGAGAACCTTTGGGAGGATGCCTGAGAGAGAAAAAGACAAACTAGAAGCCCTTATTCTCTATGCTAATTTCTCCACATTTTACTTGTAATTATGCCCCAGCATCCTCCTTTCTTTCTCTTTCCTCTCTCCGCACCCTCCTCGCCTGTCTCTTATTGCTGATGAAACATTTTCCTTCGTACTCAGTTTTCATCATTTTCAAACGGTAGCCACAGCTTTTGGACCTTACTCTTCTGTTCGTCAAAGACTATTTGATTATTTCCATCCTCACAGGAGTAGTTCCTCCCAGATGAAACAACATACTTCTACACGTTTCTGACTTTGCGTTTATGGAACGTCTTAGTTTGCTATCGATGTGCTACAAATTTGATTCAATGCCTGCAGGGTTTTTATTTTTGAGGGGGGGGGGGGTTGTCCCTTTTCTCCTTCAAATGTGTCTCAACGCTGCAGCTGCCTGTATTTATTTTATCTCAGCAGCGTGGGTCACCCCTGTATGGCGGCCGTCAGTGAAGCACAGTCAAATAGCTGTGTCTCAAGCCTACCTTTGGCATGATTTATGGGTTGGTGGGACGCCTGACTCTCAGAAGGACTGCCATTGTCCTGTTACAGCTCTCAACTCCTGTCGTAGGGGCGCTTTGTCTGCTCTGAGGCAAACCAGACCCCCGTCTTTAAAAAGAATCAAATTATTTCATCATGTTGGAAATGAAAAGGCTGTAATTACTCCTAATTAGACCCTGACTTTTCTCTCCTTTTTTCTATACCTCTTCTCTTTTCCTCACTCTGGAGTTTTAGAGGTGATTTTTTTTTTTTTTTTTTTCCAGGGGGTTGGCGATTGCTCTGATTCAGAGCTGTTAGACTGGAAAGTAGGAAACAATTTTCTGTTCAGTTTGAAATTGATTAATTTGGGCTTTTGACAGCTTTCCTGGCTTTGATATTCAGTGAGAGGGGAGGTCTGAAGTGGTGTGATGACACTGTAATGTTTGCTTTAAAGCCCTACCTTAATGGGGCTGGCTCCACAATGTCATGATATTTCACAAACCAGAGGAAAAGTGAGAAGTAAAACACCATTTGTGGACTGTTAAAGCATGTGTCTGTATTTTGTGAGGGTGTGTGTCTACATGTGGGAAGCCTTGGTGGACCATCCACCTCATTGTGTGAGAGAGTCTGTCTGTTCAGCCGTGTAGGGTTTCCCTTCCAATAACACCTCTCCACCCTGGAGAGCACCAACCTAATGGCCGGCTATCACGGAAAATCGTTTTCTACCTGTCAACTATTTACATGTATCTTTACCACACAAGTCTCGCCGTTTTAGCGACAATTTGCTAAGCAAATCCACATGCCAATTTATCTATCAGGAGGGGGAGGCTGTTGGTGTGTGTCTGGAGAAAGTCGGGGGGCTGGGGGAGCATTGAGGGAAGCAAATATTTTCTCTGGCTTGGGACGGCACTGTAAAAACACACTCCCGATGCTGATGTGTATTAGAAGTGAGCCAGGCAAATATTAGCACTGCTTTACAGTGGCGGAGTGGTGGTGCAGCAATGAAATGATGAGAGGCTTTACTGTGCATCTGTGCCGTGTATGTCTGTTATACTACTTTCTCAACTCAAACATACGATAATATGGACCTTCAAAACAACTCTTCTGCAGCTAGGGATTGTTTTCACGGCTAAAAAGACAGATCTGCTTATTTTCTTTTATTGTGCGGCCTTTATAGCATTGTGTCCTGTCCTTCGTGTGTGTGTGTGTGTGCACGCGTGTGTGTGCCTGCCTGCCTGGAATTTGGAAATTAAGGCTTAAAAATGTTTCATTTCTTTTTTTTTGCTAATATCAATCATAAATGTTCCTTTTATTAACAGATGACATCTATCTCCATAAACATAGCTTTCAATAGTTTTCTCTCTCTCTTACATACATACACACACATGCACACACACACAAGTTACTCCATGAGCCCACCCACCGCTCTCAAACAAATCCTAGCATTTACTCAGCCGGACATTAGCTTGTTCAGGTTGGCATGAGTGCTCAAGGGCACAACAACAACATGGGCTGCAGCGGCAGCAGCGCTTAACTCCACCCACATTTTTCCGCACAAGTCAACCACTTGTGAGACGGGGCATAAAGGAAAGGGCTGCAAAAGGGGAGGGCGGTCCAACGGAACCATGATGTGTTTTGTTTGTCAGTGGTGGAGTGCAAGGGAATGTGACAGTGCTGGAGGAGGTTTCCAAATCCATTTCCTACTCTTGTCCTTCCACATCAGCCGCTGATGACGGATCTGCTGGTTCTTATTGTGTTGCGCCACGGAGGGGCAGTGAATGTTGACGGGGGTGAGGGGTGGGCTTTAGATGGCGCACACATGCCCAAAATGATGCGTCTCCTTTGATCTGCTCCAGTGTGAGCCACATGAACAGCTTTGCCACCAGGCACTCGCACGCACACACACACACACACACACACACATGCACACACACTGACAGCCCTGCAGTTTGGCCCCGTGCACTTTTTATAGCCTTGCTCATCGCGTGTGTGTGTGTGTGTGTGTGTGTGTGTGTGTGTGTGTGTGTGTGTGCGTGTGCGTGCGTGCGTGCACGCGCGCGTTTGTGTGTGTGCGCGCAAGACTTCCGACATCTTGCCTTTTCTGTCCACATGCTGTTTTTTCCAGATACATTGGTAGACTCAGTGTGATAGCGACCAGTGTTGGAGGTACCGTGCTTATTAGTTTTCTTATCTCAGCTAATTATCCATTAAATAACCACATGCACACATTTACACCAGCACATGGACCCACACTCTCATTACTGGATCATTAGCAAGTAGCCCATTATAAATTAGCATTTCCACACTGCTTAATACAAATAAATATGAATATATCCATTCTAATTTCCTCAATTGATTGGCTGTGCTTTTCATGGTGCTGATTCTGTCATGTGTAACTTCACACGGATCCACGGTTTGAAGGCAGCCACGTTCCCCATCTTCTATTGCGCTGTCCATCACTTTCCCTCTGAATCTAAAACTTTGTTTTTGCAACTGCAGGCAGTATTGGGACTTGAACAGAATATTGCTATATGCAAATATTTCAAATGTAAAAAGCTCAAATGTTTATTTTCAGTCTCTCTGGTAAATTCTGGCATTCCATTGTTGTCCTTTTTTTTTTGTTTTTTGTTTTGCTGTTTTCACTCCGCCCTCTTGCCTGGTGTGCACAGAGGACGCTCAGAGCGCTGCGTGTCACATCAGGTGCGTCAGGATGCCCATTGGCTACCAGCCGCCAACCAGGGCCATCCCGGCCAATGGGCTGTCGGCAGGCTGACCTTTTTGCTCGCGCCCTGACCCTGATGGAAGGTGAAGTGTGTGGCTGGTAGCAGTCAGCACTGGCACAGCAGGAAGAGGAGGAGGAAGGAGTGGAGGAGGAGGAGGAGGAGGAGGTGGAAGGCAAACGAGCAGGCCAGAGGGGGGAGAGATTTTCTTGGCCAGTGACTCCTGTTCATGTCCTCCTCTTTTCTTCCATCTCTCCATCGGCTGGAGTCATGACAGCCTTTCGTTGCCAGTTTGCAATGTGCTTCACATGCAACGACTCTGTCTCTCTTCTAGATTCAAAAGTGGAAGTGTGAACCATATGAGCTACTGCCCATGCTGATTTGTCACAGTCCTCATATTTGTGTTTGTATTTTCCTCACTTTTTGTAAAAAAAAAAGCTATTTGTCTCATTCCCCAATGGCCTACACTGTCATTTCAGAGGTGTTTAGGAACAATCTTTCTTCCTGAACGAGAAAACAAAAATCAGAGGACGCTTGAAAATGCTCAAAAATGCTCTGAAATGCAGTAATGAATATTTTAGACATAAAGGACCACTCTTCCAGCCTGCATTTGCCTGGCTCAGTCCTCCAAACAGCCCTTTTAAAGTCAAGTGATGGGGGTTAAGTTAATTATGCACATTAGGAGCTCCCTCTCTCGCTTGCTCAAACACCGGCTGTGTTTTTGTACGAGTGTGTTTGTGTGCGCGTGCTCACGGTGGACCGTGGCGGTGGCTTGGGATGCGGAAAGTCTTCCTTTAATTAAACACAGATGCATGGAAGGGAGAGGCTGTCTGTCACACACACTTTAAACCACAGCTGCATGCATGCAGATATGTGTGCTCACGCACGCACGGACACATACACACACACACACACACGCACACAGGCACACACACACACGCACGATTGAAGAAGATGAAAGAGTATGAGACTTGGTGTGTGTCTGTATGAAAGGAGACAGCCTTCTTGCCTTCTTCTCTCTGTGCTCTGCAAAATGATAAATAACTTAATATAGACTAAGCCTGTCTTTAGAAGGTTTACTTTTATTGGTATATATGTGTGTGTGTGTGTGTGTGTGTGTGTGTGTGTGTGGTGTGTGTGTATGTGTGTGTATACATATATAAATGTATATATGTATATATATATATATATAATTAATTAATTAAAATAAATTTCAGACAAATATTTTCATATACATCAGTTTCATTTAAAGAAGGAAAAAAAAAATATAATTAAAGATTAACAATATAATATAATAGTAATAATAACAAAATAATTAGCATTTATTTGAAACACCTGAATGTTAATGCCCCTTCCTGTCTCCTCTCTGTGTAATAGCCATTGTATTTTTCAGCATCAGTGACAAATTCTGCTTTTACGAATTTAAATTTCCTCGACATTCCATTGTTGCTCTTGATCTGAAAAACGGCTCCTGTCAATTTTCATGATTTGTGCCGCGCTCATCTTCCCTTCCATCTAATTAATTAGCATGCACCTACCACTTTTTCCACATTTGATAGAGGCTTTTGCCATCCTCGAAAAGCCCTAAATCTAAAACATTTTTTTTTCTTTGTCTCTGGGTCGCTTTTGTGCTGCAGAAACAGCCTCATTTTTCATTAGCGGATTGCCCCATTATTTCATTTCTTGTGATAAAATGACAAGAGATTACTCACGAGAAATACTAAATACAGAGCTGGACCGATGGGATCTCTGCTCATATGTAATGTTGCTGCGCCAGGGCTGAAGGCTTCATATTTCCTATTTCTCTCTGTTTTATATATATTGGGCAGAGTTGTAGATACAAAGTGTGTGTTTGTGTGTGGGTGTATGTGTGTGTTCCAATCTGATCAGACAGCGCTGGTCAGTAGACCTTGTTTCATTTTTCATTATTTTTTTAACCAAACTTGTTTTTTGCTGGAGAAAATCTTGAAACAGTGACAGAAATGTCAGAGAATTAGAGGAGAAATAACTTATTCCACACTCGAGGAATACGCGAACGAAGGGGCTGCAATGGCAAACTGGAAATATATAGGACGTAATATAACAATAACCATGCCATATCTTTATCTAAGATGATTCATATTTTATTTCAAAAGGGTTCCTGCGTTGGTCACATTTTTCAGTGGTGGATAATAGAAAATGTAAAGATACGGGTGGTGAAATATGAGTTGGTTTGGGGAGGTAAGAATGAGAAAAGATTAGCTTGAGATTAGAATAAGAAAGATGGAAAAGGGAGGAAGAGGAGGGCAAAGAGTCTTGTGTGTGCATGTGTGTCTGGGTGGTTTTCAAAGCCTGAGAGTGTGTGTGAAAGAGAGGCAGAAGAGGGATGATTGCACACACGCCAACCTTATTTTGTTTCCCACCTACCGACATGCCGGCAGAGATTGGACATCCTTGACCGACCTGCTCGGCTCCCCTCACACCTGCCCACACGGATCTTTCATTCTTCCTAACCTATCAGGTCCCGCGCAGACCCTGCATCTGCGTGCGCGCTTCCCGTCTCCTCCAAATATTCACAATGGAGTCGGAAAACAGCGCCGGTGCGGTTTGCTAACGAAGTCCGGCGCTTTGCAAATGCAAACGCGCGTTTGTTTTGTGAGTCGGACGCGCTTGCTTTTGCGTATTGATTTGCCTGCCTGTATCGGATAACTCACCTTGAGTCAGGCTGGTTATTCATCCACCGAAGTTATTTTCTTGTTACTTTGTGAGTTCAGAGGCAAGTAAAACGCCGTCTCATTGCCCCCCAGGTCTGTTCATTTAGCGAGCTCCCCACAACGGAGGGTTGTTTTGGCTGCTTGCCTCCATCCTGAGAGCAGTTAGGGCGGGTCCACCGTGACCCAGGCGTTACCAGGATGATCAGCGGGCGCAGTCAGAGCAGACCTTTTCTTTTGCTTCTTCTTTTTATTATTTCAAGACTCCTGACACGCTTGAACTGCTCGTCCTGGCTCCTGTTCAGTGCAAAGAATTCTACTTCACAGAATGCATCTACTCTGTCAGTGTACAGGGAGTGTTGTGAAAAACAACATTAACAGAATTCATCAGAGTTCTGGCTTCACAAGTCAGATTAAAAGTGGAAAAGTTGCCTCGGTTGCACTCCTGCGTGCGCTATAATCCACTAGACGCTAATTTGGATCAACCATCTTTAAAAAGAGCCTGAAACACAGAGTTCTCTGTTCATAGAAAGGCTCTGTGTTGTTTTTATCGTCGTTTCATGACGCGTCCTCTCACAGTGGCTGTTTTGATGGCATCTGCTTTGCTTTAAAGCAGAGCCGAGCGATTCGCCCTGACGGACGTGGTCAACTCATCACGCAGGGCTAATTTGCTTCGAGTCTCGCTGCATCCCAGACCTGCTCCAGGATCGTTGCTGTAGCATGCAGTTGTTTTTGTTTGGGCAGAGTCAGAAAGCCCGAGAATAAGGTATGACGAGGGCGGGCGCAGACGGGGCCGTCACTGGTGGAGACGTCTGGCGGGCTGCTGTCACCGTGTCTGCGACCGTGAATCACCACCCCCGAAATTAGCAGTTTTTCCAAGAGTTTCCTCTGAGCGCTTCTGTCATGTGATTGCTTTTAGTCGCATTCACGTCCCTGTTTGGAAAAGGCGGAACTGCGGAGAGAGTGTTAAAAACATTTGCGACTTCTTCAGCAGATGTTTCGTTTTGAATTCTGAATATTTATTTGTGAACTTTCTCTTTTACTTTTTCAATTAGTATGACAGGGCCACCTTCAGAAAGTAATGTACATTTTTTTTTCAGACTTTTCCTTATATGTAAATCTAAATTTTATTGCAAATGAAATTGTTTTATTATTAGTTTTGTAACCTCTTTGCCAAAATGAAAATATTACTGTATTTTTGTCTAATTAAATACAATCATTAAATTAGAAACATCATTTTAACTCAGCTTTTGCTAATGGATATATAGTAAGCATGCATTTGTTTTTATTTAATTTTAGTCACATAGATATGTGTCTTTTTCGCAGTAAATATGATTGACAGCTAATATTTTCTTGATAATTCATGTTTTAATTAAGGCGTAGTAAAGGCCAGGCCCCTCTGTTAGGCTGCGTCTCTGCTGGTGTAAAAATCTCTTTCAGCTTCATAAATGAAGATGTTCTAAAGCTGTCGGGCCCCTTTGTCTCTCAGGCAGAACTGTAGCTTCCTGTAAACTCTGTACAGATGTTGAATTGTTTGTTTAGTTAACATCTGTCAGTCCACACTCAGGAAGCCCTCCGTCTAATTAGACCCCCGCGTCTGTCATCTGCTTCGTAACGAGGAATAATGAATCCTTCTCATTTCTGCGCGGTGGCATTTGATTTCTTTACCACACACATCTTCTTATTTTAACTGAGGCTGTCAACCGTGTTCTTTTTAGTTTGTTTGCCTTACATGCACAGCCAATTAAAGCAGCGGCAGCAGCCCTGCAGATGCTCTGACTATCTGACCATCTCTGTGTGACGGGCTCGTCTCTCTGAAACCTGCGAAGTATGATTTACATCAGGAGCATGTTGTAGCAAACCCCAGCCCACGGTATGCATATCGACCCATTGTTTGTGACAGTTGGCTGTACCTGCGCTGGAGGGAGGGAGGGAGCGCCGAGCCCACATCCGCCTTTGCATTTCGGCGGCGGAGCTCGGGGTCAGGAGCACATCTGGCTCCCTGGGAGGTTTTGCACGGCGTGTGTCATTTCCCCCCCGAGTTTCAGGTTCCACGTGGACACGCACACACACACACACACACACACACGCCCACTCGCACGCTCGCAGCTCACTTGTTGCTGTGCAGCAGGAGCCGGCGTGTGCAAAGCAGCAGCCAACACGTCGGTGCACTCCTACACAAACAAACAAACACACCTGCTGCTCCTGACAATCAGCAGAAGGAGGGAAGGCGAGCAAAACAAACAGTTTCATTTACATGACAGTAGCCTGCTTTACATTAGCACGCTGCGGCAATGATGGAGCGAGGCTCTGCTGCAAGCAGCAGGTAATGAAAAGTGATCGTCCTGTTTGCTGTGTGGAGTCAGTACAGGAAGGGGAAGCTCGTGCAGTTGGATCTCATCCCATGCAGCGTGTTACACATCTCTCAGGCGGGGCTTTTGGTGTGTGGTGCCCCTCTCTGACAGCAGACACAAGTGCGCTTTCCACAATCTTCTGTTTCCCCAAAACTACTAAAGAACCTGAGGTGTATTTGCATTTTTATGCAAAAGAGAGCAGGCGGACTTCAGCCAGTGTGTAAAATGTACAGACTAGTAGTTATGTTGTGGGATTTCTGTATTTGGCTGAGACAAGATAAGATGTGGGTTGTGTGTATATGTGAGATTGCCAGTTTAGGTTTGTGAAAACATTGCGTGCGTGTGTGTGTGTGTGTCTGTGTATGCACGCGTGTGTGCATGTGTGCTGGCTCCAGTGGTCTGCTCCTCATGTAAGGCGATAGCATTTTCCCACAACAGATCAATAGGGGAATAGAGTATATCTAGAATTCCTGTTTCTGACTTTTCCCGCCGTGTTTTTCTTCTTCTTTAGCCTGCTTGGCTGCATGTTAACACAGCCGACCACATCATCGTGATGCAGTTCTCGATAAAGTGGCAGACTTGCTTCTGTGAGTAGAACGGGGATGATGGGGAAGGGGCCAAGGAAGAACTCATTCAATTATGGTCCTGATCCAGTTTAAAGGGCAGATGTAGGAGCTTTAATTTAAGAGGACTCTTGGGCCTAAATCCAACATGCATCACCTCCAAACATGGTGTGTAACAGCCGCTTCCATTACATCCTGTACTCCACTGGTGCATACCTACACCACTTCCCTTCAAACCATTGTCCTGTTTCTGTCAGATCCCTAGTCCGTCTCTCCCCGTCACCCCCCTGCTTGGGTGGGTTCATGTCAACCAATCATGATGCACGAAATTGAAACAAACAGCCACTAAATATCTCAAGAGTCCAAGAGTGGCTTCCTTTGAATCAGAAATGGCAGCATCACCTGCTTTTTAGCCAGCACAAATGAGAACTGTACATCCTGTTGGTTTTTAAGCTGCTCATACATCATCTGGATTCTTGAGCGCACTTCATCTGCTGGTATAAAACGTTGTCACACGTGGATACACTCTCTCCACTCCCCCACTCCTCACCCAGTTCATGTTTACTTGCTGCAAATTATCCTAAAGGGACACAGCCACAGATGATTTATGGTGCCAGATATGATTAGCCCCCATGTATTTTTACACAGTGGACATTTTGTGCGTGTGCATGTGTGTTGGGGAGTGAATGTTAAAGCATTCATTAGAGGGTACATAAACAGCACACTCCTTGCTCAACAAAACTATAGCTTTGTGTTTAATCCTGCTTGTGTGTGGTGGCAGCAGCATCTTGGCACGAGGATCCAACCTTCTCTGAGCAAAAGTGAAAATATTATGTGAGTGGTCTGACATTTTCTGGTATATTAAAGTGGACTGACTGGCTGACAGCCAGACTCTGTACTTCTACTCCAGTGTGTTTAGCTATTTAGACCGTTCTGTAGTGTTGCGGATCATTAGCAGTTCATTGACATTGTTTTAATGGGAAATAAGGAGAGAGAGCAGCCTTTGTTTGTAGGACAAGCCAAGTAAATCTTGAATGTCTGTAAAGGTTGGCGGTAATCTGAGTCAGAGGAAGTGCACGCACATGATATTATTAAAATTATTAAAATGATTCACACAAATGGCACAAAGTTTTTTTTGGTTTTTTTTGTGTGTGTGTCTCGAGCACTAGCTGATGAAGTTTCTTGTTTACTGCTCACTCATGAGTGTATGGTAGTATGTCCACACACCCTCTTTATGCCCCCCAGAGGTTGAAGACATAGGGTTCAAGGTTAGCCAGCTCAGGCTGGCTCACAAATAAGTGCCAATAAAATCGATCTCCTTTTTTATCTGCTCATATTTTCCCATCTGTCTCTCCTCCCCTGGACACTGACTATGCTCTCTCACTCCACTCTCCTTTGACTCTGTCCTTTTCTTTTCATCTTGAGCCAGATAAGTCCGCCTCTACTGCCAAGAGCAGCGAGTATCACTGTTTCCTCCCCCCCTGCTGCCTCCTCCCTCCTCCTCGTATGTTCTTCTCACAGTGCACCGAAGCCACGTCGCAATTTCTCAGGGAGTTTTGATGCCTGGATGTCTCCTGTCTGGGCCCATCTCGTCTCAGCCGCGGCGCGGCTCTATGCGAGCTGAACTTCGCTGCCTCGCTGCAGGTCAGCCTTCACGGCCGATTAGTGTCGAAGCGCCACTTTGGTCACAAGTTGTCGGGAGTGCTTATCGTGAAGATCAACAGCGATCAGTCTCGCCGCCGCACTCCCTCTCTCTACATCTACTCCCTGGTTCTCTCTCCTTTCTGTTTTCTGCCCTATCCCCTTTTGGCATTACCTCCCCCCATGTTTTCCCCTCAAATCAGCATAGTTCCATCTACATCTTATCATTGTCATTCTTCCTTTCTCCCCACCTTCACCCCCTCCATGCTAAGTCTCATGCACGACATAACAGCCTAAAAATATTTTTCTTGCTAACTCCTCATTTGCATTAAAACCACATGAGGTCACCCGGGATGGGGAATTAAGGGATTATGACAACGTCCTGGTGTTTATAAAGACCCTGACTCACATTTGACATAATCTGACCTATGTCATCCTGTTTAGTTTATTAGACAGTGAACAATTCTTGTCTTTCACTGTTGGTGGCTGCTGCATATGTACGCAGACATTTCAGCCATTGCAAGAAAAAAAATAGAGTGATGAAGAATGGTGGATAATGACATAACTCCAAACAGCTCAGATTGAAAACAAAGACCCTTTTTTCCTTATTTCTTCTCCTCGCAGCCCTGCGATGTGTTTTGTCCAGGTCAGGAGTTACAGATTCAGCGCGCGCCGACTGCGTTTCCCATCATCCCCTCCCTCGCTCGGTGTCACCGCGCCGTCAGGCCTTGTCTGAAAGCGGCGGCGAGTCATGTTCGGCCTGTCAGTATGGCTGCCAGTGTCAGTGTCTGGAGCTGCCGGTTCCTCTGACAGTGCTGGAGGGGCCGCTGGTCCTAGCAGAGTGCAGCCGTCACCCTGTGACACGCTCAGTGTCACCGATCCCCCCTCCGCGTGGTGACACAGCACCCGCCCCCCCTTGTCTTCGCTCGCCACTCTAACGCACCACCACAGCCCCCCCCAGCCATTGGCCTTTTCGCTGCCACTCTGCAGTCACTCATTGAGTGACTGAGTGCCTCACTGAGGGGTTTTTAGTAAGAGCTGACCTACATGTGTTTTTGAAAGGCGATATGAGTATTTTGGAGCGAGAACGACGCTCATCGCCGCTTGCACTTTACTGTAAATTACAGACACGGAGACAAACTCAAACACAAATAAATATGTGTGTGATTTAATCTGGCCTTGGCGAGCCTGCAGCAATGACAAATGGATGCTCACTGTGAAACCCCCTCATCCAAGAGACAGTATTAGTTTTTGCTTTAATTACCAGCAGCAGTAATGTTTCCTATCCATAACTGTCGGCCCGCTAGAATGCAGCCTGGCAGCGGGGTGAGGGCCTTGTCTCTTCTCTCAGTGGGCCTCCTGTCCTCCCCCAACCCCCCAATTGGCCACCCCCCCCCGCTCCCGTTGCAACTTTCATTTCAATATTTCAATATTTATGCCTCGTCTAAAAAAGTTCAAAGTCACGCTGAGCAGCTCCAACTTTCTCCAGCCTACCTTCTAACTATGCAGGACCCTGCCTAGTGGACAGCCGAGGAGCCACATCTGATGGCCCCTCACGGCGGCGTTGGCAGAGGGAGATTAGATTAGATTAGTCTAATTTAAATTTTTCCTCAGATTAATTTGATTTTGTCGAAAAATGATTAGTTTCTTGAGAAAGCACACCCAGCCTAATTGGACATATTTAATATTCAGGATGAATCCAGAGACGAGTCCATCTGAGCGACACCATCGGCTAACATTAGGTCGCAGGACATGCGGCACCTCGGGGGCCGCGCTAAGTCCCGCGAGTCCACGCTGCCCACGTGTCAACCCACGTCACCGCGCAACTGAAGTTCTTCGTCTCACTCTGGCCGGTCTCTTTAGGATGTTTTGAGCCAGTTTTAATTAATATTATTGCCTGACAAGTCCGTCCTTTGCCGTAAAGATCTTTGACAGCTGCCGTCTGGTAACAGATTAGCCTAATTACAGCCTCTCTGAGTTTAGATCACAACGTCACGTACTCGGCCTGTCGCTCTAATAACCATTACAGCCTCTACTCGCCACTCCCCTACTGTTAATGTACAGTTGTAAAGAAGGAAAAAAAAAAGCCGAAAGGAAAAGGTCATCCTCATTTGCATGCAAGCCTTCATTAGAATATGCGAATATGCTAAGGACCGGAGCTGGCGCTTTGCATGTGTGGGTGATGAATGGCCAGCGTGCCGCAGAATGGGCCGAGATGGAACACCGTCACCCTCATCTGCATACCCGTACGTTATTTACTTATTTATTTATTTATTTGTACGTTTACTTTGGAGTGCTCCCTTTCCGTCATGCGTGTCGCATCTACAGTGGACCTTGGCGGCCTTCAGCCTCCACCCACAAAGGCAGGCTTCAGTGAGATAAAGAACACCTAATAAGCGAGCTTTGAGCTTTTACGGGACCATGAAAAGCGTGTTTGTGTGGCTCGCACTGCTAGTTTGTTTACCACTATATACGTTTCAGTTTGCAGTTAAAGCCTCAGAAAAGGTAGAAATTATCCATTTATTAAGCTGCATTTCAACCTGTGGAGCAGCAGAGATCATCGTCAGTAGGAGGGAGGCCAGCTCTCGTTTGAGTGAAACCTAGCAGGGAGGGATTTTTTATTTTTTATTTTTTTTCCCTCTCGCAATGGGAGGGTGCACTCGGCGGGGTGGAGGGCGAGGATCCTCAGAGAAACTCTTCTCTTCACTCTTATATGTGGCTGGGGCAGCAGATGGTGCACGTCAAGACAACGGCAGTGATAGCCAAACAAAGACATCCTTTGTGCATGCGCGCGAGTGCACGAGTGCACTCTCGGAGAGGTGCAGAAGTGTGCTCGCTTTGAGTAGGAGGCAACAGCGTGTACATCATAAAACCTCTGAACGGTAAATTGTATAAATTCTCACTCAGAGTTGTGTTTAGTTTTCGCACAGTTGACACCTCAGCGCTCAGAAACTTCTGTGACATTTGCAGCTCAACTTTCCACACCTTCGAGTGCCAGCTTTGCCGATCTCCATTAGCGGCTATCGTTATTTGAGGCTTATAAACCATCTTTGGTAGAATCGCTGAATATTAGATTAGTATCACAGCGGTTTCTGCTGCTCCTGCGGAGTGTGACCTTAGCCGCCCTTCACAGAGGCGGGAGGATAATGAGAGTGGTAGCTGGCCGACAGACAGGCCTGACATCCCAGCTACGCCCTTCACTCAGCTAGCTGAGGAAAGACGTCAATATGGAGGCCTTATGTTTTATGGATTATCTACTTTTGCAAACCTATGGTAGGAGAAACGCAACTCCCGCTTGTCATGTTTCTTCAACTCGTCTTAATGTGCGTGGCAGACTGTTCACCTAAACAACGGTCGGAATTAAAGGCTCTCGTTGTTGCTCTTCACTTTTCTACATCTTCACCTTTCACTCTCTGCGTACTCTGACCACTCAGGGCTGAGCTCTGTGACCTGGAGATCTACAATGTATTGGAACTGAAAAGCTTTGGACATACATTCAATTTACTAAATTATATTTTAGAAGATCTTTGACACTTTGACTTTCATTTTCAGTCTATAGTGTATTCAGAACTATACTATCCAAATTAAACACTTCCTTATTTTTGTATCTCCATTGACTCATCCTCGTCTTCTTGACTCCTTTTAAAATGCATTTAATTTGTTCTCAGAGGACAGTCGGAGTGTAATCAAACTGAATTAATCATCTTTGTTTTTTGTGGGAGGTGGGAGTCTCGGGGATACTGTTAGTTTTAATCCCCAGGAGTTCTGGGGGGAAAAGCTCACTGTTGTAAACTAACAGCCCAAGTGGAGCCCTGTTTAATCTGCCCAGTGGGGGGCTAGAGAGAGAGAGGTCGAATGGGTGGGGCTTCAGCACAGTTCGGCGTCCCTAATGGGACGCAGGAGCGATGGTTGCACTCTTTCCCCTCAATTACCTGCAGACTCGTGAACCGAGGACGCGGCCCAGCTGGTTTCTTTGTAAAATAAAGTCCGAGTCGATGCCAGTGGTCAGATGAAAGAAATTAGCTGCCTAAGATTAACTGCCTGATTAGAAATTAAGTACCAGAAGAGTGTTCTTTCCCATCTTTAATACCTGAAGCATAGTTTTTGTTCGAAGCTAGTGATGGGCTTTATTTAACAGTGTTAATATCAACGTGTTCATGCTGAAAGCAGCTATATTTTGTTCCTAATTAGCCTTTCAAATCCCGCTCTGTACAGTGTGTTTTGTAGCCGCATTTGGCCATTTCGAAAGTGTTTCTGACCTGCCAAAAAGGCAATTCTGCTGAAAGTAAATGTTTAAACTGTAAATGTTTAACGTTAATGATATGTATTAATCACTAAAAATGAAAGCTATCAGCGGTGTGCTAATAAAACATTTTAGCTGCACTCTTGACCCCGAGTGAAGCGCTATATTGGCTTTAAACATTACCAAATGGGTAATGGTCATGTTTCACTCTCTTGCAATATTAACTTAAATATCAGCTTTATGTTATGGGATATATAATTTGTTCAAGGCTAGATTTAGTGCCAAACAAGCCCTATTATATTAAAAGCATAAAGAAAACAGGCTCCTTTTTTTTTCAAGGTTGTACCTTGACACCCTTCACCTCTTCGCTTAGCACTCTTCTCCCCCACATACACACACCTGAGGAGACCTTATAAACATAAGGAAACCTGCATTACAAATTACCGCACATCACAGAAATTGTGCAGCAAGCTTTTTAAAATACCAGCGCTGCCAGCGAGACGCTTTGTAATTTATCCCTTCACGGCTGTTAGCGGCGCCGCGCAACGCTTGATTTATTTGGTTTAAGAGAAGTTTTGTTTAGAGAGATAATGAGCAGGACTTCTCTTTAATGATTTAACACGGCGCAGTGGAAAGGAGAAGGGGGGAAGAAAGCACATATATTTTTCATATCTTTAACTGCACTGCAGAGAGGAAACGGAGGAATGAGAAACAGATACATTAGCAGGAGGAGCTAACAGCCTCTAACAACCCACACTTTTGATGCATTTTGTTTTGTTGTGCAGAATCAGACTTTTCGCCTTCCTCGTAACGCAACTGCACTTCAGTATTTTATGTATTTCATTTAAAGGCGATCTCAGGATGTGTCCTGCCATCGCAGCATACGTTGTGGACCGTCTCACTTGTTTTTTTAAACGCATAAATATGATTAATTCTTGCGCTGGTTCCGTAGCCTTACTTTTATACGTGTGTCTTTTCATCTTTCCACCCGACACAGTATTATTCTTTCCTGTTCAGCGTTTTCTACTCTTCTCTCCCCTCACTTAGAATTTAAATCCCAAATTAAAACAGTTAATTAGAAAATATAATGATGCTGAGTAGCATAATTTGCAAACAGGGCAATGACGCTCAGAGCTGGGGGCTCTGTAACACCGAAACTGCCATCAGCGCATAACGATGATGATATCAATAATAGATTACTTCATCAATCTCCGTTCTCTTGAAGATGGAAACGCGCTGTTGGGAAGGGACTGAATTTTTAGTTTTCATTATTCTAATTTTTTTTTTCTTCCTTCTCCCTCCCGATCTGGTAGCATGAAAATGCCTGTTTCATCTCACATTAGGGTGTGCTCTGCATAAGTGCAGGTGGAACTTGCTCTCCCTCTAAATGATCCTTTAATGGAACAGTGTGCACTGGAGCTGGGAACTCTATGGGGCGCTGCCACCATCGATGAGAACTTTGCCTCAATCAATCCGTCAAGCCCCATCACCTGCCTCAGCAGATGATCCAAAAACCCCTTTGGAGAAGCAAAGTGGGCTTTTTATGTACCTCCTCGAAGACTAAAGAAGGTAGACACACATGCACGCACACAGAGAAGGAAGCCTCCTAAGTGAGAGGTGTCTCTTCTGTTGAGGGGACTGACGTTGATGGTTGACAGCGACACGCTCGGCCTCTCTTTTATTTTTATCAAGATCATCTCAGAATAGATCAAGTGCCTGCTTCGGTCTGGCGCAGGCATGAAAACAAAATCAATTCACATTTATTTACTTATTTATTTATTTTTTTCTCCGATATCTGTTACATTATGGGGTGTTTCCGTAAGCTGATGTCTTACGAGCCCGAGCGTTATCGATGCAGCAGGAGTCACCTCCTGGTTCCATCAAAGCAGCACGGCTTGGATTCACCATGCTTCCCTCCACGACTCTGATTTGCTCCTCATCTTGCAACCCCATTGTGATTTTTCCATTATTATTTTTTTTCCCTTCACCATCTACCATTGAATCATTAAAGTTGACCCTGTATTTAGTTCAGTCTAGACATTTTGTTCAACATCCATTTCACAGTGCCTGTAGCCTCGCCACCATCTCTCCTTTCTCTGTCCCTTTTCCTGATGGCTGTCTGTCTGTCTGTCTGTCTGTCTGTCTGTCTGTCTGACTCCCTCCCTGTCGTTAGAAGCAGCCACTGCATCTGTCAATAAATGTCTTATCTTTCCACGTCTTGTTCCTGTCTGTTTATCTGTCTGTCTGACATGTCGGCAGCTGTCTCAGCGCTCCGGGGTTGCTGTCAGCCAAGTGTTGGTTTCTCTTCTTCTGTCAGTTCACCTGCCTGTCAGAGACTCTCAGATTAGACATGTCAACTTACCTCCTGGTTTTCCTGTTCTCGGGGAAGAGCTTTATAAAAAGTCAACAAGCAGGAAATGTGCTGTTTTCTCTGCAGAGTAAATTAATTATGGCACTGTGATATGTTCTCTTGGTGTGTTTATATATAGAACAGGTGCAAATGCATGTGAAGCATGTCTCCTATCAATAGGTTATTGTCAAATTAGCTGGTGTCTTTGGTTAAATAAATAAATAAAGCTATCTCCCAGACACACTAGTTGCACTAGTTCAAATCTGTCGTTTTGGCAAGATTGTAATGTTGCAAAAGCCCTGAAGGAAATAAACTAAAAGGATGGATGCAGAAGAGGAAGAAAAGTGGAAACTGTTTCCTGGGAGAAGTAAAAGAGATTGATGATGGGACGCAATATCGACACGAGAAACACAAGATGGCAGCGAAGGGAGGTGGGGGAGGCCGAGATGGCAGCAGAGACGGAAGGAGGAGGGTGAAGAGGGGAGCTACCTGCTGCTGATGGCAGTCAGAGTCAGTGAGGGATGGAGGGCGATCCAGCTGTGACATTAAAGCAGCAGGTGGAGGCCATCATTAGTAGTGGCATGGCAGACTGGATGAGTGCACACACGCTCATTTCTTCGAGGCCCAGTGGACCACCGGAGAGCGCATGTGTGCCGAGGTGCAGTGTCAAACTTTTTAGCTCGTCCCCGCCTCCCCCCTGTGTGTCACACGGTCCCTTTTTGTTCCACAGACCTTTGCAGCACGATAAGCTGTGAGCTCTTATCCCCCATTTCTCTCCTTATGGTTCTTCATCTACCTTCAACCAGAACTTTTATCAAACATTCTGCAGAATTGTTCTCTGATGTTGCATTCATGTTATAGGACTTCTCAAGGTTAAAAGCACTTCTAAGGAAAAGTTTGTCATATCTGACCCTGCTGTATCCCAGCATGCTTTGTGCACAACTCTGGGGAACGGGCGTGCCAGTTTTGGTGGGTGTTGAGCCTCGCCGCGTCTAAGCCGAGTGTTGCTCCGGGCCTTTTCTTAGATCTCTCATCCCTTCTGAACCTGTAGATGGGCCTATCCAGGAACACCATTAGGCAAATGAAGTTGTTTGTATCAAATATTGACATGTTATCTCTTCATCATCAGGCGGCGGGAGGGAGGAGAGAGAGGAAGATTGTAACTGTGGGTAATTGAGCCGTGTCTCCCCTGCTTATCGGTAAAGCTCCGGCACGTCACGGACCTAACGAGCTGTGGCGCGCCGATTAGTCTGAAGGGAAAGTCGAACGTGAAACACCAGAGCCTCCCTCTTTCTCTTTCCTTTTTTCATATCTGCAATGGATATTATGAGCCTCCCTGGAGGGCAGAGGCACAGCCTTATTAGTTCAATTCATGGGGGGAAGAGAATTGATATGGATGAATGGCATATTAAAGTATCCCTTTGTTACAATAACCATCAAGGCTGATGGTTCAGGCTGATGATGCAGCCCAAGGCAGCAGGACGACAAGCTGAGGCCTTGACCTGGATAGCAAAGGATGCACACACACCAAGGGCAGGGGGCTGATTACACACTGCCTTAAACAAATGGATTTGCCCCTTTAACATTTAGATATGGGATCTTTTGTGCTTTTTATGTGTGTGTATACGTAGGAGAGATTAGATTCTTGCATGTGTATGTGTGTCACCGCGTGCATTTTATGCCACCGCGATCAGGAAGTTTTGGCCGTGGTAGATACTCATATGGTGAATAGCTAATTGTGGATGTGCTATCATCACCATTTGCGTGCATAATGGTTATTCAGATTTCTCCATTTATGCACGGTTATTTGTGGCTGCGCGTGCTGCTGTTGTGCACATTTCGGAATAACAAAACAAGTGTGTGTGTGTGCGCGCGCGCAAGCGTGTGTGTGTGCGCGCACGTGCACATATCATGTGCCAGGTGTTTCCGCCGGGCATTACCCATCTTGCACTCCTGCCACTCTGAGAATAACCCAGTGAAAACGGACGAGATGAGAATCTCACAACATGCCATTTTGATTTGTACCCCTCGCTATCAAAGAATGCTAATTAAAATCATATTTTGCATATGTCTTGTCTTTCATGCGCATATGCAAATTGCCTCTGTTGCCTTTCAGCACTCTGTAATTAGGTTTATGAAGGACAGCTGTAATACATAATTAACAGGAATGTTTGCAAGCTCTTTTTCTCCACACGTCTAAACACTGCGACTTAAACAGGCGCGTGTGAAGTGCTCCAAAGCCACCGTACATTTGACTAAAATAAATTATTTCTCTATCACTTAATTATGCCATTTATTTATAGATGATGCCATCAGTCAGCTGCTTACAGTGGGCAGCGTTTTGATCTCGCCAGAGTGGCGTTGCGTGCCTGAGTTATTCTTTTGCACATTGCTAGTTTAAGGCAACATTGTGATAGATTGAGTTAGGGATGATTGAGAAATGTGAATGATAATAGTGAGGCAAAGCTGTGGAGCATGTTTGAATATTTATATGGTGGTCTTAGTCAGTCTTGGCCTCGGGGGCCTCGGTGACAGACGGGACTCTGGGGGCCGTGATGGAGGACGGAGGATATGTAGTATGTGCTTGTGTGTGTGTGCATCCAGATGGCTGACAAAGTGATATAAATGGTGAAATAATAATGCTTTCACTTAATAAAAGACTAACTCTTAAAGCCAGGGTGGACCGTGCCAACAGAGAGCTGGAGAGCGAACAAAATAAGAACGTCCTCAAAAAAAAAGCCCGTCGGAGCGACTCGGAGGAAGAACCGGAGACGTGGCCGACCGCATGAGTGTTGGTTCACGTCCCTCGGCCCCCTTTCATGTAGCTCCATCCACGGCTCTCAGATGTGGTCATTGTCTCTCAGTTGCACAATAATGGGAAGTGATGGGTGCTAAATGAAAAGGCCAGGGGATGAAAACACTGGTGAAGCAGCCTGGATGTCAGAGTAGTTAGTTCTGTCATCCGTTCATTATGTTTTCACATGCTGTTTAGGAGACGTGGTAAACCCGGAGCCCGGGACACAGTCAGGACGTTGTGGTCACTTCAGAGTCATGGCAGCCTGATGCACTTTGAGCCTGCCTGCAAAGGCGTGTGCGTCTCGCATTCGTGCTGATATTTTTAATCTGATATTCCTGTATAAATTGTAGGACTCGTTTTACCGCTGAAAGTTTTTACTGCCCTTTAGTTGCAAAGTTTCCTTATGAATTGGTCTGTTTTCACAAAAACCCTTTGAACTGTGAGCATAAATTCTGAAAGGGTAGGACCTTAGGTGTAAAAAAAAAAAAAAAAAAAAAAAAAAAAAAAAAAAAAAAAAATCTAAAAAGGCATGAATAAACCAAACTCACTCTCCCTCACCTTCATCCTGTAGCATTTAAGGGCACGGGTACTTAAAATAAACCCAATGCTAATAAAACTTGCAGCTCTCGTAGCAGTCTGACATTACTCTCTGATTAACCCGGATCCTTTTGTCTGTTTCATAGATGGGCGTTTGTAATGAAGAAGCACCTCAGCACCCACCTGCTGGGAAAACACGGGATTGGACAGCGCAAGGAGAGGCAAGTCATGTGTTTTTATGTACTATCTGATCTTAATTCAAATGCAATTTTAAAAAAAGCAGAATTAGAACATGTCTCCTGTCCTGGACAAATAGAGCAATTAATTTCCAGATTTCATAGGATGACTTGGACAACCCCTACGTAGGCCTGCAAGCCTTTAAGCAAAAAAAGTCCTCGTTAATTACTGCAAATTTAAGTGAGTTAAATATAACTCGCAATCCCTCCGTTCCCTAATGAGTTAAATGGCTTTCACTCATTCCATCTGTCTGTCTCCTGCTCACATCCCTTTTGTCTGTCAAACTTTATCTTGCTCCCTCCCTCATCTTACTTTCTGCTCTCCCTCTCGAATTAAGGATGAATGATGTTTCTTTTACCATTTTTTTTTTTTGTCAGCGTATGGGAGTGTGTGTTTTCTGTGTATGTGTAATGTCTCCCGCTTGGCCCTGTCTATCAGAGCAGAGCCCTGCTGTCAGAGTGTGTCTGTGTGTGTGTGGTGTGTGTGTGTGTGTGTGTAAAACAGAAAGATGAGGAGATGAAGTTGTGAAGCCCCCCCCACCCTGTCAAGCCAAAAGGAGACGTTAAACACCTCTCAATCTGTCAAGTGAGCTGCTAAAATAGAAACAGACCTGCTTTTTCATTACTACACGACCAAATTGATAGTTTTGACAACGCGCCATATTAGATATGACAAGTGGCTTCAGAGATGGAAGCAGGCAGCCCGAGCTGACGACTCTCCATCAGTCAGACGTCATCGGCTAAATTCCGACTGTCAGCTGTTCATCTGGATTAGATGGAAATGAATCCTCGTATCCTCGACTGCATCAGGTTTCTGTTTGGCCCGTGATGGAGACAGCAACCTGACAGTGACCCGCCCGGCCCATACGTGACCTGTCAGTTTGGCCAACAGACTTCCATGATTGGTGATGCATTTTTGATGTCCTCTCCTGAGGCCCGAACCCAATGCTACCACTAACCTAAACAACCTAAACCTATATATTGTAAACCAATCAGGAAGGGCAGAAGATTTGCGTGCTGTCATTAAAAACAGTTTGTCCAGAACCTCAGCTGATTAACAGGGATTTCAGATGAGTTAATGTAACAACAGATTAAAGAAGAAAATGGAGCTCTAATTAAGATAAAGGTGATCAAGTTGTCAATGCTGCAGCAGGATTATATCTAAAGAATGTGCTATTTACTTTTTAAGCCCCTTTGGAATGAAATTCTTCTGTATTCTCCAGATTATCTGATAGGCAGATGCTTTAAACCTCCCAGCAACAAACACATCGCTTTTTGGTCAGATGATAAACTCAAACTTGAAATCTTCACATTTCTTATATTGTCACCATGGTTCCGCCGTTTCTTGCATGGTGATGATGTTTTTTTTGGTTTTTTTCTCATTTCTCAGAGAAGCCAATCACAGAGTGAGGTCAAAGCCAACCATTCCTGGTTGTATTGTCCGTCACGTGTGGCTCCGTGCTACTTTACAACCTTTACTCCTCTCCGAAGTCTTCTGAAGGCATTGACATAAATCTGAGATGCAAAGGGCTCGGCATAGCTGACGACAAAATTAACTCCTTTTTTTTTCCTCCTCCATTTTTTAAAATGAATTGAACACTTGGCAAAACATTCCTGTGTTTTACTGCTTCTCAAAGATCTTTTAAGCCAAGTAGGTTTGTAATAGAACAGCTCCAAGGTCACACCATAGGCAGAGACACTCACACACAATCACACAGGCCCCCGATGAAGCAAACCGGGGTGTCACATGATCTTGTGTATTTTAGTGTGTGTTTCGAACGATATGATTCATTGTGCACATCATGAAGCGTGTTGTTGTTGTACACTTGGTAGACTTGTCAATTTCTCGAAAAGTTTAATATGGTATTTGAATGAACTCAACTAACTACACATACCTACTCTATTCTTTGCCACACGTGCACACAGGCGCATGCATGGATACTCGGAGGAAAGGACGGCCACAAGGTTTGTTCTATTTAAACCTGTAAAACACAGCGTCATCATTTTTCTGACAGTCCTGCAGACAGAATTTATCTCATCATTAATTAACCATCATATTTCCAACACAGTGCAGCTTAATTAGCACAAGGTCATTGGGGAAGGCTTATTAAGTGGAACAAATTTGGGCAAGTGTAAGAAAAGAGGCAGAGGACAGAGGAGATGAAGGAGGAAAAAAGAAGAGAGGGAAAGATGACAAAGAGATAGACAGGGGTGATGAAAGGAAGGAAAGCGCGGCTGTGTGTGTGTGTGTGTGTGTGTGTGTGTGCGTGCGTGCGTGCGTGCGTGCGTGTGTGTGTCCGATGCGAAAACACTGGTTCAAAGATTGATAACAGCATCGTTTCATAGCCCAAACCTGGAGAGGAGAATGGAAGAAAGGATGTAGAAAGATGGGAAAGTGATGGGGAAGTGTGTGTTAGTGTGCATGTGTGTATTGAGGGGGGGGGGGTCTGAAGGGACAACTGGGGACCATGGGGGGGTTCAGCAATAGGGGTTGTTGGGGGGAGCCAATTGCAAACATATGCTGGCTGGCAGGCAGTGGAGAGATGGATTGCGGTGGGACACTGTCAGAGAGGCAGTTTCATCACCATCTCTGCAGCCCTGTTCACCTGATATTTTTAGAACACTGGGGAGATCTGTTAGTCAAAGGAAGAGGAGGTGGAACTGGGGGGGGGGGGGGGGTGGAAGAGACCCCAGTAGCCGTCGGTAACGCCAGGCTCCACTTTTGCCAAATCTATCTGGGGGCCTCAAACAGGTGATTGTCTGTGAGGAGAGTGGAATCCCACTAGTTTGTGGTTTCAGTGGTGCTGTTGACTCGGTACCAGTTTTCTATTTTGTTCAGTCATCCAAAACTTGATCCAAATGGGGGGGGGTGTCCCCATTTGCCTTTTTTCTAAGTAGAAGGAATCGATGAGCAGCATTTGCTTAGCCCTCAGCAGCAAATCCCTTAAAGAATAAAAACATATTTTAAAACAAAATCATCAGGGTTCTTTTTAGTTGAAATTATTGCCATTCTGTGCACACTGCAGTAGTCACAGGAAATGAAGCGCTTCTTTTTTGGATTCCGATGTGCAAATTTTCATGTCACACGGAGTTTACATCCAGCTTACCATACATGTATTTATGGTTTGAGGAAAAAGGCAAGTCCAAGGCAAATAAAGTAGGTTCAGAAGACACAATCACTTTATGTAAGTGTGTTTTTATAGGTGTAAGAAAACAGACGTGTTTCGTCCGTGTTTTCATGTCACTGAGCAGCGAGAGTGTTGCAGGCGGTGATGGTTAGATTTGAAATGAGACTAATTTGGCCACGTATGTAGTTTTAAACCCACTGGGTTCCTTAAAGAATGGAAGTGTGAGGGAGCGATGGGTGAGACAACAGAGTCCAACAGTGTGACAGGTTGTGTGTGGGTGAGAGAGAGCGAGAGAGGGAAAGAGCTGAACTATTATAAACTGACACAACTGGGTCTTCTCCTCAGTCACACCACCACTCCTCACTGCAGGCACTCTGCAAAGATGAGGGCTTTTTGTCCTTTTGTTTGCCCAGTAGAGCACACTTTTAGGTAGTAGGCATATGTATATATATATATATATATATATATATATATATATATATATATATATATATATATATATATATATGTATATGTATATGTATATGTATATATGTATATATATGTATATGTATATATGTATATATATGTATATATATGTATATGTATATGTATATGTATATATGTATATATATGTATATGTATATATGTATATATATGTATATGTATATATGTATATGTGTGTGTGTGTATATATATATATATGTGTGTGTGTGTATATGTATATATGTATGTATATATATATGTATATACGTATGTATATATATATACATACATATACACACACACACACACACATATGTAGTCTGAGGGGTGGGGTAATCATTGTGTGTGTTTTCTGCAGCATTTTGCATTAAATCCTAGTGATCCTAAAGTTATTCCTTGTTGAATCTCCTTTATTTAGTGTGTAATCATAAAAGCATGTAATTTCCTGTATTTAATGGACGGATGAGTGCGTATCAACCTGTGGAAAACAGTTGCATAGTCTCCAGAATCGGTATGGATGTTCCCAGATTCACTAAGGAAGACTAAGCTTTGTGTGCCATGGCGCCTTTTCCCCATATTGAGCGAAACATATTACAACCATTAATCATATACTCCTTATTTCCTGTATATTATTCCACTAATTACCAAGCATAACTAAAGGCAAACCTCTGGGTTGTGATGGTTATTGTGCATAGACATAACAAAGGAAGACTATTGTCATTTGGTTAGATTTTTACTTCACCTCTACTCTCGGGTAGGAGGGGCTTGAGAGGATGATTGACACTAGTGACCTCGCCGTAATTTCTTTTAATGACTTCTTTGAAAATGGCGCTCCAAAAGACAACTGACCTGTCTGGCGTCCCTGTTTTCTTAGGCAATTGTTAAAACACGTGCCATTTTCCCGCTTGTAATAATAAACTCCTGCTGCTAATATACTCGTCACTCTTGAAAGAAGAGCGCTGACAAGCCAGAAGAAAGATATATTTGTTTAAGTCGAGCGGGCGGTGGAGGGGCGGAAGAAAAGCACGATACTAGCGGCTGTAGTGAGTGGTTTCAGTCTTGTGGAGATGCCTAATGGCTAAAGCCTGCACACAATTGTGTAGCGCAGTTGCCGGTTACTCTGTAGGATTACTTGTCTCAGCCAAGCCAAATACATCAGAATAACAGAAAATAGGTGAAAAGGCACCATCACAAATCCAGAAATAGCTAGCACGATGCTTAAAGTGGAGGTGTGATGACTCATAAAATGAAGAGAAGCACCTCTTTAGTGTAAGGCTGCAGGGAGGAGAATGTTTTTTTTTTTTTCTTAAATTAAGGTTCTACTTTTGTCATAAATATGTTTAAATTATATAGATGATTGGTTTTTTTTGTATGTTGTGGTCATACAGATCAAATGATGTTACACATTCATTTAGTTAATAAGTTCACATTCGGCATGTTCACATGCCTGAACTGATCTGTGTGCATCGCGATGGTCGGTCACATCGCTGTGCTGAGGGCCAAGCGCGGCTGAGCAGTCATCTGGCTCTGCAGCGCAGGACGCTGGGCTCGCCACCGCTTCCCAGCGTGCTGTATGGTGCAGCCATATTGCCCCGGAACAGAGGAACGGGACTGTCCGCACACGGCGGGTGGAGCAGGGGCGGAAGAGCCCTGCCTGGAGCCAGCGTGGTGGCAATATGGAGCACATGGAGCAGGCAGGGGTCAAGTCACAGACAAACCGCAAGTGTGTGTGGGTGAGTGTGTGTATGTGTGTGTGTGCATGTGGTGTGAGAGGGAGAGAGAGAGAGAGAGAGAGAGAGAGAGGCAGTTGTGATAGGGAGATGGTAGCGATAAAGACAACCCCTAATTCATTAGAATAAATCCTTTCCCTTAATTATTGATAATGAATCTGCTCTTTAATCTTTCTCTTTCTTCCTCCCCTTATCTGCCTATGTCAGCACTTTGTCTCTGGTTTGGTGTTGGGTGGTATGAGGCCTAGTTTTCAGCCACCCAAGGGCAGCAGTCAATAACATCCCATGCTGCCGCTGCTGCGGCGAGAAGCGATGTGTTTAGCAGTGCAGAAAAAGCAGTTAGAAAATATTCCCTGCGTGAAGTGCACTCTTCTGTTCCTCTCACATCAAAGAGGAAAATCAAAGCTTTGCTTTATTACATTGTAAGGGCTGAATTAATGTCAAGCGAAACCACGGCAACAGCAAAAATAAGCGTTTGCTTGTTAAAAGCAGGATATAGCAGTGATCAATGCCACGCAGCAGCAATAACAACAGACCAATTTGTGTTCTCGCTCTTCGCTTCCCAGAGGCCCGTGCGTTGTCCTGGTGGGGTTCTGCTAAGGTCTCAGCTTGCTCACGTTTGTGTTTCCTGAATGCTTATTCGAGCAGGCGCCAACGGACAGCGGCTCGCTGTTTACCCTGCTCAATATTTCATGGCGAATGAACACTCGCTGAATGAGGGATCACGTTAATATTGCTGTTAAAATTAAGCGATAATTAAAATTTGTTAGTTTAAAAGCTATCGCAGTCTATAAAAGTTTGATTACTGGAAAATTAGCTGCATTAACTTTTTATGGGTTGGCCTGTGCTATCACTTGGGAGCAATTTTTATGCACTTGTCATGGGCATATGGTGCAGGGTTGTGAGTGTGTTTGTGGTCGGGGGGGGTTAGGAGGGTAAGCATGTTGGTTCGCAGAAAAGCTGACGTGCTTTAAAGCTTACCACCCTTGCGGTCTTACTCATATTCTGTTAAAGTGCTTCAGCAACTTTGACAAAAATCTGTGCTCCTGTCTTGGAGCTGAGAGGTCAAAGGTCACGTGTATGCTTCGCTACTCTACGGTCACTCCATCGTCTTGCCTCTTCACACTGGGTGTAGCAGGGACCTCCTCTCACAAACAATAACGTTAGTTATCATTTAATAGCTCATCCCGCCGCCGGAAGTCGGCTGCCATGTGAAGAGAATGGTGACCTGTGGGATAAATCGCCGTCTTCCCATGACATCGTCTAGCTCACCTCGGCAGCGGAGCTCCATCGGTCCGCTCGTCCGCTGAAGTTATTCTTTCCTCGGCGATGATGTCACCCACCCAGAGAGACCCAACTGACATTACTCAGCTGGAAAAGAAGGAGAAACGCTAACAGTTCACCTCTG
The DNA here is from genome assembly GCA_911728415.1 of Lagocephalus sceleratus. Lineage (NCBI taxonomy): Eukaryota > Metazoa > Chordata > Actinopteri > Tetraodontiformes > Tetraodontidae > Lagocephalus > Lagocephalus sceleratus. The sequence continues at coordinate 8,303,738 of CAJVRN010000126.1, forward strand.
TATTCATTTCACATCCCGTGGCACTGAACCAGGCAGCTACACGGCCACACAATCGCGCGGCAAACTGTTGACAGTGGTTGGACATTATGCACAGTGGGACTGTGGAAAAAAACTGGGCTGTTGCCAGCCTGTTTTTCTTTTCTATTGAAACATCAGACTGTCATGGCAGAAATGGATGTTGCCAGGCATCACTAATGAGCCAATTAATCAATGAATTAGCTCAGCAGCGATTAAATTAATGCGGGCTGGATGGGCAAGCAGCAGTCGTGGATATATCCTGGGGAAGGTGATTAACACACAGAACAGGCAGCAATCAACAAGACTACTATTAAGTTGGACAATACTTCCTGAACTTTTCCTCTTTTGAGCTAAATATGGAACCGTTTAATTCATTTTATTTTATGTGGAGTCAGGAAACATTATTATCTTTTCCCGTGTGGCTGCTCTGCCTCGCTAACATGCTGTGAAGCTTGAGAGGTTGAGGACTTTATTTTCTTTAGCAATAATTTCTGCCAGTCATTAAGGAACCGTCTCCTGAAACAAATAGCACACAGGGGCAATAACTTTGCTCTTTAACACCACATTTTTGCTCCATATATAAGGAATGATAGCATTGCCTTGGCCCACTCACCTAGCAAGTTAAATATTAAAATAAACATTAGCCAGACAAAACACCTCCGCTGAGATTGAGTGCATGACTGAATAGGTTACTTATTCTTAATTCCTAACACTTGTGCCTGCGCTTGGCCAGACTTGTATGAAAATTTAATGGAGATTTCTGGAGATTCACCGAGTTTGGAAACTTTTGTTGAAGAGTGCTCAGATATAGGTTTATCTCGTAAGGTTGAGGGCCACGGCGTCCTACAAGAGCTCTGAGCAAGCAGCCGGGTTCCTTGAAGGTCCACAAATGATGAAGATTTTATTAGCAGACATTATGTACACGTGGTGGATGGAGTTGATGATGGCATCTGTCAGTTTTAGTTTGATGTTGTGCATCTGTACATCTCTGCTGCGCGTCATCTCCGTATGGCCGTGTCCATGCAACCTCAATGTGGGTGGGGTGGGGTGGGAGGCCGGTGAATGCTGGGGAGGCTCCCTTGATTATGTGACATCCTCCGGAAGACCTCTGGAGTTGTTTCCTCCATTACTTAGACAGAGAGAGAAAAGGGGCCTTTTCACTATTGAGACTGTCACTCTCAATTTGGACTAATGGTAAGCATGCACAAGGCCTCCTGGATACACCCCCCCCCCACCCTACTTGCACTCAGTCTCCCCCCCACCACCATCACCATCACCACACCGCCGCTCCTCCCCTCCCCCTGCAGCAGCGCATCGGCATGGTGACAGTTTGATTAGATCATCAATCGTGGCCGTTAACAGCAGTTTTCCTGAGCACCTGGACCGGCAGGTCACAGCTGGCTCTGAGCTACCGCTGTCCTCCTGACCCAGAGCTGTGTACGTCTGTGTCCATGTGCGCGTGCTCGGGATTACACGTGCAGTCCCAACGCTTTTGTGGCCCGTCTCTGCTGGTTTTGCAGAATTAATTAAACAGATGCTCCCGTTTCTGGGCCACAGCAAAGTCCCATTTTTGTCTGCACAATGCTATCGTTTTGTTTTATTTTTTTTGCCAAATAGCGCACACATCCAAATCTGGCTTTTGTTTCCTCTGCGTCGGGATGCACGCTTCTTCAAAAGGCCTTCAGACCCACCTTGTTGTTCTCTTTCTTTACAGGACATCGCTACGCTGATGAATGTTTTGTTGCTCATATAGTATGTGACAAGCCATTTTCTAGATTATTTAGGCAATGACAAGTGGGAGAACGACTGTTTATGCGTGTAACATGACTGCTAAATGACATGAAACAGAGCCAGAAATACTGTATCTATATCTGCACCTTTTTCTATCAGGTCCTCTGCAGCGTGCACGGCTCTGCGCGCTGCAGATAGTCGTGTGTAGCACTTATGGCTCTTCATCTGTTACGCCACACACACGCTTTTTATGGCGGCTTTGACACAGTGCACAAACACACACACACACACACACACACACACGCACATAAATTCAGCCGCGTCCCCGCTTTGTCTTCAGCGGCTGTATCCTTCTGCTAAAGCAGTTAAATTTATGTGCTAACAATAATGGGACAAAGTGTGTGTCTCATTGCGATTCCTCAGGTATTCCATGATTAAATAAATGTCCCTCGTCTTTTCATAAAGCTTGTTTATGGCAGCGTGGCACCATATGCTGCATCCACCCAAACCACCCACCCACCTACCCATTTCTTTCTCTCCCTCTTTAACTCACCCTCATTCTCTTTGTCTCTCTCCCTCCATTTCTCTCCATGTTCCCCTACACCGCTCCGACCAGATGCGAGCCGGTCTTTATAGTGTGGCAGAGCACCTAAAGTTGGGGATTATCATGTCCGGGCCATTACAGAGTGATGATGATTTCTATCTACACCGTTCAGCTTCTACTTAGTAAATTGTGTGTTCAGTAATGGCACCACAACAAGAATGATTCTGTGTTATCAGTGGCTGCGTGAGCCACTTCCTTTTTCCTGCTAAGTAGACGTTTAGGTGTGACTTATTTGCTATATTCTGTGGCGCGTTTAAGTGTCTTCCTGCTCCGGTTGAGCCCTGTTTAAGGGAGTGTGCGTTAAAGACATTTACAAGAAACATCTGGGCTGCAAAGTGCAGCTATCAAACAGAAAAGCTGAAAAAGCGGAATCGTGCGCGTAGCAAAAACAGGTCTTTGTCTCGGTTAACGTAAGGAATGACGCTCCGCTCCTCCACGGCCGGACACTTTGACTGCGCAAATGCAGGGAAGAGCAGCAAAAGTTGAAACTGGTAATTAATTCTCTAAAGCAGTGTCCTCCTGTCTGTGTGTGTGTGTGTGAGAGGACATAGAGGAAAAAAAAAAAAAAAAAACATGGATGGTTCCTGCAAAGCAAGTTAGAAAAGCAATTAACTTCTCCAGCCAGGACACGCCGGTTCACACACGATTGTTCATTATATTATCTTGTTTGCTTGTTTCCTGGATTTGTATCTTGGTCGAGGGCCAGAGACGGCCAGACTTTATGTGCTCCAGACTTTTGTTGTTATTATTAATAGCCGTTTTGCGCTGACCCCCGATGCTAATATGCTCAACAATGGCCCAAATTACCTGAGTGATGAGGACGAAGGAGGCGGTCCTGTCCCCCCTGTCCAGCCAGTGCTACGGAATAGCTGGTACCCACGTCCCCCCACCACCACTACCCAATGACCAAGATTAATGAAACCTCCGCCGTTTTTAATTAGCATGGCTGCAGTCATCAATTACGTCTGCCCCACCCCAAATACAAATATTGTTATATTTGGAGGGGGGGGTTCTTGATTTATTTCATTGTGGTGGTCCAAGGAATGAGATGAATGGCCTCTCATCATGGTCATTTGCAGGGATCGGGAGGAGGGTAGGGGAGAGAGGAGGACATGGACAGGGCCAGCTCAGGAGAGCCAGGTCTACAGGGAAACACCAGTCTGTGTCTCAGCGTCCCTGCGCAGGGGTCTGAGTCCAGCTGTCAGGGAACTTAATTAGACTTTTGTGGAACCAAAGCCACACTGATATCAGTTTTCCTCCGACCGTAGTGCCGAAGCGTGCGACATTCGGCAGCAGCTATTGCCCTTGAACACCTCCGCTGCCAACTAAAATAAACACATAGTGTCATTAAACTCTCAGCTCACAAAATTCTCATCTCCCCAGGGTTCAAATTTGATGATTTTTTTGTTTCCATGATCTGTTTGTCACGATTTCTTGAATGCGTTTTAGGGTGTAATAAGAGAAAGAGTCCTGGTTTGAACATCTTTTTCTAAATACATGAGAACCCTCTGACTCGTATCCTCAAAAAAAAAACATATCTAACTACCACAGAAAGGTGAGAGGGATGCTCAGAGTCTGAATTTCTTTTTTTGGACAGTTTTTACAAAGAACCATTTGTTTTAAAGGTTGCTCAGAAAATCGATTTTTGTTGCCCACTTTTTGCAGAAACTGTGCCATTATTCTGTATAATCCCATATGTATAATACAGTATTCTTCCCTTCAAACAGCACGGAGACAACCGTGTTAATATCACTTTGAATTGCGCCGCATTTCTCCATCTAAGATATGCAAATGTGCTGGAATTTTTGGCACAGTGAAGAAGACCCATGACAGCTGTAATGGTTGGTCATCCAGTGTGTACTTTTTTTTTTTCCAGCGGATTACTAACGCTGCTTCTTTGCTGTCAACAGAAGCCTTTTCACACATCCCCCAGCTCCTTCCAAAGCGCACTTTTCTTATTTGTTGTTCTTGTGCCGACAAATTTGCATGATGCTCCTGTTAAGTTCCGTTGCCGAGTCGTCTGTTTGAAGCACTCACGCCGCACTCCTAATGTTTTGCCAAATCCCAGAACAGCATCTCTTGATAGTTCCAGGAACACAGAGAATTACCATGCGAGAACATAAGGCTAACATTTTATTCTTGTCAGATTTGATGCGAGCAAGCATTGTGACAGCTCGTGCACTGAGCGAGGGTGCTTAATCCACAAAGCTAGCTGTTGAAAATAAGACAGCATTAGCAAACTACTGAGCTACGACTTAATGCGTTTGTCCTTGTGAGGAGGAGTGGAAGCAGTGCCAGATCCTTTTCTCGCTGCTGCTTTGCACCTCAGTTCAGTGTCAGACTGGACTGCAGCCTGTTCTGATACCACAGCAACTTCAAGTTAGAAGCAAACTCCAGACTCTCCACCCGGATTTAAGTGGTCCCATCTCCCAGCTCAAATCAAGTGTTTACATTTTTTCCTATCAGTGGTCTCGTATGAGTCGAATTATGAAGAAAAATAAATTCTGTACCTCAGCTTTCAGAAAAGGAAAAGAAAGAAAAAATATCAGATGTGTTTATGAAGTGCAGCTCCTGTCTCCACTCCCTTATATGCACTAATATCTTACAAGGATTTCTCCTAATAATAACGTAAGTAATGGAAGATGTGCAGATCATTTCTGGGCTTTACAGCAACAGTGAACTAACCCCCCCCTCTCTCTCTCTCTCTCTCTCTCTCTCTCTCTCTCTCTCTCTCTCTCGCACACACACACACACACACACACACACACACACACACCACAGATTTTATATCGTTACTGCCGTGGCTATTGCCTGCCCACTGACTCCAGAGAGATGGGTGGGAAACATCTTGAATATTTTATGAAGCTCGGGAACCCCACCTCTGTCTTCCCCAACCACCGATCTACTGGACACGTGCACCCACACACACACACACACGGAAAGAGAGAGAGAAGAAACAGAAAATAATGTTTTAAATGCAATCATTGTCAGGCCCAAACAATGTCATTTATCAAGGGAGCATTTGGGACTGTATAATAAGTTTCACATTATTAATACAATTTTTCATCCTCTGTCAAGCCTATCTGATTTATGGCACGCATGTGATCTAAGGTGATCATTGAATTACAATTTCAGTAATAAGAGGAAGAGAGTGGACCTGGTCTTTTACTTCTGCCCAGTGGAGCATGTAGTCTCACACACCCACACGCTCGCGCACATGCACAGGATGCTGGATAAACACCCTCCAGTTGGAGTAAATAGCAATTATACACACACACACACTTGCACACTCGCACAAAAATCTGCACTGGACTGTCTGTGCTGGAACTTTAGCCGGCCACACTGCCCAGCAAATGTGCTAAATATCTGTGCGCTGTTCTTGTAAACCAGTTTCCTAATTTCAGTGAGAAAAGGAGGAGATGGGAGAAAAACAAATGAACCCAGGGCCCCTGTTAATTAGATAAGGGACAAAGCTCATTATTCTAAAATGATATTGGGGCCCAGAGAGTAAATATGAGTCGCCTGTTAGAGGCTCGGTAATGGGACGGAGATGCACGTCGTTAAAGGGCCAGATGATTTACAGCCAGACGCGCTCTGATGTATAGACTGTACCTTTTATTAAGTGGCTGTTGTTACAGTGCCCGACTCAGTCATTTCCCTTTGCGTGTAATCAAAATCCATATCCAGACACCCCACCGCTCCGAACACGGATTACTCCAGATGGGAAACAAATTACAGGAATGGCGGCGTTCCCTTCTCGCAGCAGCCGTCTCGGCTCACATCCAGCAGTCGCTTTCAGAGATGTTTGAGATTAAAAAAAAAAAAAAGAAAAAGACAAAAAATAAACAAATGATGGTGTAAAATAATTTTGAGGTAATTAAATAACAAAGTCACACTCCAATCATGGATCTAGCTCGCACTTTTAGCAATCTGGCTCCAGTTGATGGGATTAGCCTGTTGTGGAGGGCCCCGTGATCGGCATCATACATCATCCTGTTTGATTTCTATTTAGAGTGAATTTAGGGGAGCAGCTAATTGGATTGTGGGAGTCTAGCCCCAGTTAAAGACGGTAAACAGCAGCGCAGACTTGTCCCCCCGCGTTCCCAGCCCCACGGGCTCCCAAAGAAAACACCAGCCCTCCTCAGGATCGCCGCAATTTATGACACATTTTCTCCGTATTCTTAAAAGATAATTAGGTTTATCACCCATTTTTTTTCCTCCCTCCTCTCAGCTTCCTCCCTTCCTGTCTCTTTTGTGTACCTGAGAGCACACGACTGCAACATGAAAACATAAATATTTCTGCAGCACAGCGGCGCTGGCAGGTGAGCCTAATGAAATTCTAGGAGTGTAATTTGATTTACGAGGTGCTAATGCGGCCTGATATTAGAGAGAAAAAGCACTGATATGGCCGCCTTGTGCTGTATTTAAGGCCTATCAGGAGCCTGATAAAGAGCATCCTGTCCTCAGCACTGCGCCTGAGTTATTGTTGCTGATATTCATATTGATAGTAATTTTTCCCGACGCAATTTAGAGCTGGTGATATATAAATACGGAGATAATCGTTAATTTTCTTGGCCGCTCAAATTTCCGTGCTTTTAATTTAAGAATTTCCGAAGACTGTTTGGGCTGTGAAAATATGGGTTTGCTCGAAGGAGAGGTGGAAAGGAAGGAGGAGAAGCCGAGCGGGGTCACACATTCAACAGTGTCCGTTTGCAGGTTTTTATTCCAAATGTTTTCCTTCACCTGGAATAAACTTGTAAACGGACCGAACCCAGAACCTGACGTGTTGTGCGAGCGTGTGTCCAGATATCCGCGCACTTCCTAAGGAGAAACATTTGCGTCCGCGCGGCTCAAAGTGTGTTTGGGACTGTTGAGCTATGGCCCATAATAAAACCAGGCAATAACAGGGCCATCACACGGGGACCTGGCCTCCGTGCCCGGCTGCTCCCCCACCGCCCAGCCACCTCCCCCTCCCCGTGGCCTCCCTACACCCCCTAAGTTATGAGCTGAATAACAAGGCAACAATATTAAGATAACATTTCCTGATTGTTTGTCAGGCAGGAGGCTTCTTCACCCCGCTTTCATCACGTCCACCGTGTTCATTAAATTGACAATTTGTATTTGCCCTACAGCGGGATAAACAGGAGCTTATCTGATGGGCCTGGTCTTTTATTATTTATTTCATTATCTTTTTTTTTTCTTCTTCTGCTTCTTCTTCGTTTCTCCTCCCCCTCTTTCTCCCGGGATTGAAGGTAAACATAAATCAGGAGCATGTGTGTCGTGTGTTCTTGTTTATGTTCCAGTCATATGGGGCGGTGGCGGTGGCCCTCTCAGAGGAGCCACACGTGCAGTCCTCTGCACACGCGTGGCCTCTTCCTGGTTTTAGTTGTTCCGCCTAATGCGCCGGAGCCTTGCCGCGGGCCGAACCGCGATATAACTCCACGGATGTTTCGCTTGGCGTTCCGCAAACGCCCCGCTGTCGGGATCCGCTCCTCTGCGATCGCGCTCCTCTCGCTGCTGCAGCGTCCGCGTTAAACCGCCAGCGTTCAGGAAACCGATTGGGGCGCCTGCGGACTGCATCGACTGCGGCGCTCTTTAAATAGTTTTCTCCTAAACTGGGTGAGTGATGATGTTGCCCGCATCGATATCTTCACCCGGGTACCAGCCTGTCGTCAGCTGACATTGTGCCGGCAAACGAAAAATAACGAAGCCGGCGTCCTTACTTAGGAAGCGCTTGTCCCAGAAATTGAATCTTTTCACAATTTTTTACCCAGAACCCCTGCCGCCCCCCTTCTAATCAGGTTTCAATTGACTGCCACTGAAGGAAGAGCCTCTCCTCAGACACATGTATAGGTCCGAACCCAGTCAGCAGCCATTTAGGCCTTACTCAGTCTTCCTCCCAATATCTCGGAGAGCTCAGGGCCAAATGATTTAATCTTCATTCAGCTAATTTAGTCTGGATTTAAGCTGCTGGGTTGTCGAAGTGCAGAGTGATGGAGTCTGAAAACAGGATGAGAACGAAAGAGAGAGGAGGGGGCAATCGGAAGGATTGAGGGAGGGAAACAAAGAGCAAAGAGAGATGGAGCGATAGAGGGAGAAAGAGAACGGCGAGGGAGGGTTGGGGGCTGAAGATGATGATCCATCCTGACCCTAGTGAATGCTGTCATGTTCCTCCCTCTAGGTAATCTCTCTCACTCACTCGCTATTTTGCATGTGAAAATGCTCTCCTGACAGTTGCATATCAGATAAATTTTTCTCTCTTTTTCTCCCCCACCCCTTTTCCCTTCACCAAATAAACAACAGTCTTCACTTTGAAGTTGTCTGTTTGTGTCAGTTTGGCTTGAGGCGAGAGTCGGCCCCTCTCCGTCTCTCTCTCTCTCCATCCCTCAGTCTCTTCCTCCCTCTCTCTCTCGGTCTTTGTGTTACTGTGCACTGGTGGATTATTTCCTCTCACTGACCAACCAAAATCCTGGTTTTCCCAAAAGCCCTAAAAGATTTGCTAAAATAAAAAAATAAAAAAACAATCCCCTTGTATGTATTTAATGAGTGTGAAGTTTCAGAGCAACCCACCCCCCAAAAAAAAAAAAAAAAAAAACTGTCTGGGAATACATATTTTATCTAGTAAACTGTGAATATACTGTGACATATTTAAATCTATTTTCATGTTCACACAAAACTGACCAATTTTACAACCAATAACAGAATTAAATCTGCAACATCCGCCCAACAAGCAAGTCATTGCCACTTGGGGGCGATAGTGAGTGCATCTGGTGAGGGCTCGGGTCTTTTTTCATACATACCCCAACCCTAGTTAGAGGTACAGTAAGTCTCTCCTGAGGGATTTATATCACAATTAAGGCCAGTGTGGCCTGTGATGTTCTGACAGTAGCCCTATATGCCTGAACTGATGACAGGATCACACCACAGTATAGATATGGTAATGAGTGACAGTATAGACACAGTGCCATGGCGCTTTCTGAGCAGACAGGCAAGAGGCCCACCTGAGTCTTTGAATAATTCTGCGCGGGGTGTCAATCACGCCGCCCTGCTCGGTGATCAGAGGGAGCGGAGAGAGGGAGGAGGAAGTGGAGAGGGAGGAGATGAAGAGGTGCAGCGGAAAGAGAAGTGGTGATGTAATGACGTGAAGGAGAACTTGCTCACAATTAGAGTTTTATCCCCACTGTGGTATCTGCTAAGCAGTGCAGCCACTGAGAAACCTGTGTGACTTGAAGATTTAAGTTGTATTCGCCTCAGCAGGATGTGGGAGAGAGTCCTGTCACATACAGGGACATATAAGTATATATAGAAGAAGATATCATTATAAATTGGGTACAACAATCACAGTGCCATCAATCAGTTGTCTTGATTTTACGTGCCAGTAAATAATCAAGCCTCTGGAGCTAGACTGGCTGCCTGGGTCGCCCTCTTTAGGTCCTGGTTGGTTTAGCTTAGCACGTTGTTGATAGATCTGTCATAGCTGCACCGAGGCAGTGCTGAGCCACCATCTTTGCTGAGCAGCAAAAGGCATTCTTGTCATTCATTATTTCACCCACATAGCATCGGTCTTTTAAACTTCCAAATGTGGGTCAGTTATGATGATACTATTACATCTCTAATTATTATTACAGCGGCAACATGTCAGGATTGATGGTCCTGAGGGAAAGAAGGATATAAAATAAAAAACAAATATGTCCTGTTGATGACTAAATGCTTAAGGTTTATAAAATATTTGACATTTGGAATTATAATTAAGCCACATCAAAGCAATATATGTTATTTTGAGTTCCCTGTGCACACACGTGATAATTTCATTTTTATTAGTGGGGTTTTTCCACCGTGTATTACTGTACTGTCGTTTTCTGCTCTCGCCATCAGAATTTCCCAGTTTTATGAATTTCATTGTGTGTCAAATTTAAAAATGCTTGACAGCATTCATGAATTAATTGTATTCTACATTGACATACTGGTCTTTCTCTCTGGCGTCTGTCTTTCCCTTCCTCCTTCTCTTGCACAGACACACACATCTCTCTCCCTGCGTCTCTTCCCTCTCCATCCCGGTTTGGTGTGTTTTGCATGGTGCCTGGCTGTTTAGAGGCAGTATGCATATGTATGGCTGAGGCGGTGGATCGTGACGGGATCTGACACGCGGGGACAAGATCAAAGCGCTCCATCTGATCCCATAAAAACAGACGCAAACCCTCCTCTCATCCTTACAAAACCCCTACTGATAGTCAACTCTGCCAGCCAGAACTCCTCCATCTTCTTTCCTTCTTCTCTCTCCCTCTCTCTTTTCCTCTCTTCTCTCTCTCTCTCTCTCTCTCTCTCTCTCTCTCTCTCTCTCTCTCTCTCTTCCTCCATCCCTGCATGCCGCGTGCCCACGTCAAGGCCTGCCTGACTTGCGATTACGCCCCATGATAAACAACGGCCTGTTTAGTTCATAAAGCAGGAGTGTTGTGCATAATGCTTACAATAAAAGATAGCATCTCTTCACTCATCTTATTTAGCTCTCCCGTGGTGGCACGGGCAACGGGCTGCTCTATAAATACCGTCGGGAGGCTAGAAGGAAAATGCAGATGCATACGTACATCTGTTGGTCAAATAAGTCCCGAATCCCTGCCAAGTCGTTTTCTGAGCACGGGACGTAAAGAAAGGCCATTCAGATTTGCATTTTAAGCTCACGGCCAGGTGATAAAGGCACCATTTTCAAGCTGCTTCATCCGTTCTGCTAAGTGAACATAAAATGTCCTCTCAGTGTGGCCTGACATCCGTATCACATTCGGATTCATCTTCATGGAACATATAGATTGATATGGTAGCCAGAACATGCTTTCCTTTCCCTCTCCCCCCTATTTAATTCCCTCCTTTTTCTCTTTTTGACCCCCCTCCCTTGCCTCCGCTCTTCCAGTAAGGAAGATGTATGAGTTTGAATTATTGATTCAGACACATGCTACATGCTGCTTGGAGTCATTATTTGTTCAGGTGAGTGTCATGCTGCACGCTATGAAACAGATACCGTGGGGATTAAGCGACACAATCAGGACTTAAAGACAGCCACCCTCCCTAAAATAACATGGCCCTCACTGCAAGACAAATGCCTCCCCAAACCTGACTTCATCTGTTTATGACTTGCGCATTAGTCATTCCGCGCCTAAATTATAGCGCAAGGGTAAAGATTAATTCAAGCACAGGCTTTTTCCATTGTTTTCACTTGAAGCCATGTAACATTGCAGATGAATAAAAGTGCAGACATGCTACACGTTGATTAACAAACCACAGCTCTTACGGCGATGTAGGCGTGAGCGTGCCGAACAGACAGATGTCTAAAGCATATACGGAGAGGACTTTTGCTCTCCAGCAAACAACTAACATCAGGTGTGGTAAATCATCCTTTCAGCTGGATTGATGCCGACTGTCGCCTGTTAATTACTCTGTGCGAGCGCAAATTAGAGCGTGTTTGCAGAGGGTTGGGAAGGAGCGCGGCTCTGACGGAGGAGAGGGAAGCAGGAGCTAAGCTGTTGCTAACTGTTCATTTACCCCAGCTAAGTGGTCAGGGAAGCTGGACAGGTGAACTCTATTCTCTTTACTGGCCCTGGGGTGTGTGTGTGTGCGTGTCTTTGTGTGTGTGTGTGTGTGTGAGTGTGTGTGTCTTTGTGTGCGTGTGTGTGTGTTGTAAAGCAGTGTAACAGAATTTCTGTAGTCCTCTGGGCCCTGGTGCAAAGCAGAGAATAAATGGTGGAGGTGGCAGGCCAGGACAGAAAAATCAATGCCTGCTTATACAGACATGACACACCAGCAGCAAACTGCAGCCGGTGTGTGTGTGTGTGTGTGTGTGTGTGTGTGTGTGTGTGTGTGTGTGTGTGTGTGTGTGTGTGCGTGTGCGTGCGTGTGTGTGTGTCTGTGTGTGAGGCAGATGTACAGCGGGCAGTCATGTGTCCCACTGTAAGAACTCAGCAGCCTCTATTTCCTTTCTCGCGGCGTTGATTTGTCTGGCGTTTTACGTCAGCTGTGGGATCTGTAAATAACTCTGGGTTTTCTTGCCCTGCTCCTAACTCCCCCACCGCCTCTCTTCTCCTCCTCCTCCAGGAAGTATGAATGTGACTTGTGCGAGCGCACCTTCAGTGAAAAATGGGCTCTGAACAACCACAAGAAACTGCACAGTGGGGAGAAGCCGTACAAGTGCGCCTGGCCATCCTGCCACTACTCCTTCCTCAACCTGTCGGCCATGAAGGACCACTACAGGACGCATACTGGTGAGACCGACTACAGCGACCTCTGCGGCGTCCCGTTACTGCCGTACCCCTCTGCAAACGCTTGACAGCAGCTCTAAACAAAAGTTCATGAGATTTGCTATAAAAAACCCACAGGCAAACATTGTTTTCATGAGTGAGAGACAGAAGGTCATTTATCAGGGAAAGCTATAATTGGATCAGACAAAATGTACTTTTCCATTCCGTTATAGCTGTAAACAGTTTAACAAATGAAGTTTGTGTTAGCTGTGAAAATCTCACATTAATTATGAATCCTCACAGCTTTGTTTGGGAGGAAAATACACACACGTTTCGGGCCAATAATCACCAGGACTTGTCCATCTGCACAGATTTTCAACATCCAGAGAAAGTCGTGAACGAAATCTTGGCAATCTCGCAGGCACACATTGCATTAAAGCCTTACCTCCTGATCCTGATAGAACTGTCGCAAGTGTAAGCACTTTGTTTTTTTTTTTTTTTTTTTTTTTTTTTTTATTGGAATTAGAGACAAACAAAGCCAGAGAAACAGCAGGAAATTAAAAAAAAAGCTGTTTGGATTTCATGTTTTTCTAGTTAGAACTAGCTGCTGCGTGTTTCCCTAAAATCCATCTGGTCTCATATTATGTGTGGTTTGCAGACCCAGCTGGTCAACAAGTGAGTGTTCATCAAATCCATCTGATGCTCAGACGTGATTTTTCCACATTAGAGGACCCCAGTGTGTGCACTTTTTTAATCAAAGGCATGGAAGGCAGTCGAAGACGTCAGTCTTGGGTTATGTGCGCGGCCTTCCACCTTCGCTCCGAGGCTGTCCGGGGCCCAGACTGAGTCAGAATCGGAATTTTCGCGTCCAGGTGAACCTCACGTTGAAATAAATCTGCTCTTGAAATCGGCAGCGGCTTCCTCTGATCCTATTCTTCCATTTTTGTACATGGCGTTCAGCAGCATGTGGGACTGCACTGACTCATTCTTTACTTTTTAAAAACTTTGGATAGACAGATGGCAGGGTGGGCGGTGGGAGGATACCGCCTTGAATAATAGCCCCTCCATGAGAGCTCGACTCAGCCGCTCTGGAAGCATCTTTATGCTGCCGTTGCTCCTCCGCCGCGGTAATGTCCCACACACGGTTTCTTGATGCCCTTTTAAGTCAATGACAGAAGCGGCAGCCGGCCGGCGTGACACTCTGACTGAACGCTTGCAGGAGAGCCCTCCATCCGTCACGGCTGCCCGCTGCGCACGGAGGTGTGCGCGCGTGTGCGGGGAGCGCGAGGCGTGCTGGATGTTATTTTAAATGTGTTTTAACAGTGATGTAACGTCAAGGCGCCTCTGACATAATTAGACGTTTTATTTTCATTTGCTTCCAGCACCTCATCATTCCCCGTCAGGTGACTGCCATCAGAGTGTCACCTCGCTGTCAGCCTGGAGAGGCGTGGGGTCGGGTTGCGCTCTGACTCTGTGTGTGTGTTTATGTGTCTCGTTTTTACAGCTTTAGTGAGAAGAAGGAGCAGATTTGTAGAGCGACTGAGGTGGATTCAAGCTCCGAAAACGAGACTCGGGCTGACCTAGGGCGAGAGAACGACTAGAGGAGGCTTTACATTAAACGTGAAGGAGCCTCGTTTTAGGAGTGCCGAGACCTGACTTGATTAGCAACACCCAAAACAACTAACGTAATTTACTCCGTGTGACCCCCCCCGTCGCTCCATGCCCGTTGTAATTGGTGTTGGGTTCAACGTTTAGCCGCGACTATACAATCATTGCAATCACATTCCAGCGGCTAACCTGACACGCTGAAATATTATCTGCATGCGTGTGATCCGTTTAAAGGTTATAAATCGACCCCTTCACGGCACCAAGATGCTACGCTAATAAAATAAGTAGGCGATTTTAAAGTTGAACCAATCTGTTCTGGGAACAAAGCAGTTAGTAATGGGAACGTGAGTTGCAGTGTGTCTTTGTGTGTGTGTGTGTGTGTGTGTGTGTGTGTGTGTGTGTGTGTGTGTGTGTGTGGTGGGAGGGGGGGGTATTATGGGCTCACAGGACAATGACTAACAGAGGAGTGTGTTCTGGAGCCGAGAGTAATGATAAACACATCTAGCTCATTTGTTGCAGCTTTCTGCAGTCCGCTTACTGAATAAAGGCTCTAAGCGCCATCCCTCCTCAGAGAACTTCATCCAAGTGGCAAGTTTTGAATAAGATGTTCTTTGTCAAGCGTTTAAGAAAAGAGTCTAATCTTAAGAAAGAAAAAAAAGAAAAAGGAAAAAAAAAGAACTGAAACGTGCTAATCCATCATAATACCAAGGCTGCTGTGATCTCATGCTGGAGTATAATGAGGGATGTGCTGTGGCAACGCTCACACAGGTTAGGTAACAAAAGGGAAAAACACGTTTTTAAAAAAGAATTTCACCGGGTCCTTACCTGAAACTTGAAATTTCATCTACAGACGGTAGAGCACCCCCCACCCCCGGTACGACCACAAACCGTACACATTCACAAAGGCAGTATCACCTCCACTCTCTGCCTGCTGGAGTCATTGTTTGTGCCTGATTTGTGTGTTTTCTATGATAATCGGCCCCTCCTTGGACCAGCCGTGTGAGGGGGCCATCGGGGGGGTGTTCAGTGGTTGTCAGCTGCCAGGGTCATTTGTAACAACTGATGAATGAGCAACTCAAATAAATAAATAAGTGCACTCCATTTGACCCAGCCAGCTTTTCCCAGGCTCTGGGCTGTTGAGTTTCCTGAGGTGGGGTGGGCAATACAGCGACAGGGCCGCAATTGATTTCATCATCGCTTCGGTTTGTCGCTTAATCTGGCGATATGCTGATAAATCTTCTCACTTTGTCAATTAATTTCCCTGAAAAATGAGAGCCAAAATGGCGAGCACATCAATACAGCAGCGGATTCCGTGTCAAAAATTAAGCGGTAAAATTAATTGCCCTCCCATTCGCTCCTGCTAAAACATAACTAATGAGGGAGGCAATTATAGCTGCATGCAGTCGCCTCCGGGGTTATTTAAAACATACACACACACACACACGTACACACACACACACGTATGCATACACATACGTATATATTCACACGTGCATAAAGAGGTTGTATATTTTGACTTCAAAGTTCTATTGTCTCACAATAAGAGTGGAAGAATGAGGTGCATCATGGGAACAATAGAGAGACAATGAGCCAGTCCTCATGAAAAATGGCTGATTTCTTATGTTGCGAAATGAGCTTTTGTGCCAAAGTTTGCGACCTATAAGCAGATTTATATTTCTGTTAAAGGGTGTTTCCCGCCCCACCTCTGCAGGGACCGTAACCCCTGGTTCCTGCTGGGATCAGGCTCCTCGTCTTCTGATGGCTGTTGTTTTCAGGTTAATGTGGCATAAAGACGAAATTGGAAGGAAGGCTTGAGTGTAATCTTGCTCCCAATAAAAGGCTGAGGTTGAAGGTGAAACGGTGGAGTCGGTGGAAGGTTGTGTTGACAGCGCGTCACTCCTCCATTACCCCACCTCGCTGTCCCCACCCGGGCCCTCGGAGGGCTTACCGCCACAGACCAGCAGATGAAAAGCACACATGTAATTTATCGCCAACGTTTCCTCCTCAAGAATAATTGTGGCGACCGCGACTGGGCCCAAGGATCGATGGCTATGGATTTTTCTGTGGTGGGGTCTTGTATCGTCGGGCATAATGAGAGGTGGAAGGAGAGAGGAGAGGAGGGGAGTTGTGTAAGAGAGACCGCTTTTTTTTTTTTCTTTTTTCCGACACAAAGAAAATGTCTTAGAGTTTAGACACGCATGAGTAAAGAAAGGTTTGCACTCACATCTGAAGGTAGTCAGGTCAGAATCAGGCACCAAAGTTTCCAAGGGGGGGGGCAAAAAAAGTAATAAAATACTTTTAATCAAACACTGATACACTGACATTTATTATTTAGTCTCGATGGACAGGAAATGCCCACAAACACAAAGATTTGTGGTTTAGTGGCATGTTTTGTGGTATATTAAAACCCCAGCGATATAATCCTCTGCTATTTGACTCTCCCACTCGTAAACACCAGCACACAGGAGCAGATGAAACATCATACTGGCATGCTTACAGTGTGGCAATATACCAGCGTATATTGGATTGTAACCTCTATGTCCTCATACAGGATCTATTAAATCAGCAGGATAAATCTTCAATAGACGGCGGAACATAAACTTTTGCGCAACGATGCAGAATTTCAGTCACATTGTGATCTCATAGTCTAGGTTTAATTTTACAGATTAAGCAGCATTTCAGGTAGGGGAATAGAGATTTATTCCAATAAGAACCTTGTTCTTTTAAAGGCCACTCACACTGAAAAGTGACCCCGTGTGAAGTGTATCTCTTTTAAGGCTGTTTCTCTCCCCTCTAAGTGGCACTGCATTAAAACTCTTCTCACACTCAAGTGGCTTTAAACGGGTGTAACAGAAGAAACTCCAGGCAGTTTTGTCTCTGCGGACCCGGTGAAAGCTGCTCTCCGTGTAGGAGAGGAGCGGGGCACCAC
The DNA here is from genome assembly GCA_911728415.1 of Lagocephalus sceleratus. NCBI lineage: Eukaryota > Metazoa > Chordata > Actinopteri > Tetraodontiformes > Tetraodontidae > Lagocephalus > Lagocephalus sceleratus. The sequence goes on from CAJVRN010000126.1 coordinate 8,320,854, forward strand.
CGAGTCCCAGCTGGGAGGGATCGGCCAAATGTGTGTTGTCAGTGTGTGGCGAGAGTCCAGCATCAGCATTTAGATGAATGCTTAAGTGCTGCAAACGCGCATCTGCGCGCGCGTGAGCGCGTGCCGGCAACAGCGTGTCCGCGTACACGCCGCTCGTGTGGGGCGGCCGCCTGCGTCTGTGCGCGCTCGCTCATTTACGGCCGCATCTGCGTCCGTCCCTGCATGAGTGTGTGTGTGTGTATGTGTGCGCGCACACGTGCACGCATCTCCCAAAGCGAGCCTTATCACCAGCATGGATGCACGTGTGTGTGTTTGTGTGTGAGAGGCAGAGAGAGCGAGAAGAGAGAGAGAGCATCATGCTGTTAATGACAGAGCCAGATGCAGGGGAGAGAGGAGGAGTGTAAAAAAAAAAAAAAGCTCTCCATGTTCCCCATCTGGAAGGCATCGCCCCCAAATGAAGTTGTACAAAACCATCCCATTGATAATAAAGCTAATTTTTATGGCTCTGACAAGTATGTAATTATGTTCAGCGGTGCTTTTCAGATTTTATCACAGTCAATAAACCACACTGACAATTTCCCGTCCCCCATTTGACATATTTACACGGATCCATCTGATTGGAGGAATTAGTTAGCAGCGAGAGCTCTGATGGATATACACTAGTGATCTGTGACTTCTGCTCGCCTCATCTGTTAGCCAACTAGACCCACCGCTCATCTGCTCGTCTGTCTTCTTCTTTTCTCCATATTCGTTCTTTTCCCACCCATCCCAGCGCAGCGTTTTCCCCCTCCCCACTTCTTTGAATGGATGTAAATGCTATAGATTTCCATCTGCTTCCATTTTATGGCCTCCGTTATTTCAATTTTCTTTGTGCTAATTCTATTTTCTGTCTGTTTTCCAGGTGAGAAGTCTTACCTGTGTGACATGTGCGGTTTTGCTGGAGGAACCAGACATGCCCTGACCAAGCACAGACGCCAACACACAGGTGAGACGCAGTCCCTGATGTAAACCAGTCAAACACACACACACACACACTCAAGTGTTTGTGTTGGTAATTTCAGACATTGATTGGCACATGGTCACATGGTGCAGCCACTCTTTTCTTCTCACTCGTCATAGTTTTAACAACTGATCTCTCTCTCTCTCTCTCTTTCACACACACACACACACACACACACACTGGCACACACACACGCACCAGTGTGACATGCTGCTGTCAATGATAGGCATGTGTACCATTATGCCTGACTGAATCTGAGATTTTTAATTTCGGTTATCATTTCACCATGTCATTCTGTCACTTAGGGAAATTGCATTTTTTCAGATAGGCTGTCAATAACAAGTATTTTTTATTTCTTTCTGTCCTTTTTTTCCCTGAAATCGCAGCACTGAAACAATTCTGTTCTTAACTGTTGTCTGGCAGGCGACCAAGGATCAAGTATCCTGTTATAAATATTCATCCAGGCTTTTCATTATACATTTTATTTGCTCTTCTGGGTTCTTTTCTGTCGTTTTTTCCCGAAAACCCTGTAGTTCCCGCCTTTCCCATCTGTGTTGATGTGACACTATATGAATATAAGTTGGAAATTGAGTATGAAGCCATATTTATATGAAAGAAAAAAAAAAAACCCTCTGACAGCTTTTTTTTCAGAGATGCAGAGCTCAGTGGTAACAGTTGGAGTGTTTTATTTCAGCTTAGATTCCAGCTCTAGCAGTATCCTGCAATTACGCAACAGAAGATGTAGAATGGAAGTGTATCAAATTAAAAATGAAGTACTTGATTGACCGTGTGTATTTTCTCTTTGCTCCCATTACGTTTGTGTCTTTTCCTGAGCGCGCAGGTGAGAGACCGTTCAAGTGTAAGTTCTGCAGCTTCGCCTCCACCACGCAGTCCCACCTGTCCCGGCACAAGCGTGTGCACACCGGGGAGAAGCCGTACCGCTGCCCCTGGTGTGACTACAGGTAACGGCTCACTGATCCGCCTGTGGCTGCCACCGTGGCACTGACGATGAGAGAGTTGATGGCTTGGTGGGGGGGTAAAACTGAGCGATTGTGATTGTGAGATAGCAGGTGGCCGTGTTGGGTAGTTTGGAGGGGGGGCGGGGGGTAGCTTAATGCTTGGATGCATGGAGTGCCTGTGTGTGGGTGGGAGAGATGGAGGGCAGACGGGTCTAATCTCCACAGCATGGCTCCATCTCATCACTCTGCCTTCATCAACAGGCCTGGCTAGATCTCTCACCATACACACACAGACACACACACACACACACACACACACACACACACACACACACACACACACACACACACACACTCAATGTCACTGTCACTGGCAGGTCCCTGTCATTAAAACACCATCATACCACATCAGTAATTACACAGGAAATTGTCAGTGAAATTGAAAAAGTTTTGCCTGCCTGGCACTCCACAACCACCCCCCCCCATCTTTCCCTCTCACCCGTCCTCTGCCTCCTCATCAGGTGGTGGCAGAAGGGTGTGAAAGAGAATGGTTTCAAACCCATCATTGATTTCAGATGTACTCTTCATTTGTTTTTTCCCCTCTGTGACAAAGTCATTTTGGCAGCTTGTTATACCTGCTCTGCTCCACACGTTTCAGCTCTTTTAGAGGCAGTTACACTTACAAAGCGTGAAAATCTGTAGTCAAGCTATTATTTTGTAGATATTAAAGGATTATTGAACTTTGTACACAGTTTTCTTGAACTATCTCTTAACTGCAGTGATTATTGACATAAATAGAAAAAGAAATGGTCCATGGGAACATTTCCACATAATTAAAATTTTGTCTTGTCCTGCAAAATATCGTCCATTAAACAGTGTTTTTTGCTTTATGTTATTGCTAAAAAAGTATATAAAGTCTAAACAAAAGCAAAAGTTAATGATCTTTTACTCTCACAGTGGAATGTTGCTCAAACAGGAGCTTTTAATTTGCTTTGAAACCCAGTTTCCAAACATACTCAGGAAATGTTGGGTTTTTACCAGCAGGGGCCTAAAATGACCCTCAGCAGAGTTTACACTGAGAGAAAAAGCGCTGAAGCTCACACTTTCAGTTTTTCAAAATAAAAGTACTTTGAGGTGATGTTGAGAATTACATTTATAAATGCTGGAAGTCTCCCAATTCCCCATAAACACACACATGCACACACACACACACACACACACACACACACCACACACATATACACAAGCGCACTCATGCACGTACATCAGGATCAGGTCTCTAAATCCCTCTAAAATGTTGCTGGGTCATTAAATATTCCAAAATTAGATAATTACACAAGCTCCCACAATGGTTGGGGTTCCTATCAGAGTGATACTCTGCTCCGAATGAGCCAAGCGCTCCTGCTCCCATTGTTCCTGTGTTGGTTCTCACTGATCTTTACAGATAGCAGCTAATGAAACAGCAAATTAGAAGTCCAATTAACATTTCGGTCGCCCCAGAGATCCCGACAGGTCCAGAGGGCAGGGAAAGGGGACAGGCAAGATGAAGGAGGAGAAGGGAGGTTGGGGAAATGCCACCCCGGCTTAATAATATGAAGATGAAGATTTGAATAGTGGGGCTTCACGAGGGGCCTCGATGCGGCTGGCTTTTACACCCTGACTGCATGTTTAAACCCCTGATGATAAAAAGTTGCTAGATGATTTAGCATGTTTGATCTTTTGATGTAAGAGGGTCTCATTAAATAAATATAATGTAGTTATAAAGGCATATTTAGGTCTGAGGTGAATTAAGTGTTCACATGATTGCCAGCTGTAGATCATGGAAAATATTTATATGTGGTTTACAGTAAAACATCTGGTTTATCAGTTAAACCATGCTTATTAAATCTTATAGATGGCATCTATGCTTTTCTCTTTTCTCGATGATCGCCATCAATTCAGCTCTTTAAATGCATGTATGTAAATGAGCAGGGAGGGAATGATCTATCAAATGCCACTCATCTCCCATTCAGACAAAGATAGATAATAGAGAGGGGATAATTATAGATGGAGTTAAATATTATAATATGATATTGCTCTGGGAATCCGGGGTTGTCAGTTAATGATGTCTATTTCACTATTCCCCAGCTATTCATGGAAAACTTTAGTGTTTAAGGAATAATTTGTTCACAATGAGGTGCATTTTCCTCGCTCATTAAAGTCAAGAAGCCGTTCTATATGAGCTAATTGATACATAGCCTTTAACTCTGCTCATATTACTACTTCTCCGAGGCTGTTATTGTTTACAGAATGCCGCAATATTCAAGTTTCAATCTACCTGCTTTATTGTGAGGCGGCGCAGGCTTTGAGGATGGCACGCTCGCCCCCCCGGTGTCGCCAAAGTTTGCCATCTTGAAAAGTGAAGCCAGAGACGAGCGGGTGAGGTGGACACTTAATGATGGCAACCAGGTCTCCTTGACGGAATAAGCCCCAAATAGCGCCCCCCCACCATCCCAACTCTTGACGCACACAAAAGAACACATTTAAATCTCCTCTAATGAAGCACCTCTCAATTACACCTCTCCCATTACCATACACTTGTTTGGGAGGAGGAATATGGAAATGGCTAAAATAAAGGGGAGAGAGGGAGAGAGAGAGCACGAGGCAGTGAAGGGGTGAGGCATCCATCGAGCATTAGTGCGGCTGATTCCCGTGGTGAGTGCACGGTTGGGGGAGGAAGTTGAAACATTGTCGGACTAATTAATACAGTGTATAGTAGGAGGGTTGGTGTGGGCTTTCACTAACTGTGACACCTGCTGACTCCTAAACGCACGTTGTGTTGTTTTAATATGACAATTACGCCATTACCATATCTGAGAGATAGCACGGCCCCCCTAGGAATCCACCCGCGCTCTCTTTAGAGCCTTTTAGCTCCGCTTCAAATTTTATCTATTTATGCTGCGACTTTCGAATAAGAAATCAGTTCACTTTTAGCATCCTGCATTTTTTAGTAGCCTGAATTAGCTTAATTCGTTTGCACGTGACAGTTAAAAGTCTCCCTTTTTTTTCACCCTACAGATGAACAGTCAACAGATGTGCTCCGTGAACCTGTTATATTTTTTGCCAGCGATGGCTGATAAAGAAATCATAACAACATTGGCCAATTAGCACGATAAATGATTGATAATTTTTAGAACCTGTAAATATTCGGGGTTGTGTACATATCCATATGCCACAAAGAGGAAATCTGCCTAATTTAGAACCCGCGGCACAGATAACACCTGCGAGACTGTAAATCTGTGGGTTTGGTGACAGAAAGCCGCTGCAGCTCGGTCGTTCGTAATTAGCGGCGAGGTTGTGGATTCTGAGCTCAGGGCCTTTTCTGTCCAGACTTTTCCTCTTGTTCCAGCTTGAGTTCCAGGCAGTGCCCCCGACCACGGCCCCCCAGCTGCTGTGCTGCTCCTCGGGGAGTTTGGTGCAGGGATCAGATTTCCCTGCGCAGTCGTGCAGTATTTAGTTCATTATCATTTACTTTTTCAGATGGATCTGTTTTGCACAAAACAGCGCTTTGTCTCTTTTTGGGAAGAGCCCTCATCGTTCACCTACTACTGTAGTCATACAGAATAAATACAACCCAGAGAGTGCCAGATCCTTTTTTATAAGACCCGAGTGGCGCCGGACTATGGCCCCATGATGGAGAGAGGTGTCCCTGCAAAAGTGAAAACAAATTCTCTCCTTGGCTGGTGTGAGCTATGGTACCGTGAGGCTTTATTGTCCTGGCCAAGGTGATAAGGGAGAGTAATTGCGTATTATACTGTCCGAGAATGTCAGGTCCAAACTGAGCATGAGTGCCTCATCCATCAACACATGATGGTGTGTTAATGTGTGTGTTTGAAACTGTTCTGCACTGCCCATTTCCCCCCATGCTGCCTTCTGTTTATGCTCCACTGGTAACACAGAGGTGTTTGCTGACGTGTTTGTGTATTTGTGTACCTACAATCATGTACAATCTACAATCACCTACAATGATGTCACGAGATTTAAAAGCAGTTCCTTTTCCAGGTGTTGTGGCTACTGTACATATGTACTGCGTGGGCATGTTTGTGAGTCTGCAGGCAGGTATAGATAGAGCCTGGAAGCAGGTTGGGCAACATCATTAATCAGTCGTGTGTGTGACATCATTACATGCTACACCAGGAGTCGCTCCATCTCTGCACTGCCCTATCTGACCAAACACACTCACTCACCCACACACACATGCACACAGACACACGCGCATGTACACACATGCATGTACACACATGCATGTACACAGGACGTGGACCTTTCATACAGTTGCAGAAGATGCATAATTCATAACAGATGTCCTCAGACTTATCTCTGATGTTTTACACTGAGCATCATCCTCCTGCTCGCAGAAACATTACACTGTAAACCCGACCATGGGAAAGAAAATATCTAATTATGCGTATAAGCATGACAGACTATCAAAAACGTGGACTGTGTAAATATTTATGCAACAAGTTGTTTTGGTAAAAGCGGCCTTTAGCCACTTGGTGGTTCTTGGCCTGTTTCGCAGAGGCGTATTTATGGAACAAATGTTTTGAGACTCTGTCCAAACATGGCTGCTCCCTGAGCTCCAGAGAGCAGACTGTGTGTGTGTCTGTGTGTGTGTGTGTGTGTGTGTGTGTGTGTGTGTGTGTGTATGTATGTGTCTGTCTGTCTGGGACGCTCGTCATTGCAACCAGATCTTGATACCACTTTCTTTCTGTGCTGCTGTCACAGATCTAACTGTGCTGAGAACATCCGGAAGCACATCCTCCACACAGGCAAACACGAGGGTGTGAAGATGTACAACTGTCCAAAATGCACCTTTGGCACCAATTCTCCCATGGAGTTCCGCAACCACCTGAAGGAAAACCACCCCGATATTGAGAACCCAGATCTGGCCTACCTACACGCAGGTAAGATGTGTCTTCAAGTCATCAGTGGAATAAAAAATAATGCTCAGACAACTTTCACTCTTAATGACCTTCAGTCATTGTTCATCATATAAAGAGAATATTTTGTTGTCTGTATCACTGAGTAGAGGTAATAATGGCCTTATCAACAACATTAGACTTGTCATTTTAACCTTGTCTGGGCCAGAAAGGAATGAAAACTTACTGAAATAAGATGTTCTGTAAGCATGAGTTATTATATAAACTAAATGACAGGACACGACTCCCAAGATCCCACTTCAGCTATCAATCAATTCTTTTCCTTTGAGTGAAAACTTGAACTCAACACCTGCGCTAACAAATGATCCAAACTGTCATTTTTATGTTTATATTATACTGTCTCTGTCTTTTTTTTGTTCTGTTTAGCTGTTTTTTAGCATTATTTAAAAATTATTTTCTGCCCCATGGATGTGCCACAAAAAAAATCTCTCAACTGCTTTGCCTGAGGCCACTTTGGTGGTAGTTGGGAGGATAACATGTCTGCTATTCCTCTGTTGTTTTGGGCATTTTAGTCCAAATGACACCCCATCACTGCTCTAATCATCTGCTTTGAGATACGTAGCATCCACACATTTACACATAGAGTGAATTAAAGCACCCAGTGCCCCTGCAGGTTCCTATTCTTCCGCACAAGTCAGATCATCCAGAGTCCTTTTGGATGTTTTTGTCACTGGATCGAGACCTGCTATTCAGCGCTGATGGGGGGCACCCAGCCACAAAGAGGCAGAGCTCAGATTGTTGGTCCATCCATCCCCGCCAATCACTCAGGCCACAGAGACAGATGAAATCTTGTCCCTCCTCTATTGGTTCCTTTGTATCGCTGTGTTCTTCCTTTGTCCTTCAAGGCCACCAAATCCAATCGGCGGAGTGCTCGTCCTTCAGAGGAGCAGAGAAGATAGCCTTTATCCTGTTATGCCTTTGACCTTAAATAAAAGCAGCAGAGTTGTAAGGAAAGGCTTCACGTGAAAAAAGAGCAGCGGGGACATTACTGCGAAATGTTCTGGTGACATAGTACTTTATTTCCTATTGAAACTATATCTTTGTGCTGAGTCTAAGAAGAGTATTTCCCAAACAGATTCATTATTGAGTTAATTCATACGTTTCAAATTCAAGGACCAATCTCTGACCTCTGCTCCCCCTTTTAATACCTGCACCAACACTTCGAGCCGTCTCTTCACCGTACCCTCTCACCTTAAGCCAATGCGCACCACTTGGCTTCTTCTTTCGCTTTCACCTCTTGATTTTTCTCACCTGTTTTGTCCTCATGCACCGACTGACCTTTTGGCAAATAACACTGTTACTGATTCATTTTCTTGCTTTATTTCCAGTAATGTGTGAGACTGAAAATACAACTCAAACCAAGTACAGAAAGAAGTGTGTGGTTGGTGCAGCCTTGATTGTGTGAATAGGGACTTTGTTTTAGACATAAGTCTCCTCTATCTAATAAGTAATAAGCAAAAATAAGTCAGTTTTAAGGTTTGTTATATATTATAAAGTTGATTTTCTGTGCACTACAGTCTGCTCTCGTAGTTTTTTTTTTGCGGTTTCAGTATATAAACATGCAACAGCAGGAAAAAATCTGCGGCCCTTTTGACTTCATTAAGACGAAAGCAATCAAATTATTGGTGGTTTAGAAAAGGCATTGAAAGTACACTTGTGATCTCTCTTTCTTTCAAAAGAGAAAGAGGAGAGGTGGGGGCGGTAGTGGAAAGAGCAGTGTTTCATCTAAGTAGACAGAACGAGACCAAAAGAAGAGACAGGGGGAAAAAGATTAGGAAGGTAGATGTTGAATTAACCTGCTTGTGATTGCTCTCTGTCAGAGTGGCACCGGGGCCAGCAGCGAGAGGAAAATCATCCGTGATGGCCCTTCCCGCTGTTCCCCCTTTGAAAGACACAGATCAAACGCACCCCAGTCACGGCCCCTTTGCAGCTGCTCGCACCCGATTGATTGACACCCGGATGTCTCCGCTGCTGCGCTGTCTCTCCGTATCATTCTCTCGCTCCCCTCGCTCGCTCTCCCGCCCTCTCTCCCTCTCCATCTTCCCTTCTTTATTCAGCGTCGCGCTTCGAATTAAAGCCCTTCTCAAGGATGAAAGCAGAGGTCCTTTGCAAACGAAGAAAGAGAGGGAATTAGTTCCCAGCGAGTAATGGAGGAGAATGATGATTAGAATTTGAGGCAGAAGTGGAGGAAGGCTGAGGGGAAAATATTGCTGATAGGACACATTTTAATAAAACGATAATGGCAATTGTCTTCCCTGTGTGATCTGCAGAGAGATATGCTGGAAAGAGGTGGTGGCCGTGCCTTACGCGATCTCAGTGTAGATAGCAGTGCTGCAGAGGTGGAGACACAGGTACCAGGGAGCTTTGCAACTTTGCTAAATTATCCCACAACTAGAACTTTTTTTTTTTTTCTAGTTAAAATGTTAGAAATGCTCTGTGACAGGAGAGGCCCTGGATAATAGCCTAATCTTTTTCTGTCTTTGCTGTCTCCCTAACAAAGAGTGAGCCAGAAAGTGCTTAGGAGGTGAGGAGAACATAGCACACACACACACATACACACAGATGAGGTGAGGGGAGATGTCGCCATTAGCTTTGTCTCAGCGTATTCACCCCACTATACTTAATTGTGAAATATTTCCTTAATTTTGAGGCGAGGTCATAATTGCACATCCTTGGGGCGTAGGGATCAAATGCTTTGTAATTAGCTAACTGGGCCAGAGTACTTGGATATGCTGTTTAGTGCCTAAAAAGCTTTAAAAAAAATAAATAAAGTTCTTGGAGGCATTGTTGCTGCTTAATGCAGATTCTATTTTCCTTAATAATGCATGATGGATGGCAGCCGTAGAGGGCTGGAGGAGATGTGGCCTTGTAAGTGATGATCTTAATACACACTTACAACCACGGGCAAATTCATTTGTTTGCATTTTTTTTACTTTATTAAGGAAATCTGTAAACAAATATGGGTTTGGATGGCTTTTACTTAAGTTATGCATCTGCGTGCCTCCCCTCGCTCCCCTCCCCTCTCGCTTTCACCTTCTGTTCATCATGTAATGAAACATTACTCTCCCGAGTTTCACTCGTGTGTTGTGTTACAGTGGTGTGTTCTGCTGCAGGGGGGGACAGGTGTGTATGTCATGCAAATGTGTCCTGGTATCCCAGCGCACATGACATCGTGTCGACGTTGTGAAAGAAGCCGCAGACACCGGTGATAAAATCAGCATCTGCTTCTAATAACAATGTGTTATATCTGACACTTTGTAGGGAAAATATGTGAGAAAAAAAAAAAAAAAACAAATGCATCACAGTTCTTTGAAAAAGAAAAAAAAAAACACCTATAGGACATCAAGTCGTCAGCACTGCTGATGAACCCTTGTCTCTGTGTCACCGCCCATATGTTGCCTTTATATGATGGACATTAATGAAAAAAAAAGTCATTCTGTTCAGGATGTAAAGTGTGATTAACATACTCTCATTGTGCTGATGCTTCCGTCAGGATCCTGCTGCTGACTGACTCCTCCTGGTCAGGTGTAGCGTTAAATCAAATGCTTTCGTCTTTAATGGCGCGGCTTGGGCGCCCAGAGTGTTGTTCTGAACTCATCGTGTATTTTTCTTCCCAGACCTGATAAAAAAAACAACCTGAGCAAATCTGCATGTATGAACTTGAAAACTGGCCCTGGCCAGTGTTGGGGGTGTTAATTGGAGAATTCCCTCCAGGACCTGTCAGGACACTGGTTCATGTTGAAATCACATGGCTGCATTTTCCACTCTGCCTTTTTTTAGTAACTCGGTGTTTCCCTCCTTCTTCCTATCCAAGTGGATGGGGTGAATTTTTAGTTTAAAATCACACATTTGAGGAGCAGCTGCTCAATGCCAGCATGTCCTTGGGGATGAGAACATGGGGGGGGGGGGTGGGGGCTGGTTAAGTGGTTTTGGTGGGAGACACACTGTTGGTTGCATGTTAACCAAACGCGGGGCCAGTCAGGGCCGAGCAGGCAGCCATTCCGGAATAATGTCCTGCTCCGACGAGCGTGAAAACTCCTCCAACTGGCTGCATTCATCACACATCTTCCTTTCTCCTAGAAGTGGGTTTTATCCTACAAACCCAACAAAGACAAAGGGAAGGTGTATGTTTATCCAGACAGGCAGAGCTCCCACGCTACTGACACCCCCCCCCTGTGAGTGATGCGTGTTGGCGATGCACGCGGGCAGGCCCGTCCCTCCCGTACGGGACAGCGAATATGGGCCCAGACAGGCCGCCGGCTCCTATAAAAGCTCATCCATTATTCAGTTCTGGTTCAGTCTTTCTGCTGCGCGGACACCACATATTCCCAGCATCCACCTGCAGGCTGTGCTGTTGAAAGAACATTTTAAAGTTGAAAATAAGGAAAAGAAATCCTTGGAAGGATTCTCGAGGCAAACGCCATTCTGCGCCCTCATTGGCTGAAGCACAGTTCTGAGATCTCCGCCTTGACCTTTGCCGCTTTTACGGTTCCAAGGACACCTTCGTCTTTCTAGTGTCTGCGTGTTGTCTGATTTGTGACTCTACAAATGTCTCTGCATCGCTAATTACCAGCAGGCTCAACTTTCCCAACTAAACAACCAATTATCGGCGCTTAAGCCCAACCCAGTCCCATGTTTCCTGATACAGTGTCCTATTAGGGCCCCTTATTTCTCCCCAAGCATAATTGAATCCCCTGGCTGCTCATCAGTGGGCTAATTTAAGCCAATGTGCAGAGTTGGTAATCAGAGGGGCTGCCTATTAGACTATCAGACCCCAATTAAGTGCCCTCTTATTGCCAACATAACAAGCCACTATCACCACTGCTGTTATTGTATTTCACCCTGCATTGGCCAGTTTTGTTTGGGTACATCAGTGTTTCTGTCTTAAAAACAGAGTAAACTGGAACTCCAGTGTGCAGAAGTTTATTTTTGGATTGATATAGTTCCTTTCTCCCCAAATTATCTCATTATTATCCTGTCTTACCTGAAATAAAGATCCCCCCCCCTTTCACGGAGTACTCATATCGTCAAAATCTGGGTTGAAATTTCAGGTCCAGTGAAGTTTCTAAAATTTAAAAAAAAAAAAAAAAAGAAAAATCAAACATCTGTCTCATGGCCCCACTCGGGTCTGCCAAAATTTGATGAGGCTTAGCGCCGCTTTAACTTGACAAATAGATTTGAAACGGGGGGGAAAAAAGTTCAAAGATGAATGCCTTCACCGCCAGCACCTCCCTCTATCCTCACAAGTACAGAATATTTCACTTTCTTCTTCTCTTTTCCCTCCTCCCTCCCTTTCCTCTGTCCTGTCTGGCCAACTCGCACAGCTGAGGGAGCCAGAGTGTGAAGAGGCCCACGGAGGGCTGACGAGGACCGCTGCTGCGCTACTTTAATGTGTGCGCGCGTATGTATGGGAGTAAGAAATAGTGTGGCACGTCTGGCGGTGGAAGTGTGTGTTTAGCGTTTGTGTCGGCCCAATTAAAGAGCGAGGAAAGCCACTCACGGGGAGATTAGACCTAAAGCGGTAAATTAGTGCTCAAAAAGGGGGCGTGGCCAGTGTGCACGTATGCACAGGCCATGAAATCTCTTCTGACACCTGCAGGGGGTGGGGGTGCTGGAGAGAAAGGAGGACGGAGGGGGGAGGAACTTTTGTGTTTCTGTAACAGGGCTCTGCAGTATGTATTTGATGAGATGAGGATCTGGACAGGGCACTTTGAAATTCCAGAACACAGTTTGAGAAGCTGCTGAGCTCCGTGTGCTCCGACTGGCTGATTAGCTGCGGGATCTGTTTTATTTTATTCATTTACTCACTTTGTTGTCCCAAGTCTCTGCCAGACACATATAATATATCATTTACGAGCCAAAGGGCCCAATTTGTGATCATGTAAATTTCAATTTTTCACTGTAATGTCAGTGTTCCTGGGTTGAATCACTCATTCATTGTTGTTTTTCTTGAGCTGTAAGCCCTTTTTATCAAAAGACTTTAATGTTTTACGGCAGATTTTTATCACATTTAAGAAACCAGGAAGAGCTACAACAAAGAAGAATCGGTTTGCACATTTTTCAGTGAATTTAGGAGCCTGAAACAATCCCGATTATTCGTAATAAATTCCATAATTTCACTTTAATCACCCAAAGAGCTGATTTGCATTCCTCAGAGTGAGCTTTTGTTCTGTCATAGATCACAGAACACATCAATAACGGTGATTTAAAAGCGGCAGCACATCATTTCTGACCTCGCTTTAAGTAAAAATCCCACATTTCACAGTCCTGCTCTCTTTTTTTTCTTTTTTTTTTTTTTTTTTTACACCCAGAGTAGTCTGTCAGTGCGTCATTGTGCTTCGCTCCTCTTTCTTCTGGTGCCATGTGTTTGTGTTTGTGCGTTTCATGTGCCGAGAGTGAGCGATGTGACTCCGGGCCGGCAGCTGAATCTGTCTCTCTGTCTGTTCGCCAGCCTGTCGGCTGTCTGTCGTCTGCTGCTCTTGTTTGACTGCTATCAGACAAGTGTGTTGTTGGGGAAAGTGTGCGTACATGTCGTCTGTCAGCGTCTCGCTCCAGAATCAGACATCTAACGCACAATCTCAGCCTGGCGCACACACACACAGAACTTAATCTCCGATCTTCTGGTTCTTCGCCCCCAGGACTGAGCGCGTCTTTCTACGTATAAAAGAACTTCACGTGTATTGATGTGTGCGCATGCACACATGCATGCGCGTCTTTCTGTTTGTGGGTGTAAGAAAATAGATCTCAGCTCTGTCATCGCCGGGCCTGCAGGCAGGAGAGGTCTTAACAGATGTTTCTCTCACTACAATGCTCACACACACACACACACAAACACACCTACCTCCTCTCACATGCACAAACATACACAGGTCTCCCTCTCGGACTCACAGAGGAATACAGATTCAGGCTCCTCTCCAGATAGGGATCAGCCTCGCCGCGGCTGCAGAAATGCTATCTTCACTGGGCGGCTGAATTGATAATACTCCCCCCTACGCATTTTATTACAACGGCCCAGTTTGTAAAAAGGTAATCATTTACTGTTGCTACTATCTCTCCTGGGCCATACATCTTTGTGTCTTCACAGGACAAAGTTCTCCTGCTGCTACTGATGCAGTTTTTCCTTGTTTATTTCTCACTCTGTCAGGGAGAGCAGACGACTACTTTTACTTTATTCATACGCATGCAACCAACTCACCTGGTACACTTTACTCTTATTTTCCTCTTGTCTTTTTTTTTTGTGTGGTTCAACGTGTGCATGGGTTTTTGCATGCAGGAAATGTTTCATATTCTATACGTCTGTTTATATGTGCAGCAGATAGAAGGCTGAAAATGACAGTGAATGAAGGACTAATCCCTTTGGGCACATTGCAGAATCCAATACCAAGTACCCAAATCTCATCATTTCAATTATCATATTTATCATATTTATTCATTTTCTCCCAGCCAGGCTTAATGCCGCTCCTCTCTCTCTCTCTCTCCCTCTCCCTCTCTTTCTCGTCTCGTCCCTCTCCCACAGCTACTTCCTCTGTACATTAATCTATTTTTTTTTCCCCCCTCCGTCGCTCTCTCCACTGGCGACACGTGAACCTGTCACTCATTTTGACTGACAGCACTCAAGTGGCCTACGGAAAAGCGGTTCACCCCCCCCACCCGTCTCTCTTTTTTTTGGTCGGACGTGCTGGCGATACCAGGGTCTTATCAGGAAACCCAATTTATTGCTGTTTTTCTGGGGGGTTGCCACTCAGGCTGACTGACAGCTCTCACACTTCCTTGTTGCAGTGAAGGGATTTCCTTTAAGTTGCCCCCCCCCCCCCTTTTATATATATATATATTGTCAGAGATTATTCTGCGGCACACGGACCTATACATGCTTCCCACAAACACGTCTCTGAACTGTTTTGTTTTGATCTGACCTCGGCGCTGATGTTGATTGACACACGGTGATCCCCAGTCTTGCTAGCCGCGCGCCGGGTCAAGCTCAGCTTCGTTTTTAGGTAATTGTTTTATTCTCCGAGGAGCCGCTGAAGGTAAAGGAAAAGAGAGCTGCTGACATGAAGCGCCTGGACGCGTGCAGAGATCCGTGTGCGGGTTTTGTTTATGTACCTGAGCGTGTTGAATTAATTTAATATGCATTCCAAATGTCGTCTTTTCGCTCTCTTTGCATTCCGGTGCATGCGCGTGATGTGTTTCTCACGTGCGCGCGCCTGTGTGACAAGTATGACCTCCTCATCCCCGGGCTTATCGTGGCGGTGTTCCACATTATTGATAGCAAGCAGAGATATCGACAGGCCGAGCGCCGGCAGCTCGCAGCGGCGCCGGCAAGCGGGATGGGACTTTGATATGACATATTGTGCATCTCAGCACAGGCCATAAATAATTCTGACACGTTTTTGTATGCATGGGAAAGTCCTTGATTCAGCCTCCCATAAAAATAAACTTCTATTATGGAAGGTATTTGTCAAGTGGGCGCGTGATGGATGGCCCGGCGTTTACCCCGTGGCAGGACGATGGGTTATGGATGCCCGCCGCCCCTTGCTGGGGGAGGAGTCACACCCAGCAACGCTGACACCAGAGTAATTACTGCCCTTCTCGCCACGGCAACGGAGGGAAGTAGAGAAGAGATGAGGGCAGTAAGGTGGGGGGAACACATGTACCTGCACCACACAGGTGGGACCAACAACATAAATGGATGAATTAGAATACTGGATCACTGATTCATTGTTGAACTCATTAATTTGCTCTCTCTCTCGCAGCGTTGTATTTAAACGTTTAAAGCTTTAATTCACATCCCTTTTCAGAGTTAATTCATATTTCTCTCTGACTGGATCACTGCCACATTAACAAAAAGTTATTTTGTCTTTACTGTGTCATGAAGATGACATTTACTTTAATTATAGACTGATCAATTGTCAGATCATTTACTTCTCCTAAACTTAGCTAAACTGTTGATATTTATCAGGCATTGTGTCACAAAAATGCCCCACTAAAATTAACTACTTAACTGTATGAGGAATTATTATACAACATGCAACTATCTTGATATCAATCATTTCATCCAAAACAAATACTGACTTTTCATGCACTGTATAATTATTACTGTATTATTATTATTACAGCTGTGAGGCTAGGATAAATTGTTACGCAGCTGTTAAAATTATTAATGTCAAATGTTCAACGCACAAACCTAAAAAGACAGAAACTGCTTCTTATTTCAGATGTATTCTAAGTGATCATCAGAAGAGGATGAAAGCATAAAAATTGTTTAAAATGCTTGTTAATGCTAAAATGATAAATGAAAGAGAAGTTAATTATTAGGTTGTTTTTTTTAGATCATTATCAGTCAAGTCCCAGTTCTCCCTTTTCTCCATCTGTCCATCCATCCTCCACTTCTATGTTTCACTTACAGCTTTGCTGAAATCAGCCAGTTGCTGCTGCTTTGCACTCATATCCAGCACAACAGCATAATCTTCAGCATGATATGAGCCACAAACTTTTTTTTGAAGCATCAAATAGGTACAATTGCTTTACCTCCAGAAGAACGTACATAGATACAGATTACAGCAACACATTTTAACACTAAAAATAAATTGCTAATGATGGTTGTGTAATGAGGACAAATTACCACCTTCATATACAGTACAATTATAAAAAATAATAATTACCACATCTCTTGTTGCCTGTAGTAATAAATTAGGGTGTTTTTATATTTGTACGTGCAAATGCTATACAATAAATATAGTAGGAAGAGGGGGGATGAGCTGTTTACTAGAAGGTTTTAAATATAATAATGCTTTAATTTGACTGTGTTGGTATTAGTCTGTATTAAATATATCATGCTTTTACAATATGCAACTTTTATTTTGTAAGTTGTGCCAAAGAACTTGAGTAGTACAGAATCAGAAGACAACAATTGAGCATTGTTGTAATTAGCATTGTTGGTCTGACAAAAGTTCATTTGTTATTTTGTAGAAACAGGTTGTAAAACGTGGCCCGATGGCAGCACAATAAAAAATTAAATAAGGGTTTTGAGTTTATGAATATTCACAGGTGTGTGTGTGTGTGTGTGTGTGTGTGTGTGTGTGTGTGTGTGTGTGTGTGTGTGTGTGTGTGTGTGTGTGTGTGTGTGTGTGGCACCAGCAGCTGGATTGAGCTGTGGCTCCTGTGCTGCTGGAGCGAGGGGGGGCGGGTTGGTAGGTAGGCGTTGGGTCGGTAAAGGTGAGGGACGGGTGCTCTCCTCACTCTCACTCCGCCTTCCTCACCACGTGGGTGGGGTGGTCGGTCAGGGCGAGGGGCCTTGGCGGCAGCCTGCAAGTGGGCGTGACACCTGTTTTTCGCTGCCCACCCCTTCATCAGTACAGCTGCTCTGCTACCTCTGCCTTAACTTACCCTTCCATCATTGTTGCCTCCCTCCTCTTCCTCCTCTTCAGCATACAGTAGAAGCTCATCACAGCAGGCCGGGGAGCAGCAAGTAGGACCAGTCCAGATGTTCATACGTGTGAGCGAGAACGGGCGGGGCGGGGGGGGGGTTGTCAGGACACAAACACCAGCACAGACAATTACTGTAACATCAGCAGATTGCCTCGGTGCCACTAAGGCTGCTGTTAACTGAAATGATTGGTACAAGATGGTGTGTGAGCTGCCTGGCATAAGGCTCCCACACACACACACACACACACATAAATATGCAAAACCACAACAGGACAGTGACCTGGAATGTTCTTAAAACCAGCTGTAGATTAATGTAAAAATAAAGAAGTTTTTGAGTTTGATGAACAGCACATGTGCTGAGCTGCATGGTTGAGAGGCCGCCGCAGCCCTCTGCTGCTTCCTCTGCATGAAGACGCTGCCCGAGGCAGCCAGCATTAACAAACGCTTGTTTGCTGGGATCAGGCCTCTTTTAACCCACTCACCCTCCCTCAAGGTCCAGAGGTGGACTGGAACAGTTGCTGGCTGCTACAGATGAGAGGTCAGGGTGAGGAACTGGATGCGGTCAATAGGCTTAGAAGACCATCAGGGACTATTGATTGTGGCGGACAGTGAGGCCAGCTCTGCACTAATTGTTTCTTTACTAGCCTGTGACAAAGACAACAGTCACAGGCAGGGACTCATGAATCTTACATCTGTTTTGTTGCGAGAGCACCGGGAGTTAATAGCCTCTGATTACCGAGGGGATTGTCTGTGTGTGCCTGTGTGACTGGGCATGTGTGTGTGCGTGTGCGCCTGTGTGACTGTGCGTGTGTGTGCGTAGCAGTAGCACATATGTATGCATTTGCATCACGCAGTTATAAAATGTAGCTAATTCTGCATATGTCAAATTCTGTTCAAATCATTTCTTTTTTTTTGTTCCTGTCGATGCCATCAGAGCCATCATGGTTATGTTTTGTCACTGACATTACAAATATGCAAATATTCCACCTCAGCATTTGCAGGATGTGTTTACTCAGTGATAACACACCGCCCTCCCTGATCTCTGCCCTGCCAGTGTTAGTTTTTCTGCTCCTCTGCGTTGGCGTTTTTTTCCCTCGGTGGGCATTTTTCTGCACAGGAGCCACGTCCGTTATTCTAACCTCGCGGGCTGAAATTCGCCCGCACGCTGTTTGTTTATTGCAAAGAGCAGCAGAGTTTGTTTGTGGCCGGCTGTCAGAGCGGCCCGGCCCGTCGTGATGAAAGACACTTGGCCCTTCCCATCCATTTCACATTTGCTCCAATCAATTATTCAACAGGACAGCCAATTAAAAATGAGGGAGAGCGGTCAGGGCCTCGCCCCCCGAAGGCCGCCACCAGACAACTCTTTCTGTGAATAATTGGTGCAATTAATTTAGCATTGAGCAATAAAGGAGTTCTCACTCTGCCTCTCTTTCTCTCTCCCTATATACTGCAACACACAGCGCCACTCACTACGGACACACATCACAACAACACACACGGCAGTGGGTGGAGTTGTAGAGCAGCTTATGTACCATGTAGGTTAGCCTGCTGCTCTCCTCCATCATTTATTCATCATTACCGAGATGTGTCTCAGTGACATCGTTGAACACAATCTATCGTGATCGCCATCTGATGAGCATTTGTTTTTATGCAATCGTGTGCCAATGAAAACACACACGGTCATACTTGTACTTCTATCTCTGTGAGGACTGTCATAGATAATGTATTAACCAGCTCCTTACCCTAACATCACCACTAACTCTGACCTAAACCCAATTCTAACTACCTAAAACCTTGCCCCCCCATGTCTGTCCTCCCCTCCCAATAATGTCCTTACTTTACTAGTAGAATGTAGATTTTAGTATGTAGCAAATACACGAACACACACACACAATACTAAGCTAGGTTGCGTAACACTCTGTTCAGACTGTAAATAATTGCCCAAAAAAAGGAATTATTCCATTTACTTGATTCTATACATCTCCTACCCCCCCACCCCTCTTTCCTCCCTTATCTGCAATTATGGTTAATTTGCTGATGCCCTCGCTAAATGGAGCCCGCACTATGAATGGCACCCACGCAAAACAATCAATGACACACAGCACACACACACACACACACACACACACACACACAGATAAGAACAGGCAGGAATTGAACGTCAGCGGGTAAATTCCTCATTTTATCTGTTAAAGCACATCTGAGGCATTAAGATGGACCTGGCATCCTCCTCATTCTCCCACTGATCAGTCTAACCCCTCCGTCGTCCCTGTCTCCTCCGCGGGCGACCCCCCCAACACCTCCTCCCCACCGCCCGGCCCACCCCCACCTTTGATGGCCAGATTGACAGTTGAGTAATTCCGCTGTCAGCGCTGACTGACGCGTGGTAATGGGAAGACGTTTCGGGGCGGCATTACAACGCAAAATAATTTCCAATTTACTGCTCATCAAAAAGCACGGTTACAAAATAAGGAGAGCAAGTGAGAGGGAGAGTGAGGAGGGGTGAGGAGAGGGGGAACACAACAGTGGATTTATGGCTTCAATTACTGATATTTCACATTTAGTTTAAAGCGACATGTTTTTGTAATATGACAGGCTTCACTGGATTTGAAAACCTCTTCAGACCTCTCCACTCTCCTCTCTTCCTGTGTTGTTTTCCTCACCCATCTCCCCCCCTCGCCGTGGAGATAATGAAAGCGGGAACAAATGGCGGCGGGGTGCGAGAGTGATAGCTGTGATTCCTGAGCCTCCTCAGAGAGTCCAAGATGGGAGGAAGAGGAGGCCCAGAGCTTTGATGTGGATGGATTTGACTGGATCTCACCCCATCACTCACAGGACGGGCTTCAGTCTCTGGCTCACCTGTCAGGGTGGGGGGATTTACAACTGTTCGTTACTCATCACTGATGGACTTAAACTACCCCATGACGACCATTGGGCCATCCCTCCCCCACCTTAGCTGACACACTATTCATGTCGAAGAAGACAAAAGGAGCACTATTTCTGCTTTTCCCTCCAGTCTCTGACAGTGATTGGCCTGTTTTGATCAATATTCTTCCTCTGTATTGTCACTTATTTAATTAGACACTGTATTTGGGGTCAAAACCAAAAAACAGTGTCTTCTTCAGTGGTACTTAAAGTTATAATGTTGAAATAAGTTGATCCAAACAATTTCTTTTTCAAAATTAGTGGGGGAAAAAAGATTAAATTCAGATCAACCGTTAGTATAATCTGATATCTAATTAGCTCAGATTGTGATTAATTATGTTGCAGAGCGTATCCATATGTCACTAAAGCACATTAAAAGAAACTATAAATCATCTCAGAAGCCGCTCTGTCCTCCACCCGCGCCTCCTCCATCCACCTCACCTGTATCCTCATAAACAGGTAGGAGCTGCCTCCCGCCGCGCTCTCCAGGCTGGTGCACGCGCCTGTTTATGCTGTGCTGTCCCCAGCCCGCCGCCCGCCCTCCGCCCAGCTGTTAGCTGTGGCGCAGCAGAGATTGATAAGTTGACGCTAAAAGCTCTTTGTTTGAGGAGCCTCCTGGAGTGAGAGGAAAAACACCACCTGCTCGCTGCAGAGCGACGAGAACACACGCGCGTGCCGTACACACATCACTCCAGAAGCTGTAATTTCAAAGGTGCGATGTTTTGACACACGGGGCTCGCCTTTCTTGTACGGTCGTCATACGGATACAGTGGTTTTGTATTTTGTTTAATGTCTGTATCGAAAAATTCAGGCGTTTGTTGTCTGTAAGAACCTGATAATTCAGTAAAACTGCAGGAGGATGGCGAGGTGATTGCTTACTTCTGTATGTATATCATTGATTTTATCATTAGATGATGAACAGATGCTGTACAGATTGCAATCCAGCAAAAGAGATTAGTTAATCCCAAACTTTTGTATAAAACAGTGTGAGAAAACTTGAAATCCAGCAGCGATGCTCTAACTTTTGGGCTGTGACTGTATGTCCACTATGGCTGCACGCGTGCCAGCGCCCCACAGCAGTCCAGACCCACATCAGCTCCCAGACGAGCCAAAAGCTAAACGCAGAAGAAAACAAGACACCTACCAATGAGACACAAGGTTAAAAAAAAACCGAAGCGATTGTGGAAAGGTTTTTATGCATGCATGTGTGATTCCCATGTGGGTTTTGTAGTTCTGGACCGTGACACTTTATCCGTCCTCCATTAGAATCCCCGGATCCAAACTTGTGGTATTCAATCATTTTGATTAAAAGCCGCGCTCTCTAACAGAAGTGTCGGGAGTGGAGCTGCGCGGCAGCCCGCCACGTTTGAGAATTCATATATTTTCATAAACTTTTAACAATGTCAATGAGACACGTCTTCAATCTTTGGCCACACGACGGCGGGGCATTCAATCTTTCTTTAGCTTTTTCGACAGAAAATTTGAATACGGGCACAATGTTATTAATGTGACAGTTCATGTGGAGGGCTTGGTGGGGGGACTGGTGAGGGTGGGGGCTTATTAGTTTTGAAGACACTTGAAGCAGAGAGGGAAGCAAGAGGGGAGATGCACTTGAATGCGGCTGGAAGGGTCATCCCTGCGTTGCTCACTACCAGCGACGTTAACATTTTAATTCTGCACGCCCAATTAACAGCACTAACAAACCAGAGACTTTAATTTCTGCCGCAGCTTCCGTATTAGAGAAGCAAATGTAATTTCCCCGTGTTGTGAATCTCTTATTTATTTACCGTTGTGTTTTGACCCGCCCATTTTGTTATTGAATTGCCCTCAAGTCAATATCGCTCTAATTCTGATTTATTCCGTGCTAAACCTACGACTGTGTGAGAACTGTCTGTATATTGTCCTATTACATATATGGATATTGTGGCTGTGCAACATGGAAACATGATAATTTTGACTAAGGTTGGGCCTTATTTTGCAGTCACCCCGCCGTGACTTTGAGAGCACCACGTCTGGATTGATGGGACGTTAAATTTAGCCCGATACAGGCCAGCTCGTCTGATTGCCCTTGATGCTGTAAAGAGCAGAGCTGGGCTAATATGAAATGGTTCATCAATGCCAGATCAATGTGCACATCTTAAATGAATGCATGCCGGCTACATGATCCACAGCGGCAGCCGGGCTAGCACGGCGCAGCACTGTATTGAGTGTCTGTTGCCTTTGACACATCTTTGGTGTCACGGGTGGTGCCACGGAGGCGCCTCAGAAACAGGACGGTCCCCATTCATATAGCTTTTATTACCATTCTCTGGTTACACGCCATAATAACGCAGGCGTTTCTTCAGCATTTACTTCACCAGAGCAGATATCCATCTGTCAATATGCTAACTTCACCTATTGACCCTTCTCTTATTTATGGGTTGTACATGCATTGTGAGCATGGGGGCAGCTACACACACGCGTGTGTGTGAGGTTTTAAAAGGCTGAATATATAGATGTCCTATTTTAAACTTCCTTGGGTTTATTTATTCGTTCTTTTGGGCTAACTTGCGAGCCCTCCCCTGCGCTGAGTGGGGTTTTTTTTCCTCCCATCTCTCCGCTGAGTATCGCAGGCCTGTTGTCAGGAGAATGGATGGAGTCCGTCCCCCCCAGTGAAAACCTGGCCAGACACCAAGCGCTAACCCACCGGATAACAGATAGACACAGACACCTCGTATCCCTTTTGGGGATTTGGAAAGTGGGGGAAACTCTGTCTTTGTGTGTTTTGCCTGCATCTATACCTGCGTGTGTGTGTGTGTGTGTGTGTGTGTGTGTGTGTGTGTGTGTGTGTGTGTGTTCTGAGCGATCCCGTGGTCGTTTGTAACCCTGGCACTCTCATAGCACCTGCTGCCCAACCCAGGCAGCCCAGTAATGATGCAGACTGATGATGTTAATAAGAAGAATCCCCCCCTCGGCTACGGGGCTCCGGCAGGACATGCGGGCCCGCCTCCCCAACGCACCCTATGACATACATGTGCACAAATATCCATACATCAGAAAGTTTCAGAACAACAAACAGCATCATGCAAAGATTTTACGACGTGCCGAATTGGGAGGCAACCAAACCGAGAACCTCCCCACCCCCAAACCCAACCCCTCATCTGTGCTGATATACAGCAACATTAATAAAAATGTGCCGCTGCCTGTGTTGAAAATCTCTCCTCTTGAAGGAAGGGAAGGGAATTATCAGGCATGAGGCGTCCCCGTGCATGTAGCAGCGCTCCATCTCTTTTTATTTAGGAGATAAACATCAGTAATTGGTGGATGTTGTACAATTTCTGGCCACCTCGGCTACAGGTACACACGTATATAAGCTGTTCTTTTGATCTGAGTGAGCAGAGGCCTCACAGAATCGCGTGCTTGCGGCTCCTGGGGCCGAATCTCCTCGCTCCCCCTAGCTGGCTAGCACAGGTTCACGCTTACCTCATCGTCTCCTTTTTTGTTTGAATCTTGCCCCGCAATCGCAAAGAATTGATGGAGTAGCAATGTTTATTTTGGCCGTGTCAGCACGCCGCGCGGGCTCTCCTCCTCTCACGCAAGGTAAACTTATTTTGCAGAAAAGCTGATGGAGGGCTTGTTTTAACAGCCTCAAGGTCGAGGAGTCAAAAGCCCGCAGTTGTCACGGCAGCCTCGCTGCGCGCCGGTGGCCTCGGTGTTTGTGCACGTGACCGCGTCCGTGTGTGTTACAACAGCGTGGCACCGCTGTGGCAGATTTATACCTCACCGTGCACCTTCAATAATTCAATAAGTTGGCTTGTGTCTCCTCCCCAGCTCTCGGTGTCATTATGGAACAGAGCTAAATGCCACCAGGACGAGTCCATTTCTCTGCTGGTGGAGCCACACACACACACACACACACACACACACACACACACACACACGCACATACACCGGTGCTCTACTCTGCTGCCCCACTTTCACTGGAGCTCCCACGAGTTAGCGGGCTCTCTCCTGTTCCAAATGTTGCTAATAGCCTGCTACACTTGTTGTAGCAGTCAGCCTTTCTTCCATCCTGGCTTTTCTGACCGTTTTCGACGCATCGAACCACAATGAGCGTCGGAATTACTCATTTCCGTTTTTCTCCCCTGCCTTTTATGGTCTGTCAGTGCCTCCTCCCTGTGGTCCGGGGCTGTTTTAACCCCCCTGACCCGCCTCCCAGCCCTGCTTAGCCGTGTTCTAGACATCCATGACTCCTCCGGTATTACGGAGCTCCTTCAATCTCTCCCATCGATCCAGCCCCCCCTCTGTTGCTATGCGCTTCAACCTCTTTCTGACCCATCCTCTACTGCCTCATAGTCCTGTCGAGTAATGTGCCCCCACGCAGTGCCCTCCCTCTGGATGCTCGCGGTGTTTGCGTGCGCGCACGCTCGTGCGTTCTCACTGCTGACCTGAGTGATGAGCGGTGACCCTCTGGCTGGCGCCTGGCGTCCTCCTCGCTCCTATTGATTAGATCTGAGGTTTCATACAGTAGCTGCCTCACGTGACTGTCATTTACTGTCTCTCTTCTGTCTCCAACCTGTCTTGCACTCACACACACACACACACACACACTAAAGTGCGCACACACATTCGTTCAGCCTGCATCCCAGCGCGCATGCGCAGCGAGAAATGAGCTCTTCATCTGCGATAATGAACACGGAGGAGGTCAGAGGGCCAGATTCCATATTGCATGTATGAACATACACAACAGTGTAGGGAAATGAGTTTAATTGAGAGACAACAGATGCAGGATGCTAACTGCCTGTATCATTTAGCTTCTAGTCAGAATGAGTCAGCAGTGGAGTGAAGTGTGAGGGGAGGATCAGAGAGAAAACGAGGATGCAGCTGTCGATGTTAATGCGCATCTCCGCGTTTGATTTAATTTGATGGAGTGTGATTTGTGTGTTCTTCAATCCCTCTACATTCCAGGTCTTTTCCAACCCTCGCACACTTTCATGGTAAACAATGGCCTTGGAAACACTTGACCTGTGTGTGTGTGTGTGTGTGTGTGCACGCACGTACGTGTGCCTCTTCCACTCAGTCTTTGCCACAGTAATGCTCAGGTTAAGTGTAGTTGCAGGCTATTATACATCATTAGGGTAAGTAAGGCTCAGGCAGTGCAGCAAGAGAAATGGACTCTTTCAGACGCTTCATTCCTCACCGGCCGCGGCTGAAATAGGACCTGACATCACACATACACACATACGTACACGCCCGGGCTCATATACAAGCCCAAAGTGCCGCACAGAGAAAGCAGCCAGGCACTTATCCAGTCAGTCAGTCACAAATCACTCTGTCAATCAGATGGTTTATGGAGGCTAAAGTCTCCTGATTGCTGCTAGCCAGTCAATCTTGCTTTCCACTTTGGAAATTAAAGCATTCTTAATGGCTGGATGTGAGGGTTTTATTATGTTTTCACATTTTATGACACATGTTAACACTAGTCTCACTGAATATAGAGTGTGTTCTATTGTATATCACATCAGTCTGGCTGACTGCTGTAGAGGTGCCTTATATTATAATTAGAGAATTACCATCCACTTTGATAGATAGGATCCGTTCCGTCTAACTGGGAGGTGTGGCGTTGATTGCTAATGTATCGTTTGACACATGACTTGGAATTTTCCCTTAAATAAAGACTTTATTTCCATTTTTTTTTCAAACCTGAATATACAGGATTACGTTCGTGCAAGTTTAAAAAAAAAATTCCACTACTCCCTGATTCTCAAAGAATAACATGAAAATGGCACTGATATTTAATGTGCCTCACATGAAGAGAGGTAAATATTTGCCTTTGAAAGTGATGGGCAGCTTTGCAATATTATCCATGAGATTACCTCAGATAATCCGCCCATGCTAAAGTGTTTGCGTGGACTGTTTTAAGACAGGTAGGAGCCACAAACTGCTGTTTATTCCAGCTGTGTTTAAGCTGGTGGTGTTCCCGGCCTGGAGGACGGATCCACTGCTGGGTCTAAAGACGGCGGCAACTTAGAGGTGATGGATGAAAAGGAGAGGAGGGAAAAGACTAATTGTTCTCATTACTGCACATATAAAAATCAATAGCTCTCAAAGCCAGGTGGTGGTCTGGAAGGCCACTGTAGTTATTCCATAGGAGTGGATTCGGTGGGAATTGCAAGCAGCAGCAATGGCACAGCGGAGCCGATCACATTTGAATGCTAATTCCGATAAAGGACAGTTAGATTAATAGATGTGGCCGTCCAACGCTTGCCCCGCCCCCGCAAACCGGTGGGGGTGTTTGAGATTGAAGTTTTAAATGCAATTAAATGAGAAAACACGGGGCAAAAAAGGGGAGATATTTCCCCAATTTTTTCAAATTAAAGCAGGAAATTTCATTAAGAGGGCAGCATATTTTACACAGGCAATTACAAGGTTAATGCATCTTCAGCAGCGCCTCTTAAAGCTCCCATACACTCATTCGGGGCTTTTCTTAGTTTATTTCAGTTTATTCGGATGCTCAGAACTTATAAAAACAGCACACGCGGTGTGGTAGTCCTGCCTTTGTGAGGACACATAGAGACCCTTCCTCTAACCTCATCAGGGCAGCTAAACGCCGCCTGTCTGCACCCCCGCCCCGTTTATCTCTGGCTGCAAACCGGGAAATGTAACGTGGTCGCACTCATCGAAAGCCTCTCGAAGGCAGTTTGTGCAGCGTCATCCCTCAGAGTTAATCAGTCTGAGGCGTCAGAAGCGTCATGGAGATTAACCCGTAACAGGGCCCACTGATGATCATTCATATTTCCCCCTACCATGAATTATTTAACAAAACCACACTGATTCCTCCTCAGTCCCTATACCACGTGCTAAATCAATTTGGGGCCTTTAATCGTCACAGAGAGCGGAGGGAGAACATGCATCATGGAGCGTGCAGCCCTGATATTACATATCGCTGATATTTTTATTGATTACCTGCCAATGCGGTAGACTGCCAGTCACCCTGACTAAATGAGTTTGATGTGCACCATGCCGACACCAGTCTCCCCTCCTGGACTTTCCTCACTCCGTCGCCTTGTTTCCCTCTGATTCTGCCTGTCTTACAGCGGCAGAGCCACCGCTCTGTTTGATAGAATTTCAGCAGTGAAGCAAATTGGCAGAGCCACAGAGGGCGGATGGGCGGCGAGAAGACAAGCTGGGAAGGAGGCGGAGAGCAGAGGAGGCAGTGTGAAAGATAAAGCGAGAGCGCGATGGAGATGATGATGGAGAAAGAGAGAGAGACAGAGAGGTTGTGGTGGTTTATATAACATCTCCAGGATGGTCGTTGGCAGATATCAGGGGGCTGAGCCATCAATCACTCCATCTGTGTAAAATCACGAGCTGACTCCAATATTGCTAAATATTTATACTGTCACATAGACGCGGGCGTGCAGATGAAAAGAGCCATTCATTAGGGCCTTCTCAGGCCTGTCAGCCTGGAGATGGAGATTAGAGAAGCAACCTCCCACCGCGTCTGCTTGTCCTCATGGAGCTCCTCAGACCTATATATAGAGCCATCAGGACGATAAATATGTCCAGCAACTCTCTGCGAGGTAAATACTCAGTAAAGGTGGGGGGGGGCTGAACAGACCTGCGTGTCTGCAAGTGTGTAAGTCTTGAACAACAGGATGTCTGGCAGTTCCCTACACCTTATAGATCAGGGATCAAGAAGGTTTTGGATGGTATCTCATCAGTGTGTAAAGGACTTCTCTAACCTTCTGGGACCTTGCAAAGTGAACTTTTTGTACTATTTGGATTTGATTTGGTTCTTATTTTCTTCCTTTCTGCCCTGAGGTTGATCCAGTCGTGTCACCAATTTATTTTAAAACGATGTTCTGATTATTCACCTCAGTGTGTCAGAGCTCGGATCAGCGTGCAGGTCAGGCCTCGGCAACAAAAAAGACAAGAGCGACATCATCTTCACGCTGAAATTAGAAGAACCGGGGCTTCATTTTGATTAGGAAGGGGGGGGGGAAGCTTTTATTCGCAAAATCACATCCATAATTAATCATTAAGTCACAGGAGGGGGAGAGAAAGGGGAACAAACAGTGGAAAGAGGATGGAGGGATGGATGGAGCAGCGCAGAGAGGAGAGGAAAGGCATGTAATTATCTGCAGAAGTTTGACATCCCGAGTAAATCCACAGAGCCGTCTGACATGGCTAATTAAGGAAGCAATCAAAGGTCCACCTCCAGAGATTGTGAGAGAGACAAGTGGGAGAAGGACGGACACAGGGCAGAGGGATGGAGAGAGGGCCTAATGGGGAGAATGATAGAAGGAAAGCATCGAAGAGGGGGATGTGGGGAACTGGTGTTGTGATTTTGATGTGCTATATGTCAGACCTCCCTGTTTGAGTCACAGCTGAGGCTCCTAAACGCCCTCGCTCTCCTCCGCGGCTGCGTCGGGCCAGAAACACTGGTGATTTCCGATGTTTGGGAAAACTCGGCGCGCTCCTGCAGGAGAGGAGTTATAAAAGGAATATGTTAGTCAGAGAGGCTCCTTCTGGGGCGCATCGCCGGTGATGTAACCTGCAGTCATCAGGTGTGTCGGGCCGTTCTGCAGCAGGACGCCCTCAGAGGTGGAACACGTGGTGCAGCCCCCCCCCCACACACACACACACACACACACACACACATGTACTGGTGGACGACACTGGCCTCTGTGTGATAGAGACAGTCTAACCTTGATCTCAGCACCTAGCAGCCAAATAATTCAGGACGGATTCCATCAACGCTGGCGCGGCTGATGTAATGATCCTGTGCAGATCCTTCCTCGCCCACCTCGGAGGAGTGTGAGGTCCTCATGTTTTCCGGTACCCTTCCGAATGGAGCCTCGGTGTGGCGTGGAGGAAGGAAGGAAGGATAGAAAAATGACGCTCCAGACTTGGTTGTACTCTTCACCTCCAACCCCAACCCTCAGACCCCGAGGACCAGAGGTAGACAGAGTCGCTTCGGACCACATTATTCTCTGGGTCATTCTGCGTCAGCAGAAAAAAAAACCAGCTGAGAGCAGGACGCTGACCTGTGACCAGCGCTGGGGTGTGTTTGGGGGTTTATTTTACTTCTCACTCTTCTGACTCATGTTTAATTGCCCAGAGGTTTGCTGCTGCTGCTGCTGCTGCTATATTAATATCCCTCAAAGTCCTCATTTCTCTCCAGCTCCTTTAATACGTTTTGATGAGTAACATGTAAGATGGACCTTCATTTGTCTACTCACGCTCATGTCAGGCGCCGAGTTCCTGTTTGTGGGACGTGATCGGACGCAGAGGTTCACCGAAAAACACCGGTTGCCTTCCAGCTACGCTGCATTCCTGCGTGCTGAGAACACGTTGTCCTACGCTCGCCTGCATCACTGCTGATTCCAGCTGAAACACACCAGCGCTCTGCTCTCTGATTAGCCCAATATGCTGCCTCAATCCTTTGTGGATTTTTTAAATTCACATTTTCTGACACGTTTAGTCCTCTTCCAGGCTTCAGAGTCTGAAAATGCAGCAGCAGGAGAAAAGAACAGGTTGTCCTCGCTTCTCTAAACTCATTGTTTGTTTAATAATTGGTGGTCACATGACCGACATCTACAGATTTTCCTGTCAGAATGTCTGACATTTCTCTGGCGAGCTAAATAAACTCTAAAAACTCTGCACTTCACATGAGGACAAAGGAACCTTTTTAAGATAAGTAGATTTACTGTTTTGTTATCTTCCATCCAGCATCAGTAATGAATGATGATTGTCCCTCCGGAGTCACCGTACCGCTGCTGCAGCTCTCTGTCAGTCTGCGCCCTCGTTCTTCAGCCATTTATTCGTCCTTGGGGTGTGTCCGGTGTGTCTCCATCTCTCTCCCTGCCCCGTCCACCGGGTGTCAATCTGGCCAGCGTATAATTGGTTGGTTTTTGGTCGGCCGGCCTGTCCTCGCTGGCGTTGATTCATGGCGTTTGTAAAGGTGACGGGAGCGGCCGTCCCTACCAGACAGAGTAGAAGCGTCAGCGGACGGACCTCAGCTGACCCACTGTGTCTCACACACACACACACACATACACACTCACACACGTGTGCACCTTCACCAGAGAAGGGAGGGGGAGGGGGGGTGCAGTTAAGGTCATTACACTCTCAGTCCTTACAAAGACAAACCTGGGAGGGGGGACTGGAACTTACCTTCATGGGTGATTATCCTTTGTGGTATGGAAAGAAATTCCGAACAGCTTTCCCAGTTGCTGCCTGTGGATTTGTGACCCACATCAGCAAAATAATGCTCTGCCTCACACCAGCAACGTCCCAGTTCACACACCATTTCATAAACCCCATTTAAAGAAGTGGGGGGAGGGCGTGTAGATGGAGATACAGTAAACACATGCGGGTAAACACGCGCTGGCATGCAGGCGGGTGACCTGGATACACCCACAACACACACTTTGACCAGCGTGACCTTCAGAGGTGAAGAAGACGCAGCGCGGGGACTCGTGACGCTGTCATCTCGCTCCCTCCTCGGTGGTGTTTAATTGAAGCTATTCAGCTGCTTTCCTCACAATTGATTCTGATCTCTGGCTTTCATGGCTCCGCCGCTGTAATCGATTTATCGAGCAGGTTTTTTTTTAACGTAGCGCTCTGATTCGGGGTAATTGATATCGCTCGCTGTGCTTCGTAGTCGTGTGTGTGTTTGGTGGTATTTCCATCCACGTGGGGACCGGCAGGGGGCGTGGCGGAGCGGCGAGGATCACGTGAGTGTGCTGGGCGTGCGGAAGTGAGCTTCCACTGGTGGTGAGCTGACCTGTGTTCCAGCGGGTGTAATTGATCGTATGTGCGCCGGTGTCTCGGTGTTAAGGTTAATTTCTCTAACTGCTGGTAAGTGCTGTCTGACCGCTCCCCTGGCGGCCTCTCTGAGCTGAAGTAATGCCACTTAGAGGCTCCGCGTCCCCGTTACTGGCGAGCCCATTGATCCGCTGATCAATAAGTGCATGCGGGCTATACATTGAGAAGGCTGGCTGGATGCTAACGCCCCACCTGGTGTAGGAACGCAGCTACGCTGTTGAGGGCAGGCGGTATTTGAGGGGTTTCATCTGGAAATCAAATCAGGCCCTAACTTCCTCCTCCTCCTCCTCCTCCTCCTGGTGTTTTATTCCTTTCAGGGAGCCTCCATCTTGTTTCACATAACAGTCAATAAAGCAGCCTGTCCCTCTTCGTCTCATCCTCCTGTTAAAGGAACCACTGAACCAGAACACTCAAAACACATATTAAACAGGCATCAGCCTCTCGCCGGGACCAAATCACGCTGTTCAAATGTTGTTCTTCCACCGGGAGCGCAGGACAACTGAAGAGATGGGCTCTGCAACATTAACTTGATTCACTGCTGCGGCGACTGAGTGACACTCCATAAACCTCAGCGGGCCTCTGTCGGGCCCCTCCAGAAGCACCCCACGGCTAATGTGAGGCGCACCAGCAGCCCCCACCCCCACCCCCACGACTCCGCACACACTCTGACGCATATAAGCAAACACACAACACAAGAGCAGCAACACACATGACACTCGCCAGTAAAGCATGACCGTAATGTTCCGCCCACATGTGCTGACATATACATGAAAAATCCGCGCTCGCATTAGCACACATTCGGCTCATAATGGCCAAACTGAGCTTCGCCAACCAGCCTGTAAACTGAAGAGTTCACCCACTAATGGCACTCTGTCTAAAACACGCGCGCACGCGTGCTTCATGGTAATGCGGCAGAGGAGCCGCGCAGCAGTGAGTAATCGTCCTCCCCAGCCGACCTCTCTCCTCGCAGCTCTTCGGCGTAGGCAGTTAGCGGCGGGCCCGCAGCTCCGTGTAAATAGGTAACCTCTACTGCTCAAAATGCCAACTTCCTCTGGCTGATTCCACAGCGCTGGCTCCCTCCGCTCACCTACCGCTGTTCTTGTCACTCGACTTACAAATCGAGTAGTCCGCGTTGATATTTGCTCCGCAACCGTTGCCTCTTTGCCATCACAGGATCGCATTTTTTTGTATTTGTGTGTTTTCCCAACAAACCCGTTTTGTTTTTTGTTATTTCATGAGATCAGATGGTGTAGTAAATCTAAAGTGTCTAGGAGATGCAAATGTGGTTAAAACACCTGATTTCCTCTTAATTGAGGCTCCATTAAGCCACAAACTGTACATTTAAATAAAAAAAAAACCCAGCCTGTTTGCCATAATTGCACTATTTACATGTAATTTACCATTTCCAACTCTGATTAGTGTGTTTTTAATCCATATCATGGGCGATAAACAGCCTCAAAATCCCTTAAACAAGAGCCCTGGGACTGTGTGGTGCACCCAGAGCGTTCAGAAGCCCCACATCGCCCTGTTCCCTGGAATAATTAATGGAAACTCTTCCAGAAACTCCAGGTGTAAACCCCCCGCAAACATCTGAGCAGGAGAGCACAGAGGCTCGATTCTTTCTTTCCTCCATTACCTGGTCCGCAGATCACGCTTTTTTGTGATTTAACTCTTAACAGAATACCCTTAAATCATCGAACTACCGGATGAGTCTAAAGTCTAAAGTGTGTTTGCCTCCTCCTCGTTAATTATTTTCCCGTTTAATCAGACTGAAGCTGGATGTACGATTGTACTTTTGCTCCACGCAGAGCCCTGCCTCATCACGCACAGCCGATGCCACAGATATCACGGATCTACCATTTTGTGCCCTCAGAAACACCTCGGGCACGTTCCCAAAGGTGCCTGGTCCTGCAGGAGCCGCGTGGGCTCTGACAGAAGTACGACGTATGCCCGACACAGAAGCAGAACTTGGCCTTAAAGCGCTGAGGTTAATAATCGTCTGTACCTGCTCGCTGCCCCCTCTGACCCAGTTGTTCTCCTCCAGTGCCGCTTCAGACTGTGAGGTCAGAACACAGACGTCCCTGAGAGGTGAGGATAATCGCTGATTGATGACTCGCTTCCTGTGGGTTCTGCGAGATCTGTGTCATCTGGTGACCACCCCGGAGGAGCAACCTCGCGGAGGCTCATTTGAAGAAAGCGTGCAAAGTGATTTCCTGAAAGCACTCTGAATTTCAAAGGCTGGCGCCGGCCTGCGGGGGCCGCCGAGTCTGAGACGTTCTCAGCGCGAAGCCGCAGGTGGAGCGAGGGCCGCCGCCGCCGCCGCCTTGCGATGCGTCGACGCGGCGCGCGTTCGGGGGGGGGGGCGAGGCGCGATCACAGCCGCCCTCCTCTGACCGGCCGTCTTCTTTTCCCACTCAGATTAGCCTACAGGTGTCTGAACCAGGCGCCGCCGCGACAATGGCATTTCTGACACTGTTCCTATCGCCTTGGAAACACCATGGCAACCTGCGATCAGAGAGGGCACAGCGTGGCTCAATTAGCACCAAACGTATCTGCTCCACTCGTCTGGCTGCCTCGTATCTCCACATTCTTCCCTCCTTCAGACTATGTGGCCCAAATGTGTGAGGCGTTACATCACACTTTATCTCATCTTCACCTTCCTCCCCCTTTTTTAACCCTTTTTGTCACATTAGCGGAGGCTCAGACGTTAACGCTGGGAGCCGCAGAGCCTGACCTCTTCGGCTTTTTTTACTTTTTTGCTCTTATAAATCTGAAAATATTCACGTCAACCCCGTCTTTTCCTCTCCTCCAGGGATTGTTTCCAAGTCCTTCGAGTGCCGTCTGAAGGGTCAGGGGGCTGCGTACGTCGAGGCCGAAGCCATGGACCCCCAAGGGGGCAAGAAGGCCGAGGGGGGCGGCCCCGAGGAGCCGGTGCAGCAGGTCATCATCATCCAGGGCTACGGCGACGGGGAGGTGGCCATCGATCAGGCCCTGGAGGAGTCCGCCGCCGCCACCCTGCAGACGCTCGCCATGGCGGGCCAGGTGGCGGAGGTGCTGCACATCACCGAAGACGGCCAAGTCATCGCCTCGGGCAGGGAGGTGGCGTCCACGGGCGCCCACCTGGCCGGAGGCGGGGCCCAGTACGTGGTGCTGGAGTCGGGGGAGGTGAGGGGAGGCCTGCAGACGGTGAGAGGGGGCCTGACCGCCGCCGCCGCCGCCAGCGGCCAGAGCCACATCGTGTCCGAGTCGTCCACGGCCCTGGACGCTCTGCTGAGCGCCGTCAGCGAGATGGGCCACCAGGAGGAGGTGCAGGGCGAGGTCCTGACGGCGGAGATGGCCGAGGACGCCCAGAAGCAGGTGAAGGAGGAGGAGGAGCAGACGGAGGTGCAGATCATCCACGAGGGCAGCCAGGAGGAGATGCAGGAGGTGCTGCACCTCGCCGCCTCCCAGATCATGAAGGAGGGCCTCACCCAGGTCATCGTCAACGACGAGGGGACCCACTACATCGTGACGGAGCTGGACAACTGCACCCTTCAGGTGGAGGGCGACGTCTACACGGAGGCCAGAGAAGGGGAGGGGCAGCAGGCGGAGCCGCAGCCTGGGGGGGAGATGGTGGTCTATCTGGATGGAGCCAATCACAACATCGTTCTGGAAGGCTGAGGGGAAGAGCAGCGTTTATCACTCAGACCCGCTTTAATTCCTCTAAAGCTTCCACTCAGCCACTAAATCTCTGCCAGTTGTTCTCCCTTCTTGTCATCTTTCTTTTTATCCCCCTCTCCTCCATCTTTGCTTTCTCTGGGGCTTCGCTAAATACAGGCTCAGCATCATTTATTAATAAATACACAGACTAAAAAAAAACCCTTTTCAGGTTGACGTGAGCTTTTGAATGACAACAGATGTTCATCTGGAATTCTGCTTTAAGACAG
Source organism: Lagocephalus sceleratus (assembly GCA_911728415.1). Classification (NCBI taxonomy): domain Eukaryota; kingdom Metazoa; phylum Chordata; class Actinopteri; order Tetraodontiformes; family Tetraodontidae; genus Lagocephalus; species Lagocephalus sceleratus. Next base: position 8,355,883 of record CAJVRN010000126.1, read on the forward strand.
GAAACAGGAATATTAAAGAAAATGTGAATCAGTGAATCAGGATTTTCGTTTTTAATGCTTTTACTTTCACTCTTTCAGTTTAATTGTTCTCATATGCGAAACATAATTCAGATTAAATCTTGATTCTGAGAGCATCACACCGGTAATCTAAGACCTTTTCTTTTTTCAACCAATAATATTAACGTCGTTTCCGACAAACGCCGCAAACCTTCAAACAAAAAAAGGTTTAAAATGAAAATAATGTAAATCGATTTCTGATAATAAAGAGACTTTTTACCGGTGTGTTTGCTGTTGTGTTTTCCGTCGATAACCGTGTTTCCGCTGCCGTGGTTACGCGTTCAATACGGCGTGCGCGTGCGTGCGTGCGTGGATGGATGGCTGCCATCATGCGGGCTGATCACCGACGCAGTCATTATCATCACCATCATCATTATCACCATCATGATCACTGTCAGCCCTAATCGTCAGCCCCTCTCCTCCACCCCATCAGCCTCGTTCTGTTCATCCCAGCCCCCCCCAACACCACCACCCTCCCAGCAGCGTTGAGCACTGGAGGGAGAATCAATATTCATTTAGGTCCTTACACAGGCCTGGATTCTGGAGGAGAGCAGCACTGGCTGCAGACGTGCCGGCCCACCCTGACACTGAGCCCTCCAACACTCACGTGCACGGAGAGTTCAGGAGACCCTGGGGGGTGGGCTTTAGTGTTGGGGGTGGGGGGGGGGGGGGCAACAACTGACTGATGTCCATCTACAGTGATGCGTTCAAGGACTCCCGTGCTGTTCTGCGGTTTCCAGTCAGCAGCCTGTAAATACGTTCTTGCGAGCAAACTCTCTGGGGAGGTGGGAAAACCTGACTTTTATCTATATTCCCCTTCCCCTTCTGTCTGAACAGAGTGTTGGGTGGGAAACAAAGTGAACAAATAGCAGCACACACTCGTGGCTGCTGGGGTCAGTTTGTTTCCAGCCGGTTCCAAAACCAAATTAACACTTTTGCGGCCTGACTGCGACCTCAATACCTGTCTTTATCTGAGCGATTTCGTTGTGTTTTCTGGAGCCGTTAAGGGGGAAAAAAAAAAAAAAAAAAGGCATCGAATTATCGGAGAATGAGGAGGCTGGTTATGAAGTGCAGCCGGCCACTGGTGTGACACGGAGGAGAGAAATTAGCAGCTGTCACCCACTGATGGGTTCATTTCCTGACAGGCCTCAACAGTCCTGCAGCAGACGACCAGGCGGCTGATGGAAACCTGCTGCTGGTGCTTAATTGGTGGGCCGGAAAGAGGGGGGGGGCTGGGACAGTGGGGGGGTGAAAAGAGTGGGAGGGGTCCGTTAATGTGTTCTGCAACATTCACAATGCGGCCATTGAAAACGGATCTTTTCATTTTATTTTTAACCGAGTTACGCAGAGCAGGGACAGAGGCCGCTCTGTTGGGGCCGCCGAGGGGGCGGAGCCAAGGGCTCACGCACTCCTTCACTCAGGTGCCTCGAATGTGAGGAGGGAATGTTGATGAACGTGATGTCGTGCAGTTAAAAAAAAACCCAATAAAGCAGGTTTAATAAGGGCAGGTAGCTTCAGATCAGGTCAGACTCAATATTCACACAATCTTTTTTCCTATTATCAGGAGGTCAAAGGTCTTCCTCGTCAGCTGAGGATTAAAGCGAAACTCCTCTTATTCTCTTAATCAACATGAGCGCAACATTTCTATCATTTCTGAGTGGCACCGCAAACATACAGGTGTGTTTCACCTGTTCTGGGGGGTGTTATTTCACAGATGTCTCAAATATAAAGTTGCTGACGTTGGGATCCTCCCTCCCATCGGCCTGTGGTCCCGTTACACCGATATCGATCATGTTTTTCAGATCTCTGGATTATTTTATGACGAATCCAGTTTCTGCTTTCTGAAACGAGCTTCTCGTCCGCTTTTGTCTCCCTGATTGCCCCGATCGATTCCACCTGCTCCTCCTCACCTGTGCCTCGCTAGTTAGCCCCGCCCTCCGGTACTTAAGCTTCTCTCACGCGTGTGTTCTGATCAGCATTTTTCCGATGCTGCGTTCAGGTCTCATGCCCTTTATCTGTGAAACTCATGTTTGATGTCAGTCGGTTCAGGTGTTCTTCCCTGTTTAGACTTCCGTTCTCTTGTGCGGTCTCGTTTCTGGTGTTTCCTTTTCTGTTCATAGCGGCGTGAATGAAAAGAGTGTTTGTTTGGGCTCTAACTGGGCCTCCACGGCTCCAGAACGAGACCAGAACAAAAGAAAGGGCCAGTTTACATAAATTCCAGACGCGCCAGGCTGCGTGATGGAGAGATACTGTGTGTTGTGGTGACACACACACACACACACACACCCACAGACGAACACCGGGACGCTAACCTGCACCCTCTCCCCGGGGCAACGCTCATCACTCTCCTGGGGACAACTGAGAGGGACAGCGGCGTGGACGGGAGCCTCCCTCGCTCCCTCTGCTCCCTGAGTATGATAAATATGGCAATTCTGTTTAGTGGCCATCTATAGAGAACATCAGCCGCGGGATCGTTTTCTTAATGTCTCTGCTATTAGTTTTGCTTCCCTTTGGCAGTATTAGCATGCGGCTTGACACGCTCCGCCAGCGTGCATGTGCGAGTCCTCGGGGCTCCAGGTACGATTCTATTAAGCCTGACTCGCTTGTTTATTTCCCGTCTGCCTCTACGCGTCCCTCCCCCGGACCCCGGGTCCAAGGCCGACGGGTCGCGTCTAGCCGCACGTTGGGCGGAAGAGCGATGTTTCCGAGGCCGCGGATCGATAGCCGTCTGAGGCGGAGCAAGGGGGGGTGTGGGGGGGTCTGCGTGGCTCCTTTTCTTTTCTCTTACTCTGAGTCTTTCCTTCTATGTGGCTCTGCGTTTCTCTCTTTGATCATGTTAATCCCTGCCTAGCCCCCCCCACACACCCACACACACACACACACACGCCAGCCCGTCTGCCACACACACCTCAGCACCTGACAGAAATTGACAGCCCCCCCCCCCACCACCACCACAAGCTCAGCCCCCTCTCCTCAAGACAGATCTGATTATCCTAGCATCTTCAGATAGCAACAGTCCTGGCCGTGCTTTTCCGTCAGCCCCCCCCCCACACCCACCGTGCCCCCCCCCCTCCCGGCGCCGCCCCTCTGATTGAATCGCGGCTCTTTGCTGTCAGCCGCCGCTAACACCTTGGCGCTCGCAGCCATCTGCTTCGTGTCAGCGTGGCTGCACGCGGGTTAACTCTGTTGGTGCGTTCGCTTTCGCAAAACAAACAGCGCGGCGGTGGTGGGGGGGGCGCGATAGGATTTCACGATGCAGAAAATATGTCAAAATAAGGCGAAGCTCGAATATTTTACTTGGCAAAAAGTTGTGTCACTTTAGCGGTAACGGAGCGCTGGCAGGACGGCGAGGACGCGGCGCCAGGGCTGGAAATAACGTGGAACCTATCTGGATCTGCTTATCCTCACTTGGCTTCGCCCCCCCGGCGCGGCGAGGAGCGACCGCGAGGCCGGAGTCGGGCCATCGGAGTCTCCCGACCGCGGCGGGGCCGTTGCCCCCTTCGCCCCAGGGAAACGCGGCGTCACACCGCTGGAGGCGGAGAGCCCCCGAAGAGCAACGCGGCGGTCGGCCACCTCGTCTCCGCCCCCCCCCCGTGTAGGTTTTTCCTGTTGGGGAGAGGAGCTGGCGTGTTTGATCATTCAGGTCGTGAACAAACAATCTGACCCCTGACCCCTGACCCAGATGAAGCCTGGGTGCGTTACCCTCTTGTTCTCCTCTGCTGGGCTGGTCTGATTTCGTTGATGTTCTCATTTTTTATTATCTGCGGGTGGGCGGGGCCTGTGTCGTTCAAAAGGGCTCATTCGATTGGCTAATTCCCTCATCTGGTCGGTATTACAGCACTTTTAAGTGTTAAAGACAAGATGGGGTTATCCTTTGAGTACGAGGATTTACTCCCAAGATGGTGCTAAACACACCCGAGCCCGTTACCACCCCTGTGCGTTTCTTCGGGGGGGGGGGTTAAGAGCCGGGTCGTAATTGTGGCAAGGTTCCTTCTGAGCCACCCTGACCGGCTGCCTTTTAACCGTCTTGGATGGCGAATTGAGCTTCGCATTTGTGAAGTGCAGCCCTGGGAGTCCCCCGGTGGCCCCTGCCTTGCTGTAACAAGCGTGGGGGGCCCCTGTGGTAAGTGCTCTCTGGGGACCCCCGCTCTGATCCGGCCGTCCCCGGGGTCCTGTTAATTCCTGTTCTGCTCAGAGAGCCTCACCACTCTCCGCTGCTCTCCTCTCCTCCGTCCCTCGCTCTCCCTCTCCTCTCCCTTTCCTGGTGTAGAAGGTGTCAACAGGAAACTCGGTCGGTCTCATTAAAGGCACAGTGGAGGTGGTGACGGTGACAGAGACAGGGGGGGTTGTTGGGGGGGGGGGGCTCTTCAGTTCAACTTCACTGATACACCAAGAGGTGGAAGCGGGCCAGAATTCTTGGGAATTCTGAGAGGTTCCTGCACGTCCCAGTCTGGCACCAGTCCACCAAAACATTAAAACAGAGGAACATGAAGAAGCACCGAGAACCCAAACCAAGACTCGGGCAGCGGACCCTGAAGTGAGGGTCTCCAGGATGCCTCCGAGGCTCCGCCTTCATTCATCACTGAGCTCCGTGCTGCTATCAGAGGGTGAAAACGCGGCCTTCCGACAGTCCGTGCAGCATGAAGGTTCTGATTTCCTGCGGTTTCAACGGAGCCTCCATTTATCTGGACAGGAGCGTCCTCCAAATGATCCATGAGATGTCCTCGCCATCATCTGGATCCTCCCGAACGCTTCCCCCTCCACCCGGCGCCCCCCGACGCCCCCCCCTGCTCCTGGCCTCTGTCGAGCCTGGAGTGGGAGGGGGGGGCTCGTGCGTGAAGAGGAGGAGGAGGAGGTGCCCAGATCATGCCGGGCAACTCCACAGGAGTGATAAGAGCGAATAAGCTGTCAGCGTGGGCGTCGGATGGGCCTTATTGTTCATATTTAGATGGGGAACAATGGCGGGGTGTCAGGCGCCTATAGTCCATAATCTGCTGATGCTGACCAAGTGTCAGGGTGATCCATGAGGCCGAGGCTCCGGAATCCTGAAGCAATCCCCCGTAGGAATGTCATGGGGGAGAGTACAAATGGGACAGCATCTGCCGGACTATAGATAGATAGGTGCAGCGGTGGAGGAAGGAAGGAGGGCGAGGGAAGAAAGGAGGGATGGGCGGGGGGGGGGCAAGGGGGGGTTCTAGAGAAGTCGACATAAAGGGGAATTTAATGAAAGAATGATTGAGCATATTATTTTCTTGCTAATTGCGAGGAGGGAAGCACCTGTGAGGAGAGATGGATGGAGGGGGGGGGGGGCTGTGTGAGCTCCCTCCTGCAGGTGAGTCGGGGGGGGAGGATGGGCAACAGATTAGGAAGGAGGCCCCCGGGAGCCCCCCCCCTCCCTGCCAATGGAGGCTTGGTTCCGGGCGAGGGGATGCCCCCTGGCGCCACACTCACCCTGGTGCCGTCAAAGCCTATCAGCCGCTTTCTCTACGCCCCCCCCCATCCCATCTTCAACCTCCCGCCCGCCCCCCCCACCCACGCTGTTGCCGTGACAGGTGACGATTACCAGGAGGCTTTGATGGAGGCTTTGAGCGCCCGTGTTTGCGTTCGGTGACAGCGCTTTTGAAAAATTGTGCACTCAGATTGCGGCATGCGCACGGGGACGCGCTTTAAGTCTTGCCGCGCCCCCTCACCCCCCACCTCAATCTAGCCCCAGCCTCCCCCCCCCCAGGCATTCTTCATTTACTGTCACAACTATTAGACATGGACGGGGAGAAAAATAAGAGATGGTATCAGTAACGCATGAGCTCCGGTAATTAGCCTCCTGATGCAATGATGTGTGTGTGTGTTAAACTGTTCCTCCTACATCTGCTGCTCATCATCGTCAGCTCTGTAAACCAGAATCCCCCTTTTTTGGGCTCTCGCAGTCTCTCTAAATGATACTTCGTCTCCTGCGGCTAACATCAGTGACCTGATGTAAGGGAGGCTCTGATTCCCACCAAGGCCACGGATCTTCACTTTCTCCTCTTCCTCTGCTCCTCTTCATGGGTCACATCTCTGTTTATCTCATCCCGGCGCTCTTGTTTCATCTCTTTCCTTATTTGCTCGATAGGGTGATGCCCTTTTGAATCGTGTGTTTCGACGGTCCAATCAGGAGCAGCCAGAACTCCCGCCAAAGGTCGATGTCGTCGACTTGTTTTCCTCAACGCCACCGGATCAAAAGAGTCGTTAATGGAACCAAATCACGCCAACGACGGAAAACTCCGACCTCACGTCCGTAAGTCGTGACGGATTGCCCCTGAGTCTCACCGGAGCTCATTACCCGGCGTGCCACGGGTTCCTCGGCCGCTCCGCGCCTGCCGCGCCCGCCTGGGTCCAACGTCTGTTCACCGTCAACTGTCGCTCTCCGGCTTCCAAGACAAACAGGCGGCGCTCGGAGTCGGACGGCGACCCCGAGGAGAAACCCCGCTGACATCACCGAGAGCTTAGCCAGTCCTCCCTGGCGCTCCCAGAGGCTGCCGCCCGCTCTCGCTAATCAGCGGATCCATAACAGACACACGCGCGCACAACAGGGCGAGGCGAGGCGGAAAGAAATGACCGCCGGTGCATCCTCGCCGCTGTCTGCGAGTTAAATAACGGCCTCGGGGCGGAGCCGCCGCGGCGGCGCTCGCATTCGGACCACTCGGGGACCTGGACAGATTTGCATCAGGCCACAATTCTCCGGCGTTCCCGGTTCCTCTGATGCGGAAAAGCTCCACAGAGGTCGGTTAGGACGAAGATACACAGTGAGAGGATGTTTTCATCGCTGGGGTCGGATCCCACCTCGGCTGTTTTCACTGGTTTAGTACTGGGGGGAGGGATCACACCAGCACCGAACTGGACTCGGCTCAGGCACATTAACGCTTCGGTATACGGCGTGAGCTCTGTAAAAAAGGGACAACACAACCTAAAAATACAACCTCGCTGTCACGGGTTTACGTTTACGTGGATGCTGCTCTTCATACCGTTGATGATAATCATGGGGGGGGCTGGGATCATTCTGAAGCCCTCACAGGTTGTTGCTAATGGGCGAGGTGGCTGTTGAGGGGTGAGGGTGTCCACAGGGGAGGTCATTCCATACGGGTGAGGTTGCTCTGACGTCACCCCTGCAGCCGGGAGGAACGCGTCAACCCCCCCCCAACCCCCGCCCCCCCATCACCAACCCGTCTTCCCAATTTAAACTGTCTTCGCCTCGTGTCAATTACGGACATGCACTATCGGAACGCTGGTGCGATGGAAGGCAGCAGCCGAGAACTTGTTTTATTACTTAATTGAGTGAAGTTCCAGCAGGCCTTGTAAATGAGGAGTGACAGTAGGCGTTATCGCGGCGCCCGGGTAATTACGCTCGCCTAAGTCTGGTTTGGGGAGGCGAGACTCTCGCGGCGGTTATAAACAGCTTAGCTGGGAGCGCAGACTCACGCAGTGTCATTTCCGAGGCCAGGAGTTCTACGTGCGAGCGGCGGGAGGAGCGTCATTTATTACAGAGCCTGTTTACGAGCCCGCTTCCATCTCGGGGTTGATGCTCGCTAGCGCAGGTTCGCACGCCGCAATTAGCACATGTAACGACTTGGAGCTGGAAAGCAAAAACCGGCACGTTTGAAAAGCTCTGTCCTGGTGAGAGGTGTAATCATGTTCGGGGCAATTACGCTGCTTTGCTACTCTGCAGCCGTGTTACGCACCTGTGGGACGCTGATTGACTCAACAAGCTAATTAGCGTTGGTTGTGTAGGCCCAACAACGCGCCAGCGAGGGGGCGCCTGGCTCAGCCAATGAGAGCCCTCCTCAGGTGTTCACAATTAACCCTCCCAGCCGAGAAACGACACAGTCAGAAAACAAGGCAAAGGAGGAACGCCAAAGAAAATCGAGATCCCAGGTCAACGACTAAACGTTGATTTGGAGTCGGAATTAAATCAGTAAGTGTAACAAACGATCTTCGCCGGGCTCTTCCCTGGAAATCGTCCTTTTCCGCCCACATGGGGTGGGGGTGGAATACGAAAGATAAAGACCTGCGAGATGAACGGTGCATAACGGAGAATCGCGGATGTTGCGTGACTGGGGGTGGGGGGGTGATGTGTTATCTATGAAAATGGATAAAATGAGAAGAACAGAAGATCAACACAGTGAGGCCAAAGTCTCTGTAGACTAATTATTCCTATGACAAAGTGGAAACCACTGTCGTCCTCGCTCCACCCAATCACATCTATATATATATATATATATATATATATATATATATATATATATATATATGCATACACACACGCATATATATACATACATACGAGTGTGTGTGTCTCTGATTAAGTGAGGAGGATGTACGCCGTCATCCACCTTTGGGGCCTTCCTTAAGTGGCCTTAAATAAGATAATAAGGGTGGTGGGCAGAAAAGAGGGGACTTTGTCTGCTGGCATTAGTGCGGCGGCCATGTTGGCGGTGATATCTTTGAGGGGGGAGAGTGTGCCAGTAATGAGACAGGGTTGCCTTCCCTCGCCGGCCTAATTAATCCTACATTTTCATAGCGTATAATCGCTGCCCACAGTGCAGCCGTCTGCCGGCCCAAGACGGGAGATGTCGGAGCATCCGCTATCTGTTGCCCCTATCTCTTCCCTCTTCCTGCCCCGCCCCTCCCCCACCCCCACCACCACCCAACGCAATTTATTACACTGGTATCCAGAGTGAAGTGAAACCTCCCAGTATGGACCTATCTGTCATCTCTACACTATCAGGAAACACACCGGCAACCATATTGTGCTACAAGGGGCCGCGGCAAATGACTATTTTTATGGTGCGCGATAAAGGAAACGCGGCCGTATGTTCAAATGTTTTACCGCCGGGGTGGAAACGGGAAGAATTTAGGGTTCCGAAGTGGTTCTGATGGCATTTGTGCCATCGTGGCCAGTGAATTTATTTGCGCTCGGCTAACAGCGTGCTAACAACGAGCCCGTTGTCTGAACCCTGTTTGACAGGGACAGAAAGAGAAAGATGGTTTATGACAAAATGCCAAATTCAGGATTTTCATGCATTTTCAGCTTTCTTGCAAATTAAAGCTGTTTAAGAACGGAGTAAATTGAGATTATTAAGTCAATTTTGTTGTTTCCAGCTTATTAATAAACACGATTATTGGACTGTAACTAAAATTTTAAATTCACTAAGCGATGAATACGCTCCTGTAGCACCTCAGTCTGTGTTGGAACATGTCTCGTTTTCAGACACTGTGTGTTTGGTGGATTGTTAGCGTTCTTTGCCGCCGCCCTCGGACTGAAATGCGCGTCGGAACGCACCGCTGAGCACCGCCAAGGCTGCGTGCCGGGGACGATCCCTGAGATGATAAAGAGAGGAAAGTGAAAAGCCGCGTCCTGTCACATTTCATGATCTCTTGGCTGAAATGCGAGGCCTGCGGGGCCTCGAGGGCGACATCCTCGACGCGCTGTACCGACAAAACCTCGATGCGGCGAATGAAGGAGGTGGAGATATGGTGGGGAGGAGGGAGGGGGGTGGAGAAAAAGACAAGGGTGGAGCATCTGGGGGGAAACAGAGAGGAAGATTTAATGGTAAATAAGCCCGTGTAGAAGCAACTGATGCTGTCGCTCCCTATATCTGTGAAATCCTCCCTTCCTTTCTCTCTCCCTCTGCTTCTGTGTCTCTCTACCTCAATCGTTGTCGGTGTGAGACAGATACCCCAGCCTCAAAGTGACAGGCCCTCAAACGACTTGGCGAGGAAACCAAGCATTAATTAAGTCATTGCTGGACTGTAATTTCCTTGAGAAGTGAAAAAATGCACAAGAAAAGGTTACTGAGACCTTTTCTGTGTCAAAATTACCATTCGTCATGAATATTAATGCACCTAATGAAGACAACCTTTGCTTCATCAAGAATGTTCTGGAGCAGGGTGCCACGCTGATAGACTCTCCCTGGCTGTTTTTCTCCTTCAGTCAGGACGGGAAACTGGCACACATACCCACACACACACACACACACACACACACATAGTTCCCTTCATGTAGACCAACAAACCCCTTCAAACGTGAGGCGCCATGTTTGAAAAAAAAAAAGATTCTGAAGAGAAAGCCAAGCGGACTCGCTCGGTTCTGGTTCACGTCGCCTCAGCTACAACAGGTGGCGTACATTATTGGACCGTTTCACGTTGAACTTTGACCTCACAGACCGCAGCAAATAATCAATAGGCAGCTAGCCTTTTAGCATCACCGCGACTTCTTCTCCTTTTGTTCACCTTTTTAAATGACACTTGACTTCCGACTTCACGTTTTCTGTGTTCATTTGACTTGCAGATCTTCTGGGTGTATGTGTGCAGGTTTAAAGTCCAGTTTTAGTCAGACTAACACAATTATTCCGGTTTTTAGGAGGCTGAACTGAAAGGCTACCTCACCGTTCACAATGGCAAATATGCAACATACAGCGCAGCTGCGCTTCTATCAGTCTTTTTGTCCCCCAAACCTCAACCTTGTAGCTAAAGTATATGTAAGTCAGTTAATATTATTATTGATAATTCTGGTATTGTATTAAAGCACTGTTATGCCACCTTTATCGGGCCACCGTGTGAATCGTAGTGGAGATAGCTAGATGTTGCTGTTTACCATCACTAGGATTTGCTGAGAATCTGAACTTTGTCCACATTTGTCATTATTGTCCTAGAAAGCGGCTTCGTTACCTCGTCTCTTCTCCCCGCTAATCTGACATTTTTTTCGACTGCAGGCCGTCTTTATTTTTTTGAGTTTGTCCCGGACAAACTCCTCCTCTTCGGGCCCAGACAGTTCCGAGCCCCAGCCGATGACACCTTTGTTATCTGGAGGTTCTTGATGATAATTACATGGACACATTCCTGGGAGACACCCAACTTTTCTGGCAATGTACCGTTTTGTTATTCATCAACCCGTCGCTGTGATTTCATGGAGCGTGTCAGCGGTCCACTGTGTGGTGACAATGACCAGTCTTTCAGGAGGGGGGTCATCTCCCCATCCTCTCCATGCTTGAAGTTATCGGCCTGTGTGTTCAGAATGCTGGCAGAAGAGGGACCCGGTCCTGGTGTGTAGGACAGAGTGTGTTGACAACTTCTTTTCCAGACTTTAGCATTTGATTTACAATAACAGAGAACTGAAGAGTAAAGTCAGTAACCAGCAACATAAAGGCTCTGAAGGTCCTCAAAGCTAGAGACATAATGTCCGCCAAGTTCCTGAAGTTCTTCTTGGGAATTCCAGACTGTGAAGTCCTGCTGGTTAGCTCGTCTGGTTACTCTGGAATTCCCATAAGGGCACTGGTACCCATAGTGGGGCAATGATTCTGACTCTTTCTTCAGGGCAGGTGAATCGGTGGGTAGAGGGGGTGGAGAGAGGAATGTGTGGATGGGTGGGTGGATGGATGGATGGATGGATGGATGAGTTGAGATTTTAGAGGAATGCCGAACCGCCCACCCAACAATCTCTCCAGACCTTTCAGAGTTAGACTGAGAATGTAAGACATCTCCCTGAGGGGGAGATGTCCTGGAAGCACCTGACCCAACGCCTAACTGATCCTCTCCACAATGAGGAGCAGCTTCTCTCCTGGAAACTTTCTCTTTGTTGCTGAGACGTGGAGCGAAAAACAAGGTTTTATTCCAACACTGCCTTTACACCATGACCAGATAAAGAAGCATCACCAATAAAGCCAATCCAGTTTTGACTTTGGAGTAAAGCGCTCTCGAAAATCATCCACAATCAATGGATAGTTGGGATTTGATGTTTCAGTTTTTCATTTCTAGTTTCTTTTGTTTTTCATCATCCAGGGAGAGTTGTAATCTTGTTCTGGTACTCTGCTGGCTATTCCAGTTTGGTCGGGAGCTACAGATAGCTCAGGGAATGACCTCCAGGAGGAACAACCAGGTGAAACCATCAAGCTCTAGAACTTTGGAGGAATTTTCATATTCCAAATAGTAATGTAACCTGTAACAATGAAATGATCCTTTAAATGCCACACACACACACACACACACACACACACACACACACACACACACACACACTCTTCATGCTGTAATCACCAGCGCTCAGACGCCATCATCGCCCTCCTTGCTGAGCGGCGTCTCTCTCTCCCTTTGTGACTCTTATTAATTCAGATCTGTCAAACGCACACGCACGTGCGCATCATCTCAGTGGGTGATGGCTCAGCGCTGAGTGACAGCAGCTCCGTCCGTCGGCGGTGGGGAGATCTCACCGCCACCACTGCCACAGAGAAGGGACAGCTCACCCAATCTCGCGTCTCAGGGCTGTTTACAGTTTGAGGAGACGGCGTCTCCCCTCATCCTCCACCGCAAGCTTCTCCATGAACGGCTCTTTTATTCCACTCACACAAGTTTGAAGTTCCAGAACAGGCCCGGTCCAGATGCTCCGTTTCTGACTTTTCCTTGGACCGACTGTGCCGCGTTAGTTTGGAGGCGGGTGGGTGATTTACGCCTGCGTGTCAGAGGTGTGATATTAGCTCTCCTGCTCCACGCTGCCAGATGTGGAGGCCTTCATCCAGAACCTAACATCTGCGGCCAAAGTGCAAAACTTTCCCAGTCGTGTCTGAGTGACGTGTCACCTCGTCCTCGTGAGTTTGAGATGTTCTGGCCGCTCCAGAACGACCAGACCATCTTTACATCCGTCTTTAAGGTTCCTACTCAGTCGGAGGGAGTTACTCTGTTACCAGATGTTTTCAAGATATCCTTCCTCTTTCTGTCCCTTCAGGGCAGGCGGAGGGATCTGCATCTCTGTGCTTCGGTTCACTGTCTGTAACTCACCGCTCTGTGGAGACACCTCGGTATTCCACCAGTTGCACAGCATCCTCCTTCAATGATTTTGTGTGTGTGTGTGCATGTGTGTGCGCGTGTCTTTATGGTACCAAACCTTGAGTGAGTGGAGCAAAGGGGATAGAAATCTTCATCAGGAACAATCACAACACTGCAACGTATAAACACCTTTAAACCTTTCAAGCACAAATTCTGACTTCTGTCAACACTTTCGAAAAACATAAACAATGAGAGTTATAACTTTTGATTATGATGTCCAATTAGTCAACAGGTCAATTATTTCCTAATTTCCTGATGGCATATAATCAAAATTCCTCCTTAGCTCACAATTAATTCCTTTGTTGTGCTCCACACATGATGATACAGCAGCCATCTTGATTCCCACTTTTTCCAAGTTTTGTTTTTGCTTTTTGCACCAGCAACAGTCTAAGAGAAGGTACAGCAAACACGCGATGCGACTGCGGCAAAGAAATCCCAGGAGCCAAAGGGTTAAAGGTTTTTTTGGTGTTTTGCAACTCTTTTCCAAACTCTTCATGAGAGGATCATTTTACCCTGAACCGCTTTGGAATCGATCCCCCTCGGCACCATCATGCGTCACATCATCACTGCAGCTCCCATCACCAGTTACCTGCCAGTTCATATGTGCGCTGGAATGTTCCGAATATTGACTCTGAACCGTCCAAGTCTCACCAAGATTGATCAGCTGCTCCCATAAACCAACATTTCTAACTCTTGCAGCATTTTGCAGTTAAAATCCAAACGCCAGTCAGTTTTAGTTGTTTATTTATTAGCAAGAACAAGCATTAAATGTCATTAAATAAGCCCAGTATAAACCTGGACATGATGAGTAATAGGGCGATATCAGCTATTAACAAACAAGATAGAGCCCCTGTTCAAGTGTTTAGCTACCACATCGTATTTCCAGCATCACACTGTCAGCAGAGAGGATCAAAGAGGTCAAATAGAAAAAAGCAAACAGCACCAAAGAAAACAAAGACGCCAAAGTTATGCCAATTATTTTCAGATGTTATTGGCTGGATTTGTTTCTTTGTCTCTTGCGTTGATGATGTGGATTTGGACCCGGTTCAACTTTTACTCGTAGGGCCGTGAAGGATTTCTGGCTTCCCCTAGGTGAGAGAATAAAACTGTGATTTCTAGTCAGAAGTTCTGCCAAGGAAGCCCGGAGCTGGAGGGCTCAGAGACGAAGACAGACAAGAACACAGAGTAAACTGGTCCGCCGAATGTCAGAAACACCATTTTTTTCCCTCCTTTTTTTTTTTTTTTTTTTTTGCATCATTTGATCTGTTCTGCATCAGTCTTAGAGGGAGAAAAAAAATAATTGGCCGTTTAAAGGCACAAAAAGAAAGTTTGCCTTTGTTCTGAATCTGCATAAGAGTCGCACCATACATTATCATGAATAATACATCCATATCTCATCCATAGCCACGGGTGGTAGGGATTAAATAAAGCGCCGTAAATAAGCTTCAAAGCCCGCTGTATGCCATTTTGTTACACCTCGCCATAGAGGCCTTTCCTTTAATCACAAACTTAGCCCGAGCTGGTGGGGCCCTTTGGTGGGGATGGTGCGAGTGTTGTTATTAGTGCAGGGTGGCCCCGTCTGTACACACATATTCATTTACCTAATTAACACAGAACTCACACTGCGAGTCAAATGAAAGCTACCGTAGGGGAGTCACAGAGAACAAAGAGTGGCGAGGAAGCCCGTGACTGGAATCACCGGGAAAGAAAAGCAAAGCTGCCCAAAAGAGAGTTTCGCTAACTGTTGTGGTTTAAACACGGATGCTTGCTTGTTAGTCAAGTTTTACAGATTAGTGAGTTAGCACTGATTGATAGATAATGTGCACACAATGTGGGTTAGGCTGAAGCTATCTGTAGTTTTTTATGTGTTTGAGGTGACTTAGAGCACCTGAACAGCTCATTGGTTGACTTGTGGAGCGTGAACATGTTTGCCGATGACACTTTGTTTTATCTTCAAACCCAGGAAATAGTATTTCTCCAGGCGCTCGTGCCCAAAAGTGACGGTGTTTTGACTGTAAAGCAACTTGGAACAGAAATCCAATTTAAAATTTTGAGGAAAATTCAAAAAGGTTAGGAGACAGTCACACACACACACACACACACACACACACACGTTAAACAGACGGAGGAACTCCGACAGGTAACCTCCTTTTGTGCTGTGTGTTAAAGAGTTAACGTTTGAAGAATTAAGAATGTGATGTTCTGAGACGTAACCTCGTCGACACCTATCGTCTTCAGCTGAAGAAAACTCATGCAATTAACATTTCATTCTTGGTGACATTTCACAAAGTTTGTTTAGGCTGTTTGTGACGCTGTGAGGGAGGCAGCTTCTGCCTGTAGCTGTGTTTACGCCTCTCTTGTTTGTCTTTGTTCCCTCTCAGGTGCAGGACTCATCTCTTAATTTAAAGAGCTGGGTGTCTTTAAGGACTCATTATCTTTAATTAATGCACTAAGATAGATGCTCATCCTATCTGCCTCTTATCTCTGTCAGGTTATTTTCATGGCTTATCGCAGACTGCGCTGAAATAACACCAACTACCTGATTTGTATTATGTGAAGATTGTATTTTTTCTTTTCCAAAATTAAACTCTAATGAAGTCTACAGACTTTTCTTCAATACATCTTCAATAAATTTTCTTTCCATTGGCTTTTCCAAATCTTCTTCCATTTTTCTTAACTGTAACAGAATCTATATAAGTAAAGTTACACTGGTTTGAATTATAATAATATAATAATATTGTAAAAAAAAAAAGAAACTGAGACACAGAAATTCTTTAATGTCTTTAAAAAAACAATGAAGCTATCTTCAGGTCCATCTTATTAGCATTCCGATATCTTGAGCTATATTTTTTAACATCTCACGCCTGGAAGTGTTTAAAAGGTTTAGTATCATCCTGTTTTATTTTTATAAAGAGCAAGGGCTGATATTATTCTGCAATTAATCAATCAAGATGCATCTCATCACATCAGGAGTGAAATAATTCAATTGAAAGTGAAAAAGATTACTAAGAAATTCAGAATTTTGACATTTCAGGTTTCCCTTCTTCTCAGTATTGCAACAAAATGCCTTGTTTCCACCGTGCGGGATGAAAATTCCATGCAAACTGAAGGCGTCTGTAATATAAAAACGGTGATTAATTCCACAGGGTTGATGTTGAATCAGCAGCCAATTATCACCTGACAGCGACTGTTCCTCCTCACACTTCCTAAAGCAGCTGTCAAACATCTGCCTCCAGCACCGCTGGGACCGCCACCAGCAGATCCAGGACAGGAGCGGGAAGCTGTGGATGCAGAGAAGAGAGCTTGCACGGACAGGCGGATGGAAGGATGCTGACTGAGCCGTGGGTTCGACTGGTTTTACTGGTGACTCCGAAGAAACCAATTGGAGCAAAGGTGACGACGAAATCACCAAGCACACATTCGCCTCTCATCAGCACTGACCTCCTTCCACTCCTGTGATCCATGTTGTCATGGAGACAGGCAAAAACAAGGATGACACCCCCCCCCACTTCTTCTTTTTTAAGACGGACGGGGCCCTCCGGATCAACCCGCAGCCATATTGGCAAAAAATCAATAAGTTTTCCTTCGGCCTCGCTGCGGTCCAGAAGGCTGTAACGTATCAATCCGCACGTGCACGCCCGCGCATGTGAGCAGAGGGGTTGGGGGGGGTTTGCCCTGGAACAAAAGCCGCCCTGCGCGTTTGAACTGCTCCATTAAAACAACCTTTGTTTTTGATAGCGAGGAGGGAAAAGAGCGAGCAAGCTGAAGGCAGCCGGCGTGTCAGTCTGAGACGGAGAGGGTTTGTTGTTCTGTTTTGATTTTCTTTAAATTCTGTTTCTCATTACTGCTGCGGAGCCTCAAGCGGAGTGTGTGTCTGTGTGCGTGCGTGTGTGTGTGCGCATGTGTGTGTGTGTGGGGGGGGGGGTCTGAGCACAGGGTCCCCCAGGAGCCATGGGGAGTCCCCACTTTGATGGAGGCCTGAGCATCATTAGAGCAGATAGCACGATGGGGTCAGAAACACGCTGCGCACGACTGCCACGCATCTGCAGATCTCCCAGCAGCCTCAGCACGGGACCGAAGCAGGCGGCAAGGCGCTGTTCAGCTGTTTATCAAAGAGCTGGAATAAAGACCGAGCGACGATGGATGGATGGATTCCAGATTCACGAGCGTGGGTTAACGGAGTGTGGAGAGCCGCTCCAACCCTCGTCTCTTTATCCCCCAAAGTTCGCTCGGCATGAAGAAACCAACGTGCACCGGCGTTTCCTTTATGAGTGCCATAAAAATTATACTGTTGTGCTTAATTTCTTTTTAATAAAGTGAGTGAGAACGCTTAGCCGGTGCGGTGGACGTTAATGGGACTGAGAGGAGCGGTCCTCTGCCGAGGAGCAAACCCACTCCAGGCCCCAAAGGTCAACCGTATTTTTATAATAAAGACCCCGCGGTCGGACCTAAATCTGTCTGGGGCGAGGGAGCGGCAGATAAAACCTGATTCTGCCACCAGACATTACGACGCGCTCTTTGCGGCAGAGCGATGGGACCCGCTTCCCGTTTTATACGGCGGAAAGTAAATTTCCGTGAAGTGTGGAGCCGAGCCTCAGAACTGTTGGGAAGGGTCCGGGGTGCACAGGAACGGAGCCGTGCCCAGGGTGGCCACTTTTGTAAAGTTCAGATTGGGGAAAATGTTCCAATTCCTTTTTCTTTGAATTATGTGTAGCTATGTGGGCAGAGGCTTCCTGTGGTCCTGGTGTGATATTTTAAAGCGCAGACGGACAGACAGGCTGTGGCAGAGCTAACATTTTAGCCTTGTACATTCCCATATATGTGTGTTTCTTTAAGAGTGTGTGTCAAGTTTTGATGTTAGAGATCTCTCTCTCTGTTTCCGTGTGTGTGTGTGTGTGTGTGTGTGTGTGATGAGACCCTGCCTCTGACACGACGCTGCTCTGTTAAGGTCAAGCCCTACAGAATGTCAGGGATGATGACACGCACTGAAAGGTTTTGTCTAATCCCTCCATTTCTCTTTCTGCCCCTCCATCCCTCCCATCTGTCTCCCCCGCCTCCGTCTCCGGCCCGCTCACTCACGAGACAGGACAGACATATACCAGCCTTCACCTAAACTCTGCGTCAAGACTCTGCATGTGTGTGTGTGTGTCTGTGTGCGTTTGTGTGTGTGTGTGTGTGCGTGTGTAAACAGTGTCAAGCTATGCCAGCCCACTACTGAGGCCAGTTCAGAAACGCCTGAGGCCGGTGTGTGCGTGTGTGTGGGTGTTTGTGTCTGTGTGTGTGTGTGTGTGTGTGTGTGTGTGTGTGTGTGTGTGTGTGTGTGTGTGTGTGTGTGTGCTTGGTCTGGTCTTTGCAACCTGCTGTCAAACATCTTTGCATCATTCTCCTCTGGCTGCACATTTACTGGTTCTTGTCTGATGTGATGTAGTGGGACCTCCAGTGACTGGAACCATTAACTGGAACAAACCCCAACAACTCAAATATTATATTTAAGTACAAATGTGAGCTCTTCCACTTTCTAGTTTGTTTGGCCGAGCTATAAAGATGTTAATCATCTGAATTAAAGAGTGTGCATAGTTGAATGTGACCCTGGTTGTTTTCAGAGCTCACCAGTCTGGTAAAAGTTCATTTTTTTATTCCAGGTTTTTATTTTAAAGTGAAGTTTTAACCCCCATCCTCCACCCCACCCACCACTGACATTTACAGTCAAACTGTGGTTTTCCTTTTATAATAAACATAAAGTCAAATATAGAAACTAACAATGAGCCAAACCAGCACATTTTGAAACTTTTTTCCTGTTGTAATGAGTGAAGTTAATCAGAGGGGATTGTGGGACATGTGGTTCTCTAGAAGTAACGATCCAGGAAACACTTAATTCCACTTTTTTCTTGTTTGTCTGGGAAAAAACAAACGCAAACTATAAATTATGATGCAATATCAAGACAAAAACCAATAATATAATTAATATATACTTCACATGTAAATATAATTCCTTGATTTATAACAATAAGGCATTTCTTTGATTGCATTCCTTCCTCCTTTTATTTAAATAGTCATTATTTCAAGTGCATACTTGTTTTGAAACTCAGCGCATTTATTAATTCCATGTCCATTTGCACGTGTCACAGATGATCACGACGGACATCAGATGTGTTTGTGGCCTGAAATTCTACATCATCCCTATATATTTGACTCCTAGTTATAAGAGCAGAACAGATATTTGGATCCTTTCGTGGAAAGCCGCCCCCCCTCCCACCCCCCCAGTCTGCTCTTTCCAAACAGCTTCAAGTGAATTCAATTAAGCTGCCATGAAAAAGAATGTTATTTACACCGTGTGAGATTACCTGGACTTAATTTCCTGGGGTTTTGAATAATTGACAAACAGCATGCGCGTACTTAACTAAGCCTCGTATTATGCGCACAGTTGAACATGTCATCAGTTAATCTTAAAGCTTTTTACTCCTACGTTTTCCCCTCCTTTCTTCCCTCGTTCCCTCGCTTGGCTGCTCCGTAGTTAGCACTTATTAAATTAGCAGTCATCTTAGTGATCAAACAACAACTCTTTTCCGTCGAGCCTCCTGAAAGACGGCAGAGGTCTCCTCGGCATCTGCTGCGACGCCTGCTTCGGCGCAGACGGGCGGCGCGGCCATGCTAATTACGATTCTTTCTTTTTTGCTTTTTTTTTTTTTTTTTTAACAGATCTGGGAAACCGCGCTGCATTTTTTTCATCCACCCCCCCCGGAACCATGTCCGAAGACGCCCTGTTCCTCCGGCTGTCGCCTATCCTCTCACCTCCGCGGATCGGGCCTGGATCGGCGGAAGGATGTCGGAGATGGAGGGAAAGAGAAGGCGGAGGAGGGGGTGTGATATAAAGAAGAAGCAGCTCTTGACGGTAACCGGTTGAGATTAGCGCCTTAGGGGTACAGCGGTGGCTGTGATTTGGATTCTGCGCCCCCAGCTAAACGCTGAAGGCCGCCTCGCCTGGAGGAGTCTGCCTTCACCCACAGGCAGTCGAAGATTGTTTTCTTAGCGGCATCATCTCCTCCTCCTCTTCCTCCTCCTGCTGCTCCTCCTCCTCCTCCGCAGACACCTGTCATCTCCAATGTCAAAACTCACAGGGAGGAGGAGACGACGCAAAGAATAAACAAAAGAAACATGCCTTTTTTCCCCTCTCTTAGAGGCGCGCTCTGCATGCAGATGTGCGGGGGGGGCCTTCACCTGCAGCCGCCTTAGACAAAGGTCTGTGGAGCGGGGGGGGGGCCGGAAAAGAACCCCCGACCCCGGAAACTGGGACTCAGCAGCAGTTTCAAAGGAAGCTAAACGCCGGCGACCTTCGGGCGCCTCGGGACCGTCCGGAGCGCCCGGTGTCCGGGCCGAGGTGATGCGACGCTGGCAGACCTGCCAGGCGGTGTTGTTGCAGCCGATGGGGGGCAGAGGACACGGCGGTGAGGAGAGGAGCGGCCGCGACACGCCGTCAAACCCAGACGGGGGTGGGGGGGGTGTTGGGGGGTTTGGGGGGGCGCAGCGGTGTTTCAGCCGCGATGTTTTTCTCTGTTTTAATTTCTTCTGTTTGTTTGTTTGTCGACCTTCCCCGTGTCAGCTGACCTTCCTCCATCCAGGACCCTGAAGAGAGGAGAAGCGCACGCACACACACACACACACACATACACACACACACACACACATGCACAAGCATGCACACACATGCCAACAGTAACCAGGATGCTGACATTTCTGCACAGAGGGAGAACAAACACCCCCCCACCATCACCCACCCACACACACACACACACACACACACACACACTTACACGCACACACACACACACCCCTCAGACAAATTTACTCAAAAATATGTGCGTGTCTTGAGCGTCCCAGACTGTCCGAGCTCGCGGCCGCCGCTGCCAAGGAAGTGTCACCGTGTTGTGACAACTTTAGCGACTGCGGCGCGATGGGTGACCCTCAGCCTGCAGAGGGGGAGTGTGTGTGTGTATGTGTGTGTGGGGGGGGGGGTTGAATCTGCCGCCCACCCTGGATCCTGACAGATGTCACATACCTCCTCCATGGGCACCTTCTGTTTCCTGTTCACCTTTCTCCATCCTGCAGCGTTTAGGGCTCCTGTCTCCACCTCATCAAAAACACAAACACACACACACATACACACACGCACACACACAGAGGGGGGGAGAGCGAGAGATACTTGCTTTTTAAGGGTTTTTTTTTATTCTAGATTGAAAATTGTCAGCAAACGTTTACGCCGGCAAAACACAATATGGCTTCAATCAAAATGCAAAGCAAATGTGAGCTGGAACGTTTCCACGTTGTTTGAGAGAGGCGGAAGCTACATTAGCATCATCAGAAGGCAACATCTCCCACCAGCCGCCTATAAAAACGCTGAAAGAGCCGAGGTTGCGAACCTGAGCCGCTGCGGAGGAAGCAGGAATCTGAAATTATGTGGGAAAAAAAAAACATAAAGAAAAAAAGGGCGAATATTTCCAACAGGACAGTGAGTGCTTGTCATCTCGGCACGCGAGCGCCTATCGGAGACATTTGTTAGTTACAGAAAACTGGAAAGGCGCCATCCGGAGAGAGCGGCCTCAGCCTCTGCCTCCTCACAACTTATTGAGATGCGCAGATCTCCTGTTTGGTGCGTTAAGGTGGTTCTTCACTCGAAAAACTTGAGCAAAGTGCATGAAAACGAATCCCGTCGCCCTTTATTTATTTATTTATTTTTTCCATTTGCAGCAACTTTGGAAGCTGGAAAACTTTCATCTTTCATTTTAGAGCCAACACATACGCGAAGCATTTGGCATAGCTACCCGTCACCCTGTGATGGTCGCAGGAAGCTGAGAAGAGCTCAAGGCCACCGCTTGATATGGTTCCCTCCCTCGCCATCACAGGTTTAATTCCCCTCTTTCTGCACGCTTTCCTTTCAATATTGTCTCCTCATCCACTCCCTGGTACTGGCGTCACCTCCACGGAGGCTGTTTCCTGTTATTTACCAAAGGCATCTCTCCGAGAACAGTTGGTATTTTAGTCTTAGCACACCCCACTCAAAACCTGTTTGCACAGATTTTCCCGATCATCCTTCAGACCGCCGCTTGACAGAAACACTTCAACAAAATGAGATTCTGCCTCGTTACATTGTCTCGTACTGTTACATCAAAAGTGTCACCGGCCCACTCCATGAATAACAAGTCTAACAAACCAAAAAGCCCGGGATATTAGATTTCCATAAGGCTCCTGCAGGCTGCCTGCTCGCGGGGACGGCGTATCAGCCACTCGGAACGCCGTCCTAGATGGAAATGTGCGGGCTAAATCTGATCACGGGGGCTAGATAATGTTCACTTCTCACTCCCGGAACGCAGACTTGGGCAGGAAACGGAGGGGATCCTGTGACTAACCCATCAATCACGCTGACGTTGGACCCGAGTGATGGATATTCTAATTTCCCGTTTATATACAGGTGCGCGGGACGGATGGGTGACGATTAATGGACGGGCGAGGCGGCTCCCACTAAACAAAGACAGGTGCAGCGCGGCCTACGGCAGCAATCCAGAGGCCGGGGGGCTGGTGGTGGGGGGCATCTGGGGCCTGATTTCCATGTAAACACGTGGAGGAGAACAGGAAGGTGACAAAAGGTGTCGCTAACACAATTGCCTGGGCTGGGCGGGACCGTCGACAGGTCCTGAGACAGCCCGCCACGCTCTCACCTCGCCGCATTTTCACACAGCCTGTTTCTCACGTTCTGCCACCGCCGCCACCCTCGTAATTATCCCTTAGCTTCCACGCAACCCCCCCCCCCAGTCGAGACTGGAAAAGATCAGCGGGCTGATCCAGGATGGCCGACTGATGCGGCTCGGGTCTCCAACGACGCCTCCTCAACAGTCCTGACTTTATTCAACGGGAGCTGTATTTTGAGCGAAGTCGTCCCTCAGCAATCCCCGAGCACTCAACACGGATTCAGCCAAACTGGGAGGAAACCCGGCCTGAGCGTCGACCAGCCCGTCTCAGTTCTGACGTCTCCTAAAATTCCACTTTTCCTCATATTTATTCCGGGTTTTGTCTCAGTTTCCCCTGAGATTTCCAGCTTTTTCCTTCAGCGCTGACATTGAACGTGAACATTCATAAACCATCCAGGGCGCCTGAGATCTCTCTCACCTCCGTCCTTCTCCCTCCCTCTCTATCTCCCTCCATCTCTGCCCCCCCCCACCCGAAGCTGTCCTCCCAGCCATCTGTCATGTGATGTTTATGGGCCCTTTTGCTTTTGTGTCCTGATGACCACTGTCACGGGGAGCCGACCATTACCGATGCGCCCTGATGAACGACGCGCCGCTGACACCCCCGTGTCCTTGGCCGTAGAGACGCTGCCTCGCCAGCCGGTCCGGCCCGGTAAAGAATGAGGCCGTGGGGGGGACGTGGAGGGGGGAGGCGGGCTGAGGGCCTGTCCGTCATCGCTCGCTCCCTCCCGCCTCCTTCCGCTTTATCCGGCCAGCGGTCAGCTGGCAGCGGCGATGATGTCGTCATTAATCCTGAGGTGGCGCACGGCGCCCTTGCCTCTCACCTGAATATATATCTACATCTTAACAGACACAGCGGAGGACCCTCGCTCCCCCCCGGGGGCCACAGAAGGTGCCCCCAGGGGTTCGCGCGGAGATGATGAATGTTGCAATTTGTGATTTTTATCTGTCAAATAGAAATGTTGCTTTGATGTTTTATTCAATGTGTTTGCGCCGAGCTGCTCCCCCCCCACACACACACCCCCCTCCTCCGCGTGCTCGCTGCTTCTTCGCGGTCTTAAAACTGTCGCGGCGCACTACAAAAAGTTGAGCCCTTTCCTCCGGGGGCCCCCGGGGAGCCTCCGAAACAGTCCGACGTCAGCGCCTTCGTCCGAGGAGGCGTGCGGGCGTCACGGTGACGGCGCGCGGCGCTTTTACCGGCCTCGTCGGCGGGATTCCGAGGACGTTAGGCCGCGGTTCTGATGGGGGAAGGTTCGTCACCGGCGGCCAAATCCAGGTCACCGCGGCAACGGCTGACGCCTGGGCCTCGTCTCCGGTGATTCGAGGAGAGCGGAGCGACCAAAAAGATCATCCTCCCACAACGGTGTAATGCAGACAATCTGCTGCACAAAATACAAATCCCATTTAATCAGCACCCCCCCTTGTGTCACCCCCCCCCCCCCCACACCCCCTGAACGCCTCTGCTGGCCGGCCAGGCCGCTGATGAATCCGTAAGCAGATCACACTGATAATTGTATTTCATAACTGTCAGTTGGACGAAGGCTGCCAGTGTGCCCAGGAGCTATTTGTGTGTGTGTCCCCCCACACACACACACACACACACACACACACAATCACCAGAGATGTGCTTGCTGTCTCCGGCCTGAATTACTCAATCAGGGCGACACGTTTGCAGATGACACCTTTATTACAATTAATCAGGGGAAGGGGAACTTGATTAAGAAAGTTATTTCTCCTCTTTATTCAGACTCTCTCAAAAAAAAAAAAAAAGCCCCGGTCGCGTCTTTGCAGCCTCGCGTCCCGCCGAGCTCGGCCGGCGCTGACGGACAGGTTGGCGGCCACGCTCAGACACGTGCGTGTCTGCTCACTAAACACGTGCACGTCCACAAACACCCCCTCCTCTCCCACACACACACACACACACACACCACCATCATCCTGTCACGCGCAGCTCAGGTTTCACAAAGAGTTTCATAAATGACTTTAATTGGCTGCAGAGATGTGCTCGCTAACGCTGGCTCAAATATTCCGTCTCCCTTTCTTCTCACCTCTTTCTTTCACTCTCTTAGCACGCACACACACACACACACACACACACACACACACACACACACACACACACACATGCACACACTTGAATAAAGCCATCTCTTTACCTTTACTCACAGTTCCCGGGTCTGCGGTGGCTAATTAGTCGAGTGGGGTTTTAGGTTTGGTAATTAGGCGGAGGTAGGAGTGACGGGGGCCGGGGGAGTTGGGGAGTTGAGGGGGTCTGACTGACTTGCAGAAAGAGGGAAACTGGACTGTCTGCGCGCTGGCAGCGCCGAGCAGCCAGCCAGTGTCCCTCAGGCGCCTGGAGGTAGGACTAGCGTCCCCAGCGCTGAGGCTGATGTCTTTGTTAGGAGCCGCCCGTCTGGGGGAGCGGGAACGGCGGGGAAGAGGGAGGGTGAGGACGACGCAGTTCGGTCCAAGCGTGCTGGTTTTTTTTCCAGGACTCACGGTCGGCCTTGCTGAAAAACAGGAAGCAAGAGTGCTTGAAAGGCGTGCAACACATGTTTCCCTGGCAGCGTCGGCTCAGAGGTTCTGATTTCGACTAACGCCCTCACGTCCGCCCTCATCCATGGCAGCGCGGGATGAAAACGGAGACGAGAACCCCCGCCCGTTTCAGAGTCTTCAGGCCTTTGAGGTCTCCTGCCGAAACGCAGATGAGCGGCAACGTGAGCCGCACCGCACTCGCACATCCTCTCACATCGGCCAACAGAAAATAGCACCAGGACGGAGGCGACTCGGGCGCTGGAGCTCTCCTCCGCTCTCCTCCGCGAGCGGCGGCTCCTCTCCGAGCATCACGCGGCGGTGCCTTCAGTCGCTGTGGCGCGGCTGCAACAAGAAACTCCATCACAACACTCGCTGTAGGTACAAAGGTTAAAGTTGCCGCGGCTCCCTCGTATGCAGTGTGGGATGCGCTAACTTTGACTTTGACGAGCGCGGGCTAGATAACGCGATTCCGCAGACAAAGGAACGAGGAGTTCAAACGCGGGTCTGCCGGTGCTCCTCGAGTCCTTCTCCATCTTTAATGTCTTGTTTACTCTCTGTAGTTCTGGATTGTTTCATTGCGTTGCCAGTTAGCAGCCTCCGACTGACACAATCCAATTAAATAAAGAGTGTTGTCTCTCCAGGTTCCTGTGTTCTCTAATTGGGGCTGTGACTGCTCACTAATCAGTGGAGGCACAGGTAGGCCCTGGAGGACGTGCACGCGAGGCCTCTCCCGCTAATTGAAGAGATGCTGAACCAAACCTCCCCTTCCTCCTCACACGCGACACCCCGGCACGCCACATTCATCCATGCACATCGACTCCGCCATCATTCATGTGAGTTAAGGGCATTTTACTTTCATTTTGATTCACGTAACTTCAAATTAGGGATGTATGATATTATCAGCCTATGTCTGTGTATAAGGAGTATGTGTATATAGTGTATTGTGCTCACTCAAACTTTTTAACTGGTGCGCTGCTCTAACACCTGAATAAAGTGTTATCGTATCTAATCAACATAGAATCTAACAAAAAAGCCGAAGAAATAAATCAGAACTTTTCAGGCTTCACACTTAATCTTAACAGAAATAACAAAAAGAAATATGCTAAAAATTGAGTTCAGGTGAAAATGATTATAAAACAACATTTTTAAGAAGGAGAATTTCTATTTAAGAAGAATGCACCAATAAAAGCAGTAACAGGTTTTGAAACAGGTTTTTTGAATTACAGTCATGACCTGCTAACCTAACCTACCATGGCCCAGCAAAATGGAAATAAATGTAAAAAAAATAACTGATAAAGTATTGTGAGTTGTTTCTGGCTGCAGACTTGGGGGGGGGGCACCAGGTCCCGGCCCTTCCTGCCAGCCAGGCACAGGTGTCGGTTCTAAACCCGGCTCATTTCCATCATCCCATCCAGGATGTGTTTTTCTGAAGGTATTAAATCTGAGAGGAGTCCGCAGATGCGCTCTCTGCTAATCTCAAAGGCGCCACAGATGTGAACAGGTGTGACACACGCTGGAGGACATTTTCTTTAATATCAGCAGCAAAACACGTGAACAGATGTGGACCAAAAGCTGGAGGAACGCCACCAGTTCCTCTGTTAATGGGAGCTTTTAACTCCAGGCTTTGTTGTCAGGTCAGCCATCGCCACGGGGACGTGATGTTGACCATCACCGGGCAACCGTTGGCTGCACTCTGCTGATTGGCTGTAAAGATTTTAACCTCAACCCCGTTGGAGAGCATCAGAATGGCAAACATGTTGTGTAAAAAAAACACAACAAAAAAACATCTTGTTTTAGGAAAAAAATAAAGAAAAAATCCTGTCAATAAACCTCCAAACGTGCTGTGCAGATGTTTTCATGCTTTCAAAACGGAGGAAAACAAAAAAAAGGCGGAAATGAAAAAAGTCAAAGGACATTCCTCCACGCATTTACCACCAGTGATTTATTCTCCCTCGCAGGGAGACCAGCTCCTGTTTCGCTGGGCTAATTTATTTATTTATTTTTTATTACGTGCAGCTCGTGGGCATGTGAATGGAATGATTGATTGCGCGAACAGCGTTTCTGTCAGATACAAACAGGCGGTAAAGCGCCGCGCGCACCTGGAGCAGCGCAACGCTCCCGACGACCACGTAAGCCGCCATTAGAAAAACAATGAAGTCTATCATAAAACATTTATGGGAGATAAAGTGCGTGCGAGAGCTGCGAGCGGGCAGCGTTATGGTTACGGATCTGAAGTCGTTCCAGGCCTGAACCAGAAGGCGGATTTAAAAAAAAAAGGGAAAAAAAGAAAAAGAGACTTCCTGAGCGATTACGCAGAAAACACTGACTCATCACATCCACGTTCAGAATATAGCTTTTATTCATCAAAGTGCTGATCAAAGCTTCAGAAATTAGCAGTTTTCTTCTCCAGTCAATGAGTTCGCGGCTTTCAGAGTTTGCTGCCGCTGACGGTGGGCGGGGCCACTTCCACCACCACCTTGCCCACGTTCTTCCCTGCATACATGAAGTCCACGGCCCTGAACACCGACTCCAGGCCCGTGAAGCGGCCCTCGGGGGCCGAGTCCCCCAGGTCCACCTCGCACACCAGCTGGCCCCGGGACAGCATGGCCGTCATGCTGCTCAGGGCGTCCCGGTAGTCACCCAGGAAGTGCGGCAGGAAGAACCCGCGGACGCTCGCCGACTTCTGGAGCAGCTTGACGGGGAGCGTCTCCCCTCGGAAGCGCGGGATCCCCGAGGCGGACCGGTAGCCCGAGATGAAGCCGATCACGATGGCTCGGCCCTTGTTGGCCAGGCTGTTGATGGCGACTTCCAAGACGCTGCCCCCCACCGACTCGTACACCACGTCGACGCCCCCCGGGTACTCCGCCCTCAGGGTCGCGGCGAGGTCTTCCGTGGCGTGGTTGATGGGCCTGTCGCAGCCGATGGACTTGAGGAAGCCCGCCTTCTCGTCGGACGAGCAGGTCCCGATCACGTGACAGCCCGCCTGCTTGGCGAACTGCACGGCGAACTGCCCCGTCCCCCCCGCCGCCGCCGTCACCAGCACCGTCTCGCCCTCGGCCAGGTCGCCCAGGCGTCTGAGGGCGATGAAGGCCGTGGCGCCGCTCACCAGCAGCGTGAGGAACTCGGGCCTCGCCGCGGGGACGGGAACGCACTCCTTGGCCGGCACCACCGTGTACTCCGCAAACGCTCCGCTGCCGAAGTAGGCCACCGCGTCCCCGACGGTGTGCGTGGCGCTGGCGCTCAGGCCCAGGCCCACGACCTCGCCGATCCCCTCGAAGCCCGCGTCGAAGGGGGGCTTCACTGAGCGGTCGTAGCGGCCGGCGGAATAATTAACATCAGAGGCGTTGATTCCCACAAACCTGCAACACAGAGAAGGGCGGAGCAATGAGGTCATTCTGGAGCTGCGATCGGAACACGTGGCCCTCCGGGGGCGACGCCCCCCCTCTCAGATTCGGCCCGCTGTGATTGGACCGCGGCCCCCGGTCCTCGGCACCGAGAGGGCGCCATGATGTAACGTCTTCTGAGACGCCCACAGCAGACCTTAAACACTCTGGGAGCCGTCTCGACACGGGCGCGCACGTTGTCGTCTCGCTCCGGTGGCATTTTAGAAACAAACGCGTGAGAAGAAAAAAAAAAACGAATAAATAAATAATTTACCGTCTTTTGGAGCGACACGTGTGCCACGCCTCGTTACCGAGGGCGTCACATGTGCACTCTGAGGATTACAGTGGGGACACAACTAAATCAGCCCATTTCCCACCTAAGAGCCCAACATTAACCTACAAAAGACGGGATTTACTATCAAGTCCTCACGACCACTAAATAACTCTTTTATTTCAGTGGAAAGAGTCCCTGGTCTCGCACGCTCGTGCTGAATTAGGATTAGACGCCGATGGTGGAAAAGCAAAAGTGCTTCTCCAGTTACACCAGAGTCCCACACAGACAAAAATATTTAGCCTCCCGGATCCTGCGGCGCTGACACCAGAACAACACCACCGCCTCCTCGGTCAAAGGTCTCCAGCAACTGGTGCTCACGCTCAGTCTGATATCTGAGTGATAATAAAGCACAGATGTTAACTCTTTAATCCCTGTCAGATTAAAAATCTATACTCTTTTTTTTATACCAAAGGGAATTTTACCCCCCCCCCCCACACACACACACACACACACACACATTTTTCCTGCTGACTCCAGGTGCTTTAATCTCCCCCTCCGCCGTGAATGACACAAATGATCGCGCGATCCCTGCGCATTTCAGCGACGCATCTCCTTCTCCATCATCTCTGGATGCCTGTCACAGCCCCCCCTTCATGACTTTCTGTTTGCAGTTTGGTGACGTAAAGACAGGAGGACATAGAGAAAGAGAGAGAGAGAGGGGGTGAGAGAGGGAGAGAGGGAGGGAGAGAGAGAGAGATGCTGAGATGGATTGATAGACAAATGCAGAAGAGGGCGGAACTTGGAATAACGGTCCAGCGCTTTTTCCTCGCGTATTTTGCCATCTTGTGATGATGACGGTGGTCGCAGGTGCGGGACATGGGTGAACCGAGGTAAGAGAAGCCCTTTTTATCCAACTCCTCAGCCTTTCCTGTTAGATCGACGTCGATCGGTGATCCGCAAATAGACTTTGACTCAACCTTCCGCTAACGCGAACGCGCAGAAAACAAAAGCTTTCCAGAGACAACTTACCGATTCCTGACCAGCAGCTCCGCGTCTCCGGGCGTCGGAACCGCGACGGTGCGCAGGGACACGGCCTCCCTGAAATCCGAACTGAGCTTGTTCACCACCAGCTTCTTCATGCTGCTCGGTATGGAGGAGCCTTTGAAATCCATGAAGTGCGCAGAGTAGGACATGTCTATGATGGAGCGCCGCGCAGGCGGCTCAACTCCTGGGAGCGCGCCGGCGCCTCCGCGCCCCCCGCCGACCAGCGACCACGCTCTGCCGCCGCTCCTCTTCAGCAGGAGGCTGGCCATCGATCCCGAAATGTGACAAAGTTCACGGGCAACTCAGCGTGCGCCCGTAGCCGGAACTGCCATTAGCCTGCGCGCTAAGCTCCCCCCCTCCCTCCTTCCCTCCCACACTGCTGCAGGCCGGGCCGAGCCGAGCCGAGCCGGAACCGATTATAAAGGCGCGCTACAGCAACTAAACACGGCGCTGCGTCGCTTTTTTTTATGCGCGTCCGTCGGCCGTAAATGTAAATAAAGCGCCGAGCTGAGGCGAGGGT
This sequence comes from Lagocephalus sceleratus, assembly GCA_911728415.1. NCBI lineage: Eukaryota > Metazoa > Chordata > Actinopteri > Tetraodontiformes > Tetraodontidae > Lagocephalus > Lagocephalus sceleratus. The sequence continues at coordinate 8,386,291 of CAJVRN010000126.1, forward strand.
CTGGGATTAGAGCGTCGCACTGGCGCAGCCTCGTCAGCGGCGCAGCAGCGCCCCGGTGGTGTCGTCGGAGTCCCTCCCCTTCCCGGACACAGTTTACTTCCTAGTAAGGTGAAACAAATCAATCCTGGGATCATAATCTGGCGTACACCGGGCTGTTTTATTCCCAGTCAAGGGACGCGCGCCGTGTCTGCTCAGGAATCTGCAGATCTTTAAAATGTGCGCGTTTATTCCCGGAGTTCGCGGTCACATGTGACACATTCTCGGCTTTCACCTGTCATTTAACTGCAAGTTTCGCTGGAGAATCCTTCACCGACTTCCACAAATCACACCGCTGAACTTGCCCCCCCCCCCAACACACACCCTCGGGAGTCGATCCTCCAACTCCCAGCGCGCAAAAATCCGCGATTCCAGCCGAAGGTGACAAGTTAAACTTGTTGGGAATATCTCAAGTGTGTGTGTTTATGGTGTGTGTCTGTGGAAGGGGGGGGGGTGTTCGTCGCGTCTGCTTCTGTGAGCTTTTATTTCTCCCGTTAAGTTAAAAAAAAAAAAAAAAAAAGATTTCGCGCATTTGTCCGGGATTTTGGAGAGACGGGAGGGAGGGAGGGAGGGAGAGAGCGGGGAAAACAAGACAATTAAAAAGATTGACAGGTAGGCTCCTCTGTCAGGGGTGACGCTTGCGGAGAGGGGAGGAGTAAAATGGAGCAGGAAAAGCCACTCGATGCGTCTGTCTATCAGTTGAGACTGTCTGAAACAGCTTCTGGATCCACCGCCTTTCCATTTTTTTTTCTCCCCCTTTTGGGAGCCCTCGGATCAGTCCCAGGAGTTTTCCTCCCTCTTTTTCGCCCGTTTAGAGCGACAAATATCTGACTCCACACCGACCCGAGCTGCCTGTTCTTGTCGGATGCGCCTGTTTTTGTTGGGTTCTCTCCGGTGAGCTCGCTCCTCTCCGCCGCATCAGCCGCCGCTGCCCGCGATGCGATGAGACCGACGGCGTGAATTATTCCCACTTTAAACGTGAGTAACAGAGCCGAGCTGCTCCTTCCTGGCTCTTTTCTTTTTTTTTTTTGCGGGAGAGAGAAGAGAAGAGAGGAGAAGAGAGGAGAAGAGAGGAGAGGAGGGGAGGGAGGAAGAAGTCACCGCCGGACTGGCGAGGCTGGATCCGGGCTGAGGTGGCGCGGTGGTGACGGGACTGACATTAACCCATCTAATGCCTGCCTGTCTGCTCTTCCCCTCTTCCCCTGTGTCTGTTTCAGGTCTCCGGCAAGAGAAAAGAAGGAATCCTAAGGATATTTAACCAGAACGGTGTGCAGAGCTCAAACGGGACTTATTTGTTTGGTCAGTTGATTCATTTTTGTAGCTTTTGTGTGCGTAAAGACGCAGCAAAGTCTCCCTCCAAACAGAGCAGGAGATCAGGGGCTTTTTTTTTTCCTCCGGGGGGAGTCAACTGCAAACTTGGTGCTTCTTTTTTTTCCCACCGTGCCAGTGAAAGGGGAAAAATGAAGGAAGATGATCTTTGATGGGCACGGAGGTGTCGGGAGCCGGCCGAGTCTCTTCTTAAATTTCGTCCCTGCTGTCGAAGCCGATCCGGTCAAGTCCGAAGAAGAGCAGGCGGTTTGAAGAGAAGACGTCTCCGGGTCCCACATAGAGAAGAGAGAACGCCATCGCACCGTCGAGCGGGATGAATTTTCACGACTGAGAGACTCGAATCGCCCGTAATTCCTGCATGAGAAGCACCGAGGAAAGTGACGCTCACTATGCCGAGGAGAAAGCAGCAAGAGCCGCGGCGTTCAGCAGGTATAACCCGAGCCTACACAGGCACCAGTCTGCGCACAACAGCCACGGGAACACACACCTCTCCATTCCACGCATTCGTGTTGCATGCCCACATTAACTGCACAACTGTACTGTGATTTTACGCGCACGCCGCGCACCCGCAGATCTGTTAAAACAAAAACAGAAAACCCCCCCAAAAAACAAAACAAACAAACAAACAAAAAAAAAACCCAGCGTAATTCTCGCCCCTAAACGCCTCTTTGAGATTTTAATTTTGTGCCTCTTTTCCCGAGAAAGTTGTCCAAAGAATGACGAGATAAAGTAAACGGCATCTTATTGGGGATAAAAGGGAGCTTTTGAGGTTCAAGAGTGAGCAATGATGAATAATTGACTGGAGAAAGAAGGGGGAGAAGAGTGGCAGAGCCGTTTTTCTCCTCTTTCTTTCCGTTTTATTAGAGGATTGCCATCCTTGATTTGATGTGTGATTGATCGCCTGTCATGTGGCACCCTTTGATCTATTCATCCCTGATAAACATCAATAAATCCTCCCATGAAGGCGGTCCTGCCTCTGGTAGGTTTAGCCACACACACACACACACACACACACACACACACACACACACACACACACACACACACACGCACGCATGCACACACACGAAAAGAAAAGCTTAAAAAAAAAAGTTGGGAATTATCGTAAAAAAAACCCGTCTCTTTGTCTCTTAAAGGAATGCCCTAAAAGCAGATGAAAGGGTGGCGTCTGTGTTTAATATATCGGTGCTGAATGGGCCCAGAAATCAGGTGTTTGATTCTCTGGTTCTGGACAGAAATGTGGATCTTTCCACACGTGTTCCATCACAAATTCAGCCCACATCCACGGCGAGAATCAGCCCAGTAATTAAATCAATATCCACTGCTGGAGGGGAGTGTTTTTTTTATTTGCAGTGTGACCGGCTGATAAAACTGGGTCTTGGCGGAGGACCGGCGAGCTTGACTTCTAGTGGTTTGGATCGGGACCCCCTCCGCCCCCTCGTTCCCCCTCCTCTCGTCTCTCTGCAGCCTTTAAACAAATGTAAATGAGTGACAGGGGTTTCTACCTCTGTGCTAATGAGGCTGGGCCTTTGAAGTTAGGCATTAACAACTGCGGCGAACAAAAGACAGTTACAGAATTTTAAAGAGATTTTGAAATATGAGGTGCAAAGCGGGTCGAACACGAGGGCCGGACGACCGAGACTTTGAACTCAGCAGGTTTTATCATTTAGAGCGGCGAGCTGCTGCTGCTGGAGGAGGAAGAGGAGGAAGAGGAGGAGGGCAAAAAGTGTAGGATGGAGAGTGTTCAACCCGTGCTCGTGTCCAACCCCCCCCTCCCGAACCAACCCCCCCCACCTTCACCGTCACGGCGATTCGGACGTGATTTGCGGGCCGCACCATAACCGAAAGGCCAGGGGCGTTGTGGTGAAAATGGCCACCGCAGCAGGGAGCAGGGTCCCGCTCTGCATCCCCACGCAGCCACGGGAATGTGACACGGCTGTGACCCCCCTCCACACACACACACACACACACACACACACACACACACACTGATCTAAAGCGGCACATTGTGGTGCTCGATCAGAACTTGGCTGAGGAGTGTGCTGCGTTCACGTACATGACTGTTGGGGATGACGCTCATCTACACACACACACACACACACACACACACCCGGGGTCAGCGTGCTGCTCTGCTGCTCCTGACCTGTGACTTTGCTCGTGGGCCGACCGCTCGGGGGAAATAAAACCAGCAGCGTATTTTTAAATTTCCGCTGTTTTCCACGTCTGAACTGCTCCACAACAGCCGGTGTGTACTTGTGGGCTTTTGGGATTTTTTTTTTTTAAACCCTTATAATAATAATTATTACCGTCACGTTTGCAGCTCGCGACCATCTTGTCGCGATAAAAATTTGCTAAATTAAAAGCGCCCGTGTTACAGCGCCAAATATATATTTGAATCGCCAACCTTAATTCTTTCCCTGCGTCGTCCTGATCAGCATAAAATTTCCATGACGGTTTTCAGGCGTTTCCAAAAGCAAACAGTGAAGCTGAGACAAAAAAAAAAAAAGAGTATTTATTTTATTCCCAGAAGCTGAGCCGCCGTTATTAACCTGCACCCCCGGCCCGGATGCCCCCCCCCCTCGTCTAAAGGTGAGGGGAGAGGTGAAAGTCGGGGCGGAGCGACGGCGTCTTTCATCCCGAGCGGTCTTAGGCCGTCATAGAGGAGGAAGATGAAGAGGAAGAGCAGATAAGATAGTGGCTTGTATTTCTGTACAGCCTGATGGTTAATTATAAGGACGTGTGTGTGCGTGCGTGAGTGCATGTGTGTGTGTGTGTGTGTGTGTGTGTGTGTGGGAGGGTTGGCGGGAGTGAGGTTGCTTCTCGTTGGCTTCATTAGAGAGGGGCCTAATTATCCGCGGAGCTGATGGATTTGTGACAGGCCCTAACGATTAATGCTGACAAATTCAGTAAGGTGTCAAGTCCGCAGCTGCCTTGATGTAATCAAGTTGATATTATACAGTCCCCGTAGCCCCCAGTGCAGCACCAACTCAATTTGCCCGCGCAGGTGACAAATGGACTTTGCTACCTGACTAATCACATCAGGAGACAATGCCAGTTAATGACCTCCGCCCCTCCCCCCACATCAGCACCACTGCTCTTATAACCTTGACGGGAAATTTCACTCGTTCCATCTGTACTTTCTGTTTTTTTTTTTTTTTTTTAGATTCGCTTCCATCCCTTGTTTTAATCTTATATTGAATCTTTTAGTTTTTTTTTTCTAAAACTGTTCCTGGAGTTTCCTGGAATGCGGGGATGGAAATTCTTCAGGGGGTTTTAATATTAACGACCGGGCTCGGGCCGGTTCTGGACACTCGAAAAATAAAGAAAATAACGCGGGCAGCGGTGGAATTACCTCGGCGAGCCTGTAAATCAGCAGCACACCGTAACGCGTTCCCCGTGTCCCTCCCCGTTCTGCCGAAGGCCTCCGGCTCAGTCCAGGCAGGAGAAGCACGGTGGCCGGATTAATGATTTTGCGTTCCTACGGTGGCTACCGTTACACAGCGACCTTTATGCTCCGGCTCCACCGCGCTGTTACATGATAGTCTCCCCTTGAAATAATCGGCATGCAGAGATTTATGTGCCCCCTAACCTTCTGTCTTTACTGGCGTCCTGAGGAGCCCCCCCCCCCCCCACCACCTCGGAGGGTTTTGGAAAACCTGTTTTTTGTTTGGCAAAAAGCTCAAGTTGAAGTTCTGTTTGGAGCTTCAGCTGCCTCAAAGGCTGAAAGTTTATGTTAGAATTAAGGGAAGAAAGTGTGTGTGTGTGTGTGTGTGTGTGTGTGTGTGTGTGTATGAGGGTGAGTGTGAGAGTGTTAGAGAGACAGCCAGTGTGTGTGTGTGTGTGAGAGAGAGTGTGTGTGTGTTTGTAGCTTAGCACTGACCGGTGTTAGTTTTCCTGGAATGAATAACGCGTGTAGCAGTAACCACACCACGTTAGTCATCCTCCTTAGCAGATCCTGCCTTTTACCCCCCCCCAGCAGCTCCACATTCTTCTTGCCTCCGACTGTCATCTTGCTCGCTCTTTTCCATCAAAGCCAGGAGGTATGAGAGGGAGGGGGGTGTATCGATCCACCGTGTCCCTCTCTCTGAAGCTGCGTCCTGTAGTCGTTGTTTCCCAGGCCTTACCTCCGGTGTGTGTGTGTGTGTGTGTGTGTTTGTTTCCCGGTCGAGCCCGGGTAGAGGTTACGCTAATTGGAGCGCGGGTGTCGTTGCGTGGTGTCATCGATCGACCTCGTCGATGGCTACTTTTGCCCCTGCGCCGCCCACCCCAGCCATTAGCAAAATTTACATCTGGGATTCGTGGAGGTCAAAGGTCAAACGCGCGGCATTCGCTCTCCTAATGCCCCGGATCACCGCGCGGCGCCGGCGGCTTGATCCTTGCCTTCCCGGTCCTTCCTGGTTATCGACGATATCATCGACAGACTCCCGCAGATGCGCGCGTCTCCTCCGTTCCTCGTCCTGTCGGAGGCTTTCCGGGGCAAACGTTCTGCCCCCGGGCCCCCGTTACCCTCACTCGCAGTGTGTTGCATGCACTGCACTTTCGACACACACACACCGTCAAACATAAACACGGGCTCACACACACACACACACACACCTACAGTGCACCTAATGCTTAAGTGCAGCCAGCATGTCTCTGTGGGAGGTCATAATGGAGGTGGCTTAGCATGATGGGAAATCATATCATTAAAGCAGCCAGATGTGCTTTGTTGCTGCCTCGCAGCGCAAAAAACCAGCAGCGAGTCATGGGATCCAAAAAAAAAGAGGAAGAGGAGGGGAGGAGGGAAAGAATCCCGTCTGAAAAAAGTCTGAACAGACAGAAAGCAGCCCAGTGGGACGGGGCTGACAGGCCTGACTCCTGACTGCCATAGATGCCCCCCCCATACACACACACACACACACACACACACACAAATAAAGGACATTTGTCCTCGCCGCAGCAGCGTAACCAGCTGTTTTAGCTCGGGCTCCAGATTGGACTCGCCGCTTTGATGAATGGCACGCCGCCGCTGTTATCAGCTCGTGTTAAGTGTGTTTAATTACTATGTAATATTTGTGTTGTGCTGAGTAATTAATTTATCCGAGGCTCAACGGTGGGGGTGCGAGGCCTTTCGCGGGGAGGTTCGTGTGCACGTGCCCCGCTCGTCTCCGGCACCTAATCTGAGACGTGAGGGAGATAAGAGGGGAAGCGTTCGAGAGCAGTTCGTCGTCGCGCAACATTTGAGACGCAAAAATTGACATGTGAAATTTTCTTAAGTAAAGCGTTACATTTGCTGAGGGTAAATTTGCTCTCTTGATCAGCGCAGCGCCTCCTCGAGAGGCAGCCGAGACAAATTCAACATGTTACTTCCATCAATAAAAGATGAGCAATTACAGAATATTTTGTCTAATAAGTATTTGAATTCCTCAGTGCGGGGGCAAAAGAGGGGAGGGGGGGGGGCAGCTTACCCACTCGTTACATCAGTTGTGGGGGGGGTTGGAGGGGGGTGAGAGGCAGCGCTTTGATGCTAACAAACAAACAAGACAAACGAGATGGGCCCGCTACTGAAGCTCTATCCAGGGACGGCCAGCCCCGGCGCTCCGGCTCCAGCCTCCCCGCTCCCGCTCCCCTCTCCTCCCCTCTCCTCCCCTCTCCTCCCCTCTCCTCCCCTCTCCTCTCCCCGCTCCCCTCTCCTCCCCGCTCCCGCTCCCCTCTCCTCCCCTCTCCTCCCCTCTCCCTCCCCGCTCCCCTCTCCTCCCCGCTCCCCTCTCCTCCCCTCTCCTCCCCCTCTCCTCTCCCCCCGCTCCCCTCTCCTCCCCCGCTCCCGCTCCCTCTCCCCTCCCCTCTCCTCCCCGCTCCCTCTCCTCCCCCTCCCCGCTCCCCTCTCCTCCCCGCTCCCCTCTCCTCCCCTCTCCTCCCCCGCTCCTCTCCCCGCTCCCCTCTCCTCCCCGCTCCCCTCTCCTCCCCTCTCCTCTCATCTCCGCTCCCATCCCGCCCGCGCTCCCTTTAATTTCTGGACCGCTCGCCGTCTGACATGCCGCTCTCTGTACTGGATAAACGCTCGCTTCTCTACTAACACAAAGCGGAGGGAGGGGAGGCGTGCTGGTGGGGGGGGCGGGCGGTGGTGTTGGGGGGGGGGCGGAGGTTATCCTGCGAGTTCGCCGCTGGCAGGTGGGGCAGCATGGAGGACAGGTATTAATGCTGACAGATGAAGGCGGCGGCGGGCGGGCGGGCGCTCCCTCGACAGCTGCGGCCGGCGTGATTATCCCGACAGGTGTCAATTAAGAATTACGGCCCGGTCCGTCCGGACGTGCAGATGAGCTCCTCCAGCTGTCGGCGCGCTGGCGCGGCCTCCGCCGCCGCCACTGACATCAGCGCGTCTGCGCTCCGCCTCGGGTCCGCGGCGTAAATAAGCATTAGAGGCGGCGACGCGCGCGGCGGTCCGCCTCCAGAACGAGCCCCTTCCACCCGATGGTTAGCGGGGGTCGGCGGCGGGGCCCCGGTGTTTAAGCGCGCCTGCCGCCGTCTCATTACCCGCCCGCCCCGTGTTTGTGTACGTCTGCGTCGGGAGACTGTCTGCGACCGCGTCGGCCTCCTGCGGCAGCAGGTGCAGACGAACGCCGGCTCCTTTGATCGCCCCCTCCGCCGCCTTTGTTCTTCGCTGACGCCGAGGTCAACCGGCGAGGAAATGAGTAGCTGCCCGTCTCCAAACGCTCCCTTCCCGTAAACCCGCTGGCTCCTCAATCTCCCTTATTCTCCACTCTCGGGGGGGTCCAGACCTGCGGGTTAACCACCCAAATGTGTGTTTTCTGTGTGGTGAAAAAAAGTCAAAGGCGAAGGCAGAACCCCCCCCGATCGAGCGGCGTGTGACTTTTCCAGCTCCGTGTTTGCGCTCCGCCGCGTCAACGCGGGATAAACACGGACGCCTTCAATCGGAGGGAGCGAGCGAAAAACGGCAACGGGAGGAAAAGCAACATGAGAGCGAGCGAGTCTCCCCAGGAACCCACAGAGGGATTTGCATGTTCACTTGGGAGTTACAGTTTTGGATTTCCTCCCTCGAAATCGTTTGCTGCAGAAAATAAGCGGGGTGGGGGTGGGGGTGGGGGGGGGTGGGGGGGAGATGATATCAGCCTTATTTGCTGCTCCGACAGTATTTGCATATCTCTTGTTTTAAATAAGGAAACCCCCTCGGAGCCAAATCCAGCTCGTTTCCCGGAGCTTCGTTAGGCGTCACCGTTCTTTTATTTATTTATTTTTTTTTTTATTCTCGAGCGCGGTTCGGCCCCTCTCCCTCGTCTCGCTCGCTCCTTCCTCGCGGCCTGCCTCCCTCTCACGCTGGCTGCTGCCGGCGATTATCAGACCTGTGAATATTTTCCATCCCCATGCAAATCAGCCGGCGCTCTTATCGCTCCTGCTTCGCCCTCTTCCACGCCCCGAACCGCCGCGTGTAATCAAAGCAAACGGCAGCTCGGGCTAAAAGGCAAGCGCTTTTGGTGGAGATGGATGGCGGGATTAAATATTAACTGGATGCGGCTGACTTAAGGCAAGTGTTTCACATAGCTGCTCCCGCCACGGCTGCCGTGCATTGATCCCCTCGCCCAGGCGCCTCTGCTTGTTTGGCTGCCCGCCGTTAATTTTTCACCATCATCCCGCCGACCGGGCCTTTGAAACGCAGAGGGAGATCGCGCCCCCCCTCCCACCCCCTGCTTATAAAAGGGGGGCAGGTGAGATGGATGATAGCAATTTGAAATTTTGTTTGTGCGTGTGATCATGGAGATTGTTTTCCAGTCGCGCGCCGATGTTACAATTGCGGTGATTAATTGCGGCAGGTAGCCCAGCTGGGATTGGACGGGTCCGTGGAAGCGGGATGCTGTGGGTTCCCCCACCCGCCCGCTCTCGGCTGACCTTGAAGCCGGCGCCCGTCTTCCCTTTGAACGCGATTAACATCAAAGCAAAATGAAAGCGGAGAAACGGCCACATGAAAGCAGCGCCGGCGCGGAGGGCCGGGGGCGCTGCGTGTCGGCTGTCTGCGCGTGTGTAGCTGTATCCTGTGGGTCAGGGAGGCAGCTTGTTAACAGGTAGGGGGCTCATACCAGTGGTGTTTGACCCCCCCCCCTTACACTCACACACACACACACTCCACACACACACACACACACAGTCGCTGCTGCTTGCCTCGTGAAGCCCTTCTGGCATTTAAAGCGTGGAGATCTGCCCTCATCAGTCAGCCCAGCCCCCCCTGCAGGAGTATACATCTGCCATCTGAGGGGGGGTCATGGGCAGGTCACGACCCCCCCCTTCGACGGCCGCTCCCCGGTCGATTATTGTTGTATTTGGGGGCTGTGCGTGTTGCGTTCCGTCTATGCCGACTTCGCTGCAGATGAAAGCAGCAGCGGCGCATCACCGCTGGAAGGTGCGCGGGAGCTGGTATTTATAATTCCGCACGGAATTAATTTGAATAATTTTCATGGCGGAAGATATTCTGGATATTTCGCTACAAGTCAGAATTACAGTGTGTTTCCAGCCAGTAATAATAATAGCAGCAATAATATTAATGCTCCACTAAAAATATTGTTTGCTTGTTTAATCCCATTAAGACGCTGCATTCCCAGTAAATGGGTGTCGTTAAGATCTTCTTCCTAGAGTGGGATGTGAAGATACAGCAGTATTCTGACTTTTTTTTTTTTTTTTTTTAAATAAAAAAGTGTGCTATAGACGTGGGGCCTGGTAAAATCTCCAGATAAACGTCCCATTATCACGCCAGTAATCGACAGCAGCCTCTCCCAGACGCTCTCTTCCCCTTGTCTCACACACTTTTTGCTCTCCTTTAGTCAAACTAGGCCCCGTCCCCATAGCAACGCATGCGAACTCTTCCTCATTAGTGTGTGCGCGGGCCGAGCGAACGGCTGTTCCTCATTCCTGTGACTTCATCCCCAAGCATCCACCACCTCATCACGGGCTTCCCGGACCAGGCTGAGTAACTGTCAGGGATGGTATTTGGACATCTGAGTGGGTTTCCAGGTCAGCGTTTCCTTCTCTGTGGGGGGGGTGTGTTTGTGTGTTTTATGTGAAATCACGTGCAGATGGGGGGGGGGCGCTGGGAAATGTCCCTCGGTCACGCCTGACTTTTGTTTTTCCTCCCCTGTGCTGTTAAATCTCCGGAGTTCTGATAACAGGTCAGCCATTCAGGAATGAAAAGAACGGTTACATGCATGCGCGTGTGTGTGTGTGTGTGTGTGTCCAAGCGTGCAGGGGGGTGTAAGGAAGTGGAAGACCCAGAACATGATTAGAGAGAAAGAAAGTGTGTGCTGTATGCAGACAAGGAGGAAAAAAAGGTGTTCTTTATGCTGGCTCAACCATCGCGTGGGTGGCGCCTGGAGTGGAGAGGTCAATGGGATGCTGTGATAGGCTAATCTGCGTGGAGGGGGGGTTAGGGCAGGCCCTCTGGGAGCAGCTCATTGGCTAGACTCCTTCTCCCTGTCAAATGAAACTTCATCGCATCTTTGTTTTCATTTTCTTTTTGTTCATGCGAAGATTGAGAGGGCTCTGAAACGAAAATTCATACGCCTGCTGGTGTGTGTGTGTGTGTGTGTGTGTGTGTGTATGCATGCAACTTTTTCTTGTGTGCCTGTGTGTGTGTGTGTGTGTGTGTGTGTGGTGCCCGCTGTTTCCAGAGCTGTGTGTGCTTGTCCTCCAGTCAGACACATGGATGACAGATGACCCAGTGGGAGACACCAGCCATCCTGCCCCCCACCCCTCCTCAGCCCCGCCCCCCTTTACCCGCCACCCACCCCACTGTTAAAAAAGTGCGTACGTTGTTTACTTCCTCGGCGTTTTGCCATAAAACCTGGACCCTCCTCCCACTCGGCGCTGCCCCCTTTTCCTCGGGTTACGGGTTTGTACACGATCATAAAAGCTGCGTCACCGTGAGTGTGTGTGTGTGTGTGAGTGTGTGTGTGAGTGAGTGAGTGAGTGAGTGTGTGTGCGGGCGGACAAACCAGCCGCAACCTGGCTGCACGTCTATCGCTGGGAGGGAGGGAGGGGGTGACTCACTGGGCCAGAGGAAACCTAAATCCTCATACGAAAAAAAAAAAAAAAAAGAGAGGCCGAGCACCCGGCCTGGGCCGAGGAGAAGGAGGGAGTGAGGAAGACGGGAAGAGAGAGAGAGGGAGGGAGGGAGGGAGGAAGAAAGTTGATTTCCTTTTTCAGCAGAGCCATACATCACAGGGCCTCCCAGCTGCAGTGTCACAAGCTGACAGAATGACATGTGTCATTTATCAAAGGGGCCAGGCGGGGGCCTTGGGAAACGTGCACCACAAAGCCTGAGAGAGTTCATTCCAACACTCAACCCTCACTCCTTCCCTTCCTCCCTCCCTCCCTCATCTCTGCTCACTCAGCCCGCCCCCGCTGTTCAAACCCCCCCCCACACACACACACACACACACACAGCCGCCACCCTCCCTGCTCACTCTGCCTGGTGCCAAAAAAGGGCCCTGTAATGTTTTCTGTCTTTGACGCACACACACACAGCCCGTGTGTGTGTGTGTGTGTGTGTGTGTGTGTGTGTGTGTGTGTTTGTGTGTGTTTATGTGTGTGTGTGTTACCCCACAGAGCGCAGGCACTCCAGTCTTTCGGCCACACTTGTTGCTCTGCAGAACTTGTGTTGCGACACTTTGCCGACAGGCTGGAATATTCTAATCCCGGCCGTTCCTCCAGCGTGCTGGAATTCCACCGCCGTCACGGGGACGAGCGCGGCCCCAGCCTCCGTTAGCGGGCGTCTCGGAGTGACGGCGCACCTCCGTGGTTGTTATTTTTTAATATTCCCGCTCCAGCTTGTCTGCTTGTTTTTGCTGTCGTGAAGAAAATCCGCTGCCGGGGAGACGAGATTCCAGCCTTCCCGGCCCCGCCGGGGCCCTTGACGGGGACCCGTGGGGGTCACGGCGGGGAGCGCGCAGCCCTGACGCCCACGTGGCGCGCTCCTCCCTTGACGTCACCATCTCCAGCTTCCTCCCCATCCATCATCGGATCACCTTTCATTCCCGCCCCCGCCATCAGCGTTCCAGCTCCATCCCAGCTACTTGCAGAATCAATAAACTCTCTCACCTGGGCGCCGCCGCAGGGTGACATTTCCTTTAAGGGAAGCTCGAGCATCGCGTCCGCCGCCGCTCCCCTCGGTGGCTTGTTTCTTCGCCGCTGCGCAAATGCTTCTTTTATTACTTTCCCTCCGAGAAAGCACGTTGGTATAATTGGTTTCCTGTATTCCGGACCGATACATTACCATTTAGTATCCGTGTTTTATGGCGGCGAATTGAGTCAAAGTTTTATGTCTCTTGAAAGGAACACATGCGCGGACGTTTCCGTAGATTAGGGCCCGATTTTTTTAAATTTATGGACGCAGGACATTTTTCTTGGAGCCCGCCAAAGATTGGAAACGCGTGCACTTCTGATGCATCTTGCGAACACGTGTCGCCCTGAGAAAACGCCACCGCCGCCACGCCGCACCGGAGAGACGCACAGCGGCCCGCCAACTTTGGGGAAATTACCTGATAAATTATTTAAAGTGAGACTCGGGGCAGCATGAGGTGGTGTGCAGACACGGCGAGGGGTGTGTGTGTGTGTGTGTGTGTGTGTGTGTGTGTGTGTGTGTGTGTGTGTGTGTGTGTGTGTGTGTGTGTGTGTGTGTGTGTGTGTGTGTGTGTGTGTGTGTGTGTGTGTGTGTGTTCTCCAGTGTAATGTTTCTCTGCTTTGTCTGAGGAGGTTAAAAGACACGGCCCGTCTTTGGGGGAATATTCAGTGGTGGAGGCTCTGCGTGACCCCTCCAGCAGGTCATGGACAGTTCAACACCCCCCTCCCCACACACACACACACACACACACCTCTCTGCCTCCCTAATAAATACTCCCCAGCCCCCACCAGGCCTTTTAGACACAGTAACAGGTATGAGTCTTTTCATGTTTTTAATAATAATGTTAGAATAAGATGACCTCTTCTTTAGATCCTCACTCATTCTCTGTCCTCCCCTGTGTGCACGTGTGTGTGTGTGTGTGTGTGTGTGTGTGTGTGTGTGTGAATATGGCCTCTTTTCATCTGTCTTCATAAGCCTCATTTATTTTTGCAACCAGATGTGAGCTGACAGACATCAGTCAAAGCCCCCCACCTCTGTTCTGCTCAATTCCTTTCCTTCATCATAACCCCCCCCTCCCCTCCACACACACACACACACACACACACACACACACACAGACTCACTCACTCACTCACTCACTCTTGCTGTTCTAACATGTGGCTTAGCTGTGGACATCAGAATCATGGTGGCATTCTTCATGGCTTACATTATTCAGGCAAACCGGGTTGAACGGGGAGGTGGTCCTTCTGAGTCCCCGGGTGGGGTCATGTGTTTGGGGGGGGGGGTTAATAGATTAAAGATGAAGGCGTGTCACACTTTGTGTGTGCATACACTCATTCATTCTACCGTACTTTCATAAGTCGCTCTCACTTGGGAATTCAGGCATGTGTTGAGTGTTTCTCCTCTTTCTTCTTGTATGTGTGTGTGTGTGTGTGTTTGTGTGTGTGTGTGTGTGTGTCCTCATTGATCTCCAGTGATGTGATCCTCCTTGAGAGTTTCTTCTCATCGGACTCTGATTTACGGCTTCATTAGGATCCTTGCTCTACCTCCTTTTCTTTTTCTTTTGTCTCTGTTTCTGGATCACACACACACACACATACACACACACTCTCACTGTGAAGGACTTCTGGGCCCAACACTTTGTATAGTTTGTTTCTGTTCTGTTTGCCATCTTTATGAGTAATCTTTTATTATTGGTCGTGGCCAGGCTCCGTCATTGTGCCCCCGAGGGCTGGAGTGCTGTGGCGGTTTTGGAGGCGCTCCTCCACCCCCGGGCAGCCCCGCTCGCCTAAAAGAGGCCTCATTGTGCGCGTCGTCTTTTATGGCACTGCCTGAAAGAGAGAGGGATGCACTCCAGTCGGCATTCAAATGCACGTGGTGAGGCAGCCAGCGGAGCAGGACAAACACCACAGGTTGTAAACGCTTTGAAAGGGACGGAGAGGGTGTGAGAGCGTCTGAGGAGAGAGTGTGTGAGTGTGTGTGTGTGTGTGTGTGTGTGTGTGTGTGTGTGTGTGTGTTCCTGAAAGGTTTTTCACTCTCTTCACCTCCACCATCATGTTGCTGCTCCTTTCACTCCCACATCCAGTTGACTGTTGCTCAGCTGAGGAAAGAACCTCAAAGTTTGGGCTTGTGGTGCTTTTAAACACCCCCCCTCCTCCTCGTCCTCCTCCCACCTCCTCCACCACTGCCGCCGCCGCCCACCAGCAACAGCAGCAGCGCCGCCATTATCAGGAGTCAACTCATGCAGAAATGTAAAAAAAAATAAGAAGGTAATCACACTTTGTGCTGGCGCTTTTGTCGTCAGCCGGTGATGGAAATGGCTCTAAATATGAGATTAGAACCTGCCAGTGACTGATGCTATTAGTCAGATATGCCGTAGACTTTACTATCTCCCATGAAGGATTAGTGCAAATTATACTGGGAGACAGGCTTGATTTCTCCTCTGCCTGGCTGGATGTGGGCATTTGAAGCACTCTAAGTTGACAGCGTCTGTCTCCTCTTAGTTCTCAGAGACAGGTTGTGTGACAGCTGATGCCAGGCGAGGGCTTAAAAAGTGTGTGCGGGCGTCTGTTTGTGTGTCGGACGGCGTGTGGTCGGTGTGTGTGAGCGGGAGAGTTATAAACTGACAGGCGGGTGTGTTTGAATGTGATTGCACGTCAATGACTTTCCTTTTTTTTTTTTTTTTTTTCCGGGAAACAGGTTCTCTTTGAGCGGGCTGACAATTGGGAAAGGCTAATTTTAAGCTCCCTCTTTAATTCTACACACTCTTATCTGGTGTTATTTTAAATAATTATGCCGTCTGGGAGGGTGTCCAGGTGAAGCTGTTTTGAGGAGCGAGAGGAAAATAGATGGACAGATGCTGGAGTTTAACGTGGAAATCCGCCTCTCGGCACGTCAGTAGGGCTGACGGTGGTCTGTAATCTCGAGGTTGATACAGGCGGAGGAACGCGGTGGAGCGGTTTGTTCACCTCTCAGGAATGTTGAGAACATGCAAATGCTCCCTGTTTTAGCCCCGCCGCCTCCCCCCGGCCTGCTGATTTAGGAGGGTGACATGTCCCTTAATGTTGGGTAATAAACTGAAGGGCTGGATTTATCGGCCCAGACCTTGTTTTCCCCCCGCTGTCTCCGTCCGCCGGTCCCTATGACGACAGCACAGGCTCCGCCCCCGCTGAGGTGTTTTTCTCCTCGAGCTACGGTATTAGCTCGGTAGGCTCGCACAGCCCGAGTCGCTGGAGCTCAAGCTGGGTTCGGAGGAGTGAGATCACCCCGCCGGAGTCGTAAAAACCAGCAACCGACACACAAAAGGTCGACTCGTCCTCGGAGTCCTCCCCGCTCAGCGTCCCTGTCCTCCCCCCTGCACGCCGCAGCTTTGCACCGTCAGCAGGGCCGAAGCGGGTCAGAGAGTAGCGCGGCTCAGGCTCGGATCGAGGCCCGCCACGCGGCTCGGCGTGGGCGCGACGTTTCGGGTGGCTCGTGCTCGCCGCTCCCGCGTCAGCAGTCAGTCACAGGAACGGGAACGCTGGAAAGCGGCGTGGGAACACATTGTGACGGAGTTGTTGGTAGCACGGGGAGAAGCTCAGGGAGCGTTCCCTTGGGGGTCTCGTCCCAGATTTGGAGGTCATGAATAACCGAGTCAACGTGGCAGAAAGCGCACGACGTCACACCATATAGATCCCGACTTCAGGAACCTCCGCAGACGGGTGTCCTCCACGCGCCCCGGCCGATCAGAGCGGGGCCTCGTTGGCTGCTGCCAGCGAGGGACTGGATGTTCGTTTCTCTATTTATTTCCATGGCTCATGCGTTTTTCCCCATATAAAGACAGTCCATGTCCGACCGTGTCACCGCGTGATGGATTGCACAGTCCTCTCAGGAAGGGAGGAGGGGAGAGAGGGGAGGAAGAGGGAAAGAATGAGTGAGTGAGTGAGGGAGGAAGTGGAGTGGTGCTGCAGCAGTGAAGGACATGGCAGCTTAGTGCCGGCCAAAAAGACTGTGCCGAACACCTGCTCCTGTCTCCAACGCCCCTTCAACCTCCTCATTACCTGTCAATCTATCAGAAGGCAGCCAGATCAAATGTCTGCAGCAGCCAGGCCTCGCACGGAGACGGAGCGGAGGCAGGCGGGGAGGGGGGAGGGAGGGAGGGGACAGATTGCATGTCTGGGAAAGCAGAAAATGAAGGGGAAGTAAAGCGAGCAGCTGCATGTGCATATCAAAGATGTGTTGATAATTCGCAGCAAACTGCCCGGAGTGTGATTATTGAGCGCCTGAAATTCACTAAAAAAGGATGCACAGAGAAGGTGAGGGCGCCGCCATGAAGCAAACCTCGAAGGCTTCCGCGGGTTTAGTCCGCGGCCGGCCCGAGCCCCCGTTCAGCCCCTGTGTTCTCAGGTGTTCGCTGGAAAAGAGGTGAATCTGGGACAGATGAGCGACTCTGCGGGGAGGCGGAGCCTGCAGGTTCAGGTTTCAGTGACAAAGCTGCGGCTAGTGTGTAGTCTGCAAACAGCGTGTGTGTGTGTGTGTGTGTGTGTGTGTGTGTGTGGCCGGGGGGGTCCATTCATGCAAACACACATTTATGAAAGTCTGTGAAGTGTGTGTTGATGCAGGCTCGTGTTTTATGAAAGGCAGATGATTTTCAGCTCTTCCAGGTGCATTAGAGCGCACGCGACCTGACCAAGCGCGCATTTTCTGATGCCTTTCAGTCTCTCCTTCTTTCCTCGGTCTTCCTCGAGCTTGCTCGCCCCTCTCTCTCTCTGCTTTAGTGTGTGAGCTGTGGTGATTTACGGTAATTATCCATCGTTGGGTCATCTATCAGCCCCGCCGTTGCTAGGAGATGAAAGCAGCTGCTGCTTGCTGTTGTCTTGTTGGGGGCAGCAAGTATGTGTGTGTGTGTGTGTGTGTGTGTGTGTGTGTGTTCCTGTGCCTGTGTGTGTGTGAAAGAGAAGTGGTCCATCCTGATGTAGGGATTAAAAGCGCAGGTGGTGCAAAAGAAAGAGGGACGCAAATGAGGAATGGATGGATAGATGGATGGATTAGAGGAGGGACACTTGGGTGAGGGTGGGGTCAGAAGTTGAAGGGGGCCAGGTGAAACCGGAGCTGGTGTGTGTGGTCTGGAGTGCCGGGCAGCTTAAGGAGGCACAGGTGTGTGTGTGCGTTTGAGATGGAAGAATGGAATGATAGATTCATCTGGGCAGATGCAAATTCGAAGATGTTGGGCCTTGGGGTGTCATCTGAGTGGCTATGAAAATTATGTTGTGTATGTGTGGCGGGGGGGGGGTAGTAGTTCAGGGCCTGGCAACGAGGGTCCACTTGTGTGTTTGTTTTGTAATGGCCCGTTTGTTTCACAGCCTCTTCTGGGTCTCACGTAGGAGAACTACCACGTAAAAGGTGGTCCGCTGCTACAGACATGACGGATGCTCTTCCTGCTGATGTCAGAGCTCCAGTAAAGACGCTTTAAAGAAAATTACAGTAGAGAATCAGCAATTACATGTTATTACAGGAGAGGTGAGCGCAGAGGTACACGTTACCAAAAATGACAGCTATGTGCAACGGCTAGGAAGCTAATTAAAAATAGAATATATAAATACTCACAGTCTGGATGTTTATGTTGTGTTGTAGCTTTAAAACGTCGCCAATGAGATGTTTTTTTGTGTGTTTTTCTTGCACTTTTGAAAGGCAGCTGGATGTTGGCCACATCCGTACCAGCCAGTGCGAACTGTAAATACAACCTCGGTTCCCGGCTCTCCATACCGGCCTAATTAGCGCCAGTTAGCATTTGTCATTGCATTTAGGGGTGAAGATTAGGAACACCTCTCAATTAATCTGCAATCAGCCTGTTTGTTAATTAGCTAACCTGTTCTAAGTGGCCTTCAGGGCTCTTGTGTAATTAGCTAAGCTGCCGGGAAGCAGGTCTGTGTGCTGACATTGACCTGAACACACGCACACACACACACACACACACACACACACATGCACACGTTAATGGTACACTGGGGTGTGTGTGAGACGTACAGCTCTGCAAATGTCTCGAGTCGTGGTCAACAGGGACGAGAACCTCTGGCTCTGGGTAAATTGCGTACCAAAGCCAAGTCGCCCGGCGCTCCCGTTTGTTCGAGCGCTTCCTCGCGCACGGCGTCGATGGGTCCAGGTGCGCCGCGCTTAGCCGCGGCTAATGATGTATCCGCGCCTCTAAATATACAGGAGCCGAACGCGCGTCGTCATGCTCGCAGATTATTCCAGCCTTGCTCTCGACGCGCATCCCTCAAAAGCGTTCCCGGGGAGAAGTCAGGAGGGGAGAGAACGTGTACTGTACTCCCCGTGCACACGCTCTCTTTTGAACACTTCATCCTTTTCAAGTGCAACAACATCGCCGCCAAAATGAGCAGCCCCTCCGTCGCCGCCACCGCGCTGCAGCATTTTTTCCCTCTTGCTCACTTCAAAGCCATTTGTTTACTCTGCCGACTCCTGACATTGTCTGTGGTAATTAAAGGAGCGTGCTGAAATTTATGGTTTAATTATACAGCCCTTGTTATGCAGAGAGGACCAGGATGGGTTGATATGCTCAATAAAAATAAATTCCACGCGGGTTTATTGAACCCACGGTGTAATCGTTCCAGCCTCTCAGGTATGTGTGTGCATATGTGTGTGTGTGTGTGTGTGTGTGTGTTTGTGTGTGTGTGCCCGCATGTATGCATATACATGTGCGTGTTTGTGTTTATTTATGTATCGCCTCACAAGTCAGCAGCTCAATGTGGAGTGCGAGTGGGTGAGAATGAAATTGAAAAACAAACCAAAAAAGAAAAAAAGGAAAAAAGCAAGATGAATTGCAATCGATTGGTGCTGGTTCACCGTATTGATCCCCCAGCATGTTCAGGCCTGCTGTACTCCACCAAGAACGTTCAGTCATTCTTCCGTGCCCTCGCCAACTAACGCGCAGCTGGACGCGCTCTGAACATTTCCCAGTGTTCTCACTGCGTTGCATGCATTTAAGAAAAAACCCAGAAAGCGCAGAGAATGGTGCTCGCTTTTCAGATACAGGATGAGTGTGCGTGTGTGTGTGTGTGTGTGTTGGTTCTGTGAAGGCGCAGTAAATAGAGAGCGATCTTGGCTTTGGCCCACGAGCTGCTTCTCTGAACTGATCTTTGAGTTGGGTATAAATAGCGCTTGCTCTATAAATAAAACAGCAGCACCTTTCACACTCCCTCTCTCTCTCTTTCTCTCTCGCTCTCTCTCTCACTCACACACACACACACACACACACACACACACACTCTGGGAGCAGCCCTCGTACCTCTCAGATTCTACACCTGCTTATGTGTGCGTAATCCCCACGCGGGCCACGTATCAATCCATACATCGTGCTCTGGAGGTGAGGTGGAAGGATATCTGCGGGACGTATTGGCATATTTACACGAGAGCGTGACCCGCTCCGGCTTAGCGACGTCGGCCCGGATGACCTGCGGTCTCGCGCTGCTGCGCTGAACAATAATCCGGTCGTCCGCGTGGCGCTCGTCAATCTGCAGAGCTCAGACGAGCCGGGGCTTCTCTGTGTAACGCGAGAGGGCAGATAACGTCTTCACTAAAACGCTGATAAAGACCACAGACCTGGAGCTGCTCCTCCAGCACCAACCGGATCAATACATCAATCAGTGTCAACCCGGAATACCTGGATTGTTTGCAGCCGCCATCTTAACGGACAAGTTCCTGCGTGTATGCTTTTGGAGCTATCGTTCCGCGTCTTTATCCTGTTAATATCTTTATTTCTCATACTTTGCTGATTAATAACTAAAAAGAAAAAGGTTCATCAAGGCCCGAAATGACATCCCGAACGACACTTAACATCCACGGAAACCAGAAATTGTTCACACCGAGAAGTTAGAATGATTAAAATCATTGAGCAACGGTGATTATCACCCGATTAAAGTCGTCGCGTCTGTCTTCATGGAGACGTGCTTGGTGTTTGGGATCAAACGGGATTGTTTTCCCGCTGTATTGAGGATGGGAGGCATGTTCGGAGGGGAAAGAGCAGCAGACGTCAGCCTGCTGCTGAGGCAGAAACGCACCATCTGAAACTGCCTCCTCGGAGATCAGCGCATCGACTCCACACCAGATTACCGGCCCGCTGTAAATCAACATGACGGGAAACGCTTGGACCCTCCAGCGCCGGCGGTCGTCGGGAACGCTCGCTGAATACCCGCCGATAACGCAAAATTTCCCCGTTAATCCCGTTTACGCAGCACTTGTTCACGTCACGGCCCCGCCTCCCCGTCAGTGGGGGAACACGCCGTCCCGTGCGCGGCTGTCTGAGCTTTGACTCGGGCCCGGGGTTTTTGGAATCGGAGGGGGGGGAGATAAATTGGTACAGGGAGCTGGAATGCTGCAGCAGTTATTTAAGGCCCTGTAGGTGCTGCCTGGGCCATATGTTCCCATTATTCCGCTTGGGAGGGGCCCATGTGCTGGAGAGAGGAGGAGGAGGGTGTGATAGAGGAAAGGTAGCTGAGGAATTATTTTGAGGAGAGCCCCGTGTGAATTATAGGATTTTAAAGAACGGGATACCGGGCGGAGCCTGAGACGGTTCCAGAACGAATGAGCCCCCAAAGTAAATGATCACCTTCGCCCTCAATATCCGGCTCCTCCGCCGCCATCTTTGCATAATTCATCCCGCCAAATTTTGAGTAATAATTCACCAACTCCTGAACTTCCCGGGTCGATAGCATCTCTGCAGGTGCCTCCGTCGTTAGCTTCCCGCTTGGCCGGCCTCATTAGCGCGCTGCCTCGTAGGCGCTAGCTTTGTTGCAGCTTGATTGTTGGCATTGTCAAAAGAGAACCGGGATTAGAGTGAAACTGCAGAACTAAATTCCAGCCTTCGGATGCCCTGACTGCTGGTTGTCAGCTGTAATAAGGCGAGTTTTCCTGTTTTTTAAGCAGCGTTTTCTCCCGCGGATAGCTCAATATTTATCTGCGGCATCCTCCCTCGCCTCCCCCCTCCGTCTCTCCGCCCTCTCCGTACGGTCTCCTGTCAAACCCGGGCCCGTGTTCCTGATCAGGGCATTGCTCTCATGTTAGCCGCTTCACGGGAAGCACATCCCAGCGTTCCCTCTGACACGCCGGCAGCAGCATTACCATAATTGGCTTTTCTACATGACGGGACAGAGGAAATAATAATGTCATTTTATTTACAGCCCTCTCGTCCTGGTCCGAGTGCTATCACCCCCCTCCTCTCAGCGCACCCCCCCCCACCCCCACCCCCCTCCCCGTGCAGGGTGCGAGTGTGGCTCTGCCACAGCGTGTAGGTCAAGCGATGGCTTTTTGATCAGCTCCTGTCTGAAGCCATCAGGGTTGAGAGGCACGTAATGGAGAACAGGGTGACAAACAGAATCTGGGGAAGGAATAAGACTGCCAGTTTCCTATTAGGGGGTGCGCCTAAACGGCCTCTGCCCCCGCCGCCCGCCGCCTCCGCCCTCCCCGGCTCTCTCTCCCACACTGCCTAAATCACATGAGTGAAGGGGCCCATGATTGGACATTAGTGCCGCAAATGACTGCTGTGATTGCCCCCTCGTCCCAAACCCGCATCAAATAAATAAAGAAATGTGTGTAAATAAAGAGAAAGAGGGGTGTCGGAGAAGTGGCGGCGGCGGCGGCGAGGGGAGGCTGACTGGTTTCATCCCCCCCTCTTCCTCGCTCTCTCTCCTTCTTCATTGCCTTTCTGCCTTTCTTATCTGGTTTGTTTGGCTTTGACAGCGGCCAAATGGTGAAGCTCTGTGAGTCTGACAGAGAGTTTTATTGATTTAACAACCAGCAGACTCCGAGGGAAAAAAGGGAGAAGACAAAAAAAAGCAGAGGAGGAGGAGGGAGGAAGAGGAAGAGGAAGAGGAGGAGGAGGAAGGTGGTAAAGTTTTGTGTGTTTCTGCTCCAGCCCTGGTCGGAACGCTGTCACGTGGGGATTTGCCCGGGATGGTTTCATAAAAGTCGTAGACGCGGTCGGGGGGGGGTTTGTTTTGGGTCTCGGTGTCCGGCGTCACGTTAGGCCTGATCCAGGGCCGCTCGCCACGGCGCCACCATCAGGGGAGCAGATGAGCTCTGGCTCTTCCCCCGTTCCCGGGGCTCCGAGCACGTGCGTGGGTACGGGAGCGGCGGGCTCTTCGCCGCCCCGGCCCCTCCGGCCCCTCCGTCGGCGCGTCTCGGCGGCGATCTGGCCTGGCTGGTGGCGGCCTTGATCGCTGCTGCTCCTGACAGCGGGTCTGCGGCGCCGCCCCGCCGCCTGTCTCCTCGATGGCGGCGCGTCCCCGAGCAAACGTGACAGGCGACGGGCGCCCGTGCAGATGGCCCTGCTCACAGCCATCACCCGATCGGCGAACCAAACCGTCGGCGACGGCTCCGCCGGACCCGCCCTCTGCTGTCGGTGCTGCGGAGCATATGTGTCCGGGCCGGCCGATCTCCGCCAGCTGCATCGTTTATTTGTTCCGCGCTAACGTGTTTAATCACTCCGACAGAGCGTCTGTGGTCGGCGGGGCCGTCCACTTCCTGCCTGTGGTTTTTACAGATGCCTGTCCCTGCCAGTCTTTTGTCTGACTGCGTTTGATATCTCCCTCTTTGTTGTTTCCATGACAACGTTGCAGGACAGGCATTGATTGACAGGGATCGTCAAAGGGTTCCCTGGCGACCCGCTCATTGTTCCCAGCCCCTCCCTGCAGCAGCCTGTGTTTTGTCACTCACCCAAGGATATTTCTGATCTGCTGCTTCTCATTGCTGCCGTCTGTCTGTCACTGAGGATGCATTAAGCTCTGACAATTATTGAGCTTTAGCTTTTTCCTCTCTTTTCCTCCTCCGGCTGACTCACGTGGGTAATTTCTGCTCAGTTTGCACTTGTTTCGGTGGGCTCGTGAAGAATAAATATCCCCTCCTCCCGCTGCTGTGTACACTAAATGGCTGATATGTAGCTGATAGCCTCCCCTCCTGGAGACAGGTTAGGACAGGGTGGGGGGGGGAAGCGGGCGCCAGCGCGAGACGCTCGGCGCTGCAGAGGCGTTGTACAGAGCACGGCGCATAATGCTAATCTGCTGTGTTAGGGATTTTCAGGACTTTTAGAAACTGTCTCCGTCTCAGACTGTCAGTGAGATTGAAGCGCAGCCAGGTTCTCCTGTAGCGCTCTCATTTCCCTGAAATCCTGTCATCCGTCGGGTTGGGTGGGTGTGTGTGAGTGTGTCTGTGTGTGTGTGTGTATGTGTGTGTGTTTGTGTGTGTGTGTGTGTGTGTGTGGGGGGGGGGTGTCAGTGGCGGAAACTCGGAACAGGCGGTCTCGCGGTCTGCGCCTCCAGGGTCTGCGCCAGAGGAGCAGACGTGCGTGAGCCGCGGGGCGCGCACGTACCCCCCCTCTCTCCCGCGCGGGAAGGTGAGCACGCGGGCCGCCGTGCGCACGCGAGCGGGCACTTAGCGAGGCGCCGCTCGCACACACGCACGCGCACGCACGCCATGGCACCGTCGCAGCTGCTCGCCGCCCCCGCCCCCTCCACCCAGCTCCTCTCAGGCAGCAGTAAATGGTGCCAGTGTATATATATCAGGTATTATGTCCACTTAGATTATGATATGACAGGTTAGCGTGCCGCTCGAAGCTGACAGCACATCTGTTTCATCAGGAGAGACTGATACTGGCATCTAGGACACGCATCTCACCATGCAGGAAGGAGATAAAGGAAGGAGCTAGGGGGCCGTCTTTCCTGTCTCCCTCGCCCTCTCTCTCTCTCTCTCTCTCTCTCTTGCACCCCCCACCCAGCGTACCCACCACCTCCTGTTCATTTCATTTCCTTCACTCTCCCTCCACGTTTGCTCTCCGCTCGCTCGCTCTCCCCCTCATCTCTCCCACTTATCGTGTGCCGTGGCTTCCCACGCACGCTGCTGACACGTGCACGCCCTTGCGCGCACATGCACATAATAATGGTCTGGCCTCTCTGCATTTGAGGGCCAGACCTGCAACATCTGTCTTTCCTGTTTATTTCTCCGACTCTCTGACTTGATCTTTGATCTTTTTTTTTTCTTTCTTCTTTTAATCCTTCCCGCTAAGAACTACTCATGCCTTTCTAAGTCAGCTTGCGGTCGTGTATTTCTTTAAGTGCATAAACCGCCTGGGCCAGACTTTCAGCATTCGCTGTGGCATGTTCAACCCAGCGACCGCCGCTTCCCTAGTTCCCACTCATTAGCTGGAATGAAAGTGACCTTCAGCCCATCAGAACGAGTTGGGAACAGCTGCCGCGTCTCCAAGTTATTGTTTTGTTTCTGTCCCTCTCTGATCAGTTGCATAACTGAACATGCGAGGAGCTGGACTTGACACGCTGGATGACTGAGAAGCAACAAAGCTCGGGGAAGACAGACGGGAGAGAAAGGCCAAATGGAACATGCAAACATGCAGCTGGCTAACAAGGCCGAGCAGCCCGTCCTTTTTCGGGGAATATGAGCCATGTGTGGAGGAACAGGGAGTCGGGAAGGGAAAGGACAACTGTCAGAAACTCACTGATTTATTTTTCCCTCGGAGGCTTTTTTCACTGCTGGCTTTCAGAGGCACATGTGTGTAAAATACACAAAAATGTGTTCACGCATGCATACAGTCGCAGAATAAAAGCCCGCATCTCACATCGCTGAGTATCCCCTCCCTGTTATTTTGATAGTGGTTTCTGTTAGCGTGCTGTAAATGTTTAATTTCACCAAGCTGACCTCCTTTTCCCGTTTTCTGTCTTCCTTTTTTTTTTTTGTCTCCCTCTCCTGCTCTCATTCTCTCCAGCTTACATGCCCGAGGATGAGCTCAAGGCAGCCACTCAAGATGAAGAGGAGCACCTGCAGGACGACGGCCTGTCACTAGACGGCCAGGACAACGAGTTCCTGTGCAACGAGGAGGAGGAGGATGCGGACGGAGGCCAGGCGACCAGTTACAGAGACTCCCCGCTCAGCAACGGCACCAACCATGACGCTGGATACGGGTCCCCGCTCAGCGATGCCAGCGACCGGCTGCCAGACTTCAAGAGCAACTCTTCGAGGGACGGTCAGGAGAGGGAAGGCGCGACTTTGCCTTTCCGGCCCAACAACGGCCTCTCGTTCCAGGACAGTCTGGCACAGATGAAAGCCGTCTATGCAAACCTCTTGTCCGACGCCTCTTGGTCCAGTATTACCATGGACATAATGAAGTCCAAGTCCGATGCGGCTAGCGGTGTCAACAGTGCCCTTACCCCTCCACAGTCTGCCTCTACTGCTGCTGCCTCCACAACAACTACCACGAGCAAGAACAGCGGGGCCGCCATAGCTACCAGCCACCACAATGGCCGGAGCTCCAGCAACGCTGTCAACCACACGGGCAGCGCGAGCGGGAACACTAATGGCACGGCGGCTTCCTCTGTTAGCAGCCAAAGTACAAACAGTGGGAGCAGCAGTGTCGGGGCGAGCAACGGCGGGGGTGTGGCCTATGACTGGCACCAGGCGGCGCTTGCCAAAACCCTTCAGCAGACCCCTTACCACCTCTTACCAGAGCCTAGCCTTTTCAGCACCGTGCAGCTGTACCGCCAGAACAACAAGCTCTACGGGTCCGTCTTCACCGGCGCCAGCAAGTTTCGCTGCAAAGACTGCAGCGCCGCCTACGACACGCTGGTGGGCCTGACGGTCCACATGAACGAGACAGGCCACTACCGAGACGACAACAAGGAAAAGGAGGAGGAGCAGGGGAAGCGCTGGTCCAAACCCCGCAAGCGCTCGCTCATGGAGATGGAGGGCAAAGAAGACGCCCAGAAGGTGCTGAAGTGCATGTACTGCGGCCACTCCTTTGAGTCTCTGCAAGATCTCAGCGTTCATATGATAAAGACCAAGCATTACCAGAAAGTGCCTCTTAAAGAACCAGTGCCGGCCTTGGCCACTAAACTGGTGCCCAGTTCAGCTAAAAAACGAGCTCTTCAGGATGCCGTAGTCTCTCCATGCTCCCCAGACTCCGTTCACACCGGTGGCGTCAGTGGCAGCGTCTCACTCGGGGACATTGGCAAAGACGCCAAATCCGCGGCTAATCCGTACGTAACGCCCAACAATCGCTATGGTTACCAAAACGGTGCCAGCTACACGTGGCAGTTTGAAGCTCGCAAAGCGCAGATCCTCAAGTGCATGGAGTGCGGCAGTTCCCATGACACGCTCCAGCAGCTGACTGCCCATATGATGGTGACGGGACATTTTCTGAAGGTCACAAATTCTGCTTCCAAAAAGGGCAAGCAGCTGGTTTTCGATCCAGTGCTGGAGGAGAAAATTCAGTCCATTCCACTTCCTCCGACCACCACGAGACTACCCGTTCCCGCCAGTGTCAAGTCTCAGCCCGTGTCCCCCGCCCTGTCCTCTGGTTCGGAGGAAAGGAGGGAAGTGGGTGAGGAGGAAAAATCGGAAAGTGGCGAGCCGCTGGAGAAGAAGATCAAGGAGGAGAAAGAAGACCCAGGTGAGAAATCCGAGACCGACGCTACATCGTACAAATATCTTAGAGAGGAGGATCTGGAGGAGACGCCGAAAGAGGGCTTAGATATTCTCAAGTCCCTCGAGAACACTGTATCTAGTGCCATCAGCAAGGCTCAGACGGGTACGCCCACGTGGGGTGGATACCCCAGCATCCATGCAGCCTATCAGCTGCAGGGTTCCATTAAGAATTCCACCACTGTTCTGCCCCCAATGGTCCAGAGTGTCCAGATGCAGCCGGTCTTTAACAGTGGGCTGCGAGGCCTGGTAACTGACCCCAACTCAGTCATACAGTCTCCTCAGAGCCCCTCCTCCCCTACCCCGCTCAGGAGCAACGTCAGCGCCATGGAAGAGCTGGTGGAGAAAGTGACGGGGAAAGCCAGCTCCGTAAAGAAAGAGAAGGAGGAAAAGATGGTGACGGCGGAACGATGCCGGGCTCCTTCTTTAGTGAAGTCGCCCTCTCCCGCACTGAGAGAGCAGCGAGAGCTGCTGGCATCCCCAAATGACCTCTCGTTAGGTAAACACAAATCCGGTCTGAGGAGTAGCAGCCCCGGCAGCGTTGACTCCGAGGTCATCTGCAAGAAAGAGCCCAAAGAGAGCCTCGTCGATGGCCACAGTAATAATTCAAAGAACAGCTCTGAGCCTTGTCAGTCCCCGGTAACAAATGGCAACAGTCTGGGCATCATCACCGATCACTCACCGGAAAGTCCTTTCATCAGCCCTCTCAGCGCGCTCCAGTCAATCATGAACACTCACCTCGGTAAGGCTTCCAAACCTGTAAGCCCGGCCGCAGACCCGCTATCTATGCTTTATAAAATCAGCAACAGCATGATGGATAAGCCGTCTTTCACCCCAACTCCTCAGGGCAAAGCCGCCGAGCCCATCAACCACTATCAGCTATATGAAAATAACGACCAACCGATAGACTTGAGTAAAAATAAGACCAACACCAACAACGGTGGCAGCCGAGCGCTGCTAACCAACAGTAGTATGAACGGGAATAAACCCCTGGTCTCCCTCCCAGACTCGGTCTCCTCTCCCCTGCGAGAGAACGCGCTGATGGACATTTCTGACATGGTGAAAAACCTCACCGGGAGACTGACGCCCAAATCGTCGACCCCCTCCTCCATCTCCGAGAAGTCGGACGCTGACGGCAGCACGTTCGAGGACGCCCTTGAGGACCTCTCCCCGGTGCAGAAAAGGAAGGGGAGGCAGTCGAACTGGAACCCCCAGCACCTCCTCATCCTCCAGGCGCAGTTTGCCTCCAGCCTGAGGGAAACCTCGGAGGGCCGCTACGCCATGACTGACCTGGGACCCCAGGAGAGGGTCCATATCTGTAAGTTCACGGGCCTTTCCATGACCACCATTTCCCACTGGCTGGCTAATGTTAAGTATCAGCTGAGGAGAACTGGGGGCACCAAGTTTCTCAAGAACATGGACTCGTGCCAGCCTGTGTTCCTCTGTAGCGACTGTGCCTCCCAGTTCAGGACTCCCTCCTCCTACATCAGCCACCTGGAGTCTCACCTGGGCTTCAGCTTGAAGGACCTGTCCAAGCTGTCAGCCGAACACCTACGGGAGCAGCAGGCTGCCTCAAAGGTGATCACAGACAAAATGACATTCGGCAGCCCGCTGTCGGCTCTGACCACGCCGGAGGACGACACGGGCTCGGTGTACCAGTGCAGACTCTGCAATCGGACATTCGTCAGCAAGCACGCAATCAAACTGCACCTCAGCAAGACCCACGGCAAGTCACCGGAGGACCATCTGGTGTTTGTGACTGCTCTGGAGAAGCTGGAGAAGCTTGACAAGATGGAGAAGGTTTAAGCGGGGTCTCGAGCGGAGGGTCGGGACTGACAGCTGTGGAGCCCAGTAGAATCTCATTGCACTAAAATGACATTGTTCAGTTACTGCACTGGGCCGAGCTGAGCCGTGTGGAGAAGAAAAAAAAAAAAAAAAGGTCTTCTTAATTTGTTTCGTTGTGATAACTGCCTGACTGGACCATGTCTTTTCATGTTTTCTTTTGTTTTTTTCCTTTGCCAAGCTCTTTTACACTTATTTTGTAATATATTTATATTCTATTTGTCCGACCTGTGCATGTATTTTAGTGAATCAAGGTTGAAAGGCGAGATTTTAACCTTTTCATGGCGAAAATACAACTACTGCTTCAATGGCGCGGAAGGCCGGTGGGTGGGAAGAGAAGTGATTGAAGATGAAACTGTACAATACTTGATATGAAGAAGGTGAAAATTAAATGTATACACCAAAAGAATGGAAGAACATTCAGAAAGACTGAAGTAGCACCTTAGACAGTTGATTTTTTTTTTTTTTTGGATTTTAATTGTAAAGAGATGTTGAAACATCTCCAAATTGATTATAAAAGCCCCTCCCTTTTTTTGGGTTGCTCTGGCAACAGCGTTTCATGAGGGTGGGTGGCTCACTCGTACTGTCGTGTTCGAAAAAGAGAACATTTCGGGGGGTTAAAAAAAAATGAAATGCTGCTTCTGGTTACGAGTCAGTGAACGGCCGTCCGTATGCAAGTTTGCTCAAAAAAAAAAAGAAAAAAAGCTGTTCCTTGTTGTGAAGTTCCACCTCATAGCAGTTTTCCAGGCG
The DNA here is from genome assembly GCA_911728415.1 of Lagocephalus sceleratus. Classification (NCBI taxonomy): domain Eukaryota; kingdom Metazoa; phylum Chordata; class Actinopteri; order Tetraodontiformes; family Tetraodontidae; genus Lagocephalus; species Lagocephalus sceleratus. The sequence goes on from CAJVRN010000126.1 coordinate 8,415,833, forward strand.
TTTGGTTTGTTACAACCTTCTCTTTCTAAATTTGTCGCTTTATTCGACTGTAAAGAGATCTGTTACGTGTAAGATAACTACCAGTGAAACGTCAGTACTCCATCAGACATATCCCACCATTTGAAACGGCTCGACATTCTTTGTATCTTAAGGTGTGTGCATTCTCTAACTTTTATATTGTCATTTTATATACAAAAATGGTCAAAAATAGAAAAAAAACCAACAGATGGTGTACATAGATATATGCTGTAGAGCTACGAAATGTCATTTTTTAAAGAAAATACAAATTTAGCTTCTTTGGCTCGGTTTACAGAAATGATTTTAATTATACTTGCATCCGATTTGATGCATGAAATGGTGTGGAAAATAAATAAGCGATGCACAATGACTATACATTTCAATGTTTTATCGATAATATTGTAAAAGAAAAAAAAAGAAACTTTGTTTTGTTTTTGTTTTTTTTTTTTTTTTTTTTTTTTTTAGCTCCAATTAGTTTGTTCCATTTCTTTCTCAATTGTAAAATAAACCTCGGCGCAGTTGTTAACAGTCTGATATTTGTAGTTGTGTGTTCCTTCATGGTGGTGCACCAGACTTGATGTGTATAAAACTTAATTCTGTAGCATTTGCATTGCGAAAATTAAAGCGGTCACACACATAACAAATCCTACCCCGGTGTAAGAGGAGTCATTTATTTGCTTATACTTTCATAAGTTTGCTCTCTTTTTTTGGCTTGGCAACAGTTCTATTTTTACGTTGACGACATTTGAATGAAGAGTTACTTGTGTCATACTCTTAACTGATGACTAGGCCGTATCACACTGCCGAAGATTAATAATGATGAAGATGACGGGAGCGATAAGCCTGTGAGGGTGTCTTTTGTACTGCCAGGAACCCATGCTAGGCTTGTGACTGGCCTTTGGAGGGCCCGATCTGAAAGAATCAGTGTTATATTTATGACAGCAGTGTACTTTTGTCTGTCTTCCTGGAACCAAATCAGATGGGTGTCTGTTCCAGCCTCCTGACTGGCCGCACCGAGCTAACCAATAATAACCATTCAGACGCGCATCAGTAACAATCTGTCCTTTTCGCTTCCATCATTCCAGATTAGGCTAACGAGGAAATATATGACGCGTAACACTCGAATCGCACAAACATAAAACATCTTTTATCAGAAGCTGCACATCAGTACGCTTATCCGGTGCTAAATAGTCGCAGCTGCTGAGATGCACGGATCCAACCCTGACGTGCAACAAATCGATCCCGAGCAGGCAGAAACTGTCGGGTTTACCTGGACAGAGATGTCAGCGAGTGCGTGCAGGGACGATGCCCAAACGCGCCCAAATTATGGGATGGATAGTTTATCTGATGCAACAGTTGGCTTGACAGCGGCTGAGCGGGAACACTTAGCGATACAGTTGATGTGGAGCTGCAGCATCATTTGCTGGTGCAACACCAACAAGGTTTATTGGTCGATACGAGCTTCATGTTTGACCTTTTTCTTTCATTATTGTTTTTTTTTTTAGTATTTTACATTCGTTCTGTGTAGTGACCTCCGCGCCACCCTTGTTCGACAGTGCGTTGAGCAGCAGGCTTTCCTCCTCGGGCAGCCCTGCAGGTAAAGAGCGTGCATCGGGAATTTGATCTCATCTCACCCCCATGTTTGGAGTGTCTGATGGAGTCCTTACAGTAGCAGCCTTTGTACGGCTGACGCCACGCTCGGGTGTTGTGAATTCCGCAGCTCGCACTCAGCGTGCTCCGCGTCGGCTGAGTCAGTCACACAAAACACCAACTCTCGCTGCTTTTTTTTTTTTCTTTTTTTCTGTGTGTTGTTTCTTCCTCTCTCTTTGTGCAATTACACACCTCCTCGATCTGACTGCTCCTCGCTGCATTGATACACGCGCTCCCTGACAAAGGAAACACATGCGGAGGTGCAGATTAGCTCAGCTGAAGGTGCAGCTTCCATGGAAAAAAAAAAAAAGGTGGGGGGGGGCTGCAGGAGTTGGGCTGTAAAACAAACAAGACAGATAAACAAGCTACATTTGGAGGAGATAGTGTTCCCCGCACACCAGAAATAAAAAAAAAGCACCTTGTAGGTTTAATACCCCACAGCTAAACCTGTAATTTTTGCTGCGCCGTCAGATAGCTGCTGAGCCGATAGAGACTCTTCCCTGCTTTGTTAGAGATCACTGCACTGTTTCCTGCGCGTATTCTATGTAAATTACATGCGATAATCGCCACGCACGGCACAATGCTGGTTCCCGCGGTGCAAACGGAAACCGAGGGTAGATAAATGCAGGCTGGGCACATTTGCATAGCCTTTGTGTTTTGGGCGCCGCTGAACGTGAGCCCCGAGGATTGCTGGGGATTTCCTCAAGGTTTTGTGTAAGTAAATGCCTGCTTCCTCTCAGGGCTGGGGCCATTATGTACAGCAGACAGAGGTGGGTGTAAACAGAGGGCACAAATGGAATAACAAAATTACCTGGGTCGGCGCGAACAAGAGAGAGTGTTTACCTGAATAACTCAGGTCTGCGCGGGGATGCGCGGCTCCGGGTCTGTGCATTACATCATGTGCGGTATAAATATTAATGCCATCTGTTAGAGACAATCAAGGAATCTCTCCGCTCTTTGTAGGAGAGATGCGAACTTTGAGGTGTTGTATTAATTCACACATCCTACGTCTTTTGTTAGTCACCATGCCTTGGTGGCTGCTGGGAGATAGTGGGACGGAGACTGTCGTCAGCCATGAAACAAAGACAAATCTCCCGCTGAGGCGCGTGTCTGCCTCCCATAAGCCCCGCATCTCCGCACGCAACTCCGATGTGTGCTTTAATACCCCTCCAAAGTGCTTCAAACTAAACAAATAATGTCTTGACAGAGAGTCGGCAAACAAAGCAGCGGCGGCGTAGAGTCTTTGTGGCGGATCACAAACTGCAGCAATCTGCTCGGATCCTGATAAAACGGCTTTTTGTTGGAGGAATGATCAGGGTTTTGTTGCAAGACACCTGCGCAACATACCTCTGTTTTTCACTTGGTGGACTTGATGGGGACACGTAGCTCAGCCTCAGTGCTTGAGATCTTTGAATATCCTGGAATCGTAGTATGGATATTTCCTTAATTCCAAAGGTTCCACTGCAGGTACTCCAATGAGGAACCTTTAACCTCTCCTGGGGGATTGAATTCTGAATTCAGTTCTCAGGTTTTTCACAAGTTATATACAATTCACCACCTGCTCTAGAAGGTCCTAATTCTGAAATAATGATTATGCAAGCAAGACTGTTTGAGGTAATTGTGCAATGAATTGTACAGAGAGCTACGGGAACTTTTCTTCAGAGAAATATCAGAAAAACAAAAAAAAGATCTTGTTTCTTGAAGGGCAAAAATATGGCAGAAATGCACAAGAAGCAGTTACAAAGAAAAAGAAGTCATTTTTCTGAAGCAGGGAGATTCGAGACTTAGCTGGCCCTTTTCCAGTCACATTGCCACGTTTCCCACCGGGGTCCACATCCGCGTGTTTGTTTCCCTCCTCTTTGACGGCTTTCATCCAGGCAGGTTCGTTGTGCGGCGGGTGGGTTGATGTGACAGAGCCGTCGCGGGGAGACTGATGGGGTCTGACAGCGGCAGGCCGGCAGGATCCAGGAGATCATCTCAGCCCGCCGAGCCTTTAGTTATGATGAGGTGGGAGAAAACTGCAGGTGTGTGTCACCGGGCCCCTTCATCCATCACGTGCCCGGACGAAGCACAAAGCACACGCGGGATGAAATGTTTCCTCCATCTTGGTGGATGAGCGATGTGCTGGAACAAAATAAGATGCATGGCCCCCTCTCTCCTGCTCGCACACTGGGAGAACTTGTTGGTTTGATTGGTGAGTTTGTTTTCTTTTCCTTGACTTGAGATTGTTGATCCGGGTATTTGTTTTTTTGTTGGTTTCCCATGATCCCGTCAGCATATGTATGTTTTAGTCCGTGACCCCTTGTTGTGTGTGAGCGTGTGTGTGTGTGTGTGTGAATGTGTGTGCGAATGTGTGTGTTTTAATCTCATCAACCATGTCTCTGTCATTTCCTATTTGGAATCAAAGAGGTCAATGTAGAAAATGTCTCAAAACCAATTTGTGTTTCAAACAGACCCTTGAGAAATGGCGACTGGTTCTTGTGTTTGATATGCACAAAGACACTTATCCCTTATCTATCATTTCAGAGAGCAAGATAGAGGGTGAAGTGCTCCAGGAATCGCTGCTGTCTCCATGAGATATGATGCGGCCTGATTTTGATCATTGACATTTGCTTTTTCATGCATCCTGAAAAACAAGGCCTCCCTTCCATTAAGGAATTATTCAAATGACCTTCAACAGTGCATGTTTTCCTACAGTTTTGTTGTGGGAATATGAGAACACATACTGACATCTCAATTACTTATGCAAGGCTCAGAGTAGGCCCAGTGGATGCAATCACCGTGTGTGCAATCCTCAGTCACTCCGAATCACAGAGGCTCCCGGACAGACACACATAATTCAGACAAGTCAGACAGGATTTGCATACAAAGACTGCAAAAAAAAAAAAAAAAAAGATGGCATAAATAAAAAATGCACCATCTTGTGCGGGAAGGGAAGGTAGCGGGTGAGGAGGGAGGGAGTAGTAAATTATTTTAAAAAGGTCTCGCGTGCTGCGTGTCGTGTAGGAGGCAGGGACCGATGTGAAGAGTTTCCACCGGCTGACCGCTGACATCCGGCTCCCCGGCAGCAGCAGCCGGCAACGTTTTACCGGGATTATCGTTGTTATTTGAAATGTTCCGCAGATTAATAATGCAGCAGGTTCCTCCGTTGTCCGTCTTTATCCCCCAAAACCTGCCTTTTTATTTGCTTCCGCCCTTCTGGAAGTGACACACTGTCTCATCACCGCAGCATCAGCGGGTGAAGGGGTAAGAGGGTGGCTGAGGGCAGAGGGGGGCTGCACGGGAGGCTAACCCGGCATCACGTCATTATCGTTGTATGGCGGAGACGCAGGGGCACCCTGACACATGTCACGGACAGCCAGCCAAGGCCCCACGTATGAAGCTGACACGCTGCGCATAATTTATCTCCTGACACAATCTGCATGCCGAGTTGTTGATCTGTTGTGTTTGGTTTGGACACGGGCGCCCCGGCAAGGGGAGGGGGGGGGGGGTGATTATGCATAAGGTGGGGGTTGGTGAGCGTGAAGATGTAGCGGGGCGTGTGTGTTCCAGAGCCTCGGCGAGGGCGTTCGTCACGTCCGCCCTGGCGGCGCGTGGACGCGCGTCAGGTGCGTTCGGGTCCGCCAATGCCGAAGCGAGTGGGCTGTGACGCACGTGCGCGGCCGACGCGCAGGAGTCCTCAGACATCTGCTCGGGCTGAGATGACCCTCTGATCGTTGCGCCGGAGGTGAAGCCGCTGCGCAGCTGACACCAGCTTCCATCAGCTTCCCTTCATCCGTCCTCCACTGGGAAAAATGCGATAGGACCCAGACGAGGCCAGATGATAATGCTAAAGATAAACGGAACGGGGGGGGGTTGGTTTGCTGTTAAATTTCTCTCCAGGCAGCGCTAATCAACCATCAACCGCCCCGATCTTTGTCTGGCTCGTTTACATGAATTATGCACATGACCAGTCCTGTTAGAGGAGATCCTCCATCAACGCTGCCTCTCCACAGTCACCACAATCAGACCTGACTGAGCTACAGAACGGACCCTCGGGGCCTTTTTCCGGACAGGCCTCCTTCCACGCAGTCAGAGATGAGGATCCTCCGGGCCCGTAGGTCAGTTGTCCGTTGGTATTACCGAGACTGTACTGATGTCGGAGCGCGATGGGGAATGTTCATTCCCCTCCGCCACGATTTTAATGCCACGGAGGCTCTGTGGTTATCTGAGCTGATGGCTTGTCGCTCAGCGTCTCGCTCTGAGATGATCAGCAGCTTGAGCCATGATCGGATCAGCGAGGGTTCAGTTTCACTCGCACATGAACGATGAGGGCCAGAACACGCAGCACAAAGTGCCCGAGGCAGTTATTCCGTGTTCTCAGCTCGTGTCGTTCATCTGGTTGGGTCTCCTTTAGGTTCCCACCCACACTCCAAAACCACCCGGGTTGGGTTAATCGGTTACTGTAAACTGCCTGCAGCTGTGACTTTAGAGTTCCAGGACTTCCTTGAAAAACAGATACGTAAACTCCTTGGAATTTATCCTGGATTTGTAACATTTTAAAAAGTTTGAGTCACTCAAGTATCCCCATGTTGGCAATGGCGCAGAGCAGGAAGTATTTCGTTTAACAGCCCTGCAGGTCTGTAAAACATTTAAAAGGACCAGCTCAACGGAATCACTCGACAGTTAGTAGAGCGATGAACCAGGAACTGAGGTCGAATCGTCTCAATAATTATTTTCCCATATGAATACCTGTCTGTTTTGTGGAATCTGAACATTGAATAATTTTATCATTCTGTTAAGGCTCCAAAAATAAACACATGAATGACGATGAATTAAAGGCGGTGACATTTATGGCGTCAATCGGCATATTGTTCAGTCAGACTGTTTGAAATTTTAAAAATTAGCTTCAGGCTTCCCCGGCTAAAAATGAGCTTTTATTCACAAAGATGCTCTTGTGTTAGAAGTGTGTAAAAGACGTCCCAGCAGAAGACGGCGGAGATTTGAAAACAGTAGCAGGACGGCATCCGTTCGTTGCCAGATGATTATTGCATCGGCGAGGACGTGATCTGGCTCCGAAGCGTGTGGTCTGACCTCCACGGGCCTGATGGCGGTTTCTCCCTGACCACAGCCAGTCAATACATCCTGTTAATGCTCCTGCAGGACCTCGTGTGAGCCCACAGAAAAGTGTCCTGAGCGACTTTCTAAAGAGTCTGGAGAAGCTGCAGCTGCTTTAACGGCTGCTTTTAGAGGCCCGTAAACCTCTAAATGCTGCTGCTTAGACGGGTACGAAACGATTCTGTCCCGCAGGATCGGGACCACGGGGGCCCATATTGTGCACTTATCCTCCGAAGGCCGCGGATGTTTTTGTTTGGAAGCTCTTTCCGTGTTTGAGCCGGCTCAATGGCTGCTCCCCGGTGGCCCCCCAATTAGCATTATTGTTTTTTGCTCGTCAGAGGTTGCTGGTAGGCTTTCTCAGGCTGCAGACTCTCCAGAGAGGACTTCCCGTTGCCAAGATATATAAATGCTCGGCACACGCGAGGTTTGCGAGTCATTAACAATGTTTTACTTCACCATAAAATTTAGTTTACAATTGTTTGAAACTCCCAACTAAACACCGTTGGCGTGGACGCCATTTATGGGGCCTGTGCATCGTTAGATTCCACAGATGTAAAGTCGACTCCAGTCTCAGATTAAGTACTCAATTTGTTTGACTTAGTGAAGCCCTGGACATTCTGACAGCAGCAACAGTAAAAACTCTGAGGTGAAATTGAGTGGGAGGTGGACGCTTCGGGCGTCTCCGAGCCTCGCCGGGTGTTGTTGGAAGAAAGTCGTCCTGTTTCCTCACTCGCGGACAGGAGACAATGGCGTCCTTCTCCCCCATGGCTTTTGTTGACGTGTCAAATCTGCTCGGTATGTCTTTCAAACCAGCGACTAAATGCGGCCTTGTTCCTCGGGTGGAACTGATCCAGTTTCTGCATTCCAAATTAACCAGACGAACCTGCCGCAGATCAAATTATCTGCTGAACAAACAATCATTTTACTGTTATGTCAACATTGAAGAAGACGAGTTGAGGCAGCCTGGATGCTCTCTGGTTTCTGCTTCCTCTTCCTGTTCTCTTTTTTTCTCTAGCCCCGCCCCCTCTCCGACGTCGATACCAGGCCTGGCTCCTCCCACCTCACCGCCCTGCTTCTCCTTTGTTAAACCGAGCTCGGAGCGCGGCAGACGAAGGCGTGGAGAGAACACATGCCAAAAAAGCCCCCCCCCTGCCACTCTCGCTCCTGCACCGCGACAATGATAGGCTGTCATCACACAGCGATCAGCACTGTCACCCACAACACTGACACACACACACGCACGCACACACACACACTCACACGCCAGTGCAGGCATGCACACACAGATACACACACACTCGCAGGACCCACGGCTGTGAAAATCCGCACCAGCCTCGACAACACTGACAACCAAGTCACTGCTGTCACTTCAGTTATTTTTACACCGGGGCCTGACAACACATCAAAAATCCTTCTCGCTCCAGGAACAACACGGGACCACCGCATCAGGCCCATTAGACGCCATGCGTCACATCAAATATCTAATTATCTGCTATTCAATATTCCCAATTAAGTTGGAGACATCCACTTCGCACATTCACGCAGTAATTCGGCTGAGATGATGAAGCTGGCCCTTCTGCAGGGAGACGAGGAGGAAACGTGGCCGTTGACGGCGAGGGAGGCTTCCGGGGAGACCGCTCGCTCGCCAAGGGAGGGCCGGACCAGAGACGGAGACGGGAAGAGCCGCTCTGGCATGCTTCTGTCCACTCCGGCAGGGCGGGAGTTAACTTTCTTGGCCCTCGCCGGCATCAGCAAACAGACGGCCGCTACGTGATGAGCCTGATTGGCGGCCGATGGCGGCGAGATCAGTGGCGGGGCTGCGCGATGGATGCCATCTTGGCCGGCTTCTGATGTGCAGTTTGTCGCCCGGGCCTCACTAGGACGGGAAGCCTTGAAAATGCTGCTGGCTGTCACTCAGAGAGAACTGTGGTGCGGTTCCAACAAAAGCCCTTCAACAAATAGCTTTTTTGTTTGCCGTCTCTTCTCCTCGCAGCCTCCAGGACACGAGTCACACCGCTCCGACAGCACGCTATAGGTGGTTCAACGTACGCCACAGAAGGCTACATTGTCAGCTAAAAGTTGTTTACTGCTGATTGGAGTCACGGATAAAACACCCCTTCCTTTTTAGGCATTTCTTCTTATAATTAATGGCTTTATGGTTCAAATTTAGGTCTAGATACAATGTGTGCAGTCGACAAAGTCAAGTGTTGAGTGTTGGCTGATGACCTCCACCGTACATCTCTAAATCTATACCTTGTCCCGTGGTTCTGGCTCATGATCTGAGATCTAAAAGTCATCATTATTCTGAGCCGCATGATTGTTTTTTCGGTGATGGTGATAGCGGAGATAACGTGTTCCAGGATTGTCGGGATGACGCATTTCGCACGCCGTCGTGTCAGATCCCAACTCGACTGATCACACTCACGGGACGCACTCCAGACCCGCTCCAGACCCGCAGAGGGCAACCGCATGCAAAAGAGATGGCGGCAGAGTAGGTGGAACCCAAATGTTCGGCATGTGCTCCTTGAGGGACCGCTTTCACCTGCACACCCGCTGGGATGCATGGTTTGAAATGTTTGAGGTAGTATAGTTGGCCCTCTCTCCTTCACATGGACATGAGACATGACCACAGCTCCTGACCAATCAGAAGACACAACTGGTAGGAAAAAAACAACTTTAAGTTTGGATGAGATTGTGCTCCTCTACACCGTGTTGTTATTGTAAATAATAGGCTATTTAAGTTGAATATGTTTGAGTTTATGGCCTTTATTAAAACTGTATGTGAACTTAATGGTTAAGTGTGATGGTACTTTAGTATGCGTGTTGTTGCTTTAATCATTATATAAACCAAACTGTAGGGCTTTTACTTTAATCACTGTTTGAGATCCTTTTTTAATTTGAATGACTCTTTGCTTAGAGATGGTTAACTTTTGTTCTTTAGAAATGCCTTCAGGGAAAGTGTTTATTGTTGCTTTTGAGTATTGAGTTGACAACTGATGGGTGTCTTTTCTGGTGAGCTTGAAGGATCTCAACCTGTTCCATTATTCTGTCTTATGTCTGCAACCATCAAAACCTTTCAGAAATTAAGTCAAAAGAAAGAAGAATGGAGTTGTCCCACGCATCCTTAACAGTTAATCATTCCGTTCTTCAGTCTGGGCAGAGTTGTGGTTACAGAATAACCTGATGGGAATCAGCTGAGGCCGGGCGCTTTCATCAGAACCTTCCGGTGTTTCTCTGTGTTTCTGTATTTGGAGAATGCTTCTCTTACTCAGTTCTCTGTGATAGATTTATTGGGTGATTGCCGGGAGAACAGTTCCCGTGCTCTCTTTTAGAACCTGTTTTCTATTTGTTTTTGCTCGTTATTTCCCCCTGCAGTGTCCCGTGCACGCCAGCGTTGACTCGTCTCGTCTGAGAAATGTGTCACAAACGGGTGCAGCTCCTCGGAGAATGTAAATATCCATTAAAACCACCAGTTAAACGGCCCCAGCACCTCAGGCGCCACCCCCTGACTCTCCTGAACCATTTTTCCCTATTAGCCCCCTTGTTTGCCGCGGGATTACGTGCACTTCAGAGCACTTTTCTTTGTGCGTTTAACGACAAAACAGACAAATTAAGCCTTTGCCCACTCGCAGCTTTGCTGCCGCAGCCCCTCCCGCTGCCTCGTCGACCCCTGTCTCATATGGTGGTTGCCTGAAGCGAAGATTGCCGCCTCGTCGCTGGTAGTCGGGGGAGGACGGCAGGGTCAGCTCTGCCTGCAGGCACGTGGGTGGGGGGGTGGGGGGGTTCGGTCATTCGCTTCAACCATTAACAAGCATCTCTGGCGGTCATCTGTTGACCAGGAAATAAAACAATAACATCAAAGCAGAGGGACCAACGACCCCATCCTGGCTCTGCTACATCCATCTGAGATCACGCCGCGTGCTAACCGTCGTTCTGAAAAATCCTTCAGCTGCTCCCCTGGTGGCGCACAAATGTGAGAATTCATTTCAAAGTGGCGACTTCTTTTGAGCGTTGTTGCTGAGGAAGAGATTCTGGTTGGGTGACTTGAAATGAATCTATGGGAGAAAAACGACTAAGCCCATCTTAACCTGGGACAAATACCAACAGGAAGTAGTTAAGCCCTGAAGAATGGTGAGATCGTAAGAACACGTCCCACTCTGTGGTGAAGCATCATTTGAGCAAAATGGACGCAAAGATGCTGTATAGAATGATTTCTAGCAGGCAAATATTTTTACATGAGACATATGGCATTGATAATTAATCAAAACAGCTTGTGATCAACATTTGCCGGCCACAAAAATAGCTTTCTAAGAATATTTTGCCCTTGCAAATCCTCCATCTGCCGGCAGAACTGCTCCCAGTCCGACTGTTCCGATTGTTTTCTCGTCGCCGGCTGTAAAAAGCAGACAAAAGGGCATTTCTGAGTGACTTTGGTCCTTAATGAGGCCTGTTCTGGCTTTTTTTTTTCCTTCTTTTTTTTTTTTTTTAAAAAGCACCGAGACGATGTCCTTATCAGACGTTTTCTCCCCGGGGATTGTCACCCGGCGCGGAGTACGTTTCCACGTAAGAGATTTTCCTGACACAAAGGCATCTCTCGTCTATCTGCAAAGCTTCTTGAAGTGTTTATCCACCAGAACTGACAGAGAGCTGACTTTAATTAGCACTCTCTCTCCCTTTTTACCCCTCACCCCGCCCCTCTCAGCCCCCCCCACCCACGCACACACACACTCACACTCATACACACATTCATACTCCGACACACACACACAAACCCTCGTCAAATTGCATAACTCGGTACTGAACTGTATATTAGGATTTGTTGGTAGACGTATTTGAAGGAGCGGTTCACGGAGTGAGGACGAGCGAACCGGCTGCTCTCCTCATTTATGGCACATAATTAAAACTAAATGACAATTCCACTCTTCTATTTAATTAACCACTTTAGATAAAGAAACTCGCTTTCTCCCTCACTCTCTCTTTCACGCACACGCGCACACACACACACACACACACACACACACACACACACACACACACACACAGACCATCACACAGTTGCAGGTCACGGCCCCAAACCTCATAATATTTCAATCCGGGGATTCGCTGCCTTTGATTACGTTCAGAAAGTGAAACCGCCCCTCCTGCGATGCCTTCTTCTAGGAGGGGGTGGGACGTCAGTCATGGTGACACACTATAAATACGCTCCCAGGCTCCCCTGTTCCGACCCCCCCAGCCCCGTCATTTGTGAGTTTTTCTCGGTGTTAATGATGAAGGGTTTAATTCATCATAACAGCATTCGCACAACCTCTAATTAGCTGCAACACTCGTACAACAATGCCAACGTTATCTCCTCATGCAAATGAGCTCTCAGTCTGTTGCGTTTGCTAATTTTATGAAACGGCGGGGCGATAACTACACAGCCCGCGCTAATCTTCCCCGCGTTTAACCCCGGTTTTCTTTTTAATCCGCCATCCGTGACAAACAAACAACAAACAATAATCCTATTATCGGCTTGATGATTCGCCTTCTTTTTGACTTATTTTATTCAGTTTTAATCTCAATTATGTGCGGTGAGGTACACCGATCAGCGATCTTATCCCAACGCGGGTGAAGGCCCGGTGGAGCCGTCACGTCGGGAGCCGGCTGGCGTTTCCTGTGCGCTCGGTGAGGATCACAGACCTCGTCCATATTGACAGCTCCTGCTATCGGGGGCCGCGATTGCGACGGATCCCTGCGGTTATTAGTGAAGGAGGAACGTTTTGCCGCCGAGTCTGCCGCACTAACGACCAACGTGGAGCCGAAGCCTTTCGCTTTCCGCCAAAGCAATCAAAACAACAGCTCGGGTCCAATCGGAGCGGTTACAGCTAAATCTGCACGGCAACGTGACACCGAGCCAGACGGCTGTCACTTACAGGTGGAACTGGAGTAACTGGGAGAGACAGGACAATCATCAGGCTGATGGGAAAGGTTAGATGTTAAACAGGGCAGGGGAGCGGGGGTCTGGTGAGTGTGTGTGTGCGTGTGTGTGTGCGCGTGTGGATTGAGGGTGCGTTGATACGGACCCACTAGCCATTCCCTTAAAGATGTAATGACATCTCATAATTAACATAATGTCCCAACTTGTCAGCTGCTTTTAGCTGTCACACTGCATTTGTCAGAGTCCAGACAATTACAGCAGCCATGCTGGGGGGGCAGGACCAGATAAACACCCATGTGATTGGTCAGCATGTTTCCACCTGTGAGTTCCCATAAAATGCTCTTAGAATGCAGTAGAATGTGTTTTTGGTGCTTCTGCGATCAGCTGCTGAGCTGTATGTAACATTAGCGGCAGTAATCTTCAAATTGCTCTCAAAGTTCCACCTCCGTCGTCCACAGCTGAACATTCTTCACCGGCTCTCAGGGACGTCCTAACATTCCGATGCTGTAAGTGGCGCTGTGTCTCTCAGGGACCAGGCTGTGTCTGTGGAGGATCCAGAAAATATCCCGAATTTTAATCTTACTGATCTTTTAAAACATCTGAAAATCCGTCACCGCGACAAAGGACAGAAGGGAACATGAGGCAGTGCTCCGATAAAGGTTAAAAATGACCCAAAACAGTTGACGAAGATAATTGCAGACTATCGGCTGTAAAAAATGAGGATGAATTTCATTTCCACGTGTTGTAATGCCGTGCTTCCATCACGTGGCCCAACACGGCCGCCAGCTCGTCGGGAAGCCAAATCAACTCCCGTGCAACACGTCGCTCTCTAACACGACCATTCATCAGTCTTGTTTTAATCCATCTCCATATGACCACCCCCCCACCCCATCACGCAGCCGCGTCTCGGCAGCCGTATATATAATGTATCTGAGCGGGAAAGAAATGGAGGTGACAGAGTCAGTAGTTACTATGATCAAATATCATAGCTGGAGGCTAACTGGGCTTCAGGGCCCACTGACAGACACAATCCACGGGGAACGGCGGCGAAGGAGGGAGAGGATGCGAGGTAAAAGATGGCCCCGCGTCGGTATAAATCACCGTTGCGGAGGCTAATCTCTCAGGGTCTCTGGCAGGATAAATACTTTGCTTATAGATCCAACACGCCTCGGTCTCCGCCACTCATCGGGCACGCTCAGTAGGCACAAGGCCTCCCTGGGCACGCCGCTGCCCCCCCCCCTCCCCTCCCCTTACATCATCGCTCATGCTCGTGTGTTTCTTCGCTCTTTCAACAGGGAAGGCTGGTTGCCTGACTGCAAGAGCGATGCGAGGGATATCATTCTCATTTCTCTTAATTTCCTCAGCCCTCCTTTCACTTCCAGAGGAAGAAAAAAAAAAAAAAGAAAAAAACACCCTCTGTCGAGTCAACAGCCCAGATTTGATCCCCGTGTGTCTTATTTTCTCATGGAAAGTTCTCTCCTATATTTTCCCAGAAGAGATTTCCTGTTTTGTTTTTTTTTGTTGTTGTTGTGAAGATGTCGGTGAAGGCGGTGTATAGATTTTTTTTTTTCCTGACTCCTAAATCGGAAAAATGAACTTGGTCGTGGCCTCCGATTAATTTCGCCCTCTAAGGAAGCCGCCAGCGAGGAGATTCCGAGAATCTTCCAGGTCGCCTTAAAGCCTCAAACACTCGCGTTTGCTGCTAAATTATTTGTTGTCTGTTGGGTGCCCCTAGGTGGCGCTCACACGTCTGTTGGCAGATGCCTCTGATTGGTCCCCGTCTCGAACAACTCCTCATTCTGCATTAGCATGTCCCCTGCTTCACCCCTTCCATCTCCACGATGGCGAGGCGAAGACATCTCCCCCTCCCTCTCCCCCTCCTCCCCCCGCCCCCCCCTCCCCCGGTAATCTGGCCCTGTCTGTAACAGTGGAGGTGCTGCCTGATTGAAACAAACGGCCGCTGATTGCTGATCAGCCAGCTGTAAAGCCGGGCAAGGATATGAGCTAATGAAAAAATGGACCTGATTTGAGAAGCGCGGCGCGTCGCTCACCCCTCAAGCCCCTCTGTCCCCTGCTGTTACACTCTCTCCCCCCGCCTCCCCCCCACCTGCTCATCATTGTCAGCATTCCCGAGATCTGTTTGAGTAAAGGAATGGCGGCGGAAGGTGCTAAAGGAGCACAAAAAAGGGCAACGTCCTGATGATTCTAGGCCTTTTTAGGAGCGAGTGCTACAAAGGGAGCATATGCAGCAATTACCAAGAAGGCTAAAAAGATGCATAAATAACTAATTCCAAATATCGTTTGCTTTAATATCCAACAAATATTTCTGTAATAAAAATGAAGGATTGCTCTAATAGCATACAAAGGGATATTTTGTGCACATAATGGACCACTTAGGCCACAATGAACATCTTGTGTTTGTGTTTGCACATTTTGATATTCTAGCCATCCCATTTTGATGCATACAAAGGCACAAAGTAGCACACTCTGACCCCCCCATCTTGTAGGGTCAGCGCTAAAGTGGGCAATAATTGCCAGTGGCGACTCATTAGAATTGGTGATTTGGTGAAAGTAAAGTGGAAATGTGCGGGAAAAAAAACACACAAATAAACGCACGGCCAGCGCATGCAGACACGCACACACGCACACACACATGCGATACCCAGGCAGTGAATTAAAATCTTCGTGACCCTGTGTACACAAAATTAGCCACAGGGCCAACAGATCTGCATTAGAGCAGCGCATAGTAACAGAGAAGACCTCTAATTGGGGGTCATTATTTAAGCTGAGAGAGGGAAAAGGCTGAAGACTCTCATTTTCACTCCTCTTTCGCCTCCTTTTTTTTATTTGACAGGCGCAGTAAATTAAGAAAGTGGTGATATTTAATACCTTTTAACCTCTCCGAGACAGTTTTCTGATCAATTACTAGAGCAGGCTGTAATTGTTGGCCGGGATAATGATTCGGCGTGTGAGAGAGCGCCGCTCAGATGAAGACCTGAGTGCAATTACCTTAAACCCCTCAAGTGCACTGACGTCTGGAGAAGACGTTAGGGGAAGAGAGCGAGGGAGACTGGCGGGGAGGGAGCCTGCAGAGGAACTGCCACGAGAAGAGACGTGAGATCATCTGGACTAAACCCGGCTCACGTGGAACTTCTGTAGTGTCGCGCTGATCGTCAGGCTCGTAATCTGGGATCAGAGGCTCCGGCAGGCTGCGGGGTTCTGGATCATCCCGACCCAGTGCCGGCGCTGCACTGCTTAAACAGTTGGTAACGGGCTTCAGCGATCAGACTGGGACGAAAACGGGAAAATGGAGACGGCTGCGTTTCGCTGTTGTGACTGCACTGCCTGTCTTGCGTCTGCGTCCAGCATGTGGTCGGTGGCGGTATTGCACCTAGTACAAATCCCAACAGACCGTACGGATCCGAACCGACAGCGTTGGTGTGAACTCGTGATATGTTGCTACTTGCTGGTATTTGTCAGCGCCGAGCTGGTGGGGCTGTTTTTGTGCATCTTTAGACATCGGAACAGCGCATCTGGTGCTCTCTTTATCGTAAAAACAACGTGGGTCTTCCTGCTTCTGCTGAGAAAGCCCCACGTTGCGGAGAGATTGGAGATCAAATTGCAGCCCATCAAATCACATGCCTGGCCCGACGGCACTCCTGTAGCCGCCGGATCCCTTCGCTGTCCTTCAGGTGACCGAGGGAAAATGTTCACAGGGCCCTCGGATAGTCACCGTGAACACCAGGAGGTCGCGGTTTGACGTCAACCCGCTAATGCGGACTCTTGACTTCCTGTATGCGGTCAATCCCGTCTGTCCCAGTGACTGCTGGGATAGACTCCAGCCTGTGACCAGGGAGAACCGAGGAGTCTCAGCAGACGGACGGATGCTCAAAATGAACAGATTAAATCTCCATGTTTTACTTGCCCTGCTGGACTTTAAAAGATTTATTTCTGAAAACACATTCTGCGAATGCTCAAGGAGCTGGAAACCAGTATGAGGGACCTCCTGGGATTCATCCCAGTGATGACCAGCCCTAGCACATCTGTGAAATACGCATCCAGCAACAGACGGGCTCGAAACAGTCGGCTTATTTCTTCAAGCGTGAGCGGAGCCCCCACATAGCTTTAATTTGTGACCCTCCGCTCTCCGACCACGCCGCTGCTCTGCATAAGAGCATCGGGGGAGGCGGCCCCCCGTTTCAAACGCGCCGAAATCCTCCCGATTTTCCTCAAGTATCGAACAGTTGGCGGCGCGATCTGGCTCGGTGACCCGACGCTCGCGAGCGGGCGGGGCGGAGTGGCGTGGCCTGACCTCCTGTCTGCGGCGAGGCCGGCCGCGGGCAGAGGGGGGAGGGGGGGGCAGCAAAGGACGAGGGCGAGCGGCGAACGCCTCGCGCGTGCGTGCGCGGAGGCGAACTGGCACGAACCTGCTGCCATGCTCCCATCCCCCACCATCAAATATGTCCAGGCCATCTGCTTTTTCACACAAGTAAACAACAACGAGCCGTCAGCGGCGCCGAGTGAGCTGCGCGCGTTTAATATTTAACACCCATAAGTCACCGGGGCTGCGGCGGCGAAAGGCTCTGGCGCTGCCTCGCTGTCGCCCGCTACCTCCAGCACCGACGGCGCTGGATTTACATCCATTATGTCCACTAACAGCATCCTGTTCCCCGTTAGACGGGGACGCCGCGCTGCGGAAATATTTTCCCATCAGCCCTCACTTCCTCCGCCATCTGGCGCCATCAGTGGGTCGGGGAGCTTCGTCTTCGTTGGCGCAGGTGAAGTGGCCGCGCCCGGGAAGTTTCCGCGGGCTCCCGAACTCCGCCGACCGGAGCGGAGCGGAGGGGAGACGCGGCGGCGGAGCGTTGGGAAGTGGAGCCGAGCCGAGGTCCCCCGACGACGAGCGCGGTGATTTACCGCCGCAGCCGCCGAGATGATGCGCGCAGCAGATGTTTTACACTTTCTGACCATTTATTTGTGCAGAGGGGAAGTGGGCGGGGGGGGGGGGGGGGGGGGGGGGGGGGGGGGGGGGGGCAGGGGGGGGGGGGGGGGGGTAATTAGGATTTATGGAGTGAATCTGCAGAGTTGCAAAGGCGACTGATGATGCCTCCTCTAAGAAGTGTCTTTGTCTGCTAGGTGAGGGATAACGGACGGCGCCATGTTGACAAGGGCAAGGACGAGACACCGGGTGTTTGAGAGCTGCTGGCGGGGGCCTTCATCTGTGGAACACACATACACACACACACACACACACACTTGCACAAGCACATGGCTTGAGACAGGAAAGCAGTGTTTTAAGAATGAGGGTGATAAATCCTCCGCGGGTCCACCCACTCGGGCGTGTTGTCCCGCGTCCTCGCGCTCAGATGGAGGCACCAGATCCTCCGCGGTAATGCTGGACGCAGGAAGATCTAAATGCGCCGCTTCTGTTTGAGTGTTCTGACGCCAGCAGTGCTCCAGAGAAGCTTCGCTAAATCCACCTAATGGGGACTCGAGCAGATGACTCACATTTGTATTTCTGTTCCTCCCTCTCAGCCTCCCGCCTGCAGCCCGGAGCCTGCCAGCGGTCATTAAACTGGTTATTTACAGTAAACAGCACCATAATCCTGTCACAGCCTCTCCTCCGTCCTTTGGCCGAGCCCGGCCCGATGTTGGGTGGCGAGACGGGCGAGCGTTAAACGCGTATGGGAGCAGCGTTATCTGGGTTTCTTTTTAAAGTCGCTTTTTTTTTTTTGTTTGACTAAATGTTAGCACTTTGGAAGAGCTCCACAGCTGTGGGCACCTCCATCAGACTGGAGGTATAACCCAACACACACACACACACACACACACACACACACACACACACACACACACACAGCTCACTCACACGCTGACAGGCGGCCATGTTGGGCTGGCAGCTCAACAACACAAAGCTTTTATCTGTCAGTGGTCAAGCCTGACTGAACCCCCGCTACATTAGAGGCACACACACACACGCTCACACACACACACACACACTCACACACTCTCACTCTCTCTCACACACTTTGAAAAAGCGCCATTTCTATTTTTTTTCCTTTTTAAAACCTGGCTCAAATCTGCTCTTTTCCGGAAATTAGCCATCTGTGCTGCCCGTGAGTGACAGAATGTTCATATCAATCCTTCCAGGAGATGATGAGCGCCCCGTCTGCACACACAACACCCCCGCACGCCCAAAAAAAAAAGACACACACACGCATGTGCGCGTGCAGGGACACGCGGCTGCGTTTTTTTTTTTTTTTATTGGGGAGAGGTTCACAAAAACATTGCTCCCCGCTTCGGGTGCGTGTGAGGTAAACCCTCCGCCGGAAAGTGGTGAGTCCGCGTGGCCTCGATGGCCGCCCGTGCACGCCCTGTGCACGTGCTGTGACCACATGTCACACAAGATGGAGGAGAGACGAGAGCAGATCAACACATGCGCACACTTGCAGCCTTTCCTGCAGGACAAAGATGGCTGCTGGTTAATGAATCTTAGTTAACACCATTAGATTGAATGATGAGTGTTGTCCCTCCGCTCCTTCCTGCCCCCCCCACACACCACCCCCACACCTCCCCACCTCCCTTTCTTCTTCCTCTCTGCTCCTCCACGCTCGGATCTCAACGAATGGCTTTCATCAGCAAAGCGCGTCTCATTAGCGGCGATGATGCGCCGTATGTTGATCATCATCATCATCTGCGACTGGACTGATGAGCGATGAACGTCGGCCGTAATGGAGGCGACGGCGACGCGTCCCCGCAAACCCGCCGCGACGCTCCCGCGCTAATTACCCCACGTAGCGTCGTTACCGGCAGCCGAACGGCTGCGGCGGCGCCGGGAGGAGCGGCGGTGGAAATGACGGCCATAATGAACCATATCAGGTGCATCAATCCTGCGTTGGCCACGCGGTGGTTTGGGGAGTCGCCGAAAGGGGCCGAGGTGGCGGGCGTTGACCCTATGGCACCAACGCTACCGTTACTGACCGAGTGTGACAGACGACTGAAGGACGGTGGTACCTGTGGTACCTTTGGGGAGTTTTTTTTAAAATGACAGCGAGCGAGCGAGCGCACGGCCCCGCCGTGGCCGCCTCTTCCCGCCCCGTCGCGTCCCGTCTAATCCGAGGTCTCCAACTGTTTTTTTCATGGCACCAGTCTGTGAGGGAAGCAGGCCTGCACCTCTGCTTTCAGTTTGGGGAGATTTACGAGCGGACCAAACCAAAGAGTGTAAGAATGTATACTCAGAGCGAGTTTGGGGGGGAGAGATTTACGAGCCGCCGTATGGGTCGTAATTCAAAGTTCACGCTCACATATATCACATTTTCGATCACATAGATTATGAAAGGGAACAAATTTATCACACGCACACACACAGGTAGCACATGTGCAGGCTCCAAAAAGGCTCCGAAAAACAGAAACACACATGCGAGGAGTTTGTGGAACGACTCAAACTTTACTCTCTCATAAACATGCTAACTCCTTCCATGTTAAGTGTTTGCCGGGAGGTGTGAGGGTCACATCCATGTCTGATCCAGCTGAGACCTGCTTTCCAGGTTGATCTTAACCCGTCTCTGATTTACTGTTCGGCTCAGTGTTTCACATTCGGCAGAGGCTGAAACCGATTCTGCTCTGAAAACACACGCACGCTCGCTCGCTTATCTATTTCTGTTCCTGTTTGTTAAGTATTAACCACACATTCCTGCTGTCTCATCCACTGTCAAAAGGTAGGGGGGGCATCTTTAAGTGGACCTGTGAGGGATTCGGGAATCTCACTTTAAAGATGTTTGTCTCAAAAACATCTTCCTATTTGGTATAGTGTAATAATAATGGCATTATTTCTAATAAAATAATCGCCACTGCACAATAAAGGATTTTAGCTCAGACTCCACATTAACTCCTTCTCCTCTGCAGGAACTTTTATCATTTAGCTGAGATTCTGAATGTTTTCACTGAAAATGTCCCCTCAAGCCCAAATTCTCCCTGGAAGAATATCTGCTAGGATGGCGGAACTTTTCACATTACGCAGAATTCCTTTGGGGCAGGGCTGTGCGCTGAAGAATGTTGATTGGTGGAACACTTATGCAGCCTTTATTTTATTCTTACAAACATTGTACATTGTATTGTATTGTTTGTACGATTATTGCCTATTATTGGCGAACTGATAAAATAAAGGAGATGGGTTTGAGCAAACTAAAGAAAAGTTTAGCATTGTGAAGAATAAGGTTTAGTGGGCATTTATTGGTCTACCAGCAAAAGAAATGAGGCAAGTGGGAGGTGTTTCAATTTAACTTTTAAACTGGTCTGTAGAATATTCAATATTTTTGCAATATTTTGACTGTTTATCTTATAAGTTTTTTCCTCTTGATTCTCATGATATTTTGGTGAAATTTAGCTGCACTTGGAGTTGGCGAGTCTAAAACAACCAAATTGAAAAAAGAACAGCTGATGAGTGGGTGGAGCTAAATATAAGGCGAATGCAAGAAAAAGTCGAAAAATTTTCTGTATCACATTTTCCGGGACTTTGAGGTGCGGTGGAAACGCAAAACACAGATTACCAGGAATTTATTCACTCAGGTCAACAAAGTCCTGGGAATGTTGGTGGAAAAGAAAGAGGCTGTTTTTTTCCCTCGTTTTTCCTCCACTGATACTTAACCAGAAGCCTTTGAGTGGGAGCTGAACACAGAGGTTGTGTGTTCACGTAGACATTTAAACTACACACCATCATCCCTCTGAGTCCTGCAGGAGATTCAGATGATTTACAGCAGGTGATTGTTTTGATCATAAATGTAAGACTTTTCCCAGGAACGTCCTCTTTTTCTTCTAAATGTGCACCTTTCATCTTGGGGATGGAAGTTTTCCGTGACTCTCTGCATGTTCCAATGATGCAACATTAACTTTGTCTTTTGAGTCAATTAATGAGTTTTTTGTTTTCTCGAGGCTCTGTTCTTGTAAAAGTCAGCCTTTCTTTTCTCTTTTTTCCTCATTCTTGACCTTGTTGGAGCCTCCATCACCCTTTCAAATTAATATTCAAAAGCACTTAATTAAAAACCCGACACCCCATCCTCCTCTGGAGCAGGATAAACAAATCTGGGGCTGTGTTTGTTCCCTTCTGGCCCATCCTATACACTGTTTTAATGATTTGACTTCAACCTCGGCTGGATAAAAAAAAAAAAAAAAATGTGTGAGATGGTGCGATGCAGCGGCAGAACGTGACATAAAAAGATGAAGACAAGACATAGCTGGGGGTGAGTGAGGAGAGTGCATGCTGGTGGAAAAGGAGGGGGGTGGGCCGTATTTCAGAGTCGTAGTTAATTACAAAAAGCATTAATGTTTTATTAACCCCTTATCAGTAATTAATCACGGGTCTTTGATGTAAAGTTCAGCTTACAAAAGCGCCAGGAAAAAAAAACCCCTCTCATCCATATTAGCCCATTAAGCTGGCTGGTATGGACCAGCCTCGCTAACTGCAGAGTGCAGGACAGCCTCCGCAGGCATTAAAGCATTTGTTTTGACAGCGCTGTTTGTTTTCTACTCCCAGAAGCCATTGCAGTGCACCTCCAACTCCCACTAGTCTCCCACCAAAGGAGCCAGTTTGCATTTCAAATATGATGGAGCTATTGCATATTGTGCACAAAACGCTACCTTTCGCCCGGATGTAGCACGTTAGCGCCGACTGGGAGATTAAATTATTATAATCTTAATACAGAGCTGGGCTCTCCTCCTCAACAACAATCAGATCTCAGGGGAGCGCGAATGAAGGGTTTGGGCTGTAAGAGGACGAGACTAATGTAAAGAGTGCATCCTGGTTCAGATGATGTTTTTTTTGGGTTTATCAACCAGATAGTAAAAAATGTGCTCCCACATGTCCACCATTTTATAATGTTAGCTTCTTTATTCACATGCTGACCTGATGTGGGTGTATTTTCTCCTCCATGAAAAAGAAATTCAATTGTTTAATTAGAAAAAGGAAAAAAACTACTTTTAAGGCATCTGTGAAGTTTGCAGCCATGACTCAACAGCACCGGTCTCAAGTAGGCAGCAAAGGAAAGATAACATGTCTGGTCTTTTTCACACCTTCTGTAGTCAACCTGTCCCTGCCCGCTGCTTAAATATTTGTCTTTGATTGTGTTATCAGACCTGTTGTGTGGTTGACGTTGTTGCACGTAGGCCGGAGGAACTCCCAAATCCATCATCAGAGAACTTAGATGATTCAGAATTCCATCTTTCTATAAACTGACGCTGTTGTGAATCACAAAGCCCCTCCCCCCATTGTCCCGGGTATTGATCGAACCGCCACTTCCCGTTAGCAGTGGCATCTGTCCTGGACAGGAGTGTAAAAACACACTTCACCAAACGTCAGTCATTCCTCCACCTCACACTCCGACCCTTCTGTCTCCTCCTAGGGCCCTGTCTGGGGTGATCCAGAGGCCATGGGGTGAAGAAGAGGCCAGCTGGACCACGGGAGGGTGATCAGGAGGTCAGTGGACCCTCTAACAGAGCAGGGTGTGTGTGTGTGTGTGTGTGTGTGTGTGTGTGTGTGTGTGTGTGTGTGGTGGGGGGGTCTGAGGTAAGATTTAGGTCAGGTTGCTTATGTACACTGTAGTGAGGTCAGGCGGTGGTCACCAGGGTGCACCGAGGACACCATCCGTATGTGTGTGTGTGTGTGTGTGTGTGTGTGTGTGTGTGATGTTTTTCTTTGACACACACACAGCTTGTTCTTCGCGTGTGCTGATCAGATGATGGATTGAAATCGGTGTTATTAGCACACAGAGATTAAAGCAAATGTCATCCGCCGTTCCTCCCTCGCGGAGAAACCGCAACACGAGCGCGCACTCACATGACTTCTCCCCACATCCAGACGCGCTCGCTGCTCTGCAAAATGCATGACAAGACACTGGGGGCCATGTTACCACTGTTGATGCTTTTGTTGTTATTGTTCCTGCCCGTGTTGATTAAATTAGGAAATCCTTTAAGTCGGCAGAAAAGAAGGGCGCGTTGGTTTATTATTAAAGAGGAAAGAGACACCGCGGCAAACATTGCGCTGGTTAATGAGAAGTACAGCGGAGTGCTTCAGGACGTGGAGATTTCAATAACATGGCAGAGCCCCCCCCCACCGCCCCCGCCCCCTGTAAGGAGGATAATACAGCAGACCCCCCTCCGCCTGCACGCTTCTCCCTTGTTTTGCAGAGTGGAGGTGCTGTCTGAGAGACAAATGTAGTTCAACAGCCCGTAGGTATGCTTTTAGTTTTGTTTTCCAGTGTTTCAAGTGGATTCAACCGCAGAAGTCTGGAAAAAGAGCGACCAAAGTGCACCGTCGCAAAGTGGTATTCGTCATTCGCCGCTCGTCATTAGCCTCTGATTTTAGTTTTAAGTGCCACTAATTTGTAAAAAAAAACAAAAAACAAAAAACAAAAAGACTTTTCCGGCGCCTACGTACCTCCGGTCGGTTTCTCGGCTGCGGCAGCCATCAAAAGCTGCGCCGGAGCTTGACACCGGTCGGGAAGCTTCTCACTAGTGTGGAGGGCTCCTGCAGATGCTCCAGCGCCACAGAAGTCTAATAATAAGAACCAGCAAGAATGAGCAGTTTGTCTTCCTCGCGATCAGACAGATTGCTGGCGTAGGTGTGTGTGGTGGAGGGTGGTGGGGGGGGAAATCTCCTCGCTGGGGGGGGGCATCTCCTCGCTGGGGTCACACGTGGTTTTTGAGAGTGTTTGGATGCGTTTTAATGATTTGATTATTCGGTGCGAGTGTGTGAGGCCGCATCTGTTGTTTGGAGGCTTTGGCTCCTCTAGACATATTGCGACTGCGTTTCCCTCCTACATGGCTGCTGTTTTCCCGAACACACTTCGTGTGTGTGACTTGTGTGTGTGTGTGTGTGTGTCATGTTTATATGCACACACTGCGAGACTTTGACCAGGCAGCGCCGTAAACAGACAGCAGCGGTGGAAACATGCTGCCGAGCCTCCGTCGTGTTTAATCAGCACAAATCAGTAAAGGGAAGCGAACATATATCACCGCAGCTGCCTGTCAAAGGTGGCGCTCCTCAGCCATCAGTCACAGCGCCTTTTAATTTACGGTCCGTCCTTCTGCAGGATGTTGACTCACTAAAAGCACAATTATGCAGATTTGGAGGTATGCTTTTATGGATGCGCGGCGTGCTCTCCGGCCGGAGCGTCCACGTTGGAAGATCGCGGCTCATCCTGGAAGTCGGCCAGATTAGTTCGGCGATAGCTATAGCCACGCTGAAGAGCACAAGGCCGAGTCAAGTGTATGTTAATGACAACGTCTTTTGCTTATTTGCGACGTACTGGCCTTTTTCAAACTTTGGAAAGATGAAGGATTTAGCGCAGATGTGCAAAAACGATGACACGGCAGCATCTGTCACCCCCTGGTGGTGAGCTGCACTTTCAGGATAAGCCTGCCTCTCCCAAATTCAAAAACGTTCCAAAACTTTTTCTTACATGGTTGTGATGGCGCTGATGATGATGATGATGATGATAGTTTTTTAGGGTAAAGTCTCTTTGCAACGAAGCCCCTTTTAATAATTTCAGATTAAAAGGCTCAGATGATCCCAAGCTATGAGTTAAATATTTAAGACTAAAGGGGCGTGTCCACTCTGACTTTCTCTCTGTAGTGCGCTTCCTCATTCCACTGCAAGGTTATCAGAGCGACCCAGAGCTAAAGGTCAGACAGTAGTCCTCTCTGTGACCCTTGGCCCCTCTTTGACCCGGATCCCTTCTATTCTTGAGAGCGGGGTCGGTTCACCGAGGTCATCGACCGTTCAAAGACACGCAGACACATCTCGTTCCTGTTATCGCAGCACTTCGGCCCAGCCTCCACATTTAAAGGTGTAACGTGTGAGATAGCGGAGAGCCAATTTCCAGGGATTTTGCATTGTCAACACAGTCCTCTTAGGTTGGCCGATTTAATCAATTATTTCTTGTAAAACATGTTAAAGGGGCTAAAAAATCAGAGTAGGAAAACAAAGATAAACAGCTCTATTTGTGTGTGTGTGTGTGTGGGTGCGTGTGTGTGTTCTTATTTTTGCTACATGCTGAGTACCAAATTCTACTTTATTCTAGCACAGTATGGTTAGGAAATTCCTAGGGAAAATAAAGGTCACATAACACACATAAGATTAGAGCGAGAGAGACAGAGAGACAAAGAGACAGATAGAGAGAGAGAGCTTCATGTTATTCCATATACATAAACTAGATAGATGGCACGCATGCTGACAATGACACAACTATTTGGCGGTTTCCCGGTGTTTCAGGTTGACAAATCTGCCGAGGCTGACCCTTGACCTCTTGACCTCGCTGGGCCTTGTGGGTAATGATGATGCTGATGGCCTGACAGCCAAAGTTTGCCAGTGGCCATCTGGCTGGGAGTGATTGAGAAGAAGCCCCAGCACCGCTCACACATTGATTTTTTTTTCTTTTTTTTTCCTTTTGCTCTTCTTAGATTCTCTCCAGTCGGATCCATAATGCTCGCCGCGACCTTTGACCCAAGAGAGTGCAGCGTAAGGTCACTGCCAATGCCTCACCGACTCCGGCGTGTCTCAGACAACATGGAGGCTGAAACTCCGGCAGCTCCGGGAGGTGCGTGTTATGTAAGCGCGATAGAGATCTGCTCCCTCGGAGGGAATGGTGAAATGAGGAGCCTGAACACGCCATAGCACCCCCCATCCCCCACCCCCACCCCCACCCAAACAACCCCCACCGGCACATAAACAGACACCTACACATACCGCTGCTGCCGTATCGTGATCCGCATAATCCGACAGGCTTGCGGAGTGACTGATAGCTATTGTTGTGTTGGAAAGCTTTTGTCACCTGACAGAGAGCTCCAGCTTTGGCCCTCATCCCTCTGCATCATCCTCTTCCTCATCCCGCCTCTCTCGCGGGGATACGGAGGGGCCTCGGTGCCCCATCAGGATGACTGATGGAGCCACGGAGACGGGCGAGGAGGTGCCTCCTCGCGCTGCTGAAAATTCGCATTAAACAGCGTTCAGTGTCAGGAAAGCGAGGAAACAATTTTCATTGAGAATAACCGGCTGTCTCAATTAACATCGGCGAAGGCGGCTCTCCGCCGCCGCGGCCGCATTTCTGCTCCTCCGACGCTTTTATTTTTGCTCATTTCGCTTGTTTATTGTCA
Source organism: Lagocephalus sceleratus (assembly GCA_911728415.1). Taxonomy (NCBI): domain Eukaryota; kingdom Metazoa; phylum Chordata; class Actinopteri; order Tetraodontiformes; family Tetraodontidae; genus Lagocephalus; species Lagocephalus sceleratus. The sequence goes on from CAJVRN010000126.1 coordinate 8,442,663, forward strand.
TGATAATGAAGTCGCAGTCCCAGTGACATCGGGAAAAATCTGGAATTTTGGCCTGCTTCCACTGCTAATGTATGCAAGAAGCCGCTCTTCCTCGCTCGTCACTGTCGGCCGGCGCCACTCAGCACCAAAATGGCCCCTAATTGAGCAAACTGGAAACAAGCGGCCCGAGAATCCAGCTGCTGCTGTGCGAGATTCCGCGACGCCCTCTCTCTCTCTCTCTCTCTCTCTCTCTCTCTCTCTCTCTCTCTCTCTCTCTCTCTCTCTCTCTCCGGTTTTAATTTTAGCCGCGGAGCGCGCTAATCGAAGATGTTTCACGACTGCGCGGATCCCGGTGTGCGGAGGGTTTCCATGGGCGCCTGTTTGGCGGGGGAGCTCTGTCCGGAACGAGTGGGATGTGCTGAGCGCTCCTGACGAGCTTAAAGCATTAGGAACGCCAGGACAATGCAGACTGGCAGCGCGGAAGGCTGCGATTTTGCTTTTGTTCCTTCCTTTAAAAGCCCGGCGTGTTCCCGGCGCTCCGATCTCCCGTTCTTCCTGATCCCTCCCGCCATTTGTCTCAATGGCCCCTCACGGCACCGCGGGGAATAGCGGCGGCGCCCGTGCCATGTGCCAGACAAAGGGAAGAGATCTGTCTCAACACCACCAATCCCACAATCCCACACAGCACCGAGCGGGAGATGGCCGCCATCTGTGGACGTGTTCCTCCTCGTCACGCCGAACGGCGAGGGGAAGCGCGCGGCCAAAGTTAGAGGCGCAGACCGCCTTCCTCTGACCCCGCCTCCCACCGTCTCGCCACCGTCCGTTGCTCGCGGTGTAACCTTCCACGAACGCGGGATATTTCCACCCTCCGAGCGCCTGTGTCACTCTGCCTCCCCTGTTCTGCCGCGCCGCCCCCACCACCACCACCACCACCCCCGCCCCCGCCTCCGTCCCTGGCTGCAGCGCGGCAGCCATTAGCTTTACAAATCCAGCCTTTGATCTTTGATTTGGGCGGGTGCCTCACAGAGGGTGGGGTGGGGGTTGGGGGGGTTGCGCTGGCTGCATGTGTGCGTGTGCGGAGTGCATGTCTCTATGTGGGCCGTGTGGGGGCTCGCTGGTGCTGCAGAGGAGGAGAGTTCATGACCGGTCCACTTCTGCTGAGGCATTAGAGGGAGTCCATTTCCAGGGAGAAGGGCTGGGATGATAATGCCGCTTCATTTGCATTCGTACTGAGCCAATAAGCTGCCTAATGGTTTAAATATAACTCACTTACTCCCATGTACCCCCCCCACACATACCCCCCACCTCACCTCACATCCTACCTCCCTTCCCCTCCTTCACTTATGTCACCCTCCAGGGCCTTCAGTCCCATCGTTTGCTTCCCCGGATGCTTTTATTGCGGGAGTTGGCCGCCTGGTCAAAAGATCCGCATTTCCACCTCCAGCCCCTGGAAAAAAAAAAAAAAAGTGCGCTCTCTTCACCCTTTCTTTTCCATCTATCTGCCCATTTCCTGCGCTCCTCTCCCCCTCTCATGAGGGGTAATGAATGGCCTCCCCTCGCCGTGGCGAGTTCACCTGTTTCGGCTTCAACCTTCCTGCAGCCACATTAAGTGGGGATTTATGGAGGCGGCTTCCCATTGAACAAAACCATTTTTCTTCCAGTTTGGTTTAACAGCGCTCTTTATTCCCTGCAGATTTAAGGATAGGATAGGCTGCTGCTGCTGGTGGTGGTGGGGGTGGGGGGGTGGGCGATGCCATTAAGGACCACAGCCCTCCCAATTTCACTCAGTCTTGCGTCGGAAAGGCAAACAGCTCAGAGCGGTCTGCTCCTAAAGGGACCTCTGCGAATAGATGGACGGCTGATGGAGTCAAATGGAGCGCTCACACATGCAGAGGCAATCTCCCATTTCTGGCTCCTTCACAGGGGTTTTAAATGGAACTTTAAGTCCTTCTTCACTTCCTTCACAAAGTGGTGAATTCTGTTGTGATCATTGGGACGGGGGGGGCGGTCGACAACAGGCGAACCGGTCTGACAGGAAACAGTCTTCCAGATATTGATTCCTTACGCCCAGCCTAACGTTAGCCTACTTTCATGTGTAAATGTGTGCTGGGACGACAATAAAGTTCCTTGAAACTCAGCAGGATAGAAGCGCAGAACTTAGAACTGACGGTCGGTCCCGGGGGGGAGACACGCTCCCACACCCTCCACGATAACTGATAAAATCCCATAAATATTCAGAGGCGGCGTATTTGGCGAATCTTCTAACTGCCGATGACTGAGTCACATGTAGCTGCATTAGCGTCTCATTACTTTGGCGATATGGGGACGATTCCTTAATGCCTCTCGACAGGCCGTGATGTAATTACACAGTGTTTGTTGCGAGTCAACACGATAATTTGCGTTTCCGAGGGATGTGTCATACGCCTGGGACGCCGGGCGCATAAATGATTCCCCCCCTTCATAAATGTCCTGATTGAAAACAAGCTGTTGCTCGACCTAACTTAATTCCAGTGCCGCGGCCTCGTTACACCATGTGGGGGGGGGGGGAGTAGAGAAGAAACATTCCCTTTGAAAATTCATCACAATGTTTAGGCGCTGCGAGGCAGAATTATGCATGAAACCATAAGAAAAGCTTACCTTTCACGCCCCCCCGTGTGAGAGATCGAGGCTCAGACACAGAGAGAAAGAGAGCAGGGTTAGTGCATGTGCCATTGCTTTCCAGGTCCCCAGAGGCTGTCATTGTTGAATTTACCCCCCCCCTCCGAGATCGACCGAGCCTCCGCGTTTGCCGGGTTTGCAGAGTTTATATTTACACGGCGGACGGTGTGTTTTCTGTGTGTGTGTGTGTGTGTGCGAGTGTGTGAGTTTGGGGGCGTTGTTTTGGTGTTTTGGACCGTGTGTTTTGGGTGTAGGGGAGGCAGAACGAGGTGTTCCTGCACGGCCTCCAGCTCTGCTGCACCTCGGCTGCGTTCTGACTGTGACCCCAGCCTTCGGGGGTGTGCACGAGTGTGTGTGTGTGTGCGTGTGTGTGTGTTTGTGTGTTGTCTCTTTTCTGTACACAACCTCCGAGACGCACTCGCTCCCCTCCTCGTTCCTCTCCCTCCTCCTCACACTCAGATTCTGAAGATATTGCCCCTGGTTTATTTGGCTTGCCTCTTCCTCTTCCCCTCTCTTTCTCCTGCCATCTCTCTCTCATCTCCCTTCTTTTTCCCTTTTATGCAAGTCCGCTCACTTTGCGATCAATACAGTTTTCTGCTGGAAGCCTCGCGGCCGATCTGAGAGGAGCTGCAGGATTTTTGAAGTTGCGATGCCGAACATTTTAAACAGCAAAGATGTTTTGAAAATTTGGGCTCATCTGAGAGATGTTAAACGTCTAAATCTGTTTTTCCCGGCTCCCGCTTGCTCGCTGAACGCGCATCAGACGCTATAGCTTTTTATCAGCCCCCTTTGATCTCCCTGCAGCTTTTTATATAATATTTCTGATTCTTGCATTTGAGTCCATTAGCGGGTCGCTACATCTGGAATGTAGCATTTAGCAGTACAGCACGAGCGCGTGACGCGCATATTCATGTGTTCACAAATCCACTTTGAAAAGCGGTGCGTGTAAAAGGAAAAGTTGAGGGCAGGGATAAATTCAACTGGTTGGAGGTAAATCTACCCCGCAGTCGGAGCCCTGCTGACATTTGGAAAGATTCGCTCTAGCTTTGGTTTCAAAATCAGTAAAAGAAATCAAACTCTCCTCTTTGTTCCTCATTTGCTCCACCTGCTCCTCATGGCAGCAACTGTCGGGGGGCGGGGGGCGGTTGTCCCCGACAACAGCCATCATCGGCCGTCTGTCCGTCCGTCACACCGGCGTTGATGAGCCGGGAGAGCGATGAGCCAGCGGGGGGGCGACGAGGCTGGAAACAGATACGATTCTTGGAGAAGAAAGAAAGAAAGAAAGAAAAACGAACGTTTTGATGTGTGCCGCTTTGATCTGGTGGAGACGGACGACCCTGCGGACGACACCAGTGTTGCCATCGTCGCTTCATTTACATTTAACAGCATTTAAGGCTAAAGAAAAGAGAGTGGAGGAATGATGGGGGGGGGGGGCAGATGAGACTGGAGAGTGACGGCAGAGAAGGGGGGGGGATTCAGGCATCGCTGCTTTTCCTCCAGGTGTCTTTGGCCTGCATGATTTCATCTGCGAGGCCATAATAAACTTCCTTAATGAAATAAGTAATTAACATATTATAATTGTGCAGCGGATGATTTTGACAGAGATCATTTTCCATATCTAATGCTATGCTAATTTAATCTGTTCCCCTCCTCTGCCCGACACGACCCTTCCTGTGATTAAGTTTCATGGCGCCTCACTTGCGCATTTTCTCACCTCTCGTTCGCGCGTCCCTCCCCTTCACCCTTTAAACCCCCCCCGCCCTCTCTCTCTCTCTCTCTCTCTCTCTCTCTATGCGGTGATGGATTGACTCCTCGGCGGAGGTTCAGGCCCTCGTTGTTGTGGACCTCACCGGCAGAGGGACACGCACAGATGGCGGGGGGGGGTGCTGGAGGCTGGTGTGAGGGTGGTGGGTGTGGTGGTGGGGGGGGGGGGCGGTTCTGTATGTGTGGTCTGATCTCCTGCCTCCACCTCCTCTGCACGGGAAAAAAAACAGGAGATGGTGGAGCAGGAAGCGTAGGAGGTGGGGAGTAACGGCGATGATTGAAATATAGCCATGGGCTGCTGGTCATGTGATGCTGCTTCCTCAGTGTTTCCAGTCCCAACTTTGGTAGTTTTGTTTTGTTTTGTGTTTTTTTTAAATGACCCGTGCTTCAGTTTCTCCTGGACGAACTCTCCTGGAGCTCCAGGTCTCTTGTTTAACCGAGCTTCACCCTTCAGGGAGCTTGAAATACAAACTCTGTTAAGTGTTTGACGTGTTAAACGTGAGACAAAGACCCTTCAGCGTGGTAATACCCGTTTTTCCGGTTCGATATTGGCACGTTCACGGTGCTTCTTTACACTCTGCGAGAGGAGAAACCCATCCAAATTTTGAGGGCGGGTGGAGGGTGGGGGGGGTTGGAATCCATCTGGATTTTCGGTAACGTCTCAGCTTTGGTGGCAGTTTGGAGTCAAATATCTTATACAAATATCAAGAGGCTGAAAGTAAAAAAATGATTTCTCTGGGAGAGGAATGAGAAATGCTGGGGGGGGGTGAGGATGAGAAGAGTGGGAGGCAAGGGACGGATGAAGTCAGCCAGCTGTGGTTTGATCCGTCCCGTGTGATGGAAGCCCCCCTCCAACATCCCTCTCTAACTTCTCTCTCTCAGGCCCCTAAAGACCCCCCCTTCAAATATGAGCTTAAGGAGGCATCCACTGGGGGTTCTCCATTTTCCGTCACCCATGAAATGATGCATAAAATGCAGCCGCCTGCTCCTGCCCCCCCCAAAAAAAACACAAGCTGCACACGAACACGTAAGCGAGGAGTGTGAATGGGGACATTTCCAGAAGCTTCATTAAAACAAAGCGATGCAGCACCGTTGAATGTTTCTGTAAATGACTCGACACTGATGCCTCCTCTTAAATCTGACTGCGGCTGTTTTCTGTTTCTCTGCTCTCAGCTGTGTCCTGAATGCTGCGCCTGTCCTCCCTCACCTGTGCCTCATCGCCCCCCCCTCACTCGTGTGGAGAGGCTTCGGATTGTCTGTCTGTCCCCCCGTACTTTGTAAGTCTGCCTGCTCATTGTTTCGGTTTGTCTTCATTTATCAGGTTTTGGTTCCTTTTCTTGTGGCATTCCCTCAGATCTCTGTAGCCTCTCTGGACTACGTTCAGGGCCTGAGCCCTACTTAAGCAGCTGTTTCAGTATCCAGAAAATCCAATAAAACAGCATATTCAATCAATGAAACTCTTGCTTAACATAAAAAAAAAGTGGAACTGGAAGAAAAGAACGAGGGACGAGGGTTAAATGGTGCGTCAGCAGGATTTAGTCCAACAGTTTTTCACATCAAATCTATATTTGTAGCACAGCAATTTAAAAATGCGCAAATCTGGATGTGTGTTGCCCCCCCCCCACCCCCCCTGCCGGAGCAGATGAGTGACGTCAAGGGTGCTGTTCAGACTGGGGATGCATTTCAGAAACAGTCCAGTCCCATTCCGAACCGTGAGAGTGGCCCCAACTGTACGGTCAACTGAAGATGAATTACTAATAATAATTACTCTAATCCAGCTGGAGCTTCATTAGTGGTCATGTGACAGATGTAGTGGTCATGTGACAGATGTTTCTGTTCCTGTTGTGCGGAGGAAGTAAAAGGACTAACTAGTGAGCGCGTTAGCTTCAGCCGCACCAAGGGTCCAAATGAAAGTGTACGTTTCCTCTCTCTCCTCTGTCACTGGAAGTCTTCCTTCCGTCTGAAGCGGCGGCGTCCCTGGGACCACCAGAGGCCTGTCAGCCCAGTCAGAAGAAAACATCATCCGGCGGGTCGTCCTGCACACCTCAAGGACAACAGACGGGGGAGAGGGAGGAGAAATGAAGCGGGGGTCTCGGAGGGATTGATCCGGATTCAGCCGACTTCATGAGGATGGACTGACAACACACGAGACAGCTCAGGTACGGTTACAAGACCTGCAGAGGGATGTTGGAATCCTGAATACAGGACTGTGTATTTACCCAGAGTTCACTCTGTTCCTGAGATCAAACATGGGTCCACTGGTCTGATTATATTGGGAACAGGCAGGAGGTCAGTTCTGAACATCTACACCATGGTCTGGTCCACTTAGATGCCTTGAGAATCTCAAACATGTTGTAAAAGCTTAATTTGTGTTCAAATACGTTGTAGTTCCAGCACGGTTATTTTATATTTTGGTACCTGGTGTGTTTCCATACATGTGGTCATTGTTTCTGGCCTCAATGCTCCCTCCTGATTGTTGAATACCTGTCCATAATTATCAATATTTATTGGAATTCTATCCACTGGTGCCCCCCCAAGTTCACTGAACAATCCCCACACCCCCCCAGATGGTCACTGGGGTGAGCGAAGGAGTCCCAGGGCTAATGCGATGCAGATATGTTGTCTTTTGTGTCGGAATACGGCGGGAAAGTGAATTTATGTGAGGCGCTCACTGAGTCAGAATTCATTTCAGGCTGGAGCTTTTGCCCCCCAGTCAAATGTAAACTGACTGCAGACTCAGCTGGCTGACTGAGTGAGGACACACACACTCACATGCACAGATGCACACACATGCACACGTACACATGCACGCTGCTCACCCAATAACACACACACACACACACACACACACCAACGCGTGCGTGTGCAACATCAACTTGCTCAATAAATACACGGGGGTCCCTCGCACACCCAAGTGTGACTCTGTGTGTGTGTGTG